>ONZH01024648.1:0-603791 GCA_900303285.1 Rhinella marina
TTGTTTTTGTTCTTCTTTTATCTGCCTCCTGACCTGTGATAGGCAGAGCATGGACACGTCCCCTTAGCTGCAGTGGGAAAAACACTCCCCTGGCCAGAGCAAGCTCTTTTTCCGTTTTCCGTGTTCGAAAAATCCATTAAATATAGGGTCCCAAGATAGGGGACGTATACGGTATTAAACTGAGAAGAATCGATACTGCACCGGCTGATGCTAGAGCATTTCCAAATGCATTCCGGCTGTTGTGACCACCACACACACTAGCCCAGGGGGCACTCCTCTGGCTCTTCCAGCGAAACCTCCTTGCCCCAGCCTGCCCCCCCCACCTACAGGCCCACTCTGCAAACAATTTAGCCAGATAGGGGACGTATCAGAAGTTGCACTCATGTTTGTTTTTGTTCTTCTTTTATCTGCCTCCTGACCTGTGATAGGCAGAGCATGGACACGTCCCCTTAGCTGCAGTGGGAAAAACACTCCCCTGGCCAGAGCAAGCTCTTTTTCCGTTTTCCGTGTTCGAAAAATCCATTAAATATAGGGTCCCAAGATAGGGGATGTATACGGTATTAAACTGAGAAGAATCGATACCATACGGGTTAAAGCAACAGTTTTCCCAAATCCCCCCCACCTACATGCCCTCTCTCCAAACAATTTTCCCAGGTAGGGGGACATATTAGATATTGTACTGATTTTGAATTGCCTCCTGCGATAGATGGGAATCGAACCCGCATCAACTGCTTGGGAAGTAGCTATGCTCACCACTATACCACCAGCAGGCACAGCAACTGATAAGAACAGATACTAAACTTGATTTTAGCTGCAGTGCCAGCATAGTAGTGGTGTCACCTGCAGGCGTTGATGGTCCTTCGTTGCACCTAGTTGGGTGCTTCCCTAACATGTGATGGGCATGTGCCTCGCCTTTCTTGGTCTGGATGAGCACAATTGCCATGAGGGTAACCAACAGGCTGTTGCAGGAGAATTTGGGGTAATGGTGGGATTAGGCAGCCTCAGAGGCATCCATGCATGCTGCCCCTGCTGTTTCCTGTCCATTTCCGTGGTGTTTCCATCATTTTCTGATGTTTCCAGGTTTTCACCCAGCCTTCCCTAGGCAGAGCCTTGGTCCCCCGCAAAAATGCTCGAGTCTCCCATTGACTTCAATGGGGTTCGTTATTCGAAACGAGCACCCGAGCATCGGGAAAAGTTCGACTCGAATAACGAGCACCCGAGCATTTTAGTGCTCGCTCATCTCTAATCATCTGCACTCAACCCCATGGTGCCAACCACTCTTTTATTGATTCTTCTATGCCTCTCCTATCAGTGGCATAGTGCTTTAGTGTCAGAGTGCCCCAGCAGATGCCTACACATAAGTCAGTATCAAGCTCTTCATGGGCCTACACTGATGCTGGCAACTCCCATGCATTCTTACTAGCAACAATGCAAGGCATGGATGTGACACATAGTATGATCCATCAGTCAGATCATCCCAGGCCTGCAGGTTGCATAGTTAGTTCATGCACACCATAACACAGTGTAATATAACAGAATATATATATATATATATATATATATATATATATATATATATACACTCACCGGCCACTTTATTAGGTACACCTGTCCAACTGCTCGTTAACACTTAATTTCTAATCAGCCAATCACATGGCGGCAACTCAGTGCATTTAGGCATGTAGACATGGTCAAGACAATCTCCTGCAGTTCAAACCGAGCATCAGTATGGGGAAGAAAGGTGATTTGAGTGCCTTTGAACGTGGCATGGTTGTTGGTGCCAGAAGGGCTGGTCTGAGTATTTCAGAAACTGCTGATCTACTGGGATTTTCACGCACAACCATCTCTAGGGTTTACAGAGAATGGTCCGAAAAAGAAAAAACATCCAGTGAGCGGCAGTTCTGTGGGCGGAAATGCCTTGTTGATGCCAGAGGTCAGAGGAGAATGGCAGACTGGTTCGAGCTGATAGAAAGGCAACAGTGACTCAAATTGCCACCCGTTACAACCAAGGTAGGCAGAAGAGCATCTCTGAACGCACAGTACGTCGAACTTTGAGGCAGATGGGCTACAGCAGCAGAAGACCACACCGGGTGCCACTCCTTTCAGCTAAGAACAGGAAACTGAGGCTACAATTTGCACAAGCTCATCGAAATTGGACAGTAGAAGATTGGAAAAACGTTGCCTGGTCTGATGAGTCTCGATTTCTGCTGCGACATTCGGATGGTAGGGTCAGAATTTGGCGTCAACAACATGAAAGCATGGATCCATCCTGCCTTGTATCAACGGTTCAAGCTGGTGGTGGTGGTGTCATGGTGTGGGGAATATTTCTTGGCACTCTTTGGGCCCCCTTGGTACCAATTGAGCATCGTTGCAACGCCACAGCCTACCTGAGTATTGTTGCTGACCATGTCCATCCCTTTATGACCACAATGTACCCAACATCTGATGGCTACTTTCAGCAGGATAATGCGCCATGTCATAAAGCTGGAATCATCTCAGACTGGTTTCTTGAACATGACAATGAGTTCACTGTACTCAAATGGCCTCCACAGTCACCAGATCTCAATCCAATAGAGCATCTTTGGGATGTGGTGGAACGGGAGATTCGCATCATGGATGTGCAGCCGACAAATCTGCGGCAACTGTGTGATGCCATCATGTCAATATGGACCAAAATCTCTGAGGAATGCTTCCAGCACCTTGTTGAATCTATGCCACGAAGAATTGAGGCAGTTCTGAAGGCAAAAGGGGGTCCAACCCGTTACTAGCATGGTGTACCTAATAAAGTGGCCGGTGAGTGTATATATACACATGTCATCACTACAGCAGTGTAAACAACAAACCAGGGAATTGTTTAGGTGATAGGGGTGCAAGATTTTAAAGGTAAAGTAAATACATTTTTAAATATGTTATTATATATACTGCTTTCTAAAAACTCACAGGTCTGGAAAACCCCTTTAAGAAATAAATCAAATGTTATCATTCCCTCCTACCCCAATAGAAGAAAAGTTTATTTTCTACATGTAAAGGCTGTCTAGATACTTGTGGTTTATGCTCGCTCTCACCTGATCCATTGTCTTCAACTCAGCAGCTGTCAAGTTTGTAATTCAATTACAACATGCTAATTTTGAAACCCACATGCTGAAATTAAAATATGTGAAAAAAATATTGTGAAAACAACAGAAGCAAGTTCTGCAACCACATCTTGTGTCGTAACGCTGCTCTCCTGGGGGAAAAGTTGGCTCTTCAGCTCAACAACTGTGGTACTGTATTCCAACAACAAGTCTTTGTAAGATGCCAGACGTTGAGCGCACAGACATGGTCCTGTGTGGAGGGCAAAGGCCCTTAATGTTGTTGACATCGAACATGGTCAGAGTAATTGCTGGGTCATAACAGAACGTATTCTTTCTTTGTGCATGCCTATTACAAACCAACCACAGCCAGGTGTGCGTGGGGGTGAGAACATTGGGTGGGACTATTAGTAGGCAGCAGAATGGGAGAATGTGTTCTTCACCAGCAATGACACATAAACAAAACTAATGCTCCGGTTTGTTCCCACTTAGAAGCATTCCGAATCTCATTGAATTTTCTTTTTAAGTATTTTACTTTTATTTTGTTTTGCCATTTGTTTTTGTGTTTAATATGTTGTGTCAAGCTAGACATTAAGTTGTAGCTTGACTGCAGTTTTAGATATCATGTACAGAAGCCCATACACCCTTCATAGTAAAATATCCACCTGAATAAGATGTGCACGCCTCTTAATAAAGCCCCATTCACACGACTGTATTTTAGCTCAACATCTGATCGTCAATTTTAGCGGATCGGATGTGTACCCATTCATTTCAATGGTCATAAAAAATGCGGACAGCACACCATGCTGTCCATATCCGTATGTCGGTTCCGCAGCCCCATAACAAAGATAGAACATATCCTATTTTTGCCCGTTTTGCAGACAAAAATAGGCATTGTTGCCATGAGTCCGTGAAAAAAGCAATGCGGACATCACACGGACATCATTTGTATTTTTTGTGGATTCTTGTTTGAGGATCACAAAATACATTCGGTTGTGTGAATGCACCCTAAATTTGTTGCATCCTGTGCTGTCCATGCACCGCAAACTGAAATCTACACCAGCTATGTTTTCTGGTGTACATTACTGTAAACGGGTCAGATTGTCTATTGAAAATGCGCCAGTTTTTTGCCATACTTTGCGCTGAAAACTGAGATTCATGCTTTTTTACTGTATTTTTTAGGTGTTTCACACACTTTTCTCACCTTTTTACATGTCCAAAAAGGGGATGTGGCTTGGCGGGAAGGGGCTTAATTTCACAGGAAAGGAAAGGGGCTTAATTAAGTTGCAATCTCACTCCAGGAGCAACGTGGAGTAGGAAAACTGGAGGAGCTTCTCTAGACAGAAGTGTTAGGTTTAAGGACAAGTCAAATTTATCAAACAACCTGTGACATTTGATAAATGTGGCACTAAGTACTCCAACACAGACTGAAGCAAAACTCAGAGAACTGGCATACAACTTTTGTAAATGTACCCCATAGTGACATATAATGTAGTCATACAGGGCACAAATAACATCACCACACTAACCTAAGCTGCATCCTATCTAACCACCTTTCCATAGGTTCAGGCACCAAGTATGAGATCAGTGGTGTAAACTCATGGCACGCCCTTCAGTATTGACAGCTGATGTGCCCTCTACAACTACATAGGTTGCCCACAGTTAATGCTGGCCTGAATGGTGTGCTGAATAAGATGCTTTATTACAGAGTTATTCTCCCCTAGAATCATTGTCTATACTAGAATATATTGTCTCTGTTCATATCACCTTTTCACTGCACCAAACCCTAGGGAGCAATGGCCTGAGGGAGTACATTGTGACACAACATCTAACAACTAACATCGGGATAGGTCTTGAGTTGGACCCCCACCAATATGATATCCATGACCTATCCAGAGGATAGGCCCTCAATTTCATAAGACCTGAATACCTCATTAACCACACAACAAAAATAGTACAAGTCTGATTTCTTACCATTTGCAGTAATGTGAGGATTTGTTCCAAGAGTGCAATGCAGCCAACATGCCCCACAAGTAATTTCATGAATAATCTCAGCACAAAGCATTAAGCTGCCAAATGATTGTCGATCAACATGTATAGACTACAAATTAATGTCCATATGTCTATCTATTCTTTAATGTATTTGTAATTATTTTGAGAACAACAGCACCCTGTGCTTTACTATACAGCCAAAAAAGGCATCCAAGAGTAACCCGCCAGATGTATGCAGAGACATAATTGCCATATCTATGGATTCTTTTTCTTTTATTGAAATCCAGTTGCCAACTCTATGGCCAAAAAGGGGGGGGGATAAAGCTTTAGATTTGAATAGCCACAAGCTTTTCTATGGGGTTTTCACGTTTGTGTGTTAGAGCTAAGAACATGTTCCAAAAGTGTAACTATAAAGTGACTGTTCACTTCTTAAAGGGGTTTTCCCAAATTCAATATTGACGAACCATCCTCAGAATAAGTCATTATCTGATCGGTGGGGGTCTAACTCCCAGCACACCTGCCAATCAGCTGTATGAAGAGACTGCAGCACTCTGGTGAGCTCTACGGCCTACTCATAGTATACCAAGCACAGCGCCGAACATTGTATAGTGGCTATGCTTCATATTGCAGCCCAGGCCCATTATTTTGAATGGCAATTTAGCTACACATAGGCCATGTAACCAATGAAGGTGACATTACTTGCCTAGGATAGTAAAAGAAAGAATTCCGCAGCACTCCACATTGATAGTGAAAATTCTGTGTCTTTTTATTCAGAACATCGTTCACACGGCATACAAAATTGCGACGTTTCGGCTCAGGTGTGAGCCTTTCTCAAGCTAGTATACAAGTGATCACTCAGGGTATATATAGTGATTCATAGAGGCGTGTCTACCAACAATTGGCCCTTTTCAATGGCCCATTCATTAATTGGCCCATTCATTAATTGGGGGTGTAACAGAATCAAAGGGGTGTAACAAATAAACATACATATCAGTCATCCCAAGACAATACTTATAAGTGTATACAGTAGACTTACAGTATCCTGCTCAGCTAGGAGATGGCCCGGGTATTCTTAACAATAAGCTTCCATGTGCGGCGTCCCCTCACATCCAGCGCGCGCAAGGCGGCAAGGAGAGCCGCCAGCGTGTAGCGTCTCTCCCAGCCCAACGCGCACGCGCGAGACAAGGAGAGGGGGCGCGGCACATGAAGTGATAAACTCCATGCAAATGAAATGTGTCACGTCACCAGTACCTCCCATCGCTTCTTCAGGTTTAGAAAGTGCGTTACCCAGGTAACGGGACGCCAATATAAACGCTCGTATGGGTCACGCACCTCTACTTATGCATACCCATACATATATACAGTGGTGGCTCCAATTTAGAAAACAGACCAATATTTTCTCCATAACAGCTAGTTTCAAAACGACGGGCCTCTGAAGCAACCCGATCCAAGTTCAATGGACAATCCGGTTCCCATATAAGAGGTCCGTATGCCGTCTCCACTAGATGCCACCTGTCACAGTTGTGTGGCAAGATGCATATAAATAGTGGGGACAGTATTGTTATGTCTCCCTTCTCGGAGGGTACATGCATCCACTGGTCAGGTGGTGCATGTAAGACATCCTTAAAGGGGCATAACCAATAGGCTTAAGGAGTTGTAAGACTGTATAGCCATCGGAAGGAGAACACCACAATAAGTTAGTATAATCTAATATAATCTGAATATACGATATCGGGAGGACATTCTTGACGTTGATTTCATGCATTCATTATTATCCGGTTCCAACCCCCAGTTGAATCAGTCTGCAAAGAAAAGTGAAAAAAAAATATTTATAATTAAAATCAGCACAACTTAGTTGGGTACATACTTAGTTACATTAAAATAATTATAATTACCCTGTCATATAAAAATGATGGACCGGATTTCATACGAGGAAATATCAGAGAAAGACTCCCAAAGAAAATTCCCTATTCAAACCCTTGGGTTCGAGTGTATCCAACTCATATATCCATTTGAGTTCTTTCTTTTTGAGCATTTTCTCTCTGTCTCCACCTCTCTTCGGTTTGGGGACATCATCGATAATTCTGAATCTTAGTTGCGATATGTTATGCCCCATTTTTTCAAAATGATTGGGTACAGGAAGATCTATATTCTTCTTTCTTATCTTAGATTTATGTTGGGTGAGACGCCTTTTGAATGGTTGTGTGGTCTCACCCACGTAGAGGAGGCCACACGGACATTGCAATGTGTATATAACATAACATGAATCGCAGGTGTATCTGCCTTTGATTGTATATTGCTTGCCTGTTCTCGGATGAGCAAAGGTGTCTCCCTTGAGAACACCGTTGCAATGGCAGCAATGATAACAAGGGAAGCAGCCTTTCTTTCCTTCTAAAGGAATACATTTCATGTGGTCTGCATGGACCAGTTTGTCTCGCAGGTTGTACGTCCGTTTGTAAGACATCAGTGGTGGAAATTTAAACTCTTCTACTTCTGGAAAGGTTTGGTGTAAAATTTGCCAGTTTTTCTTGATAGCTTTCCCTATCTGATGGCTAAGGTGAGTATATTTTGATACAAATGGAACCCTTTTAAGAGTATCCTTGTTTTTCTTTATAAGTGACGTACCCTCCTGTGTTTGTTTTTTGATCCTATCTTGATGGCGTACTATCAATGATTTAGGATATCCTCTATCCAAAAATTTCTTACCCATTTCGTCTAGTCTTTTGCTCAGGAGTGTATTGTCACTGACAATTCTTTCCACCCTGAGCATTTGACTGTACGGAAGGGATTCTACCATCCTCCTTGGGTGTGCACTGTTGAATAGAAGGATATTATTTTTATCAGTAGGCTTAGTGTAGATGTCTGTATACAGTCTGCCCTTGTTTGAATATACACAGGTGTCAAGAAATTGGAGGTTATCCTTCGAATAGACAAATGTAAATTGTAGCTCTGTGCGGATACTGTTGAGATACTCGCCAAAATCTTTCAGCGTCTCAACTGTACCCGCCCAGATCAAAAAAATGTTATCTATGTATCTCATCCAGCCCCTCACAGATGTGTAGTGGCTGGACGGATACACAAATGACTCCTCAAAGTGTGCCATATAGAGGTTTGCATAAACTGGCGCCACATTCGAACCCATCGCGGTTCCCCGTTTTTGAGCATAGAATTTACCCTGAAACAAGAAGTAATTCTTCGTCAGGATAATTTCCAACAGGTCTAGAAAGAACTGTTGTTGCTCTTTGGAGTAGTCTGTGCTGGACATTGTTTGTTCAACAGCCTGTATCCCTTTCTGATGCTCAATGCTTGTATAAAGACTTACTACGTCAAATGAGACGAGTAAGTCTCCTGGATGGAATTCAAGCTGTTGTAATTTTTTTAGAAAATCTGCGGTGTCTTTCACATATGATTTAGCCTGTGTGACATATTGTTTGAGGACTCTATCGAGGAATGTAGCTATGGGGGAGAATATTGAGTCTATCCCTGAAATTATGGGACGCCCAGGTGGGTTGTCTCTACATTTGTGAATCTTTGGTAAGATGTATATAACTGGCTGCTTCCCTTGTTATCATTGCTGCCATTGCAACGGTGTTCTCAAGGGAGACACCTTTGCTCATCCGAGAACAGGCAAGCAATATACAATCAAAGGCAGATACACCTGCGATTCATGTTATGTTATATACACATTGCAATGTCCGTGTGGCCTCCTCTACGTGGGTGAGACCACACAACCATTCAAAAGGCGTCTCACCCAACATAAATCTAAGATAAGAAAGAAGAATATAGATCTTCCTGTACCCAATCATTTTGAAAAAATGGGGCATAACATATCGCAACTAAGATTCAGAATTATCGATGATGTCCCCAAACCGAAGAGAGGTGGAGACAGAGAGAAAATGCTCAAAAAGAAAGAACTCAAATGGATATATGAGTTGGATACACTCGAACCCAAGGGTTTGAATAGGGAATTTTCTTTGGGAGTCTTTCTCTGATATTTCCTCGTATGAAATCCGGTCCATCATTTTTATATGACAGGGTAATTATAATTATTTTAATGTAACTAAGTATGTACCCAACTAAGTTGTGCTGATTTTAATTATAAATATTTTTTTCACTTTTCTTTGCAGACTGATTCAGCTGGGGGTTGGAACCGGATAATAATGAATGCATGAAATCAACGTCAAGAATGTCCTCCCGATATCGTATATTCAGATTATATTAGATTATACTAACTTATTGTGGTGTTCTCCTTCCGATGGCTATACAGTCTTACAACTCCTTAAGCCTATTGGTTATGCCCCTTTAAGGATGTCTTACATGCACCACCTGACCAGTGGATGCATGTACCCTCCGAGAAGGGAGACATAACAATACTGTCCCCACTATTTATATGCATCTTGCCACACAACTGTGACTGGTGGCATCTAGTGGAGACGGCATACGGACCTCTTATATGGGAACCGGATTGTCCATTGAACTTGGATCGGGTTGCTTCAGAGGCCCGTCGTTTTGAAACTAGCTGTTATGGAGAAAATATTGGTCTGTTTTCTAAATTGGAGCCACCACTGTATATATGTATGGGTATGCATAAGTAGAGGTGCGTGACCCATACGAGCGTTTATATTGGCGTCCCGTTACCTGGGTAACGCACTTTCTAAACCTGAAGAAGCGATGGGAGGTACTGGTGACGTGACACATTTCATTTGCATGGAGTTTATCACTTCATGTGCCGCGCCCCCTCTCCTTGTCTCGCGCGTGCGCGTTGGGCTGGGAGAGACGCTACACGCTGGCGGCTCTCCTTGCCGCCTTGCGCGCGCTGGATGTGAGGGGACGCCGCACATGGAAGCTTATTGTTAAGAATACCCGGGCCATCTCCTAGCTGAGCAGGATACTGTAAGTCTACTGTATACACTTATAAGTATTGTCTTGGGATGACTGATATGTATGTTTATTTGTTACACCCCTTTGATTCTGTTACACCCCCAATTAATGAATGGGCCAATTAATGAATGGGCCATTGAAAAGGGCCAATTGTTGGTAGACACGCCTCTATGAATCACTATATATACCCTGAGTGATCACTTGTATACTAGCTTGAGAAAGGCTCACACCTGAGCCGAAACGTCGCAATTTTGTATGCCGTGTGAACGATGTTCTGAATAAAAAGACACAGAATTTTCACTATCAATGTGGAGTGCTGCGGAATTCTTTCTTTTACTATTACGTGGTGGAACCTTCAAGTCAGGATCCGGATATCCGCGGGCACCCTCATCCCTAAGAGGTTATCTTTATTAATGGACATTACTAATACCTAGAAAAGGTAACAGTTGTGCTGTTCCTAATCCTATTTTTTACATTACTTGCCTAGGATGTCACATCACCAGAGCACCGGACTCCTACTGATCAGTGTGGCCAATAATCATACGAACGTTCAAGATTAAGAAGATTTAAAGATCTAACTCAGGATCAAAGGACAATACCATATTTTTTCTGGCTTGTGTCATTGAGGGACATATCAACAGTCGGCGTACACGTAGGTCCTTGCCACTTGGAGGTAGATACGAAGCAGTACATATTAATCCCACGTACAGGAACCTTTATACTCATACCCACCCACAGGAAGTGAACTTCTGACTGCCTTGTCTGAAAATTGTACTACAGCCAAATGGACAGCTGTATATTGTAGCAAGGAGAAAAGGAAGGAGAGCTTCATATAAATCAACCAGTGACTGAAATATAGTCTCTCTCTGCTGCATCAGGATATATATTCTAAGACATAATGAACACATCAATGTCAATGCTCAACTTAGTTATACTGTACTTAAAGGGGTTGCCGGAAATAAAACATTATTTGGAAAAGACAGAGAAGGTATTATGGTGCAGCCACACTGTCAGGTTTCCTGATGGAGTTTTGGAAGCCAAAACCAGGAGTGAATTCGTAAAAGAGGAGAAGTCGTATCTGTCCTTTATCTTCTTTTATCATTGACTTCTGATGCAGTTTTAGTCTTCAAAACTGCATCAGGAAAGCTGACCATGTGGCCATACCTTAAAATAATAAAAATAAGTTATTATTGGAAGTTAATGGCTGCAGTGGTTGTGTGGTATTCATCATGGCCGCAGTGTCAGGAAGGATCGGAGCAATGGCACTGGAACAGAAGGGAATTCGGGAGGGTGAGTATAACTTTTGTATTATTATTATTAGCTAAAGGAGGGAGTATGGAGGGATTAAATTAAATCCCCTATTGTACTTTTACATTAACAGATACCTGATCTGGAATCTATCCACATATTTTTTGTTGTATACTTTGGGGGTCATTTATTAAGATCAGCATTTTAGACACCGGTCTTAATAAGCCCCTGATCTGCAAAGTTATGTATAGTCGCCGGCCGCTACATAACCTGTGTATCCAGCTCTGGTCTAAATGTAAGACAGCTTCCTTACTGGCTTACATCTAGACCATTTTCTACGCCTAAAACAGGCGTAGAAAATAATGAATGAGACGGGCCTTCCGGCATGTCCCCTACCCCACCCACACCACGCTCCCTTTTTTAGACGTGAGCGAGGAAAAGTCACAGATTGCGGGGCAAATAACCTTTGCACCACAATCTGTGCCAGAAATTCACCTAAAATAGACGTATTTCTGATCGTAAATTATCCCCATTGTTTTTTACAAGCACTATGGGCTTTATAATACTTTATTTTGTCTTTCCCTGTTTCACCTAATATTTCACTTCCAATACAGTTAACCCGGTGATAAGATGATTTAGTACAATGACTTTATTGAATATATTACGTAATCATCGTGGATCCTTATGTTCACAGTGGGTCCTTGTCATTTGGAAACTACTGATGTGAAAACGATCTCTCAGAGTAGTGAAAAGTAATGAAAAGATCACTTTTATGTTTACAATTGTTCTCTGTAACATTTGCATGGGAAACCATTTTCCTTAAAAAATACAAGTCCAGAAGGAAGCTGGAGAAATGATTTCACTCCCAGGACTTTGCTGAAACCAGGTGGAAGAGAGTTCATTCCTTCACTTGAACAAAACATCTGCTGAAAAGTTGCTCTGGAGAAAAACGCAAAGAGGAACAGCTTGAGCCTTCAGGTTAAAAGGCCATCCATTTCCCATCAGGGAGTCCCATTCAGCCCCTTACAACTGCTGCATTTGACATCTGAATGGAGGAGCAGAGGCCTAGTATGGTGGGTGACAAAGCATTCCGAATGAGAATGAGGAGAGGAAAATCTGCATCTCTTTACTTTTCCATCTTCTTTCAGTTTTTGCACAGTGTCATTCATTGCTGAGCTTTTTTCTTTCCTTGTTAAATTTAGATAGGGAGAACTGTGAGAAAGTTCACTTAGTATAGGCCTGGGTGAATAGCAAACCTGGTTACCAAACTCTGAAACGGAAAACACAGCTTGAGGACATAAGTGATTAATTAGACGCATTTTCAGCCTTGTGCATGGATTTCCGAGAGAAATTAGTACTATTGCTTTGATGAATACAGTGATAGTAAAGTCCCAGTTATTAACTACATTATTAACTACATAGGGAACATTGTATTATAAATCTTATTGAAATCCGTCACTTTAATTGATAAAAGTGTAGATACTAACGCAGATTTTGCATGGAGTTTAACCGTAGGGTCATGTTACAAGCTTGGGGGCAACCTACAATATAGCTGAAAGGGACTTTAACAAGGATCAATGCAAAGTAAACATTGGATAAGCAATTGGTGTTACTATCATTCATACCCCATTCGGTTTTCATATTGTCGGCAGCACAGCCCCTGTTTACACAGGGCGGTGTTCTGATGACAAACAAGAATTTTTGCTGCTACATGAAAGATGCAACAAATATCAGGTGATAGACAGCAAATTTACAAGGAGCAACTACACAAGGAGTGCTCACACACATATTCCTTTCCAATAAATGGCTCCATCCTAGGCCTGTGCGAAAGGGCCATTAACTCTCACCATACACAATGAGATTGTGCAATATTAAAGAGGTTGTCTCACTTCAGCAAATAGCATTTATTATGTAGAGAAAGTTAATAGAAGCCACTTACCAATGTATTGTGTCCATATTGCTTCCTTTGCTGGCTGGATTCATTTTTCCATCACATTACACACTGCTCATTTCCATTGTTATGACCACCCTGCAATCCATCAGTGCTGGACATGCTTGCACACAATAGGAAAAAGCACCAGCCTATGTGACTGGCCACTAGAGAGGCTGGCTCTTTTTCCTATAGTGTGCAAGCACAGCCACCACTGATGGGTTGCAGGGTGGTCGTAACTATGGAAATAAGCAGTGTATAAAAAAAAGTGGTGAAAAAATGAATCCAGCCAGCAAAGGAGGCAATATGGATAATAACAAAACATTAGTAAGTGTTAGAGATGAGGGAATCTATTCGCCGCTTCGTAGATTCGTATCGAATCTTACAAATTTCCTACTCTGAAGCGAATCTGGATTTTGTCAGATTCGCTTCGTATTATTCGTAAATGTTCTTAAAATTTTGAACGCTAACGCTACGTACTCTACGTATGCAACGTACGCATTCTTCTTGCCTCCTCCTCCGGCCCCCAAAAGCGGGAAAATGATGATACGCCCCCTCAAGAGCGGGAAAGTGAAGATACGCCCCCCTCAGAATCGGGAAAAACCAGCACGGCCCACCGGGAACTAATTATTTGCACGTATAGGGAGTGATGACTCCTCCCTCATTACTCCGCCCTCCTCTCCAGTTCAAGCCAGTGGTGACAAGATCCACAGCAAACAGCATGGCGAAAGAACTGAGACCAAAGTGGGGGGAAATGGTGTTTGGGAACGAGTACCCCGAACCACCGCCCGCTCCAGCGATCAGAGCATCACAACTGGGCAAGAGAGTCTCACCGGCTCCTGAGTTGATATTCGCCTTGCCGGCTGCTGCGGTGGAGGTGGCTGGAGCGTCCAATTTGCCGCCCAGGAGGAGAACAACAACAACACCTTCCATGCGGCAGAATCCGATTGTGCCAGCATCAGTGACAGCCCATGCCCAGACCTTATGGGAGTACAAGAATGCAGTGGAGGACTGGGTCATCCAAGTACTGGACCATCCAAGGCCGGGAGACCCTACACTGGAGTGGCGAAAGGGAACCGTCCTGTGGTTTTCAGTCGAGAGAGGCTCTGGCTTCCTGGCGGATGACGAGGATGGCAAGGAGTACTTTGTGGGCCGCAGGTCAGTGAAACGGCTGTACCTGCCCCAACCCTGTCACAGCCTGTACATGGGGGATCAGGTGGAATATACCCCCATGGCATCCCTGAAAGGCCCCTTTGATACTGGGGTTGCCATATTATCTAAGCCCCTGGTCCCTACATCACCACCTGAAGTTTGGCTGGAGGAACCACCAGGTGAAGTATGGGTGCGCTGCCTTCAGTAGTCACCAGATGACACCCTTCATTTCAGGGAGAAGCCACAGCCGGAGCCTCTGATCCATGGATTGCCAGTGCCACCACCATCTCAGTCCTTTCAGCTGGGTCAGATGACGACTTCATCGTTTACGTTCCAGTCCACGCAGATTCACCAGTACCAACTACCCTGGAAAATGAAGCAAGCAGTAGCCAGGGGAGCTGGTGCTTCTTCCCTGGATGCAACCTTGCCTCAACCGCTGCAGCCAGAAGTTCTTAACCCTGCTGTCCCGGCAGGAGAATCTGAAAAAGTAAAGGCGCAAGTGGCTGCTGCGCTCACCAGTGTGACCACCACCTGGACCCGGTCAAGTCCAACTTCTGGAAGAAGAGGGCAGTGGAGTTCCACCACGGCAGCCAGCTTGGCCTACAGGAGGCAGGAGCGTCCTCTGATCTCATTCAGTAGTAGTTCAAGCAAGGAGGACTTCAGGTCCCTCATCTGAGGAACCCTTCTACTGGCTGAGTGATTTAAAGGACACCTCAGGAGGACCTATGGGAGCCACACCATGGAATGCACCTGACAGGTGAGAGCTAGTTGGCACTTGTTTTTAGTTTGTATTGCCCCCTGTTTGACTCACCAAGATGGACATGGCTTGTCAGGACTCCGCCCCCCCATTCTGCAGAAAATTCCCAGTTGCACCTAAGCGCGCCTATTTTCCTTCCCCCCCCCTTCTCAGGTTATTTGGGAGCCAGCCTTTGCAAAGAGGGTTCTCTATTTGCTGCTATTTTATATTATCCATGTGGATTACACGTTACCTGTTTGGATTACAAAATTACCTCACGTGGATTAAAATTGAATTTTGGACTGTGTTCCATTGTTTTATCATGCCAAGCAGCCACGAGGAGAGACTCAAACGTATATCTGAGCCTATTATGCTTGCAAATATATAATTGATTGCATTGAACTGTTTGCATAATTGTCTTTGCTGTATTTTAGCAAAAATGTTTTTACAGGTTCAGCAACGTTCAAACACTTTAGCCCATTGTGTGTATTTTTTTCAGGTACTGCAATGTGTCCTATTATGCACTTATTATACAATGTTTTTTAGTAAATTATGCACTTAGCCGGATAGCTAGCACCTTACTTTTCTACCTAATATGGACTGCATCTAAAGACTGTATGCCGCGGCCTAGCCTCGTTCGTATGACCCAATCGTGAGTCAATAGTACGCTAAGGATTCGTACGCACTTTGTATGCTAATGCTTACATATTGCGTACTTTTAACAAAACTGACTGTATGTTCGTAATTTGTGTAGGAATGTTCGCAAAACAACAATTATTTTTTCACGCAAATTCGTCCGAATAAATTCTTATTAAGAACTAATCTTGTCAGAAATTTGTTGATTATTCGCCAAAGCGAATTTTGGATGATTCGCACATCTTTAGTATCTTGTATTAACTTCCTCTACATAATAGATGCTATTTGCTAAAGAGAGACAACCCCTTTAACTGTTTTAACGTATTTTAGAACTCTCCGTAAGAGGCCATGTTGTAAAAAATACATTTAAAGTACGGATGATCTCATAGAATGAGAGTTTTCCCGTTGCCAGCCCCATACAACATTGCAACGGCAGCTCATTCTGCATGTGCCCAGCCGAGTAGCCACCTTATGTGGTCACTAATAGTAATAGATTTTGAAATTGGATTAGGCAGTAACATAAAAATCTACTTGTATTTCCTGGGCCATGGCTACACGTGTCTGTCCCATTAAATAAAGGAGCTCAGTTTTTGTATATGGACTGAATGATACAATTCATGTCAACTTTGACATCTGTCCTTTTGATATATCACATGTGTTGTCCCACTGAGTTCAATATTAAGATGATGGATGGGAGATTGGACCTTGTATGCATTGGATAAGACCGATATCCGTCATTAAATCTGTTGCTCTTTTTGTTATAAACATCATCTGTTGCAACAAAGTACAATAACTGTCTATATTTGTGTGCAAATGTTTTTTTTAGAACCAATGCCTTATCCAGGATCTCCACTGCAAGTGGTTAAAGTGTTAATGTCCACGTGTTTCATGAATCAATTCCATAGTTGGTGTATGGAGAGGGAGGTTGGGCTGGGCAAGGCTGTCACTACCTCTTCCTTTCTAGGAGGAAGTAAAGGAGTAGTGCTGCACAGGGAAGCTTCATTTCCCCTGTAGATTACAAAAGCAAAAGTGACAATTGATGTGCCAGCTTTTGAAAGGAAAGAGATCCTGGAGAACATATCAAAGTGAATTGCAGAACATTTTGTCAGAGAAAGGTAATAAACCTATATTGAGGCTATAGACATCTCTACATATAGTGGGAGTAACAAGCTTCTGGCTTCCCATCATAGTAAAAGGGTAGAAAGGATCCAGT
This sequence comes from Rhinella marina, assembly GCA_900303285.1. NCBI lineage: Eukaryota > Metazoa > Chordata > Amphibia > Anura > Bufonidae > Rhinella > Rhinella marina. The sequence goes on from ONZH01024648.1 coordinate 16,860, forward strand.
ACAGAGACTGTATTCTGAAGAGTATAATAATGTATATAAAAAAATCTACAGATAGAGACCATGCACCTCTCAGACCAGGAAAAAAAAGATTGCACTGTTTCATTAAAAGGGGAGAGAAATCAGCCTTCTCTACAAAGTCTTGGGAATTTCATATGGTAGCTGGGAAGTTTGCATTTGAAGTGTACAGTTCCTGTGTAACTCCTCTGTTAACTGCTGCGGTAAAGTACATTGAACTTGTTGCATCAAACCTGGCCTAAGCTTAGACTCAAGTAACCCTACCTTGCACCTCACAGCAACTACTAACACCAAGGGTACCCCTAGTCCCAAACGTCAACAGGCAGGAGAACCCCACAAAACAGGGAGTGCCCCAAAGGAAGTAAAAAGTGCACTCTTCCTCATTACTGCACGGCCCAGGTAGCGTCAGAACCATGAGTACTACTACTCCCATGCTCACACAGGCCCCTGCAGAACAAAAGCCTAAAGGAAAATCTAGATATGACTGGCCCATCCTCTTCTTCTTATCTAATATAGTGATTAGACAATGAGTAGAAAAGAAAAGTTCTCATTCTTTAAGCCATTTTACTGCTGCCACTGACTGTCCTGCTCCTAATTCTAGATAGCAAAACCTTACTTTACAACTTGCTGCTCATATCGTATGTATCATATCATATCATATTGTATGCAGTTCAGTAAAAATCGACATAGTGGCTTCTGTTAAAAAGGAAGCTACAATGCTGTAATGGATCCGTCATGCAACAGACACCAAAGGCACTTGAAGGACCCACTGACTTATAATGAGGTATCTTGGGATCTGTCATGATGTCCATCATTTTGCCAGAAAAAAATTTAGCTGCCTGCTACACTATTTTTTCTGTCAAATGTGATGTAATCTGCTACAGAGGCAAAATGAAGCAAGCGTAGAACATGATGCCAACACATTTGGACAATATCAGAATTGTTAACTAATCTTGCTTCATAAACTGCCCCAAGTTGATTATACAATTAAATATATAAGCATTGATTAACTATAATGTCACCAGCAGGGAGAGGGAGTCAGTAAAACAAGGCTAGAGTATCAGGGATGAGGTATAATGTTGGTATGCAGTACTGTGGGAACAGTAGACTAATGCAACCTGTGATACTATAAAGTGTTGATATTTAAAGGGTATCCACCAGCTCCAAAACTCATGTGAAACTAGAGTAAGCAGTGCATAGGGTAAGTATACTGAGTCTGATTACCTCATTTTTATCTTCATGCTCACTTGCATTCCGACATTGTGCTCCAACAAACCAGCAGTAAAATGGATTGAGAGGACTCACATGCTCATTCACATAATGGAGAGGACTCAAAGAGGTGTCCTCAATGCATTTTTTGTTGGTGCACAGTGTCAGGATGCATGTGAGTATGAAGATAAAAATTGCGTAATCTGACTCACCACCCCTTACACTATGCATTGCTTACTCTAGTTTGGGGGTGTTTGGGAGCTGACAGATTCCCTTTAAAATTATTTAAAAAAAACTATTTATACTTATAATGTCATTCTTTTGTGCAGCATGACAACTTTTTTTTTTTTTCAAGCATTTTATACTTTCACAGGATAGTTTATCAGTATCTGATTGGTGCGGGTCCAACTCAAGACACCCCAATGATTAGTCATATGAAAAGGCCGCTGTGCTCTGGTGAGCGCTGTGGTCTCTTACTAGGCCAGGGACATCACGTTCATCGGCCACATAGCCTAGTTGTAGCTCAGTCCTGTTCTTGTGAATGGGGGTGAGCTGCGATACCAAGCACAACCGCTAACCATCAGACAGCACTATGCTAGATAAGCTCCAGCACTCACTGGAGCATTCCAACCTCTTCAAACAGCTGATCAGCGGGGTTGTTGGTAGTTGGACCTCCCACCGATCACATACAGATGACCTATCCTGAGGCGATTAGTAAAAAAAACACAAGGAAAACCCCTTTAAACTGGACCTGTCAGCTCTGTTTTAGTAAATACATACAATACATTCCCCAAAACAGAAGTCCTTGTTATTCCTTTGAAAGTTTAAGAACAAATTGGTAACTAGTTGTGACCATTCCTCTTGTCAGTTGGACATGTCCCGGCATACTCTGACACTGCTCTATCAGTGCTGACAGCATCAGAAGCAGCTTCATGACAAGGGGAAAGGGAATGCTTTCCTGTTATTTGAGACAGCCGAGCATCTCATTGTGTGTTCTTTTGATGCCCATGGCAGACTATTGAGAAGTGAAATGCTAACATCCATTTGTCAATTTATCATATATTTCCAGGAGAAATTACAAAGTAATAGCACAATGTAGAATTCTAAGAAAAAATGCTCCAACATAGTTTTTATGGAGAATACAAGTATTTACTAAGACACACCTGTTAGGAGAGGTGAAAGGTCTTCTTGTAGGCTAGATTCACATGGTGTTTTAACACCTTTTTGTGGCATTTTCTTCTGTGTTTTTTTTAGTTAAAAATGTTGAGAAAATATCTTACTTAAAAGTCTATACTGAAAATTCTACTTGCACTTGCATTTGGGGGGCAGTGGTGGCAAGTTTTTCAAAACACAGCATTCTCTGGGTATGGAGTTTTTATGGCATTTTCCCAATAGGCTTTTCTATAGGACTTCAAAAATGGTAAAAAAATATTACATTTTACACATTAAAAAGAAAACTTATAAATAAGACGTATATGAAGAGAGAAAAAGGGAGAAAGAAGAATTTCTTTCTTATTTTATCACAAAAAGCAAACGTGTAAAAGAATGTCTTTGTGGCGCTGCTTTACAATGTGATTTAAAGAAACTTCCTTTCTCTGCCTGGTCTTTTCTTCCAGAAATCTGTTCCCTTGTTAGGAGCCTATTCATTGTCAACCAGCCACAGCAGTTGTCATTGTCCCGGCCTGTGATTTCTCAGGCAGTCTCACAAAAGGTAAACAGGCTGAGATTTGCTTAAGATAATTCCCTTGCACCTGTGCTCAGAGAAACGTATTGAAAGATTGTGAGCGCAGAGTTGAACCTTTGCTGTAGCCATTGTGTACGGTATTCGGGGGAATATTTGAAATAGCGCTACACACACACCTTTCAATGGAGCTCAGAATAAACAAAGGAAACATAAAGTTTTGACAGGACTCTGGCAACCTTCAGTGTTGGGAGCTGATACAAAGTTGCCAAGCAGAATTTAAAAAAAAAAACAAACAGGACAATCAGCCCCTTTCTCCACATTCACAATATCAAGCTGTTCTTACATGTGTCTGAAAATGCAAATTGTAATGAATAGATTTGAAAGCTAAGCCAAAAATGTGCCCCAAAATATATTTATATTCTGCTATCCATTTCTGATTTTGTTATTAGATTGCTTTTCTTTTTCAATTGAAGTGACAAAAGCACATAGCACTCAGGTCTCCACATCTGTATGTACTTTGTATGTCTCCATATGTTTGTATGGGTTTCTCCAAAGTACTCTGGGTTCCTCCCACACTCCAAAAACATAGTGGGCCACTTTTACTATTGTGGCTGTGCCTGAATTCTGGCATAAATTTTGGCGTACCATTTTTGGTGCTAATTGGCACATCTGATTTTAGATATATTATGAAACAAGGCAAAAAGAATAATTTAGTGCGCTTTGCCGCATCACAGGGAAATGAGTTTGGCTTAGCTGGGAATGGAAAAAATTTGGCATAATATTCTGCCATAAAGTATGCAAATTTTTAATTGGTACAACTAAGATTTGACAGTTTAAAGTGTGCCAAATTTATCATCCAGTATCAGCTATGGTGTACAGCGGGGAAAATAAGTATTTGATACACTGGCAATTTTGCAAGTTTTCCCACCTACAAAGAATGGAGAAGTCTGTCATTTTTATCGTAGGTACACTTCAATTATGAAAGAGCGAATCTTTAAAAAAAGATCCAGAAAACCACATTGTATGATTTTTAAATTATTAATTTGCATTTTATTGCATGAAATAAGTATTTGATACAGTAGAAAAACAGAACTTAATATTTGGTACAGAAACCTTTGTTTGCCATTACAGAGGTCAGACATTTAACATAGTAACATAGTAACATAGTTTATAAGGCCGAAAAAAAGACATCTGTCCATCCAGTTCGGCCTGTTTTCCTACAAGTTGATCCAGAGGAAGGCAAAAAAACCCTGTGAGGTAGAAGCCAGTTTTCCCCACTTTAGGGAAAAAAATTCCTTCCCGACTCCAATCAGGCAATCAGAATTACTCCCTGGATCAACAACCCCTCTCTAGTAACTATAACCTGTAATATTATTACCCTCCAAAAATACATCCAGGCCCCTCTTGAACTCTTTTAGTGAACTTACCATCACCACCTCCTGAGGCAAAGAGTTCCATAGTCTCACTGCTCTTACCGTAAAGAATCCTCTTCTATGTTTGTGTACAAACCTTCTTTCCTCCAGACGCAGAGGATGTCCCCTCGTCACAGTCACAGTCCTGGGGATAAATAGATCGTGGGAGAGATCTCTGTACTGACCTCTGATATATTTATACATAGTTATTAGATCTCCCCTCAGTCGTCTTTTTTCTAAAGTGAATAAGCCTAATTTTGATAATCTTTCTGGGTACTGTAGTCCACCCATTCCAGTTATTACTTTAGTTGCCCTCCTCTGAACCCTCTCCAGCTCTGCTATGTCTGCCTTGTTCACAGGAGCCCAGAACTGTACACAGTACTCCATGTGTGGTCTGACTAGTGATTTGTAAAGTGGCAGGACTATGTTCTCATCACGGGCATCTATGCCTCTTTTGATGCAGCCCATTATCTTATTGGCCTTGGCAGCAGCTGTCTGACACTGGTTTCTGCAGCTTAGATTTCTGTTCACTAAAATTCCTAGGTCCTTTTCTATGTCAGAGTTACCCAATATTTTACCATTTAGTATGTACTGGTGACTTGCATTATTCCTTCCCATATGCATAACTTTACATTTGTCAGTGTTAAACCTCATCTGCCACTTCTCTGCCCAAGCCTCCAGTCTATCCAGATCCATCTGTAGCAGTGTACTGTCCTCTTCTGTGTTAATTACTTTACACAGTTTAGTGTCATCTGCAAAAATTGATATTTTACTGTGCAAGCCTTCTACAAGATCATTAATAAATATATTGAAGAGAATAGGGCCCAATACTGACCCCTGTGGTACCCCACTACTGACAGTGACCCAATCTGAGTATGTACCGTTAATAACCACCCTCTGTTTTCTATCACTGAGCCAGTTACTTACCCACAAACAGACATTTTCTCCCAGGCCAAGCATTCTCATCTTATATACTAACCTTTTATGTGGTACAGTGTCAAATGCTTTGGAGAAGTCCAGATATACGACATCCATTGATTCGCTGCGGTCTAGTCTAGAACTTACCTCCTCATAGAAACTGATTAAATTGGTTTGACATGACCGATCCCTCATGAAGCCATGCTGATATGGAGCAATTTGCTTATTTTCATTGAGGTACTCCAAGATAGCATCTCTTAGAAAACCCTCAAACAGTTTACCCACGACAGATGTTAAACTTACCGGCCTATAGTTCCCGGGCTCTGTTTTTGGACCCTTTTTGAATATTGGAACCACATTTGCTATGCGCCAATCCTGTGGAACACTCCCTGTCAGTATAGAGTCCTTAAATATCAGAAATAAGGGTCTGGCGATGACATTACTTAATTCTCTTAGAATACGGGGGTGTATGCCATCCGGTCCTGGCGATTTGTCTATTTTAATCTTTTTAAGACGCAGCTCTACTTCTTCCTGGGTCAGACAGGGCACTTTTAATGGGGAATTTACTTTTATATTCTGCATTTCATCTGACAGTTTATTTTCCTCAGTGAATACAGTGGAGAAAAAGATATTTAGTAGCTTTGCTTTCTCCTCATCGCTCTCTGCAACTCCCCCCTCATTACTCTGTAAGGGGCCGACACCTTCAGGTTTATACTTTTTACCATTTATATAATTAAAGAACATTTTAGGGTTAGTTTTACTTTCTTTGGCGATTAATCTCTCGGTCTCTAGTTTGGCTGTTTTTATTTGTCTTTTACATATTCTATTTTTTTCCTTATAGTTTTTCAATGCTTTCTCGCTCCCCTCCTGTTTTAGTGATTTAAATGCTTTCTGTTTGTCATTTATTGCTTTCTTTACAGTTCTATTTATCCATCTATTTACGTTTTTTCTTGTTTCTTATTATTTTATTCCTATATGGTATGTACCTCTCACAATTAGATATTAGGATGTTTTTAAAAATATCCCATTTTGTGGCTGTATTTTTATTTTTGAAGACTTTGTCCCAGTTAGTTAGGCCTATGGCCTCTCTTAGTTGGCTAAATTTAGCTTTTTTGAAGTTAGGTATTTTTGTTCCTCCCTGAAGAAACGCTCTTTTGAATGACAATTGGAAGGTTATTATGTTATGGTCACTATTTCCCAGGAGTCCCCCGACCTGCACATCTGTTGTTCTGTCAGGTCTATTGGTTAATACTAAGTCCAGTATGGCCGTCCCTCTAGTCGGGTCCTGAACCAGTTGGGAAAGGTAATTGTCTTTGGTTATTTCCAAGAACCTGTTTCCTTTATGAGATGTACAGGTTTCAGTTTCCCAGTCTATATCTGGGTAGTTGAAATCCCCCATAATAACGACCTCATTATGATTTGCCACCTCGTCTATTTCGTTTAGAAGTAGATTTTCTATGGGCTCTGATATAGTAGGGGGTTTATAATAAACTCCTATTAGTATTTTATTATTGTTTTTGGCTCCATTTATTTCTACCCACAGTGACTCCACATCTTAATGTCCCTCACTTATATCTTCCCGCAGTGTGGGCTTTAGACAGGACTTTACATAAAGGCAGACGCCTCCCCTTCTCCGGTTTTGGCGATCCTTTCTAAACAGACTGTAACCCTGTACATTAACTGCCCAGTCATAGGTATCATCCAGCCATGTCTCAGTTATTCCCACTATGTCATAGTCCTCCTCACACATCACTAATTCCAGTTCACCAATTTTATTAGTCAGGCTTCTGGCATTAGTGTACATACACTTAAGAGGTCTATGTATATTTTTTACCCCCCTTTTAAAATTACTATTACCTGTGAAGTGAATATCCGGGGTTTTTGGGTTACTTTGGTTGATGTTTTGCCCAATATTCTCCCTACATTCCTCACTAATCCCAACCCCCACTAACCCCCCACTCTCCCCGACTATGACCCACTCTCTATCTACACTATCTACCCCCTTATTAGTATTACCCCCCACCCTCCCCCCAGATCCTAGTTTAAAAGCTCCTCCAGCCGTCTAACCATTTTTTCCCCCAGGGCAGTTGCACCCTCCCCATTAAGGTGCAGCCCGTCCCTACTGTAGAGTCTGTAGCCGACAGAGAAGTCGGCCCAGTTCTCCATGAACCCGAACCCTTCCTTCCTGCACCAGCCTTTGAGCCACTTATTTAACTCCCTAATCTCCCGTTGTCTCTCTAGTGACGCTCGTGGCACTGGTAGTATTTCTGAAAACACTACCTTGGAGGTCCTGGACTTTAGCTTCTCACCTAGTTCCCTAAAATCATTTTTAAGGACCTTCCATCTCCCCCTGACTTTGTCATTGGTGCCAACGTGTACCATGACCGCTGGGTCTTCCCCAGCCCCACCCAGCAATCTGTCAATCCGATCCGCGATATGCCGAACCCGAGCACCCGGGAGACAACACACTGTTCGGCATTCACGGTCTCGGCGACAGATAACCCTGTCTGTCCGCCTTATTATAGAGTCCCCTACCACCAGCATCTGTCTGGCCTTTGCTGCTCTCCTTTTCCCATCCTTCCTGCAGCGGTCATCCTCCTGGTTTCTAGGAGAAACAGCCTGCTGCAGTGTCGCTGGTCCTGGGCTTTCATCCCTAATATCAGCCAAACAGGCATATTTACTAGGGTGTTCCAGCTCAGGACTAGCCTCCCTGGCACTTTTCCCTCTACCCCTCCTTACTACATTAACCCAACTGCTGACCTTATAGTCCTGCTCTTGCCCATCTCCTCCCTCCTCCTCTTCACTGACCCCAGCCAGTGCCTGCACTGTGAGGTCTAAGCCTCTCTCCAGGTGTTCAATGCCCCTAAGTATGCCAAGCTGCTTATTTAGATCCAAGATCTGGGCTTCCAAATATTCCAAATTTTGATCTCATCTTACCACATGACCTTCTTCCATGCCTCCTCTGGATCATCCAGATGGTCATTGGTGAACGTCAAACGGTCCTGGACATGTGCTGGCATGAGCAGGAGGACCTTGTGTTCCTTGCAGGATTTTAATCCATGACGGCATAGTGTGTTACTAAAGGTAATCTTTGAGACTGTGGTCCCAGCTCTCTTCAGGTCATTGACTAGGTCCTCCCGTGTAGTTCTGGGCTGATTCCTGACCTTTCTCAGAATCATCCTTACCCATGAGGCAAGACCTTGCCTGGAGCCCCAGACCAAGGAAGATTGACAGTCATCTTGTGTTTCTTCTATTTTCTTATAACTGCGCCAACAGTTGTCCATAAAATATGTCTTGTCATTCTGGAAATGTGGCACAATTTCACACCTTCAGCCAAATTTAGGGCACCACTCTCCTGCCATCTCTGCTACAAGTAGCAGATGCCACTGCAGCCAGTTCAGTTTGATGGAACAGGTTTTTCCACTGTCATGGCACACACATCACAACTGACACACATCAGTAAATGCACCTCCTGAACAACTAGGTTCATTCATACCTGGACTGTGACAGTAGCAGTGGCCAGAACTAACCCAGTTTGCTATTGTTGTACTGTGTGGTTTCTTTTAACACCTTGACGACCTAGGACGAGAATGCTCGTCCTAATATGGCGTTATTTAACGCCCTAGGACAAGCATTCTCGTCCTAGGCTTAAGGTGCTGCGGCATACAATAGCCTTGTATGCCGCGGTGCTGCTGACCGCGGCATACAAGGCTATTGCGGCAGCTTTTAAAGCCATCGGGTCCCCGTGAGGCGTGGGGGCCCGATGGCTGAGATGGAAGCTCCGATGCCTTGCCCAGAGGCATCGGGACTCCCATCTACGGAAGCCCAGGAGACCCAGCCACAGCGCTGGGTCTCCTAGGCAACGGTCAGCGTCTCACAGTGTGAGACGCTGACAGTTGAATGCAGCACAATACAGATGTATTGTGCTGCATTCAATCAGGGATCAGACCCTGAAATGTTAAAGTCCCTTACTGGGACAAAGTGAAATGTTAAAAAAAAAGTTAAATAAAAGTGTTTTAACAAAAAATAAAAATAAAATAATAAAGTTTCAATAAAAAAAAGCCCCTTCCCCATAAAGAAACACATAAAAAAAAATATATATATACATATTAGGTATCGCCACGTCCGTAAAATTCGCAAACATTAGAAGAAACATTTGAAAAAAGAGAAAAAAATACAAGTCCTAGGAGACCTCAGAGTACCACAAACCACTTTTCAGGACAATTGAGCACTTTTGATTTGAAACCCAAATAGAATTTCTTAAATGATTTTGAGAAACGAATTCAAGAAATTCGGTCACCTCTACTTGAGATTTTTTCATAAAAGTCTAACTACTAGTACTGGTATAGCTAAGAAGGGGCTGGCACAGCATGTCTATCAGGTTCTGAGTGCACCAATATGCCATTTAGTCTTTAGTAGTTAAAATAGGACAGCAAACTGAATTTTTGCCACAGGTGAAGGAAATTAAGTTGCCGTGTCCTAGAATGGGATGGTACTGAACTTGTTCATTGGAATACAGCCAGATGATTTTTTAAGTAACTGACCTTAAAAGTGGTGAAATGGGAGTAGTGTGCATTCAATCAGGAAATTGGTTATTAGCACAATTCTGGCACAACAGTCAATGTCAAGTCGGAAATTGCCCACCACAATAGAGTGCTAGACAGCAATGATACACTTTGCTTCCCTTCTGTCATAGCTGAAGCCAAGATTTATGAAAATTTCCATGAAATGACATATATAAGTGAGAATCAAATCTCAGTTCAGAACTTGTCAGAGCAATCCACAGTACTTTTCAGCCTGCCAACACCATCATAACATTGAGAATTGAAGCCAAACATGAGACATTTCATTGCTAAAATATATGTATGCTAGAAATAGCAAGTAGGTCGTTATCAAAACAATGAAAAAACAATCTCCAAGTAACTATGCTCTGAATTACATTTTGGAGTTATACTAAAAGTTTTTTTCAAGCAAACTCAAGTGGTAAAGGCCCCTTTACACAGCCCAATTTAGCAGGCGATTGTCGGGAAGGAAGCGTTCCTTCCGAGTAACCACCTGCTCATCAGTGTAGGAGACCACTGAAATTACATGCTACGATCTCCTCCACAGTATTTGGAGAAGCAATCGCTAATTCCATTGCTGTTCCCCATATAGACTCATTGGCTGCCGGCTGCAGAGGTTGTTTACACAGCCTGATCTACTTCTGGCAAATGACGTTTCGCTCATCACCGAAATCGGCGGCACCTTTACACAACCAGATAATTGTTAATGTGCATTCCTAAAAGCTCTTGAATCCACGCAGTTTTACACTCATGGAAGATGCCTACCACGGTACTACTAATGCACATACTATGTAGGAACCTGCAAAATATTTTTGAGTTTAGAGCTGTATTTTCTTGTTGGTTTTGGGTAATTCAAATGGTATGTATAACTCTACTTTTCCTCCGTAAGAGGAAAGAAAGGGTTTCTCCCTTGTGTGAAAGATGTAAACTGCATCCTTATGGTACCTTGCATATGTTTTGGAATTGCCCCAAATTGGAAAGATGCTGGAAGAATGTGGTCAGACTTGTTATTTTTATATATAGAGTCTCTCTTAAAGGGGTTTTCCGAGATTTTTGAACTGTTTACCTATACTCTGGATAGGTCATTAATATCTGATCGGTGGTGATCTAACTCCCGGGACCCAGGGTTGCCAACCAGATTTTTTCTTTTTATCCTAAAATCACAGACAGCTAACATTTTTTATGGACAAATTGGAAAACCATAATGAATTATAAAGATTACAGTTCTACAGCTCAATATACTGATAAGATCTTGCCACCAGCATTTACTTTGAGCTGTAAAATGATGATAAATACCACCAAAATAATCTAGAAAATACCACCCGCCTCAAGAAAATCATGGGCACATCTATTTTCTTTTACAGAAACATGAAAAAAGTCACCTATTTTTATGGACTGTCCAGAAATTTCTGGACGGTTGGCAAACCAGCCGGAACCCCCGGCGGTTTGCTGTTTGAGAAGGCACTGGTAGTTGCATTAGCACTGTGGCCGTCTCTCATCTCACCAAGCACAGCGCCGTACAATGTACAGTTGCTGTGCTTGGTATTGCAGTTCAGCCCCATTAATTTCAATGGAGCTAAGCTGCGTCTAGGCCATGTAACTGATGAACGTGACGTCACATGGCCTAGGCAAAGCTGTGCCTTCTGAGACAACTGATCAGTAGGGTCCTGGTTGTTAGTATTGTTAAGTACTTTTAAACTCTAGCACAATAACTGTCATTACTTGTCTCTTCTTCACGATGAGACTAGTCTGTCTAAGTATATTAATCTAGTATTATGATACATGAATTTTTCCTGTGGTGGGTAACAGAGGAAGGGGTATTTTGCTTTATATATTTTACCATTGTTGATGGGGAGATATGACTGTCTATAGGGATGTTAAAATCACCCAAAATTAGAGTTGGTAATTCACAAACCAAGAAATGTGGAAGCCACGCAGTAAAGTGATCCAGGAACTGACTGGGTGAGTCAGTGGGGTGGTACATAACTGACACTCTCAATGTGTAGACCTCAAAAGATGGACATGTGAGTGATGGTACTGGGAGAATGACCTGGAAGATGCACTGTGAAGAAAGAAGTATGCTGACTGCACCAGCATGCCTATTCTCATATCTGGTGGTATGAGGAAAATGTAAACCATCATAAGATAGAAAAGCAGGTGAAGTGGTGTAAAACGGTTAGATCATTAAATTCAAGTATTTTTGAAAACCAGGAGGTTAAGAAAATATGGAAGGAAGAAGTCATGGATATAGGGGAGTTTGTTGCACACTGACCATGGGTTCAAAAGACTGAGGAGAAGACATGCAAGAAATGTTAATGAGGTTTTTAGGGTTTCTGTGTATGATGAGGATTGGGAATAAAATTACTAGAAGCAGGTGGACCAGGTTTGGAAGAAATGTCCCCCAAAGTTAAAAGCAAAAGAACAAGAGAAACAACAAATTGTTCAGAGATTTGTAAGAATACACACTTTCACATATTGGGTTACATTGATTCAAGAAGGTGAATAATGCATGTGATCTGTACATGATTAAGGGAAGACGAGAAGGACTGAATAGAATGCACTGGAGAGGTAACAGGGCAGTAAGTGAGAAGCACATAATAAAATGTACATAGATACAATGAACATAGTGAAATATTAGCACGTGTTTGAGCATGCCTGCCTCCTGCCTTGCCTAACTGCCATGTTTAACTGCAGGACACTTTGCCAATGACCACGCAGCCTAAGATGATTTCTGCCAGCCCCAGATAGAATAAGATAGATTGAATATTTTGATACAATGGATCTCTAGCAATGATAGAAAACAGAAAAAGACAGTACTTTAAATTTTCATGTCTAGCATGTACAGATGGTTAAATTTCAGCCCTTTCTAGAGAACATCTAACAAAGAATTAATTGAATGTATGCCTGGAGGAATTTTACTTGTGTAATTGCTTCATCATTTCCTCTGGTATATTTCACTATTCTTCAATGAACATATAGTTATACTTGTCTGAACTTTTCTTTAATTTAAAAAAAAAGCTGGAAAAAACTTGTCTTTTAGCCGGGATTGTCATCTAGGAAACAGTATATATTGCATCTCCCTTTATAGGCTAGCATAGTGAATACTATTGTGGTCAGCAGCAAAAAGAAAGGTATAATGCGTCTAGCCTAGATAACTATATCAACAACTAACACTGAAAAAATAACCAACAAATAATCGCCTTGCTGATCTGAGCAATATTTGCTCAATGCCTGTATGCGTGAGACTGCTCTTTTAACTCAACACATTACTTGGAGCTCAATGGACGATACCATTTGGCTTCCAACCAGCGTGACTCCACTGTACATGGGATGTGTGACTCAAAGCAATTGACTGGAATCAGAAAATAAATATCCGTCCAAGAGACAAAGCCTAGCTTTTCAGACAAAAGGGCTGGTTATTCCATTCCCATGTCAGGGAGCAGTGAGTCTGCACTTCTGGGTGGAGTGATTTACATGGAAAGACTTACCTATTTGTGATCAGCAAGTCTCTGTCTAGATGAATACAAATTATGTTCATTTCATAAAGCTTTCAGTAACCAATTCTCCTACTGCTCATTGCCAATTTATTAATATGCATTACTTGTAATTAGACATTTAGCTAACAGTTGGCTGTTGGCGACAATCAACCTAGTTAAACAAAGTAATACAAAAAGTAATTAGTAAAATAAAAATAATTAGTAAATAAAAAATAGACATTAGCACTAACATAGCATTGTTTTTTCCTCTTTCTTCATGGTAGGTAAAGGAAAGCTGCATATTGCAGGCTGCATGATGACTGCACTTGACTCCATTATTTAAAGCTACTAAACCTAGTAACGCTGTTTGTCAATCAGTAGGATTTTCTATATGGCTCCTAAAACAAACAGCCTCATAGAAAACTTGTAAAAGATGTTGACATCTTTAATTTAGCTGTTCATTAAAATATTCTATCATTTCCTGTTGTAGAGTCTGTGAAACTCTAGCTGGTTTTTCTACTATGTCTGACATTGATCCAACAGCTGTCTGCAGATGAGGTGCTGGCTTATTTAATATCCGAGTCATGTCTCAAGGCCTATTTAAAGAGTCAAACATTGACTTATAGGAAATAGAGGCAGCACTTCTTAAGAGCTCATTTGCATCCTTTTCTTCCCAGAATTCCAAAGGAGCTTGCATGACTTATAAGTCTCCTCACATCGATTAAGGTGCTCTCTCCCCAAGAGAGATAGTACTCTGCAAAACATTGATCCAGCAGCACACTGATCCTGGTTGTGTCAGCTCTTTTTCCTCTTGCTTTCTTGTCTCAGTGTTACAGAAAGGTTTGTAATAGGGAGGCAGTGTATAACATTAAGGAAGTGGTATGGTCAGCCTACATCATTCTGAGTGTCCTGTTATCCATGGCAGGAACAGGTGTGGCACATGCACGCCTCTCCAAGCCTGTTACCTACCCTTAAAAGGCCAACATGGACACCCTAATTTTTGCAAGCCAATGGCTAGCAACCTAACTCTGACCTTCGGCTGCCTGACCTGCGCCAGTTTACCATATTGACCCTTTGTTGCCTGCCCTGGCCCCAGATTTTTTTTTACGAATTTGCACAAACTCTGCCTGCCGTGACCTTGGCCTGTTACTGGCTACTAGTTTGCCTGACCTCGTGGTTCCCCACACTGGTGCCTCTGACCTCCATGGGTCAGCTGACAACCACACTGAAACTACTCCAGGTGGTAGCAGCTTGATGAGTCCCTTGCAGCAAAGTCCTGTATGGGGGTTAAAAGGTGAATGCCGGGGAACTGCCAGGATAACACCCTTAGGTTTAGCCTAAATACAAACCAGTTTGTTGACACAGTGGTTCCACACCCACTGATCATTACAGGAAGGAATTGCTTGGATTCTTGTATAGTTTTTCATATTTAGTTTTCCTTTAATATGGTTGAAAGTGTCTCCAAACTATAATGATTTATTAAATGTAATATTGGTTATACAACTTCAAATATGTAAAAAAATATATATATATTTAAAAAAAAACATGTTTCTGGAAGGGACTGTAAAATGTTCACTGTAAACATAATATCAAGACAAAATAATGTAGTTATACATTTGAGTATCCAAATTGGCTATTTAAGCCATTTAGCTGGATTTCTCTGCATTAAGTTGATTTTCTCTGCAACCACGAAACACAAAATATGTGGATTTCAGGTTCTCTTTAATAGACATTGTAGCAATTTGGAGGCCAGTTGTGTATGATGGTCAAATAAAGCAGGAGAGCTCTGAATGAAAAAAAAAAAACAAGAGTCATTATTTAACCTAAATTAGTCAGCGCAGAAAACCAAATATATTTCTGATTAAAAGGGTATTGGCTAAGTGGGCATTCCAAGCCATTTCTTGGATGTCAAGCTGGGACAAGAAACTGGAGAGCAACTTCAGAACAGCAATGGTGACAGATCAGTGATCTTTTATATCTTTCTGGCCCTCTTTTAATTATCTCCTCAGAAACCTCCTTGTCTCATGAAGCTAATCCTTTTTCAAATGAATCATCATCTACGCATAGAAGGACAGGGATTGATAGTACAGGAGCTACTCTGACAGAGTGATTAGCTGTTATGGAGCATAGACGGAGCCCCTCTGAGGTTTATATGCCTAATAGGATATACGGACAACAATTGTCTTCTTGAGACAATTCCTTTCTGCATATCACTTCTATTGTCCCTAATCTAAAATGAATATTATGTTATGGTATATAACATAATTTATATAACGAACTTTTATTTTTTGTTGTATAAAGTTCTTGAGCCTCTTTACTCTTCTGTCATGTCATTAAAGAAACAGCCATTTCTTAACTTCCATTACATCAATTGTCTACTTCCATAGGACTTTTCACCAAATTGACTGCAGTTCAAGATGGCAGATCTTAATTTGAAGTATAATCAAGCACAAAATAAGTACGTGTTACCTTTTGTGTCACCCCCATCTCCTCACAGATTGTGAGCTCTTGTGAGTGGGGCCCTCATTCTTCTCGTTTTATTTGTTGACTTGTTTGTCGCTATGTAATCTATGATTTTGTTTGTACATGAACCTGTCACGTACCGCCTGGTTATCGTGACACGTGTTCCATGTTGCTCATGTTTGTGCCCTGGTATTCCGGATTTGGTTGTATGCTGGTTGCCAGGGGCAACGTGTAAATTGGTGGTGTCTCGGTTGTTCTCCGTGACACGGCTTCCATGTTGCTCATGTTTGTGTCCTGGCATTCTGGCTGCGGTAGTAGGCCGTGGTTGCCAGGGGCAACGTGTAGTTTTGGTTGCTGGTATGTTCCCTGATTGCATACTTCCCTCCTTCCCTGTCTGGTTCTCATGGGGTTAACATATTGACCTGGGTGTGGACTGGGCAGATGGAATTCCAGGAAAGGTGCATAGCTCCAGCACCAACGGAGGCTGGAGCACAACTAACCCACCAGGCTAGCAACAACAGAATAAAAGCACCTAGTGACCACACCCAGGTCAATATGTTAACCCCATGAGAACCAGACAGGGAAGGAGGGAAGTATGCAATCAGGGAACATACCAGCAACCAAAACTACACATTGCCCCTGGCAACCACGGCCTACTACCGCAGCCAGAATGCCAGGACACAAACATGAGCAACATGGAAGCCGTGTCACGGAGAACAACCGAGACACCACCAATTTACACGTTGCCCCTGGCAACCAGCATACAACCAAATCCGGAATACCAGGGCACAAACATAAGCAACATGGAACACGTGTCACGATAACCAGACGGTACGTGACAGAACCCTCTGATTGTAAAGTGCTGCGGAATATGCTGGCGCTATATAAATAAAGATTATAATTATTATTATTATTACTGTGTTAGTAGAGATGAGCGAATCATTGAAAAAATTATTCGCCGAACATTCGCCGAAGTTTTCCTAAGATTCGTATATTCGACGAATAGATTCGTTGTATTTGCGTACAAAATATACATTATTATGTGCTATTAGCGAACATTCGCACACTAATAACGAACGTACAGTTAAAAAATGTATGCAACTTCTTAGAAGACGTATGCATGAGCGTACAAATAGCTTACGAATCCTCAGCGAACTATTGTGTACGCGATTACGTAATACGCAGGCACGTACAACGAGAGGCCGTGGGGTGCACTCCTCAGAGGCAGAGCGAATATTCGAAAATGGCATCCAGACGATCCTCATCATTTAGCTCTGCTGCACAGCTGAAATACATAGTCCGGCTGATGGACCGCCAGGATTACGATGTACGATGGCACACACCGCCACCCGAACCAGCATAAAAAGGAGGTGATCCAGCAGGTGATCCGAGGCTTGCGCCATAGTTTTGACACCTTGCGGACCCCGGGCCAGATCCAGTGTAAATGGTCAGATCTGAAATCGCAGGCAGTATGTATATTTGAGGTAGAACAAGTAAGGTGCTGTCTATCCGGCTATGGGCATAGTACAATCATCCACAATACTATAAAGTGAATATGAGGACCCATTGCGGTACCTGTAAAGAAATACACACAATGGGCAACATACTTGAAAACGTTGCTGAAAGGTAAAAACATTAGTGCAAACAATCCAGTGCAAACAATATAGTGCAAATACGTTATAGGTATAATGTAAACATTTTAAATATCACCTACCTAGTCTGCTCACGGACACGTTTAAGTCTCTTTTCTTCTTTCTGACGCTTGTCATAGAACTGGAGCAGAGTCCCAAACTCAGTTGCAATTTGTAATCCACATAGGTAAAATTGTAATCCAAATGGGTTAAAAAATAGCAGCAAAGGTTACTTAAAAAACCATCTTTCAAGGGGCTTCCCAATAACCTGAAAAGGGGGAAAAAATTATTGAGGCGCACGTCTGCGCAACTTGGTTAAAGCAGCCTCAGGGACCATAGAATTTTGACGAAGGGAGTAGTCCATCCGCGGCGGAGCGGGAACTCCTGCCGCCTCCGCCGTGTCAGCCAGCGAAGTGAACACCTCAGCGGGCACCTCAACCGACTTCTTAGGCTGCCGGACATATTGAGAGATGTAGATCTCCTCCGGTTGCTTCTCCTCATAGGGGTCAGTGCCCCACACCATGCCTCCCCAGTCAGGATCTCGCTGTGTCGCCATCTTAATTTCCTGAGTTGCCTCGTCTTCCTCGCGCGCTGGAGAAGGGGACTGGCTACCAGGGAGGAGTCTGCATCGCAAATCAATTGAATTCGTACGCAACAGCGTATAGAGTAACTTATACGTAGCAATTGCGTATAATTGATAGGACAAACTACGTAGCGAATGCGTACAAAGCAGAAGCGAAGCACCTAATATTCAGATTCGCTTCACAGCTAAAAAATCCCAAGATTCGATATGAATCAACGAATCGACGAATCGATTCGCTCATCTCTATGTGTTAGTTGTAACAGTGGCCAATTAGGTTCTCTCTCCAGTGCACAAGACATACATAGCAGAGTTTTAGCGAGTTCAAAGGTGGGCACAAAAGTAGTGAATGAAATGGGTGGACTACAGTAGCCAGAAAGATTACCAAAATCAGCGTTACTTAGAAAAAAAAAACATGAGAGGTGACCTAATGACAATGTATAAATATATCCAAAGTCCATACAGAGTTCTCTCCTATGATCTATAGGAGAGGGCTCCTACTTAGGTGTAAGGACATCCTCTACGTCTAGAGGAAAGAAGGTTTCTACATCACAGCAAAAGAGGGTTCTTCACTGTAACTGCCGTGTAATTATGGAACTCTTTGCCAGAGGAGGTTGTGATGGTGGACTCGCTAAAAGAGTTCAAGAGGGACCTGGATGTGTAACAATATTACAAGATATAGCTACTAGATTACTGAAGAAGGGTCATTGATCTGGCGAGGTATTCTGATTTGGAGTCTGGAATGAATCTTTTACCTAAGATAAGAAAAATTGGCTTCTAGCTCATGAGTGTTGTTTTTTTTTTTTTTTGCCTCCCTCTTGATCAACTTTGCAGAATAATAAGCTGAACTGGATGGATGGACATCTTTCTTCGGCCTTACAAACTATGTTACCATGTTATGTTACAAAAGAAAGGTTAAGTAGAATTATTTAATTGAGGATTTCTATTTGGAGGTGTATTTTTATGAGTTAGATATCCTATTGTCACGTATGGGTTAATATGAGGAATTTGCCTGCACTGTTATACCTAGGAGAAGGCGCACAGCTGTGGCTGACACACAGGATCAGCAGGAGCTGGCAGCGGCATGGAATGTTGGCAGTCAGGCGCTGCGCTGTGGTTCCAGCAGGCGTTTTATAAACAACTTTATTTCAGCACACCTGATTTTTGTAAGAAAAAAGACAGCCGCGAAGCTTGTGGTATGAAGTGGAGCAAACTGTAATATGCATGCTAAACCTTCAGGTCTAGAAGGAAATGCAGAGCACCACAGCCTGGTAATCTGCTCCTTAGAACTTCAGTCTGTTTTAGGATATGTCATCTGATCATGGATCCACACTCCTCATATATAGCTCTTGTAAAGGATAGTTATTTCAGTTGAGATTCTAAAAAAAAGTTGACCTGATATCCCTACTAAGCAGGGTTGCCAACTGTCCATAAATTCCTGGACTGTCCATAAAAATAGGGGACTTTTTTCCAGTGTTTTTTAGGCTGGTGGTGTTTGAGCGGGTCACTTTGATTGTAATTCTCAGCATTTTAGAGCTCACAGTAAGTGTTGTGCTCATTATTTGTATCTGACCTTCAGAAATGTATTACTTGTATAATATATTAATTATAGTTCAGTATAGTTTGCCAATTTGTCTCTAAATAAATGTTGGATAAAACATTTTTTGGATAAATTGTCCAGAAAAAAAAATTTAGGTTGGCAACACAGCTACTAAGTCAAAATAATCTTGCACCACTGCAATGACTGGGAACACAACTGTTCATAGGAATGTTCATTCCTGACCATTGCTCACTCGCTAGTTAAATGGTAGAAATCATCGATCTCTGTGCGGGTGAATGATTGTTACTACAATCAGTCTTCCACCATACAGTTTCCTCGTTTGTCAGAAGCACATCCCCATTTACACAGAGAATTTTTGCAGCTGGCAAACAATTTTTTAAATTTATTTTGAAAGGCATAAACACAAATGACAGAAGCCTATCCTTGGGATAGGTGATCAGTATTTGATTAGTGGGGATTAACTCTTGTCACCCTCACGAAACAGCTCCACAGAGCAATGTGTGCCATCCAGGATCCGGATGCCTGCGCCCATGCGAGTGCAGGGGAGCTGCGCGCTACAGTGCTCGTTACAAGCACGTTCGCTCATCTCTATTGTTGACCTATCCTAAAGATAGAACATCCAAATAACAGTTTCCGTGAGCCCTTTTAATTGAAATAAAATATCAATTTAATCAATCGACCACATTGACTTTGAAGAAAATTCTTTATTCCTGGATTTTAGTATTGATAGCCTATCCTCAGTAGAGACTATCAATATCTGATCAGCTAAGCTCTGATGCTCTCCGCTAATCTGCTGTTTGAGTAACTCCAGCACCAGAAGTTGACGCCAAAAATATACCGCTCTGCCTATTGAACTGAATAGGAGCAACACTGCAGTATCCAACTCCATCTACTACACACTATGGTGCCAGAGCTACCTGGGGATAGCCGACCAGCAAGGACCCCAAAATCAAATATTGATGGCTTATCCAGAGTATAGGCTATCAATACTGAAATCTTTAAAGAAAACCAGAGTAGCACCTAGTACCCTGCTGGTAAATGTCGGTCCAGACCCTGACCCTTTCTAAACTACCCCTGCAGCCATCCTATTCTCCCTAGCTGCTGGATCTGAATATATTGGTAGTGCTGGAATACCAGATGCCAAATTTGTCACAAAACATTTCTAAAACATTAACATCTATCAAACCTGAGGAGCTCTGAAAAATAAAAGGTGGAATCTGATTTATTTCTATGGGCAACTAAACCAGTTTACCTTTACACTAGGTTTGATATACAGTGCCTTGTGAAAGTATTCAGCCCCCTGGAACTTTTCAACCTTTTGCCACATTTCCGGCTTCAAACAAAAAGATATAACATTTTAAATTTTTGGTGAAGAATCAACAACAAGTGGGTCACAATTGTGAAGTGGAACGAAATTTATTGGATCATTTAAACTTTTTTGTAATAATAAAACTGAAAAGTGGGGCGTGCAAAATTATTCGGCCCCCTTGCATTAATACTTTGTTGCGCCACCTTTTGCTGCGATTACAGCTGCAAGTCGCTTGGGGTATGTCTCTATCAGTTTTGCCCATTCTTCCTTGCAAAACAGCTCAAGGTTGGTTGATGTTGGATGGAGAGCGTTTGTGAACAGCAGTTTTCAGCTCTTTCCTCATATTCTGAATTGGACTCAGGTCTGGACTTTGACTTGGCCATTCTAAGACCTGGATACGTTTATTTTTGAACCATTCCATTGTAGATTTTGCTTTATGTTTGGGATCATTGTCTTGTTGGAAGATAAATCTCCGTCCTAGTCTCAGGTCTTTTGCAGACTCCAACAGTTTTCATCCAGAATGGTCCTGTATTTGGCTCCATCCATCTTCCCATCAATTTTAACCATCTTCCCTGTCCCTGCTGATGAAAAGCAGGCCCAAACCATGATGCTGCCACCACCATATTTTACAGTGGGGATGGTGTGTTCAGGGTGATGAGCTGTGTTGTTTTTATGCCAAACATATCGTTTTGCATTGTTTCCAAAAAGTTGGATTTTGGTTTCATCTGACCAGAGCACCTTCTTCCACATGTTTGGTGTGTCTCCCAGGTGGCTTGTGGCAAACTGTAAACAAGACTTTTTATGGATATCTTTGAGAAATGGCTTTCTTCTTGCCACTCTTCCATAAAGGCCAGATTTGTGAAGTGTTCGACTGATTGTTGTCCTATGGACAGACTCTCCCACCTCAGCTGTAGATCTCTGCAGTTCATCCAGAGTGATCATGGGCCTCTTGGCTGCATCTCTGATTAGTCTTCTCCTTGTTTGAGATGAAAGTTTAGAGGGACGGCCGGGTCTTGGTAGATTTGCAGTGGTCTGATACTCCTTCCATTTCAATATGATCACTTGCACAGTGCTCCTTGGGATGTTTAAAGCTTGGGAAATCTTTTGGTATCCAAATACAGCTTTAAACTTCTCCACAACAGTATCACGGACCTGCCTGGTGTGTTCCTTGGTCTTCATGATGCTCTCTGTTCTTTAAACAGAACCCTGAGACTATCACAGAGCAGGTGCATTTATACGGAGACTTGATTACACACAGGTGGATTCTATTTATCTTCATCAGTCATTTAGGACAACATTGGATCATTCAGAGATTCTCAATGAACTTCTGGAGTGAGTTTTCTGAACTGAAAGTAAATGGGCCAAATAATTTTGCATGCCCAACTTTTCAGTTTTATTATTACAAAAAAAGTTTAAATGATCCAATAAATTTCGTTCCACTTCACAATTGTGACCCACTTGTTGATTCTTCACCAAAAATTTAAAATGTTATATATTTTTGTTTGAAGCCTGAAATGTGGCAAAAGGTTGAAAAGTTCCAGGGGGCCGAATTCTTTCGCAAGGCACTGTAGTATCAGTATCTCCCCTGAGTCTCTGAAAGACAAGTTTTATGACACATTTCAATGGTAAACTGTCTTTTACCCCTTAAAAATAGTATTGAAAAAATGAACCAATAATGCATATATTTTTAAACCATCACCATGGAATCTTGCATTTATACTGTGCATTTATGCAAAAGTCATGCCAGATCAGTTCATCATCTTGACATTAAAGGTTATAATAAATGGTAAGGACAGATACGCTACAATGTAATACATTTCTACTTAATGCTAATGCTATAGTACTGGTCAATAAACTTATGTGCACCTCTGTAAATCAAATAACTATAATTCAACTACAATTTTAAGTAGCTTTGTGAAGACACTGCATTACTTACACTAACTTACAGCCTGTGTTTTAGTTCAGAGCTGCATTCACAATTGTCCAGGCCTCAGAGCTGAGATCTATACATATTCATTGTTGTGTTAATACTTGCACAGAGCACACATATGATTGTCACTCTGGGAAGAGTAATCTTCACACTATACAGTTTATCTCAGGCAAGAAGAACTGCATCACTGCAGGGATGTGTCTGTCAGCATCCTTTGGCTTTGCAATGCTCCTGGGTCGTAGACTTGTTTTTTCCATCAACTCATTGTGTGTTCAACTAGATGTAGTTATGGTATTTTATCTTGGATGTCAAACTATCAATAAGTAAATGGAATATACAGATGCATGTCCATAGAATTATAGCATAAGAATAAAATTCTAGCACATCTTGATTGTAAGTTCTCGGGGACAGGGTCCTCTCTCCTTCTGGACCAGTCTGTAACTCGTCTTGTTTACGCTTATTGTAATTGTCTGTATTATGTATGTGCACCCCTTTTCATATGTACAGCGCTATGGAATTAATGGCGCTATTATAATAATAATAATAATAATAATACTAATAATAATATGAAAAGATTTGACATTTTGTGTCTGCTGATGAATCCATCCGATTCTGAAAGCACTAGACATTTACCAGACCATAAAAATGTACAGAATTACTATAAATAATAATAAGTGCAATAGAGCATACATTGCTATTTAGATTGTGCTTCTGAACCACCATACTTTTATATGTGACCCCTGTAATATATCAATTAGACATTTGTATCTAGTATTGATACAGTGTTTCGAATGCATAAGTAAAAAGAGTTCTTACTTAGAATGCTGCACTCTCCAAGACACTTCCTCAGAGATTCATAGCCCTGTTTGATATTATGAACATGCATTTTATGGAAAAGTTTGTACAGCAGTCAGGGATGTTCTGCTACAAATATTCTTAGATGCTTTTGTGAACCGTGTGTGTGGAATCTAAATTCCATGTACACGGGTAAGAAAAAAAATCATTATTCTATTCCCAGAAGTGTTTTTATAGCAAAGTGCAGCAGATCATTAATACCATTAACCCTTCAGACCTCCCAAAAGCATTGTACAGCTCGCTTATACTGTACCACAGGTTTAAGAGTCTGGGATGGTGTCAGTTTATGAGCTGTAAATCTTGTTTTCCTGCTATAGGCTGCATACATTAGACTTTAAGTCACCACTGGGCACAATTAACTTGGCATAGAAAGAGTAGCGTTGCCCAAAGCTTTATATAGGCACTATACTATCTGGGGATGTCTGTGGTGATATATGAAACAGATGTGTAAGTCTTCTTGTTGGAACTAAACTGTAAATACCTCGGGCACATTCATTACAAAAGCAATGCATCTAGACCATGCGGTCCGTCTTATTCTTTCAAGGGATTATACTACAGAGGAAATAGGTAACATGATGGGTCAAATTATATTTGTACAGTTAGGCTACTTTCACATCAGCGTTTTCCTTTTTCAGTTTTGAGATCCGTCATAGGATGTAAGGTGAAAGTAGCCATAGGGACATTTTGAAATAAGGAGAATATATTTCACAGTCGTGTTATAGCTACTATACTATCTACTTAAAAAACAGTATAATTTTTACCACTACATTGCTTTACTCATCGTGTATGAATCCTGGTTATAGCATATATTATAGTGTGAAGATACATTCACAACTACACATTTTAGAAACCGTCAAAAACATCCATAGCCACACCAATAGAAGATTTGAGCATGAAAACTGTACACTTCCCACAAAAAATGCTGGAATATTATTCATTTCAGAGGCCACCTTGGAGCAGCAAGGTGTTCTTTACTGCCATTTTTCTCCCTTGGGGGGGATTGGCTGTTCTTAAAGAAAATCTGTCACCACATGCCTGAATATCAATCCAAATATTTTTTTAGCTGTGTGCTTCCCAGCTGATCTCAATGTACTTTGCCTCATCTGAATTGGTGGCCCCACTGCAGAGGTATTCACATTTTATTTTATGCAGATTATCTCATTGGGCATTGCCAATACACCTAATACTCCACTCACTTTCCTGGGCCCCTGATGTTTTGTCCCAGGCCCCGAATGTACTGCCAGCTAGATACAATTGTATTGCCATCCTCAGGATGGCAATACAATTGAATCTAAAGCACAGCAAGAGATGAAGGACCAGTAGCTGAGAAGAACCTGTGATGATGTCGCTATAATGTGACCAGTGCAAGAGAGCAGTGAAGTGAAAAGAAGCACTGCTGAGGTCTGCTATGAGGAGAGGTAAGTGAAGGGGTGGACTACTCAGTGTGAGAGGCAGAGGAATGCTGGGAGTTGTAGTTTTTTTAAGTAGGACTGTATGTTAGGGCTGAAGAAAGGGATGTTATTTACATTGGACTGAACGTTCAGGGGGTGATGCTATATGGGACTTTATATTGTAGGGTCTGAAGGGAGGGAGGTGATGTTATTTACATCGGACTCTATGGCAGAGGGAGGGAAAATAATTTTATTTACATGGGACTGTATGGCGGAGGAGCTGAGGAATCATCATTGCTGAGTGCACTAAAGGGAGGAATATAACTATAGGGGGCATTATAACAGTAGGGGGCAGTATAAATACTGGGGGCACTTCAAGGCGAGCATTATAATAGTAGGGGGCAGTATAAATACTGGGGCACTGTAGGGGAAAGCATTATAACAGGAGAGGGCGATATAAATACTGCGGCACTGTAGGGGTATTATAAATCCAGGGAACATTAAAGGCATTCTTAGTACTACTGGGGGCTCTATAGGAGGGACTTATAGAGCCGCCTTATGTCTACTAAGAGCACTATGGGGGGCCTTATTACTACTGAGGAGTCTGTAGAGAGCTTTATTACCACTGGGGGAACAATGGGGGGCCTTATTTCTACTGGGAGCTCTTTGAGGGCTTATTAATAAAGGCGGGCTCTTCTACTAATGGGGGAATTCTTCAGGAGCATTATCACAGTTGGGGGCACTGTAGGGGGCAGTATTACTAATGGAGGCACTCTTGGGAAGCATTATCACTGTTGGGGGCACTGTAGGGGGCAGTATTACTAATGAGGCCAGTCTAGAAGGGAATTACAATTGGTGGAAATATGAGGAGCACTATTACTATGGGGGGCACTGATATTTCTTCAGGATAGTATTTGAGGGTATTGGGACACACAGCCAGCAGCGGGATAACACTGTGGGGACTCCAGGTTGGGGGATGATGATAGAAAAGTGAGGAAGTTAAGATGTCTGTGTGTCTCACTCTGCACAGACGAGGTGGCTGAGAGAAGGTGTCCGGACTGAAATGGAGAAGATGATGACAGTGAAGATCTACATCAGAGGAGACATCACCTGGAGGCACTGGATATGAAAGGTAGGTGCTGCTGCAGAATGGGGGGGCGGGCGGTGGACTTGGGCCATATTCATTGGGGCTTGGAACCCAGATCTTTTGAGACCCTAGCAACGCCCCTTGCCAAGGGGTCAGGAACTATCAACGTAATTGTGCCTGGCCAATAACTCTGGCACTTACGCATTCTCATCATGGATAGGCACATGCGCAGTACATGCCTGATCCATGCAGGGCAGAAAAATGTGTACTGCACATACACTGATGAAGTCGCTCTGCACACGGAAAAAGTGATTGTCCAGCACAGATACCCTCTGCCTGGAAAGATTCAGGGCTGTACTGTGTGTACACCAATTCTCAAGGCAAACACGCAGGCACCACTGGGTTAACTATAGGGGTCGCAGCGGTCGCAGTTGTGACAGGGCCCCTAAGCCAGGGGGGCCAAGAGGGCCCCCCATGCCAGTGGAACTCTACTGTTCCCTTTATAAGATGCAGTTCATCTTATAAAGGGAATACTAGCGAGCGCTTCCATAATGGAAGCGCTCACTAGTATGCAGGAGGAGTGGGAGTGAAGCGCTGGTAGCGCTGTACTGTACTTACCCCTCCTCCTGCTTGCTCTTCCTGGGGCCCGCGCTGCTGTGTCCTGACTGCCTGCAGCATCAGGACTTACAGAGCGCACTCTGACCTGACGCTGCAGGAGGTCAGGTGACTGCAGCGTGGGCCCGGGAAGAGGTGAGAGCGGGGAGAAAGCCAGGACCAGGAGAGGAGCGACACAGGAGAGGAAAGTTTATTTATTTGTTTTATTGTCTGATTTGGGGTCCTAAACGGGTGTGTGATATTGGGGCCAGAAGGGGGGGGTCTTATATTGGGGGCCAGAAGGGGGGGTCTCATATTGGAGGCCAGAAGGGGGGGTTAATATTGGGGGCCAGAAGGGGGTCTCATATTGGGGGCCAGAAGGGGAGGGGGTCTGATATTGGGGGCCAGAAGGGGGGGGTCTGATATTGGGGGCCAGAAGGGGAGGGGGTCTGATATTGGGGGCCAGAAGGGGGGGTCTGATATGGGCACCAGAAAGGGGAGAGTCTGATATGGGGGCCAGAAGGGGGTCTGATTAGGGGCTTGAAGAGTCTGAAGGGGGGTCTGACTGAGGGTCTAGAGAGGTCTAATGGGGGTCTGGATGTCTAATGGGGGTCTGATTGGGGGTCTGGGGTTCTAATGAGGGTCTGATTGGGGGTTTGGAGGTCTAATAGGGGTCTTATATGGGGGTCTGGAGATGGGGGGGTCTCATCTGGTCTTTGATATGGGGATTTGATCTGAAAGGTAAGGGGGTATTGTTTTTCTGTGTGGTACCAGTATTTTTTAGGGGGACTGTTTCTGCAGTATAGGATTTGGAGGGGGGGACAGGATGGGGTGTTGTGGAGAAGGTGACAGGATGATGTAAAAGCAGGAAAGTAAGATTTCTGTTAAACTCTGCAGAGACGAGGCACAGCTGAAAGAAGTCACCATGGTGGTCTCGTCTGACAGGAGAAGAGGAAGAAAGAGAACATCTACATCTGAGAAGAGAAGTTACTGGATGTAAGAGGTACCTATGTGGGGATGTATTCTCCTGTATGTTCTGTAGCGCTGTATCTAATGTTTTCCAAGTATGTCGTTAAAGGGGTTGTCTTTTTTTTTTTTTTTTTGTATGAGGGCTGCCTTCTCTGCTCTGTTTACTGTTCATCACTGTGAATGCTGCGGCGAGAAAGTGAACAGAGCAGAGAAAGCAGCTCTCATATGAGCAATGCCCTCTCTTCAAACAGTTGATCGTCGGGGGTGCCGGAGGACCCCCGCCGATCTGATATTGATGACCTACCCTGAGGATAAGGCATCAGTAGTAAAAAGAGGACAACCCTTTTTAACAGTAGGACTGGAGGGAAGTGGTTAGGTTGAGAATTTGGCATGGGGGGGTGGGTTTCAATATTTGCCTCGGGCAGCAGAAAAGCTAGGTGCACCTGCACTTCCCTCAGCCCAAGCTGAACTGGTTGCACCAGGGCCCATGAGCACATCTTCATAAAATAAAAATGTGAATACCTCTGCAGGGCCTGCCTGTCAAGATGGGGCAAAGTGTGTTGAAATTAGCTTTCAAGCGCATATCTGAAAAGTCATTCGGGTTCATAAGCAGGCGTATTGTGGTGCCCAGAAAGAGGAGGCAAATTGCCCCCTCCCCCCCAATAAAGAGATTTAGACATACTTTAAAAGTAATAGATACAGTAATAGTTTCATCTTCGTTTGGTCCAGACCATCATGACGATTTCTCCTGAAGACTGCAGAGATCACTGCACAGGCATCTTTAGCCAGAGCTATGCAGTCCCTACTGCCACATAAGAAGACATCAGGATTAATAAATGTGACATGGTAGATGGGGCTTCTTACAGATTTTGCATTATGGCCCTACAAATTCAGGTTACACCACACACTACCTCCTATAACACTGCCATCCTGTAGCATCCACCAATATTCTGCCTGCTGCTGCCCTGTGTGCCCACATTACTGTATGAACAGTGCTGCCAATGAGCTGAAATACTGTACTGCTAAAATAAAAGTGCCCAAATGATAAGCCCCAAACCTCAGACAAGAATTCAAAATGAATGGGATTGTTCAGCTATGTAGTTTTATAAACTGCTTAGCGTTATAAAATAATAAAAGCAGTGATACCTTATTGATCCCCGCCGCTCTCTTCCCAGTAACTTCCTGCAGTTGTCACCTATCCAAGTTGATAAGAACTTGGAAGTACAGAAACCAGTTAGGACGCAGGAAGCAGCGGAAGGAGAGCGGTGGGGGATCAGAAAGGCATCATTACTTTTATTATTTTATAACAGTCTAATCAGGCTTCAAAAATAAATTTTACATGACTGGACAACCCCTCATTAATACAGACCCCAGATGAGACCCCAAAATTAATTCAGATCTCCTGACAGACCCCATAATAAATACAGACCTCCGAATAGACCCCAAAATACTGATCTCCTGAGAGACCCCAAAATTAATACTTACCTAGTGACAGACCCAAAAATTAACACAGACCCATAGACCTCAAAACTAAAAGACCTCCAGATCGAACCCCAAAATGAATACAGACCACAGTTAAGCCCACAAATACAGACCCCAGATCTGATGCCATATTCATCGTCCCAGTTATACCAGTACACATCTTCCGTCATACCTGTATCAGTACTACAAATTAGACAGAGCACTACGTATCAAAGAAACACCACCAATGATACACAGAACACCTATTGTGTATCATTTTTTTATGTTTGTCTGCTCTGAGGTCTGCATTTAGGGGTGGGGGTAATGGGTAGGGGAATAAGCTATATTTGTTCCTGGCAATATATCCCCCAAACACCTTTGCAGATACCGATAATTACAGTAAACCTTTAAATAATTAAATCTTAATTATCCATACATAAAAACATCTTAAAAGTTACAAAAAGGATATAAGCAGTAGAGATGAGCAAGTAGTGTTCGATCGAGCTGGTATTCGATCGAATACTACACTATTTGGCGTACTCGATTTCGTTCGAGTATAACGGCGATGGCGCACTTAGAATTCGTTTCCCCTCCCACCTTCCCTGGCGCTCTTTTTCCACCAATCACCATGCAGGGGGGGTATGACAGGCACGCTGAGCACGCTGGCAGCGCGAAAACGGCGTCTACATGCATTGGCTGGAAAAACCATGTGACCTCGAATATTAAAAACTCAGCTCTTCCTGCTCGTACGCATATGCTGCGTGAACTTAGTCAGGGACAGAGGCTGGAGAAGGGAGAGACAGGTTTTAGCTGTTGGACAGGCAGGAGCGTGATTAAAAGCCCTTATCAGGGCTACTATAGTGCAGTACAGTGATAGCTTTACTACAATATAGACTTTACAGAGAACGGCTGCTGTATTCAGGGATAGCTGCTGGAGTAGGGACAGAGAGAGGCATTAGTGGTGTATTAGGTGCTCTGCTACATACCAAACTATATTTGGCACTACTGCTGTGTACCTTGAACTATAAAATATATAGGCCTTATAATTGGCAACTGTACTGTGCGTTCTCTTGCAAAATTATTTAAATACCTGGTGTTAATACCCACCGTCTGAAAAGTTAGTACACGGCTGTGTACCTTGAACTATAAAATATATATAGGCCTTATAATTGGCAACTGTACTGTGCGTTCTCTTGCAAAATTATTTAAATACCTGGTGTTAATACCCACCGTCTGAAAAGTTAGTACACGGCTGTGTACCTTGAACTATAAAATATATAGGCCTTATAATTGGCAACTGTACTGTGCGTTCTCTTGCAAAATTATTTAAATACCTGGTGTTAATACCCACCGTCTGAAAAGTTAGTACACGGCTGTGTACCTTGAACTATAAAATATATATAGGCCTTATAATTGGCAACTGTACTGTGCGTTCTCTTGCAAAATTATTTAAATACCTGGTGTTAATACCCACCGTCTGAAAAGTTAGTACACGGCTGTGTACCTTGAACTATAAAATATATATAGGCCTTATAATTGGCAACTGTACTGTGCGTTCTCTTGCAAAATTATTTAAATACCTGGTGTTAATACCCACCGTCTGAAAAGTTAGTACACGGCTGTGTACCTTGAACTATAAAATATATATAGGCCTTATAATTGGCAACTGTACTGTGCGTTCTCTTGCAAAATTATTTAAATACCTGGTGTTAATACCCACCGTCTGAAAAAGTTAGTACACGGCTGTGTACCTTGAACTATAAAATATATATAGGCCTTATAATTGGCAACTGTACTGTGCGTTCTCTTGCAAAATTATTTAAATACCTGGTGTTAATACCCACCGTCTGAAAAGTTAGTACACGGCTGTGTACCTTGAACTATAAAATATATATAGGCCTTATAATTGGCAACTGTACTGTGCGTTCTCTTGCAAAATAATTTCATGGCTGTGAAGGCAAAATATTGTAACCAAAAAAAAATAAAATGCGGAGGGGGGCTAGCGGAATAGGACGTGGACGAGGACGGGGGCGCGGAAATGCTGTTGGGGGCCTTGTTGAAGCCAGTGGGGATACAATGCGTGCTGGTGAGGGTCAGCCAGGATCCCGCTCATCCAGAATCCCTGCCTTTATGGGACAGTTAAGAAGGGGGCGGGTTACACCGCTGTTGAGGCCTGAGCAGGTTGAACAGGTGGTGCAATGGATAGCCGATAGCGCTTCCACACAGTTGTCCACCAGCCAGTCATCCACACAGTCTCACTCTGACCCTCCTTCCTCCACACCTGGCCAACAGAGTCATCCCACCATTGACCCCTCCCAGGAGCTCTTTTCGGGTCCTTTTTCAGATGTGCCGGAAGAATCCCAGGAGCTACCAGAGGAATTTGTTTGTAGTGATGCCCAAACACTTGAGTTTTCGCCATCACCTGCTGATGTGGACCCTGAGCCAGCATCTGTTATCATGAGCGATGATGATGATGAGACGCAGTTGCCATCAAGGGAGGCTGTTGGAATGTCCAGTGGGCAGGAGGAGGAGCAGAGTGAGGAAGTTGAGGTGGTGGATGACGAAATGACCAACCCCACTTGGCCAGGGGTGATGTCCAGCGAGGAAAGTAGTGGAGAGGTGGTGGTCTGCGCAGCACCAAAAAAGGCAGCAAGAGGCAGAGGGATGTCCAGAGGCAGAGGGATGTCCACAGGCAGAGGGATGTCCACAGGCAGAGGGATGTCCAGAGGCAGAGGACAGTCCAGACAGAGAAGTGAGGCCACAGCCAGCAGGGCCGAAGCTGTTCCCGGCAGCGGGCAGTCGCGCGAAGCTCCCCCATCGAGGCCTCGTACTTCTGTGGTGTGGAGATTTTTTAATGTTTGTGCGGATGACAAACTGAGCGCGGTTTGCACACTCTGCCACTCAAAACTGAGTAGGGGCTCTGAGAAGAGCAATCTGACCACCTCAGGCATGCGGCGTCACTTGGAAGTCAAGCACTGGGCTGAGTGGGAGAGAGTAAACGCAATACAACCTGCGCCCGGTCTTGCTGCCACTGCCTCTTCCCCTTTGTTGTGTGCTGACACTGCGGTCCAGACCTCCAGCCAGGACACCTCCACATCTGCCTCTGCCTCGGCTACTTTGGGGCCTTCTCCTTCAGCCTCCCCTTCCCCCGCCTCTTCGCCTGCACCTTCACACTCCTCGTCCCAACAACTGTCCATCTCGCAGGCGTTCGACTGCAGGCGGAAGTACGCCTCGAGTCACCCCCAAGCCCAAGCCTTAAACTGCCACATCTCCAAACTGCTGGCCCTGGAGATGTTGCCGTTTAGGCTTGTGGAGACGCAGGCCTTCCGCGACCTGATGGCGGCTGCCGCACCTCGCTATTCCGTCCCCAGCCGCCACTACTTTTCCCGGAGTGCCGTCCCCGCCCTGCACCAGCACGTGTCGCGTAACATCAGGCGGGCCCTGAGGTACGCAGTCAGCGCAAAGGTCCACTTGACCACCGACTCGTGGACAAGCGCTTGCGGCCAGGGACGATACATTTCTTTGACGGCACACTGGGTGAATGTTGTGGAAGCGGGGACGGGGTCGCAAACAGAGACGGCCTACCTATCACCCCCGCCCAAGATTGCCAGTGTCACGCTCGGGTGTGGGGGGAAAAGCCACACCGAGCGTATGAGGGATGGGAACAGACAAAACCAGGGAACTGGTCACCTCCTGCAGGGGACCCTAAGACTAGGCCCTAGCTGGCTACCAGTATGAACTAACCCGGGTGGTAGGAAAGCTCATACACAGGAACCTAATCTGAGTAAACCCTAGAACACCCTGCAGTCTAATGACACAAGAGAGTAACCTGTTCCTCCAAGCGTAAGGAGGAACAGGAGACTCAAACAGGAATAACCAAAGGAAGGGAAAACACTTAACTTTAAGTAGAACTCAGCAACAGGATCTCAGCCGAGATCCACACCACTCTCAACAGGTATGTAGCAGATATAAACCGCAAGGGATACTGGGAGAGGAAGAGGTAAGTAGGAGACAGCTAATTGCCCAGCGGCAACAGCTGAGGGAAAGGGGTGTGGAGAACAGCACCCAAACCACAGGGAATAGCCTGTCAAACCTGTCACTTAGAAAGCCGCGCAGAACGTCTGATTCCAGACGCAAGACCACTCGTGACATTACCCCCCCTTTTACAGGTGACCTCCGGGCACCCAGGACCAACTTTATCAGGGTGACATCTGTGAAAGGCTTTTACCAAACGACTGGCATTCACGTCAGATGCCGGTACCCATGACCTCTCCTCAGGACCATAACCCTTCCAATGAACCAGATATTGAAGGGTCCCACGAAGAACTCGAGAATCAATGATCTTGACAATCTGAAATTCCAAATTACCATCCACCAAGACAGGCGCGGGTGGCAAGGGAGATGGCTCCAGAGGTTCAACATACCTCTTCAACAAACATCTGTGAAACACATTATGGATTTTCAGGGCCTGCGGAAGTTCAAGACGAAATGCTACAGGATTAATAATGGCCGTGATTTTATATGGGCCAATAAATCTTGGACCCAACTTCCATGAAGGAACTTTCAACTTAATGTTCCTAGTAGACAGCCACACAGAATCACCCACATTTAGGTCCGGACCATTCATGCGTCTCCTGTCAGCCACACGTTTGTACTTGTTACCCATATTTATCAAGTTACTTTGAATTTTTCGCCATATGGAAGACAATGATGACGAAAAACGTTCTTCCTCAGGAATACCAGAAGTATCAGAACCACAAAATGTGCCAAACTGCGGGTGAAAGCCATATGCACCAAAAAATGGTGACTTACCAGTGGAGTCCTGTCTGCGATTATTTATGGCAAACTCAGCCAGAGACAAAAACGAGGACCACTCCTCCTGGTTCTCAGAGACAAAGCATCTCAAATAAGTCTCCAGATTCTGATTGGTACGCTCAGTCTGTCCATTCGTCTGGGGATGAAAGGCAGAGGAGAAAGACAGTTGTACCCCGAGCCGAGTACAGAACGCCCTCCAGAATCTGGACACAAACTGAGTCCCACGATCAGAGACAACGTCAGTGGGAATGCCATGAAGTTTCACAATATTGTCAACAAACACTTGTGCAAGTTTTAGCATTGGGGAGTCCAGGTAATGCAATAAAGTGCGCCATTTTACTAAAACGATCTACAACCACCAGAATAACTGTCTTACCAGACGACTCAGGCAGATCAGTGATGAAGTCCATGGATAGGTGAGTCCATGGTCTGGACGGGATGGGTAATGGAAGTAGGGGTCCAGAGGGACGAGTATGTGTCACCTTAGAGCGTGCGCAGACACTACAGGCTGACACATATTCCTCAACACACTTACGCAGACCTGGCCACCAGAATCTACGAGAGATGAGGTCGACAGTGGATTTACTCCCAGGGTGTCCCGCAAGCACCGAAGAATGATGCTCCTCAAAAACCTTATAACGCAAATCAGAAGGAACAAACAACTTCCCGGGAGGGCAAGACTCCGGCGCATCTCCCTGGGCCTCAAGCACTTTAGCCTCAAGATCAGGGTAAAGAGCGGATATCACCACTCCTTCAGACAGTATAGGGCTAGGATCTTCAAAATCACCACCCCCGGGAAAACTACGTGACAAGGCATCCGCCTTCACATTCTTAACCCCAGGACGGTATGTGACAATGAAATTGAATCTGGTGAAGAACAAAGACCATCTGGCCTGCCTCGGATTAAGTCGTCTAGCCGACTCCAGGTAAGCCAGATTTTTGTGATCAGTGAATACCGTGATTGGATGATTCGCCCCTTCCAACCAATGACGCCATTCCTCAAAAGCCAACTTAATGGCCAGTAACTCTCGGTTACCCACATCATAATTTCTCTCCGCCACAGAGAGTTTCTTCGAAAAAAAAGCACATGGGCGCCATTTACCAGGTGACGGGCCCTGTGATAACACAGCTCCTACCCCCACATCGGATGCGTCAACCTCCACAATGAAAGGTTGTGACACATCTGGCTGCACCAATATAGGGGCAGAAGAAAAGCACTCCTTTACAGCAGAGAAGGCTTGCAATGCTGCATCAGACCACACAGAGACATCCGTCCCTTTCTTAGTCATGTCAGTTAAGGGTTTAACTATAGTCGAATAGTTCTTAATAAATTTTCGGTAATAGTTGGTGAACCCCAAAAATCGCATAAGAGCCTTCAGATTTTCAGGTCGGTCCCAGTTCAGAACAGCACAGACCTTCTCTGGATCCATACGAAAACCTGAAGATGAAAGCAGGTATCCTAAGAATTGCACCTCATGTACAGCAAAAGCACATTTCTCTAATTTTGCATACAACTTGTTATCTCTTAAGATTTGCAACACCTGCCTCACGTGATCCTGATGTGTCACAATATCTGGAGAATAGATTAGTATGTCATCCAAATACACGACTACAAACCTCCCCACAAGATGATGAAAAATGTCATTAACAAAATGCTGGAAGACAGCAGGAGCATTGGTCAACCCAAAAGGCATGACCAGGTTCTCAAAGTGGCCCTCAGGAGTGTTAAAGGCCGTCTTCCATTCATCCCCTTCCTTGATCCTGACCAGATTATATGCCCCCCTTAAGTCCAACTTGGAGAACACCTTGGCATCCACAATCTGGTTAAACAAGTCAGGAATCAAAGGAAGGGGGTACGGATCACGGACAGTAATCCTATTGAGTTCACGGAAATCCAGACATGGCCTAAGGGATCCGTCCTTTTTTTTTAACAAAAAAGAACCCTGCTGCCACAGGAGATTTGGAAGGCCTAATATGTCCTTTGGCCAAACTCTCAGCAATATATTCCTTCATGGCCGTTCTCTCAGGTCCAGAAAGGTTATACAGCCTAGATTTAGGCAATCTTGTTCCAGGGATAAGATTGATAGGACAATCGTATTCCCGGTGAGGGGGTAAATCCTGACATCCACCTTCAGAAAATACATCAGAGAAATCCGATATAAAAGAAGGAAGAGTCTTAGTGGTTAAAGCAGAAAAAGATGTATTAAGGCAATTGTCAACACAATAATCGCCCCAATCCACAATTTGTCTAGTATGCCAGTCAATGGACGGATTATGTTTGCTTAACCACGGTAAACCCAGAACCACAGGAGCAGGAAGACCTTCCAACACAAAACATGAAATAAGCTCCTGATGAAATTCACCCACTCTTAATTTGATATCATGCACCATCTGAGACAAACACTTCTGAGAGAGAGGTGCAGAATCAATGGCAAACACAGAAATCCTCTTATCCAAAGAACTTGGTGACAATCCATGCATACGGACAAACTGAGCATCAATCAAGTTCACCCCTGCCCCGCTGTCAATAAACACCTCAATTTTCACAACCTTTGATTCTAGCGCCACCTCGGCAGTCAGGAGAAAACGGGTACTGCAGGATGAAGACAAATGCACATTTTCAGTCTCCCTACCCACTCCACCAAGAGTGAGATGAGAATTCAACGCCCCCTTTTCTTTTCTCTCCTTTAGAGATAGGAAGCATGGACATACATTGATAAAGTGTCCTTTCTGACCACAGAAAAAACACACACCCTTTTTATTACCAAGATGTTTACGGGTGGCTACAGGAGTGGCTCCCCCTAATTGCATAGGTTCATCCCCAGACATCAACCTAGGGGAATATTCACCCAAAGTATCATAGGAAGCTGGTACACTATGTGATAGTACGTCCTGAGAGCGGGGGCCCCTAGATCGCTCTCTCAGGCGCCTATCCATGCGTACAGCAAGAGACATAGCGGCTTCCAAAGACACAGGGGTTTCCTGAAAGGCCAAAGCGTCCTTCAGCCTTTCAGACAAACCTTGACAGAATTGGCTACGTAAAGCCGGATCGTTCCATTCAGTATTGGTCGCCCACCTCCGAAACTCAGAGCAATAAGTCTCAACCGGCCGCTCACCCTGACAAAGGTTACGTATCTGGGTCTCCGCCAGGGAGATACGATCCGGGTCATCATAGATAATCCCTAGGGTCTTGAAAAATTCATCTACCGACCGGAGAGACAGCGATCCGGCCGGTAGAGAAAAGGCCCATGACTGTGCATCCCCTTTAAGCAGCGAGATGACCACACCAACCTTCTGTTCCTCATTACCAGAAGAATGTGGACGCAGTCTGAAATACAATTTGCACGCCTCCCTAAATAGAACAAAATTATCACATTCCCCAGAAAATCTATCCGGGAGGGGGACCTTAGGCTCCAAACAGGCCTGACACTCAGCACCCCCAGAACCACCAGCCTGTGGTCTCTGAATCTGGTTGCGGATGTCAGCCACCTCCAAGCTGAGTCCCTGCAGCCGTTCAGCCAGTGTAGCAATAGCATCCATGTCAGCACAAAAATGACATAAATTTTTGTTAGCGGCGGTTTATAATGTCACGCTCGGGTGTGGGGGGAAAAGCCACACCGAGCGTATGAGGGATGGGAACAGACAAAACCAGGGAACTGGTCACCTCCTGCAGGGGACCCTAAGACTAGGCCCTAGCTGGCTACCAGTATGAACTAACCCGGGTGGTAGGAAAGCTCATACACAGGAACCTAATCTGAGTAAACCCTAGAACACCCTGCAGTCTAATGACACAAGAGAGTAACCTGTTCCTCCAAGCGTAAGGAGGAACAGGAGACTCAAACAGGAATAACCAAAGGAAGGGAAAACACTTAACTTTAAGTAGAACTCAGCAACAGGATCTCAGCCGAGATCCACACCACTCTCAACAGGTATGTAGCAGATATAAACCGCAAGGGATACTGGGAGAGGAAGAGGTAAGTAGGAGACAGCTAATTGCCCAGCGGCAACAGCTGAGGGAAAGGGGTGTGGAGAACAGCACCCAAACCACAGGGAATAGCCTGTCAAACCTGTCACTTAGAAAGCCGCGCAGAACGTCTGATTCCAGACGCAAGACCACTCGTGACAGCCAGCATGGGTTCTGATACACCCCC
This sequence comes from Rhinella marina, assembly GCA_900303285.1. Taxonomy (NCBI): domain Eukaryota; kingdom Metazoa; phylum Chordata; class Amphibia; order Anura; family Bufonidae; genus Rhinella; species Rhinella marina. The sequence goes on from ONZH01024648.1 coordinate 54,933, forward strand.
CTCCTCTTCCTCCTCCTCCTCCTCTGCCTTAACATCGCCCTCAGCCGCTAGCTGGAAGCGTTGCAGCACTGGCGCGGGGAGACGTCAGCAGGCGGTGCTAAAGCTCATCAGCTTGGGCGACAGGAAGCACAGCGCCCCAGAGGTGAGGGACGCCATATTGCAGCAGACGGAGATGTGGCTGTCGCCGCTGCAGCTAGGACCAGGCATGGTCGTGTGCGATAACGGCCGTAACCTGGTGGCGGCTCTGGAGCTTGCCGAACTCAATCACGTACCATGCCTGGCCCACGTTTTTAATCTGGTAGTCCAAAAATTTCTAAAGACTTACCCCAACCTGGCAGAGCTACTGGTGAAAGTGCGGCTCACTTTCGGAAGTCAACTGTAGCTGCTGCTAGCTTAAAAAAAACTCCAGCAACGCCTCCATTTGCATGAACATCGGCTGTTGTGCGACCTGCCGACTCGCTGGAATTCCATCTATTCCATGTTGGCCAGGGTGTGTGAGCAGCAGAGAGCATTGATGGAGTACCAGATTATGAATCCACGCGTGCCTCCAACTCAGCTCCCTCAGTTTGCCAACCACGAGTGGCCATGGATGGCAGACATATGCGATGTACTGCGTATCTTTGAGGAGTCCACCAAAAGGTCAGCAGCGAGGACGCTATAGTGAGCGTAACCATCCCGCTCCTATGCGTCCTTAAAGAATCACTCATCGCAATAAGGGAGAACGCATTGCACGCAGAGGAGACGGGGGTAGGAGGAGACGCAACGGAGCTACACAGTCAGACCACACTTTTGTCTGCTTCTCGGTGGCAGTTGCAGGAGGAGGAGGAGGATGAGGAGGAGGAGGACGACGTGGAGGTGGCTGTGGAAGAGGAGGAGGATGCTGGCGGCGAGGGTAGCAGTCAGGCTGTGTGCGTCCCATTGGTTCAGCGCGGATGGGGCGGAGAGGAGGCGGAAGAGGAAGAGGAGGAAATGGCAAGTGATCCTTCTGGTGGGGGCAGTGAGGTCATGCCTATTCAGAGTCTGGCACACATGGCTGACTTCATGCTGGGCTGCTTTTCCCGGGACACACGTGTTGTCCGGATAGTGGAGAACAAACTGTACTGGGTCTTCGCAATCCTGGACCCCCGGTATAAAGATAACGTCTCTTCTTTTATTCCGGTAGAGGAGAGGACGAATCGATTGCTGGAATACCAGAGGGAACTCGTGCAGAACATGATGGAGATTTTCCCACCCACCATCGCTGGCGGCAGAGAGGAGAGGGTCTCCCAGAGTCCCACAACATCAATCAGGCCCACAGCCACCAGGGGAACACTCTCCAAGGTGTGGGACACGTTCATGGCACCCCCTCGTGCAACTTCCATCACTGCGGGGCCCGCTATCAGCAGGAGGGACAAGTATCGGCGGATGTTGCGGGAGTACCTGGCAGACCGTACCCCTGTCCTCCCCGATCCCTCGGCGTCCTACAGTTACTGGGTCTCCAAGTTGGACACGTGGCTGGAACTGTCCCTGTACGCCTTGGAGGTGCTTGCCTGCCCTGCCGCCAGCGTGCTATCAGAAAGGGTGTTCAGCGCACCCGGGGGCATTATAACCGATAAGCGCTGCCGCCTGTCAACCGACAGTGCCGACAGGCTGACGCTAATCAAAATGAACAGCAAGTGGATTGACCCGGACTTTGCTTCTCCAACAGTGGAAAGCAGCCAAAAGTGAAGTGCCATCTGTATGAAGTGCCATTTCCTCCTCCACCCCCCTCCTCCTCCTCCTTAACCGCCGTAGAATTGCTCCGTAAATAAGAAAAATTTATATATTTATGGATCACCTCTTGGGCCTCCACAAAATGTTTAAGAGGTCTCACCTCTTGGGCCTCCACAAAATGTTTAAGAGGTCTCACCTCTTGGGCCTCCACAAAATGTTTAAGAGGTCTCACCTCTTGGGCCTCCACAAAATGGCCTCCACAAAATGTTTAAGAGGTCTCACCTCTTGGGCCTCCACAAAATGTTTAAGAGGTCTCACCTCTTGGGCCTCCACAAAATGTTTAAGAGGTCTCACCTCTTGGGCCTCCACAAAATTTTATCAAGGTCTCACCTCTTGGGCTCCACAAAATGTTAAGAGGTCTCACCTCTTGGGCCTCCACAAAATGTTTAAGAGGTCTCACCTCTTGGGCCTCCACAAAATGTTTAAGAGGTCTCACCTCTTGGGCCTCCACAAAATGTTTAAGAGGTCTCACCTCTTGGGCCTCCACAAAATGTTTAAGAGGTCTCACCTCTTGGGCCTCCACAAAATTTTATCAAGGTCTCACCTCTTGGGCCTCCACATAATTTTATCAAGGTCTCACCTCTTGGGCCTCCACAAAATTTTTAACAGGTCTCACCTCTTGGGCCTCCACAAAATTTTATCAAGGTCTCACCTCTTGGGCCTCCACAAAATTTTTAACAGGTCTCACCTCTTGGGCCTCCACAAAATTTTTAACAGGTCTCACCTCTTGGGCCTCCACATAATTTTATCAAAGGTCTCACCTCTTGGGCCTCCACAAAATTTTTAACAGGTCTCACCTCTTGGGCCTCCACAAAATGTTATCAAGGTCCACCTCTTGGGCCTCCCACAAAAAATTTATCAAAGGTCTCACCTTCTTGGGCCTCCCAAAATCTTTTAACAGGTCTCACCTCTTGGGCCTCCACAAAATTTTTAACGAGGTCTTCACCTCTTGGGCCTCCCAATAATTTTAATCAAGGTCTCACCTCTTGGGGCCTCCACAAAAATTTTAAACAGGTCTCACCCTTGGGCCTCCACAAAATTTTATCAAGGTCTCACCTCCTTGGCCTTCCACAAAAATTTTTAACAGGTCCTCACCTCTTGGCCTCCCACAAAATTTATATCAAAGGTCTCACCTCTTGGGCCCTCCACAAAATTTTATTCAAGGTCTTACCTCTTGGGCTTCCACAAAATTTTTAACAGGTCTCCCTCTTGAGCGACCTCCACATAATTTTATCAAGGTCTCACCTCTTGGGCCTCCACAAATTTTTTAACAGGTCTCACCTCTTGGGCCTCCACAAAATTTTATCAAGGTCTCACCTCTTGGGCCTCCACAAAATTTTTAACAGGTCTCACCTCTTTGGGCCTCCACAAAATTTTATCAAGGTCTCACCTCTTGGGCCTCCACAAAATTTTATCAAGGTCTCACCTCTTGGGCTTCCACAAAATTTTTAACAGGTCTCACCTGTTGGGCCTCCACAAAAATTTTCCATGAGCCTCTGGCCAGCCCACGGCCTCTTCCTGCCTTTTGCGGTCCTACGCATCCCTCAACATCCCCACTGCTTTACCTGCTAGACATGACACTGGGCCAGGTCGGGTCACTGACATCTCAAGCGCCAACAATTTGGGCATTTTAAGGCTTCTGCATGTGTTTGAGTTGTTTTTTACATTTTAAAGAAGACATGTCTGACCACATCTCACACACACACACAATGACAATTAGGGGTGGGGTCTATTTGCTTTCCCCTTTGCCTATGCCATCTGTGGTTGTCATAGGCAACGTGATTTTAAGGGGTGCAGAATTTTATCTTCTTTTTTGTCTAGTTTGGCTTGGGGTCCATGGCAATGTAGAGGAAAGAAGGTTTCCTTGTATGGTCTCACTTTACAGAGAGGTTACATTGTCTTTGGAGTGTATTGTTGAGAGGCTGTGATAGTGGCGTAATAGTGCGACTTGGGCGCGTTATATGCACCCAGACATGCTTCCCCTGCTGTCCCAGTTGCATTCCAGCATTGTTGGCATCCTTTTCTGAGGTTTCAGGGTGGACTTGGTGACCTCCAAGTGGTCGAATTGAGATTTCCAAGTGTCGAGCATTTTTTTCCCATAGACTTTAATGGGATTCGATATTCGGTCGAATAGTCGAATTTCGCGGTCTATTCGAATCGAATTTCGAACTTTCGAATATTTCACTACTCGCTCATCTCTAATAAGCAGTAAAGCACCAGACTTTTTTAGTATATATCATATGGATCATGGTATATATAAAGATTTACTGTAATTTTTGGTATCTGAAAAGGTGTTTGGGGCATATATTGCCAGGAAAATATATATAGCTTATTCTCCTACCCATTACCCTCCACCCCTAAATGCAGACCTCAGAGCAGACAAACATTAAAAAACAATTGCCCACCTCTCCTCATGTGCTTTGGGCGCCGGCGCCACTCCAGCTCCAGATGCCCACGTAGCACCATGACCTGACATTGCACAGCGTCAGGTCATAGTGTGTGCAGACGCAGATTACCCAGTCAGGATGATACAGTGAAGCGTGGGCAGCGCCCAGACAGGAGTAGCACCAGGAGAGAAATGCCGATACTCGTTAGTGCCGATACTCTGACCACTCACTGGGCCTCCTTTAGTAATGAGCGCTTCCACAAAGGAAGCACTCATTAGCTTACAATTTGAACTTTTTTTTCTTTTTTTATAACAATAAAATTGCGTCCCCACAGATGAATAGCAAGGTGGCATCCTAAGCGGGTGCCTACCTTCACCTACCCGTCATCCCCGCCTTGGGTGACAGATTCCCTTTAAAGAGATCAGCTGTATATGGAGAAATGGTCCATGGGTACATAATATTCAAAGAGGTATCTCCCAGAAAAAAAGACATATCTGGCTACTGCCACCTTTTGGTAGTGACACTTTTCTAAATGGAGAAGTGGGGTTGTCCAACAGCATTACATTTTTGAAACTAATTTACAATAGTGTAAAATAAGAAACAGAGTAATAGTCACATTACCAATCCCCTGCCATTTCAGTGCTGATTCTTCCCTGTTCTAACACCAGTCTCTGTTGTTCCTGCTTCAGAGATGACATGGCATGTAACAGCTGCAGCCAATCACCAGCCTCAGTGGTGACCACAGCGGTGTCAGCATATCACTGTTACACTCAGTGATTGGCTGCAGTGGTCACATGTAATGGTAACACTTCATCACTGGGGCAGGAAGAAAAGATCTGAGACATCTCCATTGGGGATATCAGATCATCACTGGTCTCCACTCCCTGGTCCAGTTTTGATATACAGGAAACGACAGGAAATGCCAGCCAAGCCAATAACTGGATGCAGCTGTGATCAGCTTCAGAAAGTGATTGTCAGAGTGGGCATTTTCTGCCATTTCCCATGTGTCAAGACTAGACCAAGAAGCAGAGACCAGCAGACACCCAGTAAACATTGGAAAAATGGCAGTAGTAGATCAATGAGGTGAGTAATGCTTATATTATTTTTTTTAACACATTATGCCGTTTTCAAAAATGTTTGATCCTGTCTGACAAGCACTTTAAATATGATGAATTTCACATGAATTGAACATCTAAAGAACTCTAAGTGACAAATGCTTATAGAATAATTATTTCCTAGTGTGATAAGACGCCAATTTATGTTAAAGATACCATAAAATCAACAGTGATCCAAAATTCATGTAAGGAGTTGGAGACTCTCTGGGTCTGCTTGCAAAATAAAAAGGGATCTGTTACCAGAGTAGGTGCTATCTATAGGCCTCCAGGGCAATCTGAAGAGCATGACATTATGCTGGTGGACGAGATTACCCAAATGGCAGTAAAGGGAGATATTGTAGTTATGGGAGACTTCAACATGCCGGATGTTGATTGGAATATCCCTTGTGCGTCCACATGCAAAAGTAGGAACATAGTAGAGGCCCTGACGGGGATGTCCCTAAAACAGTTGGTGAAAGCGCCAACTAGAGGTGAAAATATCCTAGATCTAGTATTTACAAATGGGGATCTGGTATCTGAGGTGAAGGTGGGAGAAAATCTGGGTTCCAGTGACCACCAATGTTTGTGGTTCGAAATCCAAACTGACTGTGAGAAATCCCATTCTGCAACCAAAGTATTGGATTTTAGGAAGACCAAGTTTGAGGTTATGGGGGAATATGTAAAGAAAGAATTAAAAGGGTGGGATAAAACAGCAAGACCGAGTGCTCAGTGGAAGGCATTTAAAGAAGCCCTCTTAAAGGCAACTAGACTATATGTTAGACAAATTAGCAAAAGGAAAAGACAGAGAAATCCACTATGGTTTACTAGAGAGGTAAGAGCTATAGTGAATGATAAAAAGTCTGCCTATAAGAGGTATAAAGAGTCTGGAAGTGTAGCGGACAGAGAAGTGTATAAAATTATACAGAAGAAGACAAAACAGATTATTAATGCTGCTAAAGCTTCAAAGGAGGAAGAAATGGCCAAATCTGTTAAGGAGGGAAATAAAACCTTCTTCAGATATATTAGTGACAGGAAGAAGAAAAACTGCGGCATTACAAAACTTAGCAATGGAAAAAATCTGTATATAGATGGGGATAAGGCGGTCGCTGACCATCTGAATAACTACTTCTGCTCAGTTTTTTCAGATGGCGACTTTCATAATCAGAACATGGCTGGACATAGCATTGCCTCTAGTTGTAAGGTTTCAGCCCCAGTGTTTTCAGAGGCCGATGTTCTAGAGGAACTTGTCTGGCTAAAGTTAAATAAGGCAATGGGTCCGGATGGCATCCACCCCAGAGTTCTTAAAGAACTCCGATCCGTGATTGTTGGCCCCCTGACTGATCTGTATAATCAGTCCCTTCTTACAGGAGATGTTCCTGATGATTGGAGAATGGCAAATGTTGTACCCATTCACAAGAAGGGTAGTAGAGAAGAAGCTAGTAACTATAGGCCAGTCAGCTTGACATCTGTAGTGGTAAAAATGATGGAGACTCTTCTAAAAAAGAAGGTAATTGACCATCTAACAACAAACAACTTGATGGACCCAAACCAGCATGGCTTTACTGAGGGCCGATCATGTCAGACTAATCTCATTGATTTCTTTGACTATGTAACTAAAGTGCTGGATGAAGGTGGTGCTGTGGATATAGCCGACCTGGATTTCACTAAAGCTCTTGATACGGTTCCCCATAAAGAGCTGATAGAGAAGTTATCAAAAATTGGACTTAACCCCTGGATAGTTCAGTGGATCTGCAGTTGGCTGAAGGACAGATACCAGAGGGTTGTTGTTAATGGAGTGTATTCTGAGCAGAGGCTGGCTACAAGTGGGGTGCCACAAGGATCTGTTCTGGGTCCTGTCCTGTTTAACATGTTTGTAAGTGACATAAGGGACGGCTTGGTAGGGAAGGTTTGCTTGTTTGCTGATGACACAAAAGTGTGTAATAGGGTTGATGTTCCAGGAGGTGTCGGTAATATGGAGAATGATTTATCTTTATTAGATAAGTGGTCAAAACAATGGAAACTGCAGTTCAATGTTTCCAAATGTAAAATAATGCACTTGGGGAGAAGAAACCCTCTATCTGAGTATCATATTGGCAGTTCTGTGCTAACAAAGACCTCAGAAGAGAAGGATTTGGGGGTAGTCATCTCTGACAGCCTCAAAATGAGTAACCAATGCAGCCAGGCGGTAGGGAAAGCAAATTGTATGCTTGGCTGTATAGCTAGAGGTATAACAAGCAGAAAGAGGGAGATTGTGATCCCTCTGTATAGAGCTCAAGTGAGACCACATCGGGAATACTGTTTTCAATTCTGGAGACCTCATCTGCAAAAGGATATTGCTAAAATAGAACGAGTCCAAAGAAGAGCTACAAAAATGGTGGAAGGTCTAAAGCATAGAACTTATCAAGAAAGACTCCGAGTTCTTAATATGTATAGTCTGGAGGAAAGAAGACAAAGGGGGGACATGATTGAAACCTTTAAATATGTTAAAGGACTGAATAAAGTTCAGGAGGGAAGGGTTATTAATAAGAAACAGAACACAAGAACAAGGGGGCACAATCTGAGGTTAGTTGGGGGAAAAATCAAGAACAACATTAGAAAATATTATTTTACTGAAAGAGTAGTAGAAGCTTGGAACAAACTTCCAGCAGAGGTGGTTGATAAATCCACAGTAACTGAATTTAAACATGCCTGGGATAAACATGTATCTATCCTAAGATAACAATAAAAGGATAATAAAAGGGCAGACTAGATGGACCAGGTGGCAGGGTAAACAAATTTTGCCCACACTTATAATAAGTTAAAACATATCCAATTTATTAAATACACTAAGGCTACTTTCACACTAGCGTTATGGAATTCCGGTATTGAGCTCCGTCATAGGGGCTCAATACCGGAATAAAACGCTTCCGTTTTGTCCCCATTCATTGTCAATGGGGACAAAACTGAACTGAAGACAACGGAATGCTCCTGAAAGCATTCCGTTCAGTCTTCAGACCGGAGAGCAAACCGCAACATGTTGCGGTTTGCTCTCCGTACTAGTTATCCGCACCTAAACGGATCCGGAATGACCCCCAATGCAAGTCAATGGGGACGGATCCGTTAGGTGTGGACACACTTGTAAACGGATCCGTCCTCCATTGACTTTCAATAGAGGTTATTCCGGATCCGTTTAAACGCTAATACAACCGGATCCGGAATTACGGATCCACAAGGTTGTATTACTCAGTACGGATCCGGCGGGTGAAGGGACCCGCCGGATCCGTACTAACGCTAGTGTGAAAGAGGCCTTATTTACATTAAAAATCACTTTCTATACAATACACTAGGAAAATAGCCATATACAGGTACAATAACCTAAAAATGCAATGTGGAACCACGGGTCCCCTCAAACATGTAATCCATCCAAACACTAATCCATGTCAGGACACAGGCAATAAGTCCATAAGATAGTGATAATAGACCCCCAGGGTAAGAAGTAACATTTAATATTGAATATTAACCCCTAATGGGAATCTGCAAATAGTCCTACTCACACTTGAGGGTGTTTCAGCGGTGTTCCCACTTACCATCCTCCGATCTTCTGTGTGGACATGGGTAAGACTCCAACATTTGGATTATTTAAGTAAATGGTCTCTGTTATGAGTAGGACTATTTGCAGATTCCCATTAGGGGTTAATATTCAATATTAAATGTTACTTCTTACCCTGGGGGTCTATTATCACTATCTTATGGACTTATTGCCTGTGTCCTGACATGGATTAGTGTTTGGATGGATTACATGTTTGGGGGGACCCGTGGTTCCACATTGCATTTTTAGGTTATTGTACCTGTATATGGCTATTTTCCTAGTGTATTGTATAGAAAGTGATTTTTAATGTACATAAGTGTATTTAATAAATTGGATATGTTTTAACTTATTATAAGTGTGGGCAAAATTTGTTTACCCTGCCCCAGGGTGGGGAACTAGTGTGGATCTTATGTGTGTTGGGCTGCCCCTCAGTTACCAATTTGGAGGCGTTTTTGCTGGTATATAGATCGACCAGGTGGTATTTTTCTGCCTTCAGTCTTCTATGTTTCTATGTTTCAATCTTTGAGCACAGTTTTATAAAATGTGATAAACTGATCCATAATTCAGTGATCACCACAGAGCAAATTAGTTCATACATACAACAAAGTTGAAAAAAAAACATACCCAACAAGGTCATACTCTCTCAGAACTAGAAAGTGGGCTACATGAAGGCAAAATAAACCTAGATAATTTAGGTGAAGCTTACTTTACAGTAGATATGAGCAAACTTCTTAAAATGTGTTAATTGTCGGATTTGTCTAATTTTCAACTTACAAATTACACAAGTAAAAGATGCTTCAATTGGCCAGTAAATTGGTATATGAAACTTTAAGGTTTCCTAGTACTAAATGGGACTAGATCCATGCCTCTGTTTATACATACACATTAATGTCACAGGAAACAGTGGCTTGTTGGGACCAAGCATCCAAAAATCTTGCATGCCTGCCTATATTTATACACACACATGTCAGAATAGGCAGTGGCTTGTTCTGAATAAGCCTGGAGAAACTCTTTTTATTTGGAAGCAGCAGCAGTACAGTGTGGATGTACAAAGAGTAAGTTTTGTAGGGGTAGTAGTTGCAGCAATAGTAGTGCCAACATTAGCAGCAAAGGATGGAACAGAGAAGGCAGTAGGTGTGTGTCTGTCTGTGTAGAGGTAGTACTAGTAGCAGTGTATGTAGGGGTAGGGGTAATGGAAGTGGCAGTAGGGGGATTAACAGTAGGGAGTAGCATCTGTAGAAGTGGCAAAAGCAGCCATATAGTACAGATCATGATGGTAGGCAGGTAGACAGTGGCAGTGGCATGATGGGGCACCATTAGTAATGTTAGATTTATTCATCCGCCGTCGTAGGGGTTTGAAAATCCTCGTGGATCCATGCCTGATTCATTTTGATAAAAGTGATGTTTTGTACACTGTTGGTGGACAAGCATGTCCATTTGGCTGTGACAATGACACTTAACGTGCTGAAAACCCTCTCTGAGATGATACTGGAGGTTGGACAAGACAGTAAAGAGAGTAACATTCACTAGTTCCGGCCACTGTTTCAATCTGCTTCCCTAGTAATCTATGGAGTCAGGGAAAAGGGTATGTGCTGGGGAAAAGCCACAGTCATTTAGAAAACAAGACAATTAAAAAAAATAAATGGACAGCTAAGCAGAAGCACAAATATCATGCAGCAGAATTTAATTTTGGTGAAGATTCTGACCTGCACCACATTTTCACATTGACGAGACAAATTTTATAAATGCCTGCCTGGCAAAAAGTCCAACTAATGGCATACAGAAGAATTCAATTTTAGAGAAGAATCAAATTTTAGGAAAGGCACGGAACTACAGAAATATGTCCAAAAGTACAACTGAAAATTATGACATTGGGGAAAGTGCATAACTGTGCTACTACGGACACCTGGCCAAAAGTCCAAGAGATGACACATGGCAAAAACTGCAGCTGATGGCATAGAGAAGAAATCAGTTTTAGAGAGCAATATTCGGAAAGGCAAGGAACTGTGCCACATTTACCAAAACTATGTTGTATGACTACAACTGCACAGGATCTGGTGATGCTGCCTCATGTGATGCAATAGAGCCCTGGTACCTGTGTGTTTGAATGCCTAATGCTTATAATAATTCTACAGATCTGAGGGCTTCAATTACACAACGGCCATTCCCCCTCATTGCGCCTGCTACATACAATGGAAAAATTTGTAATGCAGAACCTGCCAGCAAGCTGTATGGAACAACTGATACAGTGACCAGTCCCTCATTCACTCTTTACACTTTCTGTGATAAAATTCTAATATCTAACCAATTATGTTTACAATTCTCTTCCTATAATGTTCCTATAGAGCAGTGTTTCTTAACTCCAGTCCTCAGGACCCACCTACTGGTCATGATTTGAGAGTATCCCACAGAATGTGGTAAGTCTTGATGCACTGACACTAATTGTATTACCTGCTCAATACTAAGGAAATCCCGAAAACATGTCCGGTAGGTGATCCCTGAGGACTGGAGTTACGAAACACTACTATAGTGTCTCTATATTGTCCCTAGTAACTGGTTTGTGTCAGAATTTTTTATTTTTTTTTTGTCAGACACAGCCACAACAAATCTTATCACATCTACAAATCAGAACAGAATGGTGTCTGGCTCATTCTAAGCAGAAGAACCTGGCTGAATACTGTCCCCTGATTGGCTTTTTAGAATGTCTGTCAGTCTCTGAGCCAATAAGGGCAAACCCCCTCCACACCTCCTCCCAGTGTCGTATGATCTTTCATCTTCTTCTTCTCTCTTGTTTTCCCTGTCAAGTTTCACAATAAAATGACACTATGCCATTTTTTCGTCCAAAGGAGATCACTTTAGATTCATTCGGAGGATGAATTCATAATGAATCCAATTAGTTCGGAATCAATTTGCTCATCTCTACTGCACTTTCATCTAAACAAAAAAGGAAAATTAGAAGCAACATCCAGATGTTCCTGAAAAATGTTTTACAATTCACCCTATTACTGACCTTTATGAAGCCTATTCTCAAACTTAACATAAATACACAGAACTATTTTTTATGAAGTCTTGCATGTTGCTATTCAATTTGTAGGATCTTGGAGCGGTCCTCCTCTGCATCATGGATTGTACAGATTTAGACTCTAGGTTCTCAACTGGTGATACTTGTACCCCAATGCAATACCCAGAGTATCCTCACAGTGTGCTTTAAATGTGTGATGCAAGATATGACTATTGCCATGGAGGTACTTTGATTTTATTTGGGTAGGGGGTACTGGGAATACAAATATTGAAAAACACTAACGTAGATAAATTGAACTGGTACATTCGTTGTGAATCTATGGGGGAATTTTTTAATGCAGTTTTGCTTGAGTCTGCCTAATTTGTGCCAAATTTAGCAAAGATGACACATTGGAGTAGACTATTGAAAATATGCCAGTTTTTTTGCATACATGCTTTGCACTGCATTTATACATTGTTTTAGACACTTTAAAACACTTTTTACCTTTTGTCCGATAAGGGGTATGGCTTCATGGGAAGGTGTGCAGCTTTGCAGGAAAGGGGGCTTGGCTTAAATGTGACACTGTATGGCAATACATTTTGGCATATTTTGGAGTAAAACGAAACCAACAAATAGGTAGTGCGAAGTTAGACTTTCTATAGATGCACCAGATTTTTCATCCAACATCAGCCTCTGTGATGAATCTGCTAACAACGCCTTACTTTTATTAAATTTGCCAAATATCGTTTAATATATTTGGTTCATTTATACAAAGAACACTTTTTCTAGAGACAATCCTACTTTTTTAAGCAACCCCAGTACTGATGTAATATTCCAAATTTTTTGCAACTGATAAATTTGCTGTGCTCCTAATTAGTATTTCTAACCCTGTCCACTTTTCAACCCACTTTTCACAAAGTTGACCGAGTGGTGAAAGATCACAAAAAATGACACATTTTTTGCTCAAAAATAGTGTCAACATTTTCAACTTTTTTTTAAACAAATTTTGTTTGTTTATAGATGGGCGAAGCACAGATTGTGAAAGCCATGATAGGCAGCCATCCCCCCCCCCCCGCTAGAACGTAAAGGGTTAATCTGTGCAGAGTTGACACAGCTGTGGTGAACACAATTAAAATTAATTGCTCTGCACTGAAGTTCCGTTTTCGTCGGGTTGATACACGGACATCAAAATGTTGCTGCAAATTCTAATTGCAACATTATACTTGCAGAATCCCATCTATTCCCAAAACATCTCTTTCCTGAAGGCTTTGGAAGCCATTACGACATTCCACATGGTCTCAGGCTCATTGTTTTTCATCAGGCAGAATGCCATGTTTTTATCATTAAACTTATACACAAGGGAAATTCTATGCTGATCCGACAGGTGTCCCAGGGAAGCATTCCTCCAGCGCTGCAATGAAGTCAGATGGATTTAGGGGAAATTGGCTTGAGTTCCCAATACCTCTCAGCATACACATCTGCAGCAGTTCTGTTCTCAGGTAAGTCAGCTATTTACTGTTGAAACACAAAGAATACAATTGTAATTATCAGACAATGGGCCCCTTGTGCGAGAGACGAAAACGAGCAGCCTCAGCAGTGAACACTCTTTCTGCATTCAGGAGACATACTGTAGCTGTTCTCTCTTCAAGGTCTTCTAGGTGCATGGTTCACTTGAATATAATACAGTATCAAGAACAATCTGTATCTATGTGTCTGGTACAACGGGCATACAGTCTGTTTAGTCTTCCAAGACAAATTGCAGCTCTGCTCTGGTTCTTATATAGCTCTTAAGGGAGGCATCTATAAAGGTTTAAAAAAAAATAAAAAGTCTATCCGACCTTTAATTTATGTTGTGTGACATTAACTTATGGGTGTGCCATTTACATGAAGCCACTGGGAGAACGAGGAAATCCAAGGCAGAATTTCAATTATATATTTACAGGACTTATACAACATAGTGAAATAGGAGTGAAATACAACATAGAAACTTTTACTGAGACATACCAAAGAACTAGGGTATAGCTATAGGGGTGCATACCAGGCTCAGGAGCCTGCAAAGGCCCAAAGACCCCTCTGCTACATAGGGAGACACCAGTATTATAGTATGCACATGGACAGGAGCCCTTTAAAGGGGTTTTCCGGGATTTTACTACTAATGACCTATCCTCAGGATTGGTCATCAGTATCTGATCGGTGGTGGTCCGACACCCTGGACCCCCGACGATCAGCTGTTTGAGAAGTCACCAGCGTCCGTGAGTGCTGCAGCCTTCTCTTAGCTTCTCCTAGGCCAGTGACATCACGTTCATCAGTCACGTGGCCTAGGCGCAGCTGAGCCCCATTCAAGTGAATGGGGCTGAGCACGATACCAAGCACAGCCGCTAGACAATGAACGGCACTGTGCTTGGTAAGCTACGAGAAGGCAGCGGCGCTCATAGGATCGCCGGTGTCTTCTCAAACAGCTGATCGGCAGGGGTCCCGGGTGTCGGACTCCCACCGATCAGATACTGATGACCTATCCTGAGGATAGGTCATCAGCAGTAAATTCCTAGAAAACCCCTTTAACAGATTTTGCACTAGGGCCCAGGATCTTCAAGTTACGTGTCTTCCCAAGAAATCAACTTGCCACATTTCCAATGCTCCAATGCTGTAATTTATGGTAGGGTGGTTTACAAATCCATTCTAAAGGTGCTGTCACAAATAGGGGCAGAGATGTATTACTCCTATAGTTGGCATGGGAAGTCTGGATGATACATGTGGTTTTTACACCAGAATTCTGGTGCAGTTTTAGCACTAAATGCTGCATCTTAGGTATGATCCTCTTACCACAGCTCTTTTCTGGTAAGTCACGCCACCTTGTAGAACGACTCAAGAATAGATGTTCCAAAAGGCACAAAAATGCTCCAGTTTGCGCCAAATTGCACCACATTTTAGCACAATTTAGTCTAGGTGCATAGACATTAGTAAATATATTTCATAGTTTTGTGTTGCACATTTTTTGACCAAAAAACACTAAGGGGGCATTCTTTATACTGGAGTGGCATTATGGTACCATTCTTTATACTGGGGTGCACTAAAGGGGCCAAACGTTACACTGGAGGGTACTATAGGGGTCATTCTTTATATTGGAGGGACTATGAGTGCCATTCTTTATACTGGGGGCCACTGAATGTCCAGGGTGCACTATAGGGAGCATTGAGTATACTAAGGGGAACTGCAGGGAATTTTTAAAAAAGCCCATTAAATTCACCATTAAAAGATGCAAAATGGCCATAAAAAACTGATTTTAATTTATTTGATTTTAATTACATTTTTTTCACTGTTGTGTGAATGTATCTTAAGAATTATGTCCAATGCCCCAAAATTCCATGTGCTTTTTTTTTTTTTACAGCTTACAAGGAAATGGGTGAGTTTATGATGTGCTATTTTCAACCATAATTCCACCACAGTTCTGGCATAAAGATCTGCATCAAAGTAAGCCAACCAGAGTCAGGGACAAGTGTCTATCTCTGCCCCACGCTTATCATCCAGGCTGAGCCCCTGTGATAAATCTGGTGGAGGTCTGGACAGGCTGTCCAAGCTTACCCACCTATAAGATTAGTAAGTCTGGGCCACTGTGTGCAAAAAATGTCAGAAACACCACAAAAACCTCAGGGGGCAAAAAAATACCTACACTTATCCTGATCTTGTTTTTACTGCAGAAAAAAAAATTCTACAGGTTTAAAACCAGCACCTGGATCTTAATACTTTTGTAATTGCATGTAATTAAAAATGTAGCATAACCACTACTGTTCTTCAATAAAATGTATCTGTATATCGCCACCTTCTTATTTCTTTGACCTGCTCACTGAGCAGGCCGCACATGCTCAGTTTCATCCTTCAACTGCCTCCTGAGCTGTGATAGGGAGAGCTGAGACACGCCCCCTGAGCTGCAGCAGAAAAGACACTCCCCTTGAGCTGTCAGCTTGATATAAATCTAGCAGATCAATGAATGGGGAGATCTTTGGATCCATGTGAGGTACAGGGCTGGGTCTAGCTTTGTTAGAAAGAGATTGTCATGTACTGTATGATGTCTGATTTTCAGTTTTTACATTATTCATGGGATAACCCCCTTAAGGTAAATGTACATGCAACATAAATGCTCTGTGTGGATTTCATCTACACATTGCAGAGATTTTTTCAGTGCAGATTTTTCCACCCACAACACGTCAATTTCTGCTGAAGATTTTCACTGCATAATGAAATTTCAGACAGGTGTAAAAATTCCCATGCTACATATGCAGATTTTGCGCTGAATTTGTGGTGTTAAAAACCGCTCTGTGTGTAGTTAACTATAATTTTTTTTTATATAGGCAGTAGATACTTTTAAGTGTACTGCCACACAGTCAGGTTTCTTGATGAAATTTGAAAGACAAAATCAAGAGTGAATTCTTAAAAAGAGAAGTTGTATACGTCCTTTATACTTTCTCTTGTTTTATGATCCACTTTTTATTATGATTTCCAAAAAGGCATCAGGAAACCTGACCGTGTGGCCGAACACTCAAAATTCTATATCTCTCCATCACTATCATGTGTATAACATGCAAATTCAAATCTGTGCGATCTTTGGTAACGTAGGTCAGTATACTGTTAGCCAACATCTTTGCGTTGGTTTCACTTATGACAATGTGCTAAGGAAACGATCAGTCAAGTGTGGAACATGTGGAAGAAATTCAGTCGGTGTAGCTGACCTTGACTTTTGAAGAGAGATTTGAGTTCTTTGCTGCATGATTCCATTTTCTGAGTTTTATAACATTTGTATTCACGTTTGTTTAGCCCCTCATTCTTCTTGTTAAAAAAAAAATACAGCGTAGACTTGAAAGAGCATCTGTGATCCCTTTCTATGCTTTTTCACAAATCATAGTAAATGATAATAAACATTTTATGCTCCCTGTTTGGGTTATTTTTTCACATATTAGATTGTGATCTTCCAGAATTTCTCATGAATATTCAGTACAGGCCTCACTCCAGTCCAGAATACAGACCACAATTTAGCAGTTCAACAATGTAACTGTCATGTAACTTCATATTCACTGCTGAGCAATGGTGAATGTGATTGGTCAAAGAGGATACGTCTACATGGGACGTAAAATTCAGCAGAAAAATGAATGATCATCAAACATTAGCATATAAATCCTCCCCAACTTAAAATATAACTTTTAATAGATCACTAAAACTGTATATATAACCCCTATTGACACAAAATGACTAAACAAATAACCATAGAGGGAAGCAATAACACAAATACACAGTAATGGGCGGGTGTGGGAGAAAGGTGGGGTCAAGATATGTCTGCTTTACTCACGGTTAGATGACCTTATTATTCAAGTTTAGGATATATCTCCGCTTTGTTCACAGTTACTTGACCTTGATGTTCAGGTACTGTGATTAATAATTTCAGGGACACTATCACTAACCCTAGGTGGACGCTAAGGCTATCCCTGCCTACAGGCAGAGCACCCGCCCCTAAAGGGGCGACCCCACCTCTCGGTGGCTTCCAGACCCTCAATTTCACCCCTACTGTAGGATCGTCCATCTAGATAAACAGCTTAGTGCTCAAGACCAGTAATTTCGCATCTGTAGCACTTTACTGAAAAAGTTGAAAAAGTCCCATAAAAGTTGTGATCATCCCGATCATCCCAACGCTGCGTTTCCCAAGCATCCACACTGGGTCATCAGGGGAACAACTTTTCTCCAATTCAATTTCCCACTCTTGTAATATACATAACCTCTTGGGGGTATTTCTCCTATTTCCTACTCCATGATGATTGGAACAAAATATGAAGAATAGTCCTTATTTGTTTATCTTTACCAATAGCCACTCGCGAATATCGAACCGGAATAGGTTCAGTGGTATTTATCATTTATATTATTATCATCTATAATTCTGTATTTATATACTGTTGTTTAGTGTTTATATCCCTATTGCGATACCTCCTGGTGAAACAGAGGAAATAAAATAGCATGTCCCCATTTCCCCTGTTTGAAGTAAGGGGATATATATGAGGGGTTTAAGATAGTGGGGTTTCCTCATTGGTATGTTTACATTAGGTATTTGTGGCTCCGTATTATACTTTAACATTGTCTGGTGCAGCATGGTTTATTAACATATTACCTTTTGGTAACCTGTATGATGCTAGAATTCACTATAACTGATGGGTTCACATTAGAAGCGATTGTGTTTCATTCCTATCTATGGACTTCCTGGTATTTGGAGCGCATATGCGTTCCCCTGGTTACATGATCAGGACCGGATGACGTTACTTCCGCTTCCGGTTTTACGGTGGAACACATGATGTGCTCCAATATAGCGTCTCGAGGTTTCTAAGTAAGTAATCTGATTGTAATGCCCGTTATCATCATAATTTATATGGGGGGACCCTTGGGGATTTAATAGATTATATGGAAAATCCCTCTTTTGAGGGTAATACTTATCTTGTACCCATAGGATGTCACCCTGATGTAGGGGGCAGACCCAGACATTATGATGCACTATTTAAGGCGCCAAATTTGAAACTAAGATGGGAGCTCACTACCACATAGCATTTATTAGAGCCATCTATTTATCAGTATAGAACATTTCTGAGCTATGTATTTATCTGGCTCATATCTAGTTAGTCCTTGACCGGGGGGACAGTATCTATTTTGAATATATCTGTATTGTTTATCGTTTCTCTGAATTGGAGAAAAGTTGTTCCCCTGATGAACCAGTGTGGATGCTGGGGAAATGCAGCGTTGGGATGATCGGGATGATCACGACTTTTATGGGACTTTTTCAACTTTTTCAGTAAAGTGCTACAGTGCAGAGACATATCTTGACCCCACCTCTCTCCCACACCCGCCCATTACTGTGCATTTGTGTTATTGTTTCCCTCTATGGTTATTTGTTTACTCATTTTGTGTCAATAGGGGTTATATATACAGTTTTAGTGATCTATTAAAAGTTATATTTTAAGTTGGGGAGGATTTATATGCTAATATTTGATGATTTTGAAGGTTCCTCCATACATATCTATTGATGTGTCAGAAAAATCCACATGCCACAATTTTTTTAAATCACACCACGTGACAATTTCTGAGTGGATTCCCATGCAGATTTTTTACACAGCATATGGATAACACCTGATATCCACTTTGCTGCTACTGTAAAATGCTGTGGATTTTATGCCTGCAAATTCACAGCAGAAAATGCACAGTGTATATGCCCCATGTGGACGTACCCTAAAATCGTTACAAACGGCAGTGAACTGAATCCTCCCAGGAAAATATATTGTAATATGGAATTGATGGTAACTAAAAAAAGGTGAGAGATGATCTTTAGACCCCATTCACACAACTATATTTTTGATCTGCATCCAATCCGCAGGCATTGTTACGATGAGTCCGCGGATGCCATCAATCACCCAGACGTCATCCATATTTTTTGCGGATCTGTTTTTTTGCACACCACAAAATACATATGGTCGTGTGACTGCACCCTTAGGGCTCATGGACACAACCATATGAATTTTGCAATCTTCAAAAAATACGGATGATGTCCGTGTGCATTCCTTTTTTTGCGGAATGGACCAGCTGGCCCCAAATAGAAAAGCACTATCCTTGTCCACAACGCGGACAATAATAGAACATTTTCTATTTTTCTGCAGTACAGATATACGGACATACAGAAACAGAATGCACACGGAGTAACTTCCTTTTTTTTTTGTGGACCCATTGAAATGAATGGTTCCGCATAGAACCCCATAGTGTTGCCTATGAAAATTAAAAAGTAGTCCTGAGGTTTTGAGATTCTTAGGGTGCAACCACACAATCAGGTTTCTACATGCAGTTTTGGAAGCCAAAACCAGGAGTGAATTAAAAAAAGATAAGTCATATCTGTCTTGTATACGTTCTTCCTTTTATGATCGACTCCTGATATTGGTTTCTAAAACTTCTTGCAAAAACCTGATACTTGAGCCACAGAATTGTAGATGGAAAATCCACAGCATTTTACAGAAGCAACTAAATGGAGGAGATTTCATCTGCATGCTGCTTGGAAAATAATGTGCGGAATCCGTGTGGAAATTGACCTGTAGTGAGGATTTTTAAACCGCAAAATATCATTTTCTACTGTGGCTCCACCATAAATTTCACCCTTTGCAATGCATGCAGTGAAATCCATGGCAAATCCATAAATATCAGTTTATACTGTGGTTCTACCATAAGTTTCACCATTTGCAATGCAGTGAAATCCATGGCAAATACATAACTTTTGTGTTTTTCTGCTGACTTTTTCAATACTATTTACATTCCATTTGGACATTCCCCCTACCTGCTAAAAATGTGATTCTGCCAAGGATGGAATTTACGTAGTGGAGCTGTCCTTTTATGATGTGTGCCAAAGATAGGTTAAAGGGTTTTTATTTTGCATCAGCAAAAATTTGGCCAAGAGGGATGTCAGAAAATGACCTCCCTGTGCCAGCTATGCCATTTTGTTGCTCCCTACTAGTTTCTGTTTCCTGTGTGGTTACAATGACATGTCCACTTTCGCCTTGGACTCAGTAGCGTTTAGCATAATTTTGCTGAGGCCAGTGATCTGCTGCAGTGGTCAAGTCGGTAGATGGACACGATGCCAGGCGCGTAACTACCATGCAGCAGACCATGTGACTGCTATGGGCCCCATGGCAAGAGGGGCCCCAGTCTTAGTTGGGATTATGTCCTCTTCTACTGGAGGTGAAAACTTGGTCAGGACTCTACCCTTTAAAGGAACAACTTTTAGCAAATGAAGCAGGGGAAAAATGTCCCAAGGGTCATTGAAAAGGGTTTAGGCAGAAACCCTTCTGTCCTGTGTGGGGGCCTGGTTTGATGATGCTGTACAGTAAACAAAGACCCATAAGGCCACAGCAGCAGACATGCCGAGATGTGGGGGATTTATCACCCTAGTAATTTATTTTATTTATTTTATGATTTTATGGCAATGAAGGCAAAGGTGCAAGCATTATTACAGTTATAGGAATTGCATCTACTGTTGGGCTATGTGGTTTATTGTGGAAAATAATAAAGGGGGAGTAAGATCAAGATGTGTTACTCATTCCAGCATCAGTACGATATTATACTCGCTATAGTGCTCATTTTTCATATCAAGTATAGGAATGTAACATGCGTTGTTATTCAAGGGGAACTGATTACAGCAGAAATGATGCACGGCATGGAACCACTTGTGATTCCAGCTAATTTGCATAAACACAGTCATTACAATTATATCAATGCCCTAAGGATGCTTTAACCGAACATTAAAGACTCCACGCTGTTAGAAAAGATGCCTACCGTAGACTCCTCTCACAGACGGGGATGGGAATCATGGCGCATATTGGCTTTGGATGTAAAAGAAACTCAAAATGTGAGACAATTTCTGCATAATATGCAAAGACTGAATAGCAGGATAGTGATCACCTACTGAGCCCTGAAATGTTGAGAAACCCTGGCAGAAAGTTTTACTAGTTTACTGCCTGATTTATATGTTTCACACAGTCAGAGTCTCAAACAATATTCTGAATTAGAGGTGCGAGAGTGTATCCTGATTTACTTTAAGATATTACTTAAAGGAAACCTGTCATCTCCGAAACACCCCCTGAACTAGAGTAAGCGGTGTATAGTGTAAGTGATGCTGAATCCGAATATGTAAGTTTTATCTTCATACTCACTTCCATTCTGACGCTGTTCTCCCACAAACCTGCAGTAAAATGCATTGAGAGGAATCTTCTTTGAGTCCTCTCCATTATGTGAGTGAGCACCGGAGTCCAGTGAGCGCATTTTACTGTAGGTTTGTGGGAGCACAGCGTCAGAATGGAAGTGAGTATGAAGATAAAAATTACATAACCAGACTTGACGTCACTTACACTATACACCGCTTACTCTAGTTTGGAGGGTGTTTCAGAGCTGACAGATTCCCTTAAAAGGGAATCTGCCACCATGAAAATGCAGTGTAATCTGCAGGCAGCATGTTATAGAGCAGGATGAGTGGAGGGATGGATGTATATATTTGTGAAGAAAGATTGAATAAAACATGTACGTTATTCATTTAAATTCCTGCTCATTCTGGGCTTTGAAGTCCAAGAGGCGGTCCTATCAGTGATTGACAGCCTTCCCTCTATGACCGTGTATACAGAGATAGCTGTCAGTCACTGATAGGACCGCCTCCTTGACTTCACCGATAAAACCGGCTCCTTGACTTTCCTGATAGGACCGCCTCCTTGTCTTCACTGATAGGACCGCCTCCTTGACTTCACTGATAGGACCACCTCCTTGACTTCACTGATAGGACCTCCTCCTTGACTACAAAGCTCAAAACAAGCAGGAATTTAAAGGGAACCTGTCACCTCAAAAACGCATATAAAACTACCTGCATTACCTCATAGTGGTCCCCAGTCTGTTAATAATCATAGGTTTGATCCTGTAGTCTGATGCTCCAAAGGTTCAAAATACGATGTTTTAAGCGCCATCAGCGCTATCTTCCTGGTCAGTCTGAAGTCAAGGGGGCAGCTGCCTCCTTGCTTCAAGTCAAGGTAGGCACGCCCCCTAACCGTCCCCTCTTTTGTTAGATTGACAGCCTGCAGTGTGGCCGGGATCGCCTAAGTCTCGCGCATGCACAGTGCGCTCCTGAAACCCAGCTAACAGCAGCAGGAGATGGGATTGCGCAATACCAAGGAGCGCACCGCGCATGCGCGAGACCTAGGCGATCCACACTGCAGGCTGTCAATCTCACAAAAGAGGGGACAGTTAGGGGGCATGCCTACCTTGACTTGAAGCAAGGAGGCAGCTGCCCCCTTGACTTCAGGCTGACCAGCAAGATAGCGCTGATAGCGCTTAAAACATTGTTTTTTGAATCTATGGAGCATCAGACTACAGGATCTGTGGACTATGATTATTAACAGACTGGGGACCACTATGAGGTAATGCAGGTGGTTTTATATGCGTTTTTGAGGTGACAGGTTCCCTTTAAATTAATGAAATACAAGTTTTTCTGAATCTTTTCTCACTAAACTATATATCATCATGCTCAGCATCTCCTGCTCTATAACATGCTGCCTGCAGATTACGCTGCATTTTCATGATGACAGGTTCTCTTTAAAGGGAACCCATCATTAGAGTTTTAGGGTGAGATTTATCATTTCCCCTGTGCCAAAAAAGTGGCTTTAAAAAGCAGCACTTGTGAACAGGGCAGTTTCTAGGGAATTTTAACAAGAGGGCGAACATTAAAAAAGCGCATCCCCCCCAATCAAATAACACTGACTTATGCACAGCCCCTCGCCACCCTGCACACTATGCTACAGGGGTATGACTACCAGCAGGGCCGATTCTAGCTTTTCTGCTGCCTGAGGTGAAAAATGAAATGTTTTCTCTTTTTTGTTCACCTGCTCATTTGCAGTGGTGATCAGGTAAACAGAGCAGAGAAAGCAGCGCTCATACAGGTACACAGAGCTCCACATATGTACCCCTTACATCTAGTGACGTCTTCTGTGATGTAGATGTTCTCTTTCCTCATCTTCTCCTGTCAGGCCAGACCGCCATGATGAGTTCTTTTAGCCATCTCTTCTCTCTGCAGAGTTTGACAGACATTTTAGTTTCCTACTTTTCAATCATCCTCCTCACTTTCTGAACATTCCATTTTGCCACCTCTAATACTGTGCCCGCTGTGCCCCCCAAAACTATACTGTAGAAACAGTCCCCTGGAATATACTGGTACCGCACAGATAATGTGCCAGTACAAAAAATACCCCCTTACTGTTCAGATCAGACCTATATCAAACCTCAGATGAGACCCCCATCTCAGACCAGACCTTCATTAGACGTCTGTCAGACCCCATATCAGACCTCAGATCAGACCCCTATTAGACCTTCATGTCAGAACCCCCACCATCTCAGACCAACCCCCCCCCCCATGTATAAAACCTCAGACCAGACCCCCATCAGACCTCAGACCCCCCTTATCAGCCCTTCAGACCCCATTATCAGACCTCAGACCCCTTTTATCACACCTCAGACCCCCCTTATCAGCCCTTCAGACCCCATTATCAGACCTCAGACCCCTTTTATCAGACCTCAGACCCCCCTTATCAGCCCTTCAGACCCCATTATCAGACCTCAGACCCCTTTTATCAGACCTCAGACCCCCCTTATCAGCCCTTCAGACCCCATTATCAGACCTCAGACCCCCCTTATCAGCCCTTCAGACCCCCTTATCAGCCCTTTAGACCCCATTATCAGACCTCAGACCCCCCTTATCAGTTTTTCAGACCCCCTTATCACACCTCAGACCCCCCTTATCAGCCCTTCAGACCCCATTATCAGCCCTCAGACCCCTTTTTATCAGACCTCAGACCCCCCTTATCAGCTTTTCAGACCCTCTTATCAGACCTTAGACCCGCTTATCAGACCTTAGACCCCCTTATCGGCCCTTCAGACTCCATTATCAGACCTCAGACCCCCCTTATCAGCTTTTCAGACCCCCTTATCAGCCCTTCAGACCCCCCCTTATCAGCCCTTCAGACCCCCCTTATCAGACTCCCTTATCAGACCCCCTTATCACACCTCAGACCCCCCTTATCAGTCCTCAGACCCCCCTTATCAGACCCCCTTATCGGCCTTTCAGACTCCCTTATCAGACTCCCTTATCAGACCCCCTTATCAGACCCCCTTATCAGCCTTTCAGACCCCCTTATCAGACCTCAGATCAGACCTTCAGACCCCCTTATTAGCCATTCAGACCCTCTTATTAGCCATTCAGACCCCCTTATCAGCCTTTCAGACCCCCTTATCAGACCTCAGATCAGACCTTCAGACCCCCTTATTAGCCATTCAGACCCTCTTATTAGCCATTCAGACCCCCTTATCAGCCTTTCAGACCCCCTTATCAGACCTCAGATCAGACCTTCAGACCCCCTTATTAGCCATTCAGACCCTCTTATTAGCCATTCAGACCCCCTTATTAGCCATCCAGACCCCCTTATCAGACCTCAGATCAGACCTTCAGACCCCCTTATTAGCCATTCAGACCCCCTTATTAGCCATTCAAACCCCCTTATTAGCCATCCAGACCCCCTTATCAGACCTCAGATCAGACCTTCAGACCCCCCATCGGCCCTTCAGACCCCCTTATTAGCCATTCAGACCCCCTTATTAGCCATCCAGACCCCCTTATCAGACCTCAGATCAGACCTTCAGACCCCCCATCGGCCCTTCAGACCCCCTTATTAGCCATTCAGACCCCCTTATTAGCCATCCAGACCCCCTTATCAGACCTCAGATCAGAAAATTAACTTACCTCTTCTTCTCAGCCGCTCCTCTCCTCTTCCGGTGGTCTCCTGTTGTCTCCTCTTCACAGGGCCCACGCTACAGTCACCTGACCTTCTGCAGCGTCAGGTCAGAGAGCGCTCTGTACGTCCTGACGCTGCAGGCAGCCAGGACACAGCAGCGCAGACCTGTGAGCCGGAGTTGGTAAGTATTACTAAGTAACCCAGCGCAGCTCAGCCTGTATGAAGATACAAGGCAGCGCAGCACAGCGCACCCCTCTTCTTCCCAGACACCTGCGCCCCGTGCAGTCGCACCCCTCGCCCGCCTATAGAAACGGGCCTGCTTGTGAACAGCAGTCCAACCATGCACTTATTAAAATTGTCATTCTGACAGAAAAGAATGTTTCATATCAGTACATGTTGTATGTAAAGCACATATCTGGAGTCATCGGAGTGGTGCAGGAGCAATGCAGAGCCATAGCTCTTGCACAGCCATTCATAATATGATTGACACATATTTAGTTGACGCTGACATAAGATACATTGGCCTATTTTTAATGTTTAGAAAGTGTGTCTTCTAGAAATTTGAATTTTAGAAGCTGGATAAAGCCCTCTTATAAGCCTCTTCAGCTGGTAAGAAGCTCTGAGAGAATTCATGCACCCACATTATCATACATAGGTAATATTTTGATACTTATGTAGATGCATCTGCTGTCTTCCCTTCAGGACGACCTAAAAAAAGGAGCTCTGTCTAAGGTATGCATGCCAATTCTCCTGGAATGACTTGGAGCCTCCTCGAAAAAGGGGAGACCTCCCAGAATCCTGGAAGAACTAGCAAATCTCTCACACAGTCTCCTGAAAAGCAACCCTCCATGACCTCTAACTGTCCGGGATGTCATGAGATGTAGCCCAATGCCCATACTTGCTCTGAGGGGTGTGTTGTTTCACAGAAAAGAATGCAATGTGTAAAAGGAGGTGTGGTTTTCAAAAATTGTCATGTCCTCATCCAAAGAAAATCTCCCACAGGCCAACTTTTGGCAAGTATGGTCTAAAAGCTTAGTAAACTTTTTCTAAAGCCATTGCCAACCAATGTTAGTAAAACCCAGCACCGTACTAGAGGACCCAGTTTGATTTTTCCATAGGGTCCCCTTAGTGGTACCACTGAGCATATTGAATGGTCAATTGATTTTTTATTTTTTTTTCTATAAAAATGACCCCAGTGTTTTCTACAGCATTGCCTGAGGTAAGTAAATTGGATTCTGGACTCATCTGGGTGAAAGGACCTGTATAAATGAGTGCAGTAACTTTGAAGTGCTCCGGTGCTGTATATATAAGGGGTAATTAATAATTCAGTAACAAAGACAATGTTTAATCAGTAGGTCAATCATTTTGACAGGGCCACCAGTTTTACAATCCAGATAATTGATCTTTTTTGAGGAGTATAATTTGAGGAGTTTTCTTATAGTGTATCTCAACAAGACGCAACTAATTAAGGTCCACCATCTTATTTGCTCCTCAGCCAACTCAAGTCTTTCATGTTAATTATTTCAAAGAAGCACAGAGAGCATCCAATCTGGACTTACTGTCCCTTAAGAGCGTGTTTTGTTCTGTCAGTCAGCCTTGATGTATGAACACTTTCTCTGCTGACCTGTAACTAAAGCTATGATTTCCAGATGGGGATTCTTCATCAGGTGCTGACCATATGTTGCTGTGTTCAGCTTTCAATCAATCGTTTTTCAGATAACTGTAAAGCAAAAATATCAGCTCTGTTTTATTTACGCACATATCTAACGGAACTAACAGTAAGTTCTCGTTTACCCTCATATCTAATGGAACACATTTTCCACAAATGAAAATTTAACACCTCCCCATCCTATAACCATACTTCATCAAATGGATTTATGATGCAGGTTGGTAGCTATCTCTCAGTCTACATCAAACACAATTTCTGCAGATATCAAATACAATAAGTTATTTAGTGCACAGCCACAAAAACGTAATAAACCCTATGGAGTAACATGTTAAATATCATAAAATTTAGGGCTAGGGATAACAGTTTTTGGCAGCAATCATAAAACGGTATATATTTAGAAAAAAAATGCCTATTTTATTAACTATTTTCCAATAAAATAATATTTTATGTTGGAATTCACATTATATTGTCCACATTTTATGCAATGAGGATGTCCCAATATCAGTGGACTTATGTGACAACAAATAAGATCCAGCAGGCAAATAGTCCCTGGCGTCAGCTGGTAATAAATATCTTTTTGGACCACATATGGGACCAGATTATACCTTATCTTTAAAATGCTACGGTGAATGTACAATGGTTTGGTTCCTCAGAAAATGTTATCCTTTCTAAATTAACAAATACAACCCCATTTGATGGGTGGAGTTGTTACAAACACACCTGTCAAGTGAACAGTTTTTTTTTTGATAACCTATATTTAATATCTAATATCAATGCACCTAGATTTTAGTGTAAGTTGCCTCCAAAATTTATGCAATTTGGTGCATGTACATTTAGAGAGAGTTACTGTGCTTAGTGCGAAAAGAGTGTGTCTTAATTTTAAAGAGGTTTGGTTTCAAAGGAGAATGTGTGGCCTAAAATGGGACGTTTTGTGCATAATTTCTCCACAATTCTTCTGTAAAATTGTGTCTCAAACTAAGTCAACCAATAGTTAGTATCCATATAGCACATGTATTACCCAGCCTGAGGCACTGTGATAAGGCTGGTGCAGTTTATATTTATTATTAGGAAATCTGCCCAGATGTGTTAGAAGCAGGAAAAATGGTCAAGTGTAAAGACATGGGTGATTTTCCTTTTACATGATGTGGACTACCAGGTGCTTGTGCATCTCTTACCTGAGAATGTGATGGCACCAGTATGCACTATGGGAAGAAGAGAAGCTGGTCAGTGTGATGCTGTGGAGAATGTTCTGCTAGGAAACCTTGGGTCCTCCTGGCATTCATGTGGATGTTACTTTGACACACATCCAGGGGCGCACCAACAGGAGGGGTCCAATAGGTCTGGACCTCCCTAGAACCATATAATCATTTTTTTTTTTTTTTTATTCCTCAGGGCCGCACCGCCGATCGCCACAGGCGGCGCAGCCCTGGTTCTGATTGCGGGCAGCACTGGGGGGGCAGTAGGAGACGAGCTCTTCCATCCTGAGGACAGCGATACAGATGCCTGTGCTGTGGCAGGGCAGGAGAGGGAGAGGCGTCTCCCTTCCCTGTTCTTCTGATAGGTAGCAGGAACTAATGCAGCAGGCAGCGCGATGATGTATTATGCACGCTGAAATTTTGAATTTAGGATGGGCTTTGAGAAATGGGCGGGCCAAATTTTTTTGCCTTTTGGACCTCCCTAGAGAAAATTCCTGGGTGCTCCCCTGCATACACCTACCTAAACATTGTTGCAAACCAAGTAGTTAGTTGCTTTAGTTTTTATGGCGACAGATTGTTATGAAGAGTGATCAGATGAATTGCAGTCAATTGCAAAGGTATTCCTTACCATGAAAATTAACTTAAATACTCAGGATAGGTCATCAATATCAAATGGGTGGTGGTCCAACACCTGCCACCCCTGCTGATCAGCTGTATGAAGGGAAGGCGCGCACAGTGCATGCATCCGTGCCATCTCCCTTCTCTCTTACTTCCTGCCATAGACATAGCAGCAGCGAGCAGGAAGAGAGAAGGGAGATGGCACGTGCGCACTGTGCACGCCTTCCCTTCATACAGCTGATCGGCGGGGGTCATCAATATTAAAAGCCCGGAGAACCCCTTTAATGACTAAAACACATTTCCACTGCATTTCAGCACTGCCACAAAATGACCTGCTGACAGCTTTTCAGTGATCTTGTCGTCATAGATTTGTTAGATACAGAACTGTTAGAAGGTATTTCCGGAATGTAGAAATAAACTGGACTTTCGTAGATAGCTAGTGGAAATGGAGACCTCAAGAACGTCTTCATTTTTCAGAATCAGATCAGTATTTTATGTTTGCGAATATCAATCTGGTAAATTTCCCTACATGACTGCCAACCTCAACATTTATTTTATGTAATATTTTCCAAGACAGGCTAACTGCACACCACAAGGGTTAAGGGAAAGCCTCCACTCATCACAAAAATGATGTGCTAAACTGCATTAAAGCAATAAAGCCAATATGCCATAAGGGTAAAGTAATATATACTGTAATACACATTACAATGAACAGGCGATGGTGCTCAATACCAGACATATATAGTATCATACCAGTGCACTAAGTGCATTAAATTAAAGCAAAATACTGTTGAAATGGGCAAAAGCAATAACGTTATGTGCAGTGATGTAGCTATAGGGGTCGCAGCAGTCGCAATTGCGATGGGGCCCTACGTCGGGGGGGCCCCCGGGGGCCCCCAGGAAAGATGAAGTCCCGTCCCACCCTGCCACTCAGTAAACAATGAAATCGCTTCCGCTTCATCTGCACTAGTCTGCTGCAGCGCTAACTTAATTCAGCCCCGTACTATACGGTAGTTCACAACACAAGTTAAACCAATAGGAGTAGGGTAAGGGCGGGCAGAGCGTGCGTACGTACGTACGTGCGTGCAGCCAGGAGCAGTCCAGACGTCCGGTCGTTAGTGGCAGACTCGGACCCGGACATGGATGGTGGTGAACAGGTGAAGCCAGCAACAAGCGCTGCACCTGCTACAGTGAGTAAGTGTCCTGTGTGGGACTGTGAGGTGAGGTCTGGAGCAGAGGCAGAGCGCTCAGCGCTGCAAGTTAAATAACAGCTGGCCTGTGCTGGTGGTGCCAGGTAGGAATGGGGTCGGGGACTGGCTCAGCAGCAGCCAACATCATCAGCTTAGCTTACCTTACCAGTCTCCAGCGCAGTCCTGAGTCTGTTGTCCTGATCAGGAAGGACCACACCGGCCACTCCTGCTACAGGCTGGTGTAGGCAGGCAGGTGCCAGGCAGGGCCAGGGGCCCAGTCAGATCCTGGCTAGTCACTAGTCTGTTGTCTGTGTATAAAGTCGTCAGCCCAGTTTATACTGGTTTCCCCATTGTTCTGGCCTGGGATGGAAGTGGGACAAGACAGGGTTTAATAGTCACAGTGTGAGTGACACTACTGTAATTGGCTATACAGCATGTCACCTCAGTTTGGGTGTACACTGCCATTACCTTGCCTTCTGATGTATCCCTGTTTTAGAATTGTTAGTCAACTACCTTCACATGACTGTAGTGTCACTGGGCTTTTGGATCCATGCCTCTGCTGCCACTCAAAAGATCATGAGCTATAGAGGGTGCAGAGGTAGCAGTCGCTACAAGGAAAAGGGCAAGTGGTGTATGAAAAGACTGATTCCTAGGAGATAGTGAAGCTGGCAATCTGGTTTTCCTTTTAGACTTTGCCATTATTGTCATCTGCTCATACAAACTCTCATTGTCATTGTTATCATTATCCTGCTCAGTTACTTAAAGGGGTTCTATACGATTAGCATCTTTTTACATAACGTCTGCAGCCTGCCTCTGTAAATAGAGGATTCATACTTACCTGCTCCATGCTGCTCCGTCCTCCTCACTGGTTCTCGCATGCCTATGTTCTAGTCCCTGCAGGGGCGGACTGGCCATAGACCTTACAAGGAAATTACCCAGTGGGCCGATGCCCAAGAGGTGCCTGAGCCCTCCTCACAGCTGGCCAGTGGAAGTTTTTGGGGATGTATTTTGTGCTGCTGGCAATATTTTGTGATGCACTGTAGTATTTGTCTCTGTTGGGGTGGTATAATGTGCTACAATATGGTATTTCTGGCCTTACCTACTTGTGTTGGCCCTAACTTCCATCAATTTGGACCCGACTAGAAAACAGGGTCACTTTTAGTATTTTGTCCACCGCCACTTTAAGTTCCCAATCCGCCCCTGGGTTCCCGTACTGTTTATATCCGGTGCTGCCTGGAAATGGTCACATATCACAATAACTGGCTTCAGCAGTGACATGGCCACAAACGTAATGTGCATGTTGCTGCCACATTCCTTTTTTTTTTTTTTTTTGCTGTGATTTTCTACTATTGCAACAAAAAACTACAACATTTAACCACAATTACAGAAAACTGCAGCACAGCAGCATCAATGCAGACATAATGTGTAACTCCAGCCTAAGGCTTGGAGGGGGCTGTAGAGCTAATGTATGTATGTATGTAATTAGAGATGAGCGAATCATCCACAATTCGCTTCGACGAATGTTCGACGAATTTCTAACAAGATTCGTTCTTAATACGAAATTATTCTGTCGAATCTACGTTCAAAAAACAATCATTTTGTGAACATTCCTGCACAAATTACGAATGTACAGTCAACGTAGTTAAAAGTACGCAATACGTAAGCATTAGCGTACAAAAGTGCGTACGAATCCTAAGCGTACCATTTACTCGCGAATGCGTCATACGCACAAGGCTAGGCCGCGGCGTACAGTCTTTAGAGGCAGTCCATATGAGGTAGAAATGTAAGGTGCTCACTGCTAGCTATCCAGCTAAGTGCATAATTTACTAAAAACACTGTACAATAAGTGCATAATAGGACACATTGCAGTACCTGAAAAAGAATACACACAATGGGCTAAAGTGCTTGAACATTGCTGAACCATTAAAAACAGTGTAGCTAAAATACAGCATAGACATAAGTATGCAAACATTTTAGTGCAATCAATTTCACATTTGCAAGCATAAAAGGCTAAGATATATGTTTGAGTCTCTCCTTGTGGCTCCTTGGCATGATAAAACACTGGAACACATAGTCCAAAATTCAATTGTAATCCACGTGAGGTAATTTTGTAATCCAAACAGGTAACGTGTAATCCACATGGATAATAGAAAACAGCAGCAAATAGAGAACCCTTTTTTGCAAAGGGAGCTCCCAAATAACCTGAGAAGGGGGGAAAAAATGAAAATAGGCACGCTTGGGTGTAACTGGAAATTTTCTGCAGAATGGGGCGGGGGGGGGGGTCCTGACAAGCCATGTCCATCTGGGTGAGAGTCGAATGGGGACAATACAAACTAAACAAATAAACACAAAAAGTGCCAACTAGCTCTCACCCATCAGGTGCAGTCCATAGTGTGGCTCCCATAGGTCCTCTTGAAGTGTCCTTGAGACAGCCAGTAGTTGGGTCCCTTAGATGAGGGACCTGAAGTCCTCCTCGCTTGAGCTGCTACTAAACGACATCAGAGGACGCTCCTGCCTCCTGTAGGCCAAGCTCGCTGCCGTGGTGGAACTCCATTGCCCTCTTCTTCCGGAAGTCGGACTTGACCGGGTCCAGGTGGTGGTCATGCTGGTAAGCGCTGTAGCCTCTTGCGCTTTTCCGGATACTCCTGCCAGGACAGCAGGGGTAAGGACTTCCAGCTGCAGCAGTTCCTGCAAGGTTGCATCCAGGGAAGAAGCCCCAGCTTCCCTGGCTGCTGCTGACTTCATCTTCCACGGCAGCTAGTATTGGTGGATGACCGTGGATTTGAATGTAAATGATGCCGTTGTCAGCTGACCCAGCTGAAAGGACTGTGGTGGCGGTGGTGGTGGCAGTCCAGGTATCAGAGGCTGTGGCTTTTCCCTGAACCGGTACTTCGCCTGCTGGTTCCTCCAGCCAAACTTCAGGTGGTGATGTTGGGACCAGGGGCTTAGATAGTAGGGTAACCCCGGTAGCGAAGGGGCCTTTCAGGGATGCCATGGGGGTGTACTCCACCTGATCCCCCACGTACAGGCTGTGACGAGGTTGTGGCAGGTATGGCCTTTTCACTGACCTGCAGCCCACAAAATACTCCTTTCCGTCCTCGTCGTCTGCCAGGAAGCCAGAGCCTTGCTCGACCAAAAACCACAGGACAGTTGCTCCAGCCGCCTCCACTGCACCAGCCACAGCAGCAGCACCAGCCGCCTCCCGACGAACCGCCTCACGATGCACAGCAAACTCAGCAGGCGGTAAGGAAAACAAGGGCACTGAAGATGGGGTTCTCTTGATTTCAGACTGTGACACCCTGATGTCTGGAGTGTCTGGTTTTTTCCAGTTCTGAGGGGGGCGTATCTTCACTTTCCCGCTCTTGTGGGGGCGTCATCATCATTTAACGTATGTATCGTTAGCATTCAAAATTTTGTGAAAATTTACAAATAATACGAAGCGAATCCGAAAAAATCTGGATTCCCTTCGGAGGAGAAAATTTGTAAGAATCTACGAAGCGGCGAATAGATTCGCTCATCTCTCTATATAATGAATGCAGATTGTGGTATAGTATAGTGTTCCCTATATTTCCCAGTTGAGCACATTGGGTTGAGTCTTGGGAGCATAGTCTACACCACTCCACAATGGCACCTGGCAGACGCTGGTTCTTATCATAATCTGGAATCTGTATACATATATTAGCTCTATCCATAATAATAATAAAAACAGAGACTAATATATTAAAAAAAATATATTACCGCTATACTATGACAAGATACCACATAAATAACACTACCACAGTGTGTCACATATGGGCGCAGAGCGCAGCTACACTCACCCCGTCGGCGAGGCCGCCCCCCTCGGCGGTCGCTGGCGAATCCTCTATACAAGTGTACGCTGCGTAGATTCCAGCAGCCGCTTCCGACAGACTCTGCAGTAGCTGGTGCTCTCGCCCCCTCTAGGGGCTGGCAGCTGGTACTGCAGCTCCTATACCTTCTGCCAAACCTCATCAGTCCAGCACCTGATCCTGATCCAGAGGCCTATTTAAGGCAGCTCTGTGTACCTGACCAATGCCAGAGTATCAGGTCTTTACCCCAGTGTACTCCAGCTCTTCAGTTGTCTCCTGTATGGCGCCTGTTATGCAGTCTTCAGTCTGCTCCTCGTTTCTTCTGGCCTGCTTGTGATCCGGTCCCCGGCTGATTCCTCACCGCTTCCAAGTGGCAAGACGACCTGCAGGTTCCCGGCCTCACAAGTCCAACCTGCCTTGCAGCGGGCTCTGGTGAAAACCCGGGGGCTTGTTAGATTCCGCACGCCAGTACTTGTTAGTACTACGAAAGCTGGCAAGACGTAGCTATATTCAGCCAGCAAGGCTAGTGACACAGTGTGACCGGATAATACCACCACACCATAACTAGGTAACACCACCATACCATGACAAAACAGCACTGCATACAGAGTCTGGAAAACACCTCACTGTAGGTGATTGATACCACCATACTGAGACTGTCATCTGAGACCACCATGACAACTTCTTCCAGGTACAGTACAACTCACCGCGCAAAAAGCAAAATAAAAATAAAAATATAAAGCTCCATTCAGACTTGTGTCATGGTGTTCATTTCTGGAATGCATTGCTGGATCAGTTGTACAACTGATATGAAAGGACCATAAAAGAAAAAGAGTGCAGCACGCAACGCTATTCATCCTTTTCTCTGTGCAGATGTGAATCAGTACAGCAAGAGGATGATCCAGTATCATGACTGCGCTGCCAGGAAATACTCGTCAGTATTTTTTTGAGTCATCTCCTAGGAGATCATCCTATTGCTGTACTGGTTTACCCACTCATGTGTTTGGCATGTGGATCTGAGAACATGCGGCATCCTTTTACCTTGCTATACATGGTGTTGTGCCCCATCGCACAGCCATTGAAAGTTAGCATCCTATTATCTTACACATTGTCCTATACTGAAATGTATTAACCTGTTTTTTTTTTTTTTTCTGTACAGATGTGAATTGAACCCAAATCCTTGATCTGTTCTCTCCGGCCAGATTTTTAAATATGAATTCAGCTCTTACTTATCATGTCTTTCTGATAATATACCCCTCATTACAGCTGGTGAAGGGTTTGTTTCCCATTAACCCAAATGTTACACAGCATGCCACATATTACTGTGTGACTAGGCTGACTTGCTGTTGAGATTTGTGAGTTATGGGCTGTACAGTTGTGGGAGCTGTAATGGTGGACAAGCCACCCAGCTTTCCCATACACTGACATTTATAAACTGCTAGATCATCTATGCTGTTAAGCAGGGCTGTGGAGTCGGAGTCAGTATAAAATGGACCGACTCCGACTCCTAAAATATATAATGAATTAGTACATTTAGTTCAGTGCTGAATATAATTTTATAAGAATTTGTGAAAATGATGAAATGTCCTATAAATGTCTGTTCTATTCCTGATCTAAGGATTTAGGCTTTTAGTTGAGATGACTGTGTACTGCCCTTTATGTCCAGTGCATGTTCTCTCTGTATGCTTTATGTTTCCTCTGAGCTCATGTTTGGAGAGGTTAGCTGCTCTCATGGCTTTTATCTGCTGATGTAAAACACCTAGAGCCTTATGTATGAAAACTGTCTAGGTGTAGAAGTTTCTTTGTTGCCCATAGCAACCAATCAGAGCTCCCCTTTCATTTCATATAGTGCTCTGGAGAAATGAAAGGGGAGCTCTGATTGGTTGCTATGGGCAACAAAAAAAGTCTTAGACCTAGACAGTTTTCATACATCAGGCCCAGAGGCGTAACTACTGGGGGGGGAGGGGGGGCAGGGGAGGCGATGCTCCGGGCCCAATACCTCTGGGGGGGCCCAGCAGGGAAGGCCTTAGTACAATCAGGCGAATACAAGTGAGCGCTTCCATTATGGAGTCTGATGGGGGCACATTCTGCTGATCTAAGGTCTGATGGGGGCACATTCTGCTGATCTGAGGTCTGATGGGGGAACATTCTGCTGATCTGAGGTCTGATGGGGTAACATTCTGCTGATCTGAGGTCTGATGGGGGCACATTAAGCCGATCTGAGGTCTGATGGGCGCACATTAAGCCGATCTGAGGTCTGATGGGGGCACATTAAGCCGATCTGAGGTCTGATGGGGGCACATTAAGCCGATCTGAGGTCTGATGGGGGAACATTCTGCTGATCTGAGGTCTGATGGGGGGCACATTCTATTGATCTGAGGTCTGATGGGGGCACATTCAGCTGATCTGAGGTCTGATGGGGGCACATTCTGCTCATCTGAGGTCTGATGAGGGCACAATACGCTGATCTGAGGTCTGATGGGGGCACTATACGCTGATCTGAGGTCTGATGGGGGCACAATACACTGATCTGAGGTCTGATGGCGGCACATTAAGCCGATCTGAGGTCTGATGGCGGCAAGGGACTGTTAGTTTAGTGATGTAAAAGCTGGGGACAGATTTCATTTAACATAGGAGTCCCCTTTTTTACTCCTATTAATCCTATATTTTACTGCATTATGTGGTAGAGTATTTAGAGTAGGGTATGTAGAAAGTCCATTGTACTGTACTTAACAGCATAGATGATCTAGCAGTTTATATAGTCATCTTGCTAATACAGTATTATAACCACAACTAGTAGTATGTGCCTGTGAAGTTGGAAACGTGCGTTTGGGAAGCCAATAAGTGGGGGGCTCACTCAAGTATGTTTCACCCCCCCATGTGCTGAACCTCTAGCTACGCCTCTGATTAGGCCCTAAGTGAGCTGTACCCAGAGAAGCCTGATAGATTACAAACTGTTTTTATCATGACTTATCTGTACTATTGATTTTATGCAAATTTGTTTAAAGTTATCACTTAAACATGCTCCATGTATGAGGGACTAGGAGTCGTAGTCGGGAGTCGGAGTCGGAGTCGGGGTGAGGGGAAATTGAGGAGTCGGAGTCTGGGCTTTGGCTCACCGACTCCACAGCCCTGCTGTTAAGTACAGTACAATAGACTTCCTACATACCCTAGTCTAAATACTCTACCACATAATGCAGTAAAATATAGGAGTAATAGGCATAAAAAACAAGGGGACTCCTATGTTAAAGGAAACCTGTCCCAGTTTATACATCACTAAGCTAACAGTCCCCTGCCCCATCAGACCTCAGATCAGCTTAATGTGCCCCCAGATAAACAGATTGTGCCCCCATCAGACCTCAGATCAGCTTAATGTGCCCCTATCAGACCTCAGATCAGCGTATTGTGCCCCCATCAGACCTCAGATCAGTGTATTGTGCCCCCATCAGACCTCAGATCAGCGTATTGTGCCCCCATCAGACCTCAGATCAGCAGAATGTGCCCCCATCAGACTTCAGATCAGCAGAATGTGCCCCCATCAGACCTTAGATCAGCAGAATGTGCCCCCATCAGACCTCAGATCAGCAGAATGTTCCCCCATCAGACCTCAGATCAGCAGAATGTTCCCCATCAGACCTCAGATCAGCAGAATGTGCCCCCATCAGACCTCAGATCAGCAGAATGTGCCCCCATCAGACCTCAGATCAGCAGAATGTGCCCCCATCAGACCTCAGATCAGCAGAATGTGCCCCCATCAGACCTCAGATCAGCAGAATGTGCCCCCATCAGACCTCAGATCAGCAGATGTGCCCCCATCAGACCTCAGATCAGCAGAATGTGCCCCCATCAGACCTCAGATCAGCAGAATGTGCCCCCATCAGACCTCAGATCAGCCCACCCAGCCACATAAGGTTAAAATAAAAACCTTTCTTACCTGTCCTGCGCTGCGGCTGCCCTCTGGTCCGGTGCCCCACTCTCTTCCCTGGCCCGCGCACATGCTTGCAGCGTCAGGTCATAGTGTGCGCGGGCCAGGGAAGAGAGTGGAGCGCCAGACCGGAGGGCAGCCGCAGCGCAGGACAGGTAAGAAGGGTTTTTATTTTAACCTTATGTGGCTGGGTGGGCTTATCTGAGGTCTGATGGGGGTCCCTACATACAAGTGAGCGCTTCCATAATGGAAGCGCTCACTTGTATTCGCCTGATTGTACTAAGGCCATCCCTGCTGGGCTCCCCAGAGGCACTGGGCCCGGAGCCGTCGCCCCCCCCTGCCCCCCCGGTAGCTACGCCTCTGGGTGCACCCATTGAGGTCCCTAAAGGCCCCCATACACATTAGTGTATTGTTGGCTAAATCAACCAAAAACGGATAGGGAGAAAGGAATATTTTCACTCAAACGTTTTGTTCCCTTGGGAGTTAAGCTCCCACAAGAAATGTCTAGCAATGGCTTCCTCCTCTCTCACCATTAATTACACATAAACATTTGGCCATAGACATGGCTGCAGTGAGCAGGAAGAGAGATGGGAGACGGCACGTGTTCACTGCGGGCGCCTTCCCTTCATACAGCTGATCGGCGGGGGTGCCAAGTGTCAGACCCCCACAGATTGATGACCTATCCTAAGGATTTTGGTAAAACACATCATTCTACTGTTTACTGAAAACGGAATGAGGCCTACAAGAAAAGAACACAGTATCTACAGTCAAATATGGTGGAGGTTCAAAGATGTTTTGGGGTTCTTTTGCTGCCTCAGGCAGCCTTGACTGTGTGCAAGGCATCATGAAATCTGAAGATTCCAAAAGGATTTGGGTCACAATGTAGGTGTCAATGTCAAAAAGCTGGGTTTGTGTCCTAGGTCATGGATCTTCCAGCAGGACAATGACCCCAAACACCCAGAAATGGATGGGAACAAAGCCCTGGAGAGTTCTGGTGTGTCCAGCAATGAGTCTGGATCTAAATCCCATTGAACACCTGTGGAGAGATCTTGAGATGTTAAAATTGCTGTTGGGAGAAGGCACCTTTCAAATATGAGAGTCCTGGAGCAGTTTGCAATAGAAGAGTGGTACAAAATTCCAGTGGAGAGGTGTAAGAAACTTGTTGATGGCTATAGGAAGCGATTCATTTAAAGGGGTTATCCGACCCCTGAAATCCCTCCCCCCCATATGCCCGGGTCCCTCACGCACAATATACTTACCTCACTCCCCAGCACCCACATCGCTCTCCCCATGCACATCCGGTGTTGGGGGGGGATCATCCAATAGCAGATGATGACAAGGACGAACCTCCCTAGCATCAAGGGTGACGCTAGGGATGCTCATCCCCGTGACCGCCTGTTATTGGCTTGGGAAGAAGCAGCAGCGGGACAAATACTTAATTTTCTGGAAAAATTTCAGGGGTGCCAACACAGCCATGACTATATGTCCCTGACCATGTGATTATGTATTTTTTTTGTTCCACTTTTATTTCTTCTCTTGAATTGATGGTTTACATAGGGGCATGATCAGGTCCAGCAAAATTCACCTCTGCAGTGTGCATCGTGCACCATTATTTTTATGCAATCTTATATGTGGGCTGGTAAAGTTTCTGTGCCAGGGTTGTTTTGTAATCCCAATCCAGCCCTGATGGCACACTATATAATAAGCAGCAGCAAGCACAGTTCATGGAGCAAGGGGAGGGGCCAGAAATGAGTAGTGGGAGGGGCTATGGATGGGGCATGAGGACCCAATTGAGATTCTTGCTATGGGGCCCAGTGACCCTGATCAGAGGAATGGAATAACACAGAGATCTAAGAAATTATGCTCCAGAATTGTTATTTCATGGGGAATACAAATAGTAAACCATATATATTCAGAGAGCTGACAAGCCCTCTTTTAAATGTATATGAAACAAGCTAGGCAAATTAGCTCTCTTTCCAAAAAGCTGGGCCTCTGATGCCAAATGTAGAACACAAAAATGTGGACTATGTGCTCCTATGTATTTTTGTTTCCCAACAGATGGATTTGTATCTTGTATGCATTCTCTTCTTACCTCTGCTGTTACAGCTGGAAACTCACAGGAAGTTAGTTGGGATGGGGGCTGTCAGGAACGAATGTCGCTCTCAGGTGTGTTACTGTTATTGCAGACATTCCTTCCAAAAGAGAAATAGCACATTTGTAAACTAGACACAAAGGTCACAGTCTGACTGATTAATGCTGTCATGCTGCTGTCCAAATTACTTACTCCCTGGGGGTGTTTTCACTGAGCAGACCAAATGTGCTCAACAGATTTGTGCAAATCCATTAGGTTTAATACTAAAGAAGTTTGGAAAAATACCTTGCTGAAGCCCACCGCTGTACACTGTGCACCTCAAGCTCGTGCTTGAAGTACTTATGAGTGTTTGCATGTGGCACATCCATCCAGTGACTTGTCTAAATAGTGCGGTTGTTCCATTAGATTTGATCTTGATAGGTGCAAAGTCACTGAATGGAGTTGTTTCCTAATTTCTTGTGAAAAAAAGTGAAGGGTTTAAAAGGTATTTCCACTTTCACCACTTTCCTTTTTTATAATTTATACTTAATGTATCTAAAATTAAAAACAAAGCAACTTCTCAAATAGTATTGATTAAAGATTTCATATTATCTTATTTCTACAGCTCCTGTGCAGATCTACAGTGGGGAAAAAAAGTATTTAGTCAGCCACCAATTGCGCAAGTTCTCCCACTTAAGAAGATGAGAGAGGCCTGTAATTGACATCATATGTAGACATCAACTATCAGAGACAAAATGAGAAAACAAATCCAGAAAATCACATTGTCTGATTTTTAAAGAATTTATTTGCAAATTCTGGTTGAAAATACGTATTTGGTCACCTACAAACAAGCAAGATTTTTGGCTCTCACAGATCTGTAACTTCTTCTTTAAGAGGCTCCTCTGTCCTCCACTCATTACCTGTAATAATGGAACCTGTTTCAACTTGTTATCAGTATAAAAGACACCTGTCCACAACCGCAAACAGTCACACTCCAAACTCCACTATGGTGAAGACCAAAGAGCTGTTGAAGGACACCAGAAACAAAATTGTAGACCTGCACCAGGCTGGAAAGACTGAATCTGCAATAGGCAAGAATCTTGGTATGAAGAAATCAACTGTGGGAGCAATAATTAGAAAATGAAAGACATACAAGACAACTGATATTCTCCCTCGATTCAGGGGCTCCACGCAAGATTTTACATCGTGGGGTCAAAATGATCACAAGAACTGTGAGCAAAAATCCCAGAACCACACGGGGGGACCTAGTGAATGACCTACAAAAAGCTGGGATCAACGTAACAAAGGCTACCGTCAGTAACACACTACGCCACCAGGGACTCAGATCCTGCAGTGTCAGACGTGTCCCCCTGCTTACACCAGTACATATCCGAGCCCGTATGAAGTTTGCTAGAGAGCATTTGGATGTTCCTGAAGAGTATTAGGAGAATGTCATATGGTCAGATAAAACCAAAGTAGAACTGTTGGTAGAAACACAACTCGTCGTGTTTGGAGGAGTGTGAATGCTGAGTTGCATCCAAAGAACACCATACCTACTGTGAAGCATAGGGGTGGTAACCCCATGCTTTGGGGCTGTTTCTCTGCAAAGGGACCAGGACGACTGATCTGTGTACATGAAAGAATGAATGGGGACATGTATCGTGAGATTTTGAGAGCAAACCTCCTTCCATCAGCAAGAAGATGAACGTGGCTGGGTATTTCAGCATGACAATGATCCCAAGCATACCGCCAGGGTAACGAAGGAGTGGCTTCGTAAGAAGCATTTCAATGTCCTGGAGTGGCCTAGCCAGTCTCCAGATCTCAACCCTATAGAAAACCTTTGGAGGAAGTTGAAAGCCCGTGTGGCCCAGCGACAGCCCAAAACATCACTGCTCTAGAGGAGATCTGCATGGAGGAATGGGCCAACATACCAGCAACAGTGTGTGCCAAGTTGCCAACCTTGTAAAGACAGAAAACGTTTGACCTCTGTTATTGCCAACAAAGGATTTATAACAAAGTATTGAGATGTACTTTTGTTATTGACAAAATACTTATTTTCCACCATAATTTGCAAATAA
Organism: Rhinella marina; assembly: GCA_900303285.1. Taxonomy (NCBI): domain Eukaryota; kingdom Metazoa; phylum Chordata; class Amphibia; order Anura; family Bufonidae; genus Rhinella; species Rhinella marina. The sequence continues at coordinate 96,640 of ONZH01024648.1, forward strand.
ATTATTTAACCACTTCAGCTCTGGGCCATTTCCCCCCTTCATGACCAGGCCTAATTTTGCAAATCTGACATGTGTCACTTCATGTGGTAATAACTTTGGAACGCTTTTACTTATCCAAGCGATTCTGAGATTGTTTTCTCGTGACACATTGTACTTCAAGTTAATGCTAAATTTGAGTCGATAAGTTTTAATATTATTTATAAAATAATTCCAAAAGTTAACGCCGATAGCCCATAAAATCCTTTTTAATTTACATTCCCCATATGTCTACTTTACGTTGGCATCATTTTGGTAGTGTCATTTTATTTTTTTAGGACAGCAGAAGGTTTAGAATTTTAGATGCAATTTTTGCAAATTTGCAAAATCAACTTTTTTAAGGACCAGTTCAGTTCTGAAGTCAGTTTGTGGGCTTACATAATAGAAACCACCCATAAATGACCCCATTTTAGAAACTACACCCCTCAAACTATTCTAAACTGGTTTTAGAAATGTTGTTAACCCTTTAAGTATTCCACAGGAATTAAAGCAAAATAGATGTGAAATTTCTAAATTTCACTTTTTTTGCAGATTTTCCATTTTAATCCATTTTTTTCCTGTAACACATCAAGGGTTAACAACAAAACAAAACTCAATATTTATTACCTCGATTCTGCAGTTTGCAGAAACACCCCACATGTGGTCATAAACTGTTATTTGGGGATACGCCAGGGCTCAGAAGGGGAGGAGCAGCATCTGCATTTTCTAACATGGAATTTTTTGTCATGGTTTGTAAGAGTGATAGCTTTTTAATTTTTTGTGGACTGAGCTGCCTGAGGTCTTATTTTTTGCGGTACAAGCTGTGCTTTTTATTGGTACCATTTTGGGGTACATCCGGCTTTCTGATCACTTTTTAATCTAATTTTTGGGAGGTTAACTAAAAAAAAAAAGCAGTTTAGGGGCATATTTCTATATATTTTTTTTTTTACACCGTTCACTTGATGGGGTAGATCATGTGATATTTTTGTAGAGCCAGTTGTTACGGACGCAACTATACCAAATATGTCTATTTTTTATTTATTTTTTTTACGTTTTACACAATAAGAGCATTTTTAGAAGAAAAATCATGTTTTTGTGTTGCAATTTTTTAAGAGACTTTTTTTAATTTTTCGGGCTATAATTTTGTGTGGGGGCTCATTTTTTGCGGGATGAGGTGACGTTTTTATTGCTACCATTTTGGGATGCATACGACTTTTTGATTGTTTGATATTAGGTTTTTTGGTAGGGGATGCAACAAAAAAGCTGTTTTGGCATAATTTTTATTAGATTTTTTTTACGCAGTTCACTTGATGGGGTAGATCATGTGATATTTTTTTTTTTATTTTTTTATAATACTCTCTATTTTTTTTATTTTTTTTTTACACTTTGTGTCCCCCATAAGGTCATAAAAGACCTCAGGGGACATTTAACTTCACTTTTTTTTTTTTTTTTTACACTTGATTTCTCCTGTAACTGGGGCTGACATAGTAGCCCCAGTTACAGGGGAAATACATCCCCAGAGAGGCTGTACAGCATAATACTATGCTGTACAGCCTCAGTGCAGGGCTGATCGGGTCTATGAGAGACCCGGCAGCTCCTGCACTCTCCCGGCCCCGGCGATCACGCAATAGCGCTTCCTGATCTGTATACACAGCGCTCAGTGAGTATCGGCGCTCGCTGTGTATACAGCTATCTAGAAGGTAGGGACCCCTGGGAACGGTCCCTGCCTTCTCTTTGGGGTACCCTGCTGTCACTGACAGCAGGTACCCCACTGTGCAGCTGCACGATTAGCGTGCAGCTGCTATCTCTGAATGGACGTTCAGAAACGTCCATTCAGAGATAGATAACCACTTCCCGGACGTTTATAGTCAACGGGCGGACGGGAAGTGGTTAAAAATCAAACAATGTGATTTTCTGGATTTGTTTTCTCATTTTGTCTCTCATAGTTGAGGTCTACTTATGATGTCAATTACAGGCCTCTCTCATCTTTTTTAAGTGGGAGAACTTGCACAATTGGTGGCTGACTAAATACTTTTTTTCCCCACTGTGCATAGGAGCTATAGACACAAAACTATAGGAAATGTTTACGCTTTTCTGAACCATGCCATAATAGCACAAGGTGGGTAACTGTAACTCAGGAGTCATGCCTCTGCCAATACAGCATGTGATGGCTACTTATTTATTTAAAGCATTCATAGATTATGAGGGTTGTAGGGGTAAAGTTGCTATTTCTTTCCCCTCAGGTCAAAAACTATTCCTTTCACTTTATTTTATCAAATATCAGAACTGTTATCACTGAGAACTGCTTGATTTTTTTCCTTCTCTTTGCTGCTTATGTGGAGCCACTCCTCAGGACCTAAGACAGACCTACTGACAGAAACACCTTGTAAGATATTTACTGTAGCAAACAATAGGTGTGAATTATGCCAACTAATCATTTTGATTTCAGGCTATTCCTGAGGACATTGTCCTGGCTGTCCCCTGGTTTTTACTCTTTAGCCCCTATACAGGGATTTGGTCTTTGCTGCAGGGGACTCTTGGAATAGCCCCAATGTAGTTGGCGGCTGACCCACGGGAGTCAGAGAGATTGGTAAAGAATACCAAGGAATCAGACTATACTCATAGTCAGGAAACAGGCTGAGGTAAGAGCAGGCAGAGTATGTGCAAATTCAAATACAGTCAAGAGGTCAGGACACGCGGCTCAGGGTTAGCTTGGTGAACAGGGCTGGATCAGGTCAGTTGGTAGAGAATCAGAGTCCAGGAGACAGGCAAACATTGATACACAGGCAAACTAATGGATATAGTTCTTTTACAGGGTCAAGTAGACCAGAGGACCTTGCAAGATCTGTAGAGAGCTATTGGAAAGGCAACCCCTGAAACAGCTTGGTATATATATATAAGCAGCTGATTGGCAATTTGACACAGCCATGCAGTAGCTCACAAAGCAGGAGAAGATTTACCCTTATAAGATTTACCCAAAATTGCTAAACGGATGCGGAATCATTCGTACGGACATCTGAATGGACCCTTAAAGGGAGTCTGTGTCCAAAATATTTTTGTGCAAATAAAGTTTTTTGTGCAGCGTGGCAAGGCTGATCTTTTCAGTGCAACTGGTGTCCTCTGCATCATTGCTATCAGCACTGAACTCTCAGGGACTGTCACTCAGACAAAAGGTGGAGGTGCTGGGATGGCGCACCAAATCAGTTCCTCCACCCATGGTGCAATAAAAACCTTATTTGTAAAAAAAAAAAAAGAAGAAGCATTTCTCATGATTAGGGGACCAGATTTTCACAAAAAGCTATGGTTATACTTCCTTTGAAACCGATTTTGGAAGTGACTGCCTCCATTTAAGACTATTGCTTCCCCATAATGCTGCTCTACTGCAGTAGTCAACATTAAGCTCTTCGGCCCTGATACCATAAATAAATTGACTTTTCACACATAATACAGAATAATGTGGCAGGTTCTTCATAGGGGAAGGTTTTTCAAACTACAGTATACCCTTTTTTATATCGATATGTTTGGGTGGCTTTTAGCTGTGTACTGTAATATTTCCTAGAGAAGGAATTCTAGTCATATCTCCAAGAACTCCTCCAAAGCCATCCCCTGTGGCACATCCTCATCAGAAACTGTACATACTAACTTTTTTCCACATTTTTTGTAGTACAGTTATGCTGCGGTTTTGTGCCACCACAGGTCAACATAGAAGCACTGTAATATCCTTTGAAATGATGGCTAACTTCAACACTCTGGAAGCACTGACTTGATAATTAATATTTTTACCTAAGTCTTTTGAAGAAATAAGCTTCAAAGCGAAAAATCTGACAAATAAAAATGTGTTACACTAATATTATTCTAAAGACTGAACGCCCAGGTTATGTCCTGCTGAAGAAATTCTGCCCTTTTCTTACTTGTCCTACAAAATCAACTCACTAATTGTAGAGTTGTGTAAGGTTGTACACTTTGCTCTCCTCCTTGTGTCATGTTCTTGGTTGTTATTGTATCGTTTTCAATGTTAGAAAAAAAATGGGGTGTTTATTTTGGAGAACTGTTTTGGTGTCACGGGGATTGCTTTAGAACCTCCAGCAAGATTTTAGTTTAACCACAAAAATGATGAACGAAGGCAATTGGTTTGAAAAGCGAGGTCTGAGAGGGAAGGCGTGAGAGGATTTCCCAGGTTACCATCTTGTTTTGCTTTTTCACCACCTGTTTACTGACCAGTTGGAAAACTTTGACAATATATGAGTTGTATGTATCACATGTGTTCAGCGGGATGGAGGAGATTCTGGTGGGAATTCTGACTGGCAAGGAGCAAATGAATGAGTCAGCAGTTCATGCTGTTGACAAGTCCAGAATCTTTCACTTACATGATTGGGGACCACAAATAAATGATTCAATGTCCACTTATTTCTGCATTGACACAGAAAGGACATTCTACTTCTCTTGCATATGCACGCCTTGAAGTCAATCTTTGTAATCTGCTGTATGCTAATTAACTTGATTTTGGTGATCATCTATATAAAATACAAGAAGATATATATTATGAATATGATATTCAGATTAATTTCCTACTTCTGACGCATACATTTTGAGAATGTTACAAGTTATGGTATACAACTTGGCAGTTATAATCTCATATGGGTGTACAGCTTAGTGGTTACCAGGGGTGTAACTACCATAGTGGCAGACCATGCCAGTTGGGATAATCCCCTCTTCTACTGGGGGTGAAAACTTGGTCAGGACTCTACCCTCTAACAGAACACCTTTTACTAAAGGGACACAAAAGGGATGCAAGTTGGCCGTTCCAGTTTCTAGGCATATGGCTTAGCAGATAGAAGGTCCGTGGAGCTCAAAGAGCAACTCACATTTTTTAAATTTCTTTTTTTTAAGTTAATGAATTTAATTAATGCAAGACCACCTGTCACGCTCTGGTGTGGAGGGAATAGCCACACCGAGCGTACGAGGGAAGGGAAAAGACCAAAACCAGGGAAACGGTCACCTCCTGAAGGGAACCCTGAAACTAGGCCCTGACTGACTACCAGTATGAACAAGCCTTAGTGGTAGGAGAGTTCATACACAGGAACCAGATAATAAATTCTCCCTAAAGAACCCTCCAGCTAGTGACACAGGAAAGAGTCAACCCGTTCCTCCAAGAGTAAGGACGAACAGGAGACTCCAGAAGGAAAACCACAAAAGGGAAAATGTCACTTATCTTAAAGCAGATATCGCAGCAACCGGATCTCAGCCGAGATCCACACCACACACTACAAAGTAGGCAGAAAGTATAAACCGCAGTGAATCCTGGGAGAAGAAGGAATAAATAGAGGAAACACAATTACCACAGCCACAATAGCTGAGGGGAAGAGGTGTGGTAAACAGCAACCAAACCAAGGAAAAAGCATGTCAAATGATGTCACTTTTGAAAGCCGCGCAGAACGTCTGATACCAGACGCAAGCCCACTCGTGACACCACCATGGTTTTGGCACCATGGTGGTATCTGGTCACAGTTAGAGGCAGGAATGACAAAACTTTTACCTGCTCTTAGAAAAATAATACTCTGGTATTCCAAAAGCACTTGCATAATGCCCAGGGTGTCATGAACCAGTGGGTGTGAAATCACTGTGCCACGTGTCCTACCTCCTCTAAGGGAGTTGTCTAAGTGAACCCCTCGATCTTCATAGTACCCTTGATGGTAGGGATAGACTTTCCCAAGGGGAATACCAGGTCGCTACCTCTTGAGGAGGCACACAAGGCAGCTGGTCCAGGCCGACCAGGAAGTATCTGAGCAAGGTACCAGAGGTATAGATGTAGTCAGCAGGCCGAGTCTTAAACAGGAGCAACAGTGCAGGACCGAAGGATGAGGCAGATGCGAAGTCAAACAAGCAATAAATCAGGGCAGGCGGCACAGGTGTAGGTCAGGCAATCTGGGTTGGCAACAGGACAGTCAAGGCAAGCAGGTAGGGATCAAACAGGTAGCAGAGTCCAGAAACACAAGCATGAGTCAGGTACACAGGAACACAAGCAGAGATAACAGCAACCTAGCAGGGTAGAAGGACCTTGACGCTGAGGCATCTGGGAAGGAGGCTGAGCCACTTATATATGTGCAGGAGAACTAGGATTGGTCAGCGAGGTCACATGATATAACTCATAAAGCACAGGAAGGGACATGCGCCAGCCCTTACGGAAGTGCTGCAGGGAACAAGCAGCAAGCATTCAGGCCAAGACTGAAAAGAAACTGTGGAGTGGATCCCAGAATAGTACCTACATGGACAGAGCCCAGGACTGCAGCGGTGAATCGGGATGCACTGGCAGCAGATCACCGCTGAACATGGTGCCTGGAACCCTGGCGGTAAACAGGGGAACAGTGGAGCACAGTAGCGTCTGTTACACAGGGCTTTCTCTATTCACAAAGCACTCTCCCTGGAAGACCCTATTAATACAGGAGTCTGGTTCAGGAACAGGGAGATCGAAGTGGTCCACAACCACAGTATTCTTGAGGTCACTACCTTTTCAGCCATGAATGATGGCAAAGTCCAATACCTCTCTCCACATCACTTGCAAATCTAAGCTGCAACATCAGTCATTTACACTAGTTGTCTCACACCTGACAGACTTTCTGTACTCTAGATCATGAGACAATATACCTCATTTTATATTGTTAGTAAATGCATTACTGAAACTGACCGTGTAGTTCAAACACATTTTACTGCAAAAATTGCATTGTCATACATGTGTTACTGAATGCATTCTATTACTGTAATACACAATGTAGTTCAAACATATTTTATGGCAAAAACTGCATTATTACCAAAGTATATTGTCAATACCAGTGTCCGTTGTGTTTGAAGGAGGGAGGGACATTTAATTGCATATCTATAAATTAAAAAAAAAAAAACACCTGCCCTTTTACTAGTACAGTTTAATAGTATATGTACCAAATCCATGACTTTTCATTTATAGGTCTCATAATAAAATGTCTGAAAAATGGAAGAGCAGAAAACTAAAGAACCATATGTCATCATCCAAGAGTCACAATGTAGGTAGTAGCAGCACCAGCCATACAGCCAGTAGTATAGTAAAGATCATAGTTTCCTCTGGCTTCCGTCAGGCGTTATTATTGATTACATTGTGGACTGCATGGCTCACTCGTCCTCTGACTCATAACAGGATGATGTTCGTGTCACTTCTAAGTCTGACACTGTGCCTTTGAGCCTGGGGCCACAGTTTTCTTCCTTCTCTTGCTTCTTGAAAACCTAGAAAAGAAGTTGCATTTTCTCTGTCTTCACTGTCCCCTCCTAGTGTGGCATATTCTTTTTTCTTAAGAAGATGCAACAAAGCCCCATGTGCTATGGAAGATACTCAAGACAATCTCCCTGTTGTTGACTTGTGTGAAAACAGTCAGCTTTTTGATTGCCATGAGGAGAAGGCTCAGAAGGGGGTATGGGTCCCTATGCATTGCTGTGTTGGGGTGGTGGTAGTAGTGGCATCTGTAGCCATGGTGGTGATGGTAGGTACAGTGGTAGCGACAGTGGCACTCAGGGCAAATACAGAGCAGGAAATAAGGAGGGGGCCAAGGAGCCCAAGATGACATATCACACTGACAAAAGTGTTTTGAAGGATGAGGATGATGATGATTGCATGTTGGACAGGCCCTGGAAGCCAGATCACGGTTTTGAGGAGGAGAGGGTGGTGGCAAAGGCAGCAGCACTTGAGAAAAGAGGCAACATACGGCCAAAACCTCCCAAACAACTGTCAGAGCCAGATATGCTTCTTTTATGGTCAGCTCGGGAACTGGTGATTCGCTGATACTGTGGGAGCAGGTTCAAAACATTCCAGACGCAAGCCAAGCTTGGCTGCTACTAGTCCTGTGCAAAGTATTTGAGTATCTACCATCTAGCAGTTTTATTGCCACAGTGCCAGGAGATAAAAGCATTGTTGTGTGCAAGATCTGCACACTGGAAATAAGCCATGGGCTCTGCAGCTTTTTAGCCAGTGATACTAGTTGTGACATAACAGGACATGCAGGAAACAATGAGAAGGCCACAGCACTACTGCCAGGGCAGCTTCCTTCTCAAGCAGTTGATCGGCAGGGTCCAGGGGGTCGGACCCCTGCCGATCAGATGCTAATGATCTATCCAGAGGATAGATCATCAGTAAGAAAAAACTGCAGAACCCCTTTAAAGCAAAATAGGGGAATGCTTTCCCGTTTCTGAAAGGGAGGCCAAATTGCTTTATTACCAGGATACACTGTGTACACAGCTTTCTGCAGGTTTTGGGGAGCAGCCACCTATATGTCTGACCACTCTCTGCCCACCGCCAAGTCACCTACCTACCACTGTCATCACTACCACAAGCAACAGAAGCTGCAGCAGTTCAGTATCATCAACATGATGGAGCAATTTTTTCCATTTGCTGTGCCTGACGCAAATCAGCAAACTGATATATACTGCCTGAACAACCAGGTTCTGTCCTACCTAGCCTTTCTCCAGGGCATACCATGTTTCATGACCCCAGGGACTTCTGGGAAGCCAGATTGGAACCATGCAGGAACTGGCCCAGTTTGCTCTCTCTGTAGTGTCTTATCCAGCCTCTAGTGTCATCTCAGATAGGGTTTTCAGTATCGCAGTTGACGGTGTCACATCGAAACGTACAAAGGTACCTTCTGCCAATGCACAAAACATCACTTTTGTCAAAATGAACAGGCATAGATCCCTGAGGATATACTTGTGGCTGAGGCCAATTAATAGATCTGTCATTGCTCTCGGAGCCCCATGGTGTATGGTTGCTGCTGCCATCATGCCACTGACGCTGTCTGGCTGCCTACCATCATGTTCCGTACCTTATGGCTGCTGCTACAGCCACCACCACATCTGCCACTGACTGCTGCTAATCACCCTACCGTCATAACCATTACCACTACACAGCCTCCATTACTACTACCCCCAACAGAGCAGTTTATTAAAGCTGTCAACTAGAGATGAGCGAGTAGTGAAATATTCGAAAGTTCGAAATTCGATTCGAATAGACCGCGATATTCGACTATTCGACCGAATATCGAATCCCATTAAAGTCTATGGGAAAAAAAAGCTCGCCACTTGGAAATCTCAATTCGACCACTTGGAGGTCACCAAGTCCACCCTGAAACCTCAGAAAAGGATGCCAACACTGCTGGAATGCAACTGGGACAGCAGGGGAAGCATGTTTGGGTGCATATAACGCGCCCAAGTCGCACTATTACGCCACTATCACAGCCTCTCAACAATACACTCCAAAGACAATATAACCTCTCTGTAAAGTGAGACCATACAAGGAAACCTTCTTTCCTCTACATTGCCATGGACCCCAAGCCAAACTAGACAAAAAAGAAGATAAAATTCTGCACCCCTTAAAATCACGTTGCCTATGACAACCACAGATGGCATAGGCAAGGGGGAAAGCAATCAAGCCATCACTATTTTTCCCTCTGTGCCATCCCTGCCTTGCCCAGGCACATGTCCCAAAACATCATCCACGCCCGAGTTACTGCAAAAGGCCATTTGACCACCAACACTTTGGTTTGAGGCCGGGGATGCTACATCTCCCTGACAGCACACTGGGTGAATGTTGTGGAGGCAGGGACGGGCAAACCTGCTACCCCCACCCAAGTTTTGGGCCTTGGTTCTGTCTGGATTTCCGCAACCCTTACAGACAGCTCGGCAAACCCCTCCTACTCCTTCTAGATTTGTTAAATCTGTCCACCACCCAGTCAAGTCCACAAAGTCCAGTCTCGTCGATAGCCTGCAGAAACTGCAGGGACCTCACTCTGACCCTCCTTCCTCCCACCCTGCCCAATGTTATCAACCCAGTGTTCCCACCCATGCAAGAATCGCAGGAGCTATCTGAGGATTTTGTTTGTTCTGATGCCCAAACACTGGAGCAAGCTCCATCTCTAGCTGATGGTGGTCCATCTCTAGCTAGGTGGTGTGGAACGGGCACTAAAGTGTAAAATGATTAGGGACGATGATGAGACACAGTTGCCAGCAAGGGAGGCTGTTGGAGCAAAGTGAGGCAGTGTAAGAGGAGGTGGTTGAGTATGACGAAGTCAGTGACCCGACCTGGCCCAGTGTCATGTCTAGCAGGTAAAGCAGTGGGGATGTTGAGGGATGCGTAGGACCGCAAAAGGCAGGAAGAGGCCGTGGGCTGGCCAGAGGCTCATGGAGAAGGCAGGCTAGAGCCCGCAGGGCCGCATCTCTTCCCTATAACAGGCCCCCACACAAAGCTCTCCCATCGAGGGCTCTTAGGTCCTTGTTGTGAAAATATTTTAATGAGTGCGCAAAGTTAGCTTGAGGTGAGCCCTCAAAAAATTATATGGAGGCCCAAGAGGTGAGCCCTCGAAAAAATTAAGTGGAGGCCAAAGAGGTGAGACCTCTTAAAAATTGTATTAAGGCCCAAAAGGTGAGCCATAATAACAATTGTTTGTAGGCCCAAGAGGTGAGACCTCTTAAAAATTGTTTGTAGGCCCAAGAGGTGAGACCTCTTAAAAATTATGTGGAGGCCAAAGAGGTGAGACCTCTTAAAAATTGTTTGTAGGCCCAAGAGGTGAGACCTCTTAACAATTGTATTAAGGCCCAAGAGGTGAGCCATAATAAAAATTGTTTGTAGGCCCAAGAGGTGAGACCTCTTAACAATTGTATTAAGGCCCAAGAGGTGAGCCATAATAAAAATTGTTTGTAGGCCCAAGAGGTGAGACCTCTTAAAAATTGTTTGTAGGCCCAAGAGGTGAGCCATGAGAAAAATTGTTTGTAGGCCCAAGAGGTGAGACCTCTTAAAAATTATGTGGAGGCCAAAGAGGTGAGACCTCTTAAAAATTGTTTGTAGGCCCAAGAGGTGAGACCTCTTAACAATTGTATTAAGGCCCAAGAGGTGAGCCATAATAAAAATTGTTTGTAGGCCCAAGAGGTGAGACCTCTGAAAAATTGTTTGTAGGCCCAAGAGGTGAGACCTCTTACAAATTATGTGGAGGCCAAAGAGGTGAGACCTCTTAAAAATTGTTTGTAGGCCCAAGAGGTGAGACCTCTTAAAAATTGTTTGTAGGCCCAAGAGGTGAGCCATAATAAAAATTGTTTGTAGGCCCAAGAGGTGAGACCTCTTAAAAATTGTTTGTAGGCCCAAGAGGTGAGCCATAAATATTTTTTTTTTTTTTTTTTTACGGAGCAATTCTACGGCGGTTAAGGAGGAGGAGGTGGAGGAGGAAATGGCACTTCATACAGATGGCACTTCACTTTTGGCTGCTTTCCACTGTTGGAGAAGCAAAGTCCGGGTCAATCCACTTGCTGTTCATTTTGATTAGCGTCAGCCTGTCGGCACTGTCGGTTGACAGGCGGCTGCGCTTATCGGTTATAATGCCCCCGGCTGCGCTGAACACCCTTTCTGATAGCACGCTGGCGGCAGGGCAGGCAAGCACCTCCAAGGCGTACAGGGACAGTTCCAGCCACGTGTCCAACTTGGAGACCCAGTAAGTGTAGGACGCCGAGGGATCGGGGAGGACAGGGGTACGGTCTGCAAGGTACTCCTGCAATATCCGACGATACTTGTCCCTCCTGCTGATAGCGGGCCCCGCAGTGATGGAAGTTGCACGAGGGGGTGCCATGAACGTGTCCCACACCTTGGAGAGTGTTCCCCTGGTGGCTGTGGGCCTGATTGATGTTGTGGTACTCTGGGAGACCCTCTCCTCTCTGCCGCCAGCGATGGTGGGTGGGAAAATCTCCATCATGTTCTGCACGAGTTCCCTCTGGTATTCCAGCAATCAATTCGTCCTCTCCTCTACCGGAATAAAAGAGGAGACGTTATCTTTATACCGGGGGTCCAGGAGTGCGAAGACCCAGTACAGTTTGTTCTCCACTATCCGGACAACACGTGTGTCCCGGGAAAAGCAGCCCAGCATGAAGTCAGCCATGTGTGCCAGACTCTGAATAGGCATGACGTCACTGCCCCCACCAGAAGGATCACTTGCCATTTCCTCCTCTTCCTCTTCCCCCTCCTCTCCGCCCCATCCGCGCTGAACCAATGGGACGCACACAGCCTGACTGCTACCCTCGCCGCCAGCATCCGCCTCCTCTTCCACAGCCACCTCCACGTCGTCCTCCTCCTCATCCTCCTCCTCCTGCAACTGCCACCGTGAAGCAGACAAAAGTGTGGTCTGACTGTGTAGCTCCGTTGCGTCTCCTCCTACCCCCGTCTCCTCTGCGTGCAATGCGTTCTCCCTTATTGCGATGAGCGATTCTTTAAGGACGCATAGGAGCGGGATGGTTACGCTCACTATAGCGTCCTCGCTGCTGACCTTCTTGGTGGACTCCTCAAAGATACGCAGTACATCGCATATGTCTGCCATCCATGGCCACTCGTGGTTGGCAAACTGAGGGAGCTGAGTTGGAGGCACGCGTGGATTCATAATCTGGTACTCCATCAATGCTCTCTGCTGCTCACACACCCTGGCCAACATGGAATAGGTGGAATTCCAGCGAGTCGGCAGGTCGCACAACAGCCGATGTTCAGGCAAATGGAGGCGTTGCTGGAGTTTTTTTAAGCTAGCAGCAGCTATAGTTGACTTCTGAAAGTGAGCGCACAAGCGCCGCACTTTCATCAGTAGCTCTGCCAGGTTGGGGTAAGTCTTTAGAAATTTTTGGACTACCAGATTAAAAACGTGGGCCAGGCATGGTACGTGATTGAGTTCGGCAAGCTCCAGAGCCGCCACCAGGTTACGGCCGTTATCGCACACGACCATGCCTGGTCCTAGCTGCAGCGGCGACAGCCACATCTCCGTCTGCTGCAATATGGCGTCCCTCACCTCTGGGGCGCTGTGCTTCCTGTCGCCCAAGCTGATGAGCTTAAGCACCGCCTGCTGACGTCTCCCCGCGCCAGTGCTGCAACGCTTCCAGCTAGCGGCTGAGGGCGATGTTAAGGCAGAGGAGGAGGAGGAGGAAGAGGAGGGGGGTTTATCAGAACCCGTGCTGGCAATCTTGGGCGGGGGTGGTAGGTAGGCCGTCTCTGTTTGCGACCCCGTCCCCGCTTCCACAACATTCACCCAGTGTGCCGTCAAAGAGATGTATCGTCCCTGGCCGCAAGCGCTTGTCCACGAGTCGGTGGTCAAGTGGACCTTTGCGCTGACTGCGTACCTCAGGGCCCGCCTGATGTTACGCGACACGTGCTGGTGCAGGGCGGGGACGGCACTCCGGGAAAAAGGCAGTGGCAGGAAGACCTTGCGCAGGTTGTATTGCGTTTTCTCTCTCCCACTCAGCCCAGTGCTTGACTTCCAAGTGACGCCGCATGCCTGAGGTTGTCATATTGCTCTTCTCAGAGCCCCTACTCAGTTTTGAGTGGGAGAGTGTGCAAACCACGCTCAGTTTGTCATCCGCACAAACATTAAAAAATCTCCACACCACAGAAGTACGAGGCCTCGATGGGGGAGCTTCGCGCGACTGCCTGCTGCCGGGAACAGCTTCGGCCCTGCTGGCTGTGGCCTCACTTCTCTGTCTGGACTGTCCTCTGCCTCTGGACATCCCTCTGCCTGTGGACATCCCTCTGCCTCTGGACATCCCTTAGCCTCTTGCTGCCTTTTTCGGTGCTGCGCAGACCACCACCTCTCCACTGCTTTCCCCGCTGGACATCACCCCTGGCCAAGTGGGGTCGGTCATTTCGTCATCCACCACCTCCTCTTCCACTTCCTCACTCTGTCCTCCTCCTGCCCACTGGACATTCCAACAGCCTCCTTTGATGGCAACTGCGTCTCATCATCATCATCGCTCATGATAACAGATGCTGGTTCAGGGTCCACATCAGCAGGAGATGGCGAATACTCAAGTGGTTGGGCATCACTACAAACAAATTCCTCTGGTAGCTCCAGGGATTCTTCCGGCACATCTGAAAAAGGACCCGAAAAGAGCTCCTGGGAGGGGTCAAGGGTGGGTTGACTCTGTTGGCCAGGTGTGGAGGAAGGAGGGTCAGAGTGAGACTGTGTGGATGACTGGCTGGTGGACAACTGTGTGGAAGCGCTATCGGCTATCCATTGCACCACCTGTTCACACTGCTCAGGCCTCAACAGCGGTGTAACCCACCCCCTGCTTAACTGTCCCATAAAGGCAGGGATTCTGGATGAGCGGAATCCTGGCTGCCCCTCACCAGCACGCATTGTATCGCTAGCCCTCCGCATTTTTTTTTTTTTGTTACAATATTTGGCGTACACAGCCGTGTACTAACAGGTCAGACGGTGTGTATTAACACCACGTATATAAAATAATTTTGCAAGCACGCAGAACGCACAGTACAGGTGCCAAATAAAATGCCTTTTTTTTATATATTTCTAGGTACACAGCCGTGTACTAACAGGTCAGACGGTGTGTATTAACACCACATATATAAAATAATTTTGCAAGCACGCAGAACGCACAGTACAGGTGCCAAATAAAATGCCTTTTTTTAAATATTTCTAGGTACACAGCCGTGTACTAACAGGTCAGACGGTGTGTATTAACACCACGTATATACAAGATTTTTGCAGGCACGCAGAACGCACAGTACAGGTGCCAAATAAAATGCCTTTTTTTTTATATTTCTAGGTACACAGCCGTGTACTAACAGGTCAGACGGTGTGTATTAACACCACGTATATACAAGATTTTTGCAGGCACGCAGAACGCACAGTACAGGTGCCAAATAAAATGCCTTTTTTTTTATATTTCTAGGTACACAGCCGTGTACTAACAGGTCAGACGGTGTGTATTAACACCACGTATATAAAATTATTTTGCAAGCACGCAGAACACACAGTATAGGTGCCAAATAAAATGCCTTTTTTTAAATATTTCTAGGTACACAGCCATGTACTAACAGGTCAGACGGTGTGTATTAACACCACGTATATACAAGATTTTTGCAGGCACGCAGAACGCACAGTACAGGTGCCAAATAAAATGCCTTTTTTTTATATATTTCTAGGTACACAGCCGTGTACTAACAGGTCAGACGATGTGTATTAACACCACGTATATACAAGATTTTTGCAAGCATGCAGAACGCACAGTACAGGTGCCAAATAAAATGCCTTTTTTTTAATATTTCTAGGTACACAGCCGTGTACTAACAGGTCAGAAGACGGTGTGTATTAACACCACGTATATAAAATAATTTTGCAAGCACGCAGAACGCACAGTACAGGTGCCAAATAAAATGCCTTTTTTATATATTTCTAGGTACACAGCCGTGTACTAACAGGTCAGACGGTGTGTATTAACACCACATATATAAAATAATTTTGCAAGCACGCAGAACGCACAGTACAGGTGCCAAATAAAATGCCTTTTTTTTAATATTTCTAGGTACACAGCCGTGTACTAACAGGTCAGACGGTGTGTATTAACACCACGTATATACAAGATTTTTGCAGGCACGCAGAACGCACAGTACAGGTGCCAAATAAAATGCCTTTTTTTTTATATTTCTAGGTACACAGCCGTGTACTAACAGGTCAGACGGTGTGTATTAACACCACATATATAAAATAATTTTGCAAGCACGCAGAACGCACAGTACAGGTGCCAAATAAAATGCCTTTTTTTAAAATATTTCTAGGTACACAGCCGTGTACTAACAGGTCAGACGGTGTGTATTAACTCTACGTATATACAAGATTTTTGCAGGCACGCAGAACGCACAGTACAGGTGCCCAATAAAATGCCTTTTTTTTTATATTTCTAGGTACACAGCCGTGTACTAACAGGTCAGACGGTGTGTATTAACACCACGTATATAAAATAATTTTGCAAGCACGCAGAACGCACAGTACAGGTGCCAAATAAAATGCCTTTTTTTTAATATTTCTAGGTACACAGCCGTGTACTAACAGGTCAGACGGTGTGTATTAACACCACGTATATACAAGATTTTTGCAGGCACGCAGAACGCACAGTACAGATGCCAAATAAAATGCCTTTTTTTTAATATTTCTAGGTACACAGCCATGTACTAACAGGTCAGAAGACGGTGTGTATTAACACCACGTATATAAAATAATTTTGCAAGCACGCAGAACGCACAGTACAGGTGCCAAATAAAATGCCTTTTTTATATATTTCTAGGTACACAGCCATGTACTAACAGGTCAGACGGTGTGTATTAACACCACGTATATAAAATAATTTTGCAAGCACGCAGAACGCACAGTACAGGTGCCAAATAAAATGCCTTTTTTTAATATTTCTAGGTACACAGCCGTGTACTAACAGGTCAGAGACGGTGTGTATTAACACCACGTATATAAAAGATTTTGCAGGCACGCAGAACGCACAGTACAGGTGCCAAATAAAATGCCTTTTTTTTAATATTTCTAGGTACACAGCCGTGTACTAACAGGTCAGACGGTGTGTATTAACACCACGTATATACAAATATTTTGCAGGCACGCAGAACGCACAGTACAGGTGCCAAATAAAAGGCCTTTTTTTTAATATTTCTAGGTACACAGCCTTGTACTAACAGGTCAGACGGTGTGTATTAACACCACGTATATACAAGATTTTGCAGGGCACGCAGAAGCACAGTACAGGTGCCAAATAAAATGCCTTTTTTTTATATATTTCTAGGTACAACAGCCTTGTACTAACAGGTCAGACGGTGTGTATTAACACCACGTATATACAAGATTTTTGCAGGCACGCAGAACGCACAGTACTGGTGCCAAATAAAAGGCCTTTTTTTTAATATTTTCTAGGTTACACAGCCGTGTCTAACAGGTCAGACGGTGTGTATTAACACCACGTATATACAAGATTTTTGCAGCACGCAGAACGCACAGTACAGGTGCCAAATAAAATGCCTTTTTTTTAAATATTTCTAGGTACACAGCCGTGTACTAACAGGTCAGACGGTGTGTATTAACACCACGTATATAAAATAGATTTTTGCAAGCACGCAGAACGCACAGTACAGGTGCCAAATAAAAGCCTTTTTTTTATTATTTCTAGGTACACAGCCTTGTACTAACAGGTCAGACGGTGTGTATTAACACCACGTATATAAAATAATTTTGCAAGCACGCAGAACGCACAGTACAGGTGCCAAATAAAAGGCCTTTTTTTTATTATTTCTAGGTACACAGCCTTGTACTAACAGGTCAGACGGTGTGTATTAACACCACGTATATAAAAGATTTTTGCAAGCACGCAGAACGGACAGTACAGGTGCCAAATAAAATGCCTTTTTTTATATTTCTAGGTACACAGCCGTGTACTAACAGGTCAGACGGTGTGTATTAACACCACGTATATACAAGATTTTTGCAGGCACACAGAACGCACAGTACAGGTGCCAAATAAAATGCCTTTTTTTTTTTTATATTTCTAGGTACACAGCCGTGTACTAACAGGTCAGACGGTATTGCAGGCACACAGAACCCAGAACACTAGAGCCAAAGAAACTGTATTTAAAAAAAAAAAAATGTACACAGCCGTATACTGCCAGAAGATCAGATGGTGCATATACACACTAGGTATATAACAGGGTTTTGCAGCCAAAAAGAATGCAGAACAGTAGTGCCAAATATAGTTTATAATTCGCTCATCTCTAGTGTGATGCTCTAATTCAGTCCCTTATCCTTCCCTCTCTGGTCAAAGTGTGTGGTCTGACTGAGAAAGTCAAGAGAGACTGTTTGCCATGTAGGATGTAAAATACATGGACTTAACCCATTTTTTTTTTTAAAACAAATTACATAGAATACTCACATATAGAGTGCTAATATGTGATTTAAAAAAAATGATGGTACTGTCCTTTTAACAAAATATTCTTTCATTTCCATTCTGTGATGTTTAGTATTACAATGTCAGGTTGAGAGTTTTGCAGCATTTCCCTGGAAGTCTGACATGTAAAAGGAAAAATATTCATTTAGCAAACACAATACTCCAGAGAATATCCCCCTAGCACGTTCAGTGCCTGCAAATGACTTGCTCTTCCTATTCTTCTGCTTGCCCTCAGCAGTTACATCACTGATATCACCACTGTTTATTTTTCCTGGTCACACACAATTCGTATCTTTCTCCACATGAATAATGCTGAGAGTGCAACAGGGAATGAGACAATACTTACATATTGATTTATGGAGACGCAACACCTAACATATTGATGTTTAGCTTTATTCATCCTTACCCAGCTGGGGCTTTCTAAGGAGCATTAGCATGTCCAGTCTTCATGTCCAATTCATGCTATACTTGCTATAAAATTCACAGAATTGGACTCAATATCTGTGAACTGGGAAATGTGAATGCATTTTTTACATTAAAATCATATTGTATTATTTGAAGTCACTGGTTTTATATATACACTATATTATTGTTGTTTGTTTTATCCTATTTGCCAGAGGGGGATATATAAATGGGAAAGCAGGAGGTTGCTATGTTATGTGAAATATCCCACCATTGTCATTTTTGCTGGGTCTAGATTTAATTTGTTAAAAGGGTTGTCCCATTAAAACAATCCCCTATCCCCTATCCCCTATCCAAAGGATGGAGCAGCAGACACGCATGCATATCCGCCGCTCTATTCAACCCTATAGGACTGTCAGGGATAGCTGCGGACAAGCGCTCTGTTACCTCTGGCAGCCCTATAGAGCTGAATGGAGGGGCAGCACGCATGTGTGATGGACGCTTTATTCAATCTGGGGAACACAGGCCCCATTATCATGATCAACGAGGATCTCACCTTTGGGGCATATCCCATGGATAGAGGATACGTTGTCTTAAAAGGGTCATGAAAATAATTTTGAAACCAGTACCTGGATCTAAATACTTTTGTAATTGCATGCCATAAAAAATTAGTTATTCAGTTAAATGTATCTGTATAGCACCACCTGCTGTTTGTTCTTTTTCTTATTTCTTTGACCTGCTCACTGAGAAGGCCGCACATGCTCAGTTTCATCCTTCAACTGCCTCCTGAGCTGTGATAGGGAGAGCTGAGACACGCCCCCTGAGCTGCAGCAGAAAAGACATCCTTGAGCTGTCAGCTTGATATAAATCTAGCAGAGCAATGAATGGGGAGATATCTGGATCCATGTGAGGTACAGGGCTGGTTCTAGCTTTGTTAGAAAGACATTGTTATGCACTATATAATGTCTGGTTTTTATTTTTTACAATAATCATGGGATAACCCCTTTAATGGGACAACCCCTTTAAAGTCAAAGAATTATTAAAGTATTTTTTTAGGCCAGGAATAATAGAATAGTAAATATAAAGTGAAGCATCAGAGTAGCCCACCAGAGTATCCTCAGGTGGGCCCAGGCTCTGATACCATAGTGGCCCTAAAGGTCCAGGAGAAAAAAAAACACATTTACAACTGTCTTTGGAGCCAATTAGGGTCTATTTCTTTGTATCAAAACCCATTAGACTTTATTGATGATATCGAGTTTGGGTTTGAGAATAGTTTTCTCTGTATTATTAGTCAATTAGTCAATATTCTCGGTATTATTAGCCAAAACCAACATTGCTGAAGAGCAACACTACATACAAAAAAGGCACTGTTTCTGGAAGAATGCACCCATGCTTCTATAAACTCATGGAAGTCTTTTAAAACAATGGTTCATGCCCAATACTGTGTCTGTCTAACAACATAAATTGTTAAAGGGGTTCTCCAAGTTATATTTATTGATGACCTATCCTCAGGATAGGTCATCAATATCAGATCGGCGGGGGACCGTCACCCAGGACCCCCGCTGATCAGCAGTTTGAAGAGGAGGCGCACGCCGTGTCAGCGCTGCCTCCTCTTCATTGTTTACACGCTAGTCATAAATTATAGTCATAATTACGCCTAACCGCCCCATTCATTTCAATGGGAAGGCTCGTTCCTATACAAGTCTATGGGAGCGATCCTTCCCATTGAAATGAATCGGGCGGTTAGGTGTAATTACACTTACTCACCGCTACCCGTGTTACGGCTAGCGTGTAAACAATGAGGAGGAGACAGCGCTGGTACGGAGCGCGCCTCCTCTTCAAACAGCTGATCGGCGGGGGTGCCGGGTGTTAGACCCCCGCCGATCTGATATTGATGACCTATCCTGAGGATAGGTTCCCCGCCACAACAGCCTGCCAGAAAAGGCTACCGCAAGTGTGAAAGTAGCCAAAAACAGATGCAGGGGCATTTCTAGGTTAAAACATTTGGTGCCTGGGCCCCTGATGTTTTGTCCCAGGCCCTGAATGTCCTGCCTGCCTGCTAGATACAACTGTATTGCTGTTCTCAGGACAACAATACAATTGAATCTAATGCACTGGAAGAGCTGAAGGACCTGTGAGAAGAGCTGAAGGACCTGTGATGACATCACAGGTCATGTGACCACTAAAGTGGTTGAGAAGGACCTGCGATGATGTCACCATCTTATCACCAGTGCCGGAGAGGACGGCAGTGAAGAGGAGAAGTCCTGGGGGAAGAAGCTGTGGTGATGTCTGCTACTTGAGGAGAGGTAAGTTAAGGGAGAGGCAGAGCAATGCTGGGAGTTGTGGTTATTTAACTGGGAGTGTATGTTAGGGCTGAAGGGAGGGATGTTACTTACATGGGACTGTATGTTAGGGATGTTATTTTGGAGTTGTGTTGGAGGCGGCTGGAGAGGGGGTTATGTTATTTACATGGGACTGTATGTTAATGGTGGCTGTAGGAGGGAGTGATGTTATTTACATGGCACTGTATGTTAAAAGGGGCTGGGGGAGGGAGTGATATTTACATGGGACTGTATGTTGATGGCGGCTGTGGGAGGGAATGATGTTATTTACATGGGACTCAATGTTGAGGGGGCAATGTTATTTACATGGGACTGTATGTTGAAGGTGGCTGGTGGGGGGGAATTATGTTATTTACATGAGATTGAATGTTGAGGGGGTGATGTTTACATGGGATTGCATGTTGGAGGCGGCTGGGGAGGGGGTGATATTGTTTACTTGGGACTGTATGTTAAAGAAGGCCCGCGGAGGAGGTGATGTTATTTACATGGGATTGTATTTTGGAGGGGCTAGAGAGATGGTGTCATGGGACTGTATGATGAAGGGAGGAATATAACTACAGGGGGCAGTATAAATACTGGGGGCACTGTAGGGGTATTATAAATCCAGGCGTTCTTATTACTAGTAGGGACTCTATAGGAGGGGATTATAGATCTGCCTTATTTCTACTAAGAGCACTATGGGGGGCCTTATTACTACTGAGGGGTCTGTAGAGAGCTTTATTACCACTGGGGGCTTATTTATACTGAAGGCTCTGTGAGGGTATTATTAATACTGGAGGGCTCTTCTACTAATGGAGGCACTGTTCGGGAGCAATATCACTGTTGGGGGCACTGTAGGGGGCAGTATTACTAATGAGCGTATTCTAGAAGGGAATTACTATTGGTGGGACTATGAGGAGCACTATTACTGTGGGGATACTAATTTTTCTTCAGGATAGTATTTGGGGGTATTGGGGAGCACAGCGAGCAGCAGGATAACACTGTGGAGACTCCAGGTTGGGGGATGATGATAGAAATGTGAAGAAGCTAAGATGTCCATGTGTCACACTCTGCAGAGATGAGACACGGCTGAAAGAAGTTGTACAGACCAAATGGAGAAGATGATGAAAGAGAAGATCTACATCACAGCAGACGTCACCTGGGAGGCACTGGATGTGAAAGGCATGTGCTGCTGTATGTTGTTTGGGGGGAGAACTGGGCCATATTCATTGGGGCTTGGGCCCCGGATCTTTTGAGACCCTAGCAACGCCCCTGAACAAATGTGATGTTGCAATGTTCATGACATATGTTGCTATTTAGTCCAAGACTTAGGCCTTTTTCACAGAAGCGATACGGTTTGTATCAGGATCTGTTCAGGAAAAAAACTGATGGTTTTGCACACAAGTTCAATCAGTTTTGTCTGCAAATGCGTTAAGTGTCTTTTTTTTCTGCTCAGAATGGATGCGTTTCTCACGTGCGTGAAAAAAAACTAAAGATCCCAAAACTATCCAATTACTCGACGAACTAGCGTTTCACCTTAGATCATCACTAACGAGCATTACTATGAATGCCCATTAGTGATGATCAGTTCAATTCTCAGCCCGTGTAAAGGAGCCTTAAGTTGTTAGGCTACTTTCACACTAGCGTTTTTAAATTCCGGTATTGAGTTCCGTCATAGGGGCTTAATATCGGGAAAAAAACGCTTCAGTTTTGTCCCCATTCATTGTCAATGGGGACAAAACTGAACTGAAGACAACGGAATGCTCCTGAAAGCATTCCGTTCCGTCTTCAGACCGGAGAACAAACCGCAGCATTCTGCGGTTTTCTCTCCGGTCCAGGCATCCGCACCAAGACGTATCCGGAATGACCCCCAAAGCAAGTCAATGTGGACGGATCCGTTTGGTGTGACCACAATGGTAAACAGATCCGCCCTTCATTGACTTTCAATGGAGTTCAGGACGGATCCGTCACCACATACATACAGACAGACAGACTGACATACATACACACACATACACATACACACAAACACATACATACTGACATACTCCAGGCAGGCAGGCCGCACGTCTTCATGCCCAGGAGGCGCGCCGCTATGACGATTCCCTACAGCGCCCAGCAGAGGGCGCTGTGGGGAATCGTCATAGTTGCGCGCCTCCTGGGCGTGAAGATGTGCAGCTTGCCTGCCTGGAGTATGTAAGTATGTATGGGTTTGTGTGTATGTGTGTGTATGTATGTATGTCTGTATATGGTACTGTGTGACATGTGTGGGGCCGGAACGCGGTTCCGGCCCCACACATGTCCCTGCGGCAGTCCGGATCCGGCGGCACCCTTCACCTGCCTGATCCGGACTGCCTCTAGTGTGAAAGTAGCCTTAGAAAGAGACTGCCATTTATTATAGGATATCTGATTTTCATGTTTTACATTAATTATTGGATAACCCTTTTAACTGCCAGTTTATACTTATCTTCTTTTGTGAATCCACAACTGGTTTTATCTTGCATCAAAAACCTGATCAATTCCTGAACGTATATGGGCAGCCTAGCTTAGATACCAATATAATTAACCTGCAAATATTTTACTGATTGATCAATACAAATACACACAAGATGCTGATACAAACTAAGAGATAAAAAACAATTAAAAAGAAGAAAGGAGGTGGTGGTAGCGGCACTAGATAATAATTCCATAGCTGAAAGGACCCCAGGAATGGTAGAATGCACATGATGCTTAAGGGGAATCTGTCACCACATATATCAGCATTAATCCAGCTGACATGAGAGATGTGACGTTTGTCAGTTGAATGTAATGTTGTTAGTCCTAACTAGAGATGAGCGAATCATTCAAAAAATTATTCGCCGAACATTCGCGGAAGTTTTCCTAAGATTCGTGTATTCGCCGAATAGATTTGTTGTGTTTGCATACAAAATATACGTTATTATGTGCTATTAGCGAACATTCGCGCACTAATAAGGAACGTACAGTTAAAAATGTACGCAACTTCTTAGAAGACGTACGCATGAGCGTACAAATAGCTTACAAATCTTCAGCGTACTATTGTCTACACGATTACGTAATACGCAGGCACGTACAACGAGAGGCCACGGCGTGCACTCCTCAGAGGCAGAGTGAATATTCGAAAATGGCATCCAGACGATCCTCATCATTTAGCTCTGCTGCACAGCTGAAATACATAGTCCGGCTGATGGACCGCCAGGATTACGATGTACGATGGCACACACCGCCACCCGAACCAGCATAAAAAGGAGGTGATCCAGCTGGTGATCCGAGGCTTGCGCAATCGTTTTGACACCTTGCGGACCCCGGGCCAGATCCAGTGTAAATGGTCAGATCTGAAATCGCCCTCAGAGGCAGTATGTATATTTGAGGTAGAACAAGTAAGGTGCTGTCTATCCGGCTATGGGCATAGTACAATCATCCACAATACTATAAAGTGAATATGAGGACCCATTGCGGTACCTGTAAAGAAATACACACAATGGGCAACATACTTGAAAACGTTGCTGAAAGATAAAAACATTAGTGCAAACAATCCAGTGCAAACAATATAGTGCAAATACGTTATAGGTATAATGTAAACATTTTAAATATCACCTACCTAGTCTGCTCACGGACGCGTTTAAGTCTCTTTTCTTCTTTCTGACGCTTGTCATAGAACTGGAGCAGAGTCCCAAACTCAGTTGCAATTTGTAATCCACATAAGTAAAATTGTAATCCAAATGGTTAAAAAAATAGCAGCAAAGGTTCCTTAAAAAACCGTCTTTCAAGGGGCTCCCCAATAACCTGAAAAGGGGGAAAAATGGATAAGGCGCACATCTGAGCAACTTTGTTAAAGCAGCCTCAGGGACCATAGAATTTTGACGAAGGGAGTAGTCCATCCGCGGCGGAGCGGGAACTCCTGCCGTCTCCGCCGTGTCAGCCAGCGGAGTGAACACCTCAGCGGGCACCTCAACCGACTTCTTAGGCTGCCAGACATATTGAGAGACGTAGATCTCCTCTGGTTTCTTCTCCTCATAGGGGTCGGTGCCCCACACCATGCCTCCCCAGTCAGGACCTTGCTGTGTCGCCATCTTAATTTCCTGAGTTGCCTCGTCTTCCTCGCGCGCTAGAGAAGGGGCGGGGCTACCAGGGAGGAGTACCAGTTGTGTTTTCCCAATTTTCCCAAAAAGTCTCTAAAAAAAGTTCTACAGCACAAGAATGGTATTTACAGTATATACAAGGTGATATTGGCCTATTACAATACAACTAACACTGGACAAAAATCCCCAAAACATTAAAAGGGCTCCCGGCTTCCTCACTGCGCCTGCGCCAATGACGTCACACTACACCCGGAAGAGAAGGCGGCGCAGGCGCAGTGAGGAGGCTGGGAGCCCGGCAGCCAGCGGCACTCACTGCGCCTGCTCCGAATGAAGGCCGCACGGCGCAGGCGCGGGATTTGCAGCACGGACAGGGCCGGCAGCAGATAGAGCGAGCTGCCTGGTGCTGTCCATCACAAGCAAGGGGGCGTGATTGCAAATGTCATCCTGTTTTATATGCCTAAAACTGGTGACAGAAACCCTTTAAGTATTACTTTATTATTAATATATTCCCAAATACCTTTCATTAGTTATAATGGCTCGTTTTGTCTAGAGAGCAATCATTAGGAGAAACAAAATGGCCGATGTCCTTTTAGGCTTCATTCACATGACCATATTTTGTTTCCATGTCCGTTCTGTTTTTTTTGCGGATAGGATGCGGACCCATTGATTTCAATGGGTCCGCAAAAAATACAGACAGCACACTGTGTGCTATCCGCATCCATATGTCCCTTCCGTAGCTCCGCAAAAAAAATAGAACATGTCCTATTCTTGTCTGTTTTGCTGACAAGTATAGGCATTGTTACAGTGGATCCCAAAAAAATCGGAAAAACATCATCCTTTTTTTTGCGGATCTGCAATTTGCGGAGCACAAAACACATACGGTCGTGTGAATAAAGCCTTAGTGGACAGAAAACCTGTCCTAATCACAAAGGAGGACAAGTTACTTCACAATACTGAAGTAAAGAGCTGCCTCATCCTCCTCTCTGCTCTACTACTCGATTATGATGCTGAATACAGCTGATAAGATCTTCAGCTGAATCTATGTGGGAATGGAGATCATGAGGATACATGAAGTACAGAGAGGAGGTGGAGATGTGACTGATGAGCAGTAGCTCTTGTATACAGTCTCTATTACCACAGCTCCACATTACCACAGTCTGTCCTGTCCATCCTCTCTGTATTTCATGTCTCCTCATAAACTCCATTCCCACAGTGATTCAGCTGATCATATTAAACTCTATTCAGGATCATAATCCCTGACAACTAGAGAAGAGGATGAGGCAGCTCTTTATCTTAGTGTTGTGAAGTAACTTGTCCTGCTGTGTGATTAGGGCAGGTTTTGTGTGTTGTAATACGACTGTGGCCATTTTATTTCTCCTAATGATTGCTCCCTAGGCAAAACGAGCCATTATAACTAATGAAAGGTAATTGGGAATATATTTATAATAAAGTAATATTTAAGTATTTTCATTCACTTAATTCTCCTTTAAGGGCAATTTCACTACAACCTGTTCAGTGTGGGAAATAAGCTGTGTGTATTTTAAGGACTGAACAATGCTCCTGTGACGTGAATTCACAGCATTATAATGTTTATAATGCTGTGTTTTCCTGTCTGACCATGGCTATACTGAATTGTACTGGTGGCATTATTTGAGTACTATTCAGTACAGCTGAGGTCAGGCAGGAACACACAGCATTATATATCATTATAATGCTGTGAGTTTGTGACACAGCAGCAGTGTTCAGTTCAGATAATACTACTGTCACACGGAGGATATTTTCCACACTGAAAATGATCATGTGAAAGTGCCCTAAAGAGGCTGAATATGGTTAAAAAAGGTTATTTAATTATTTTCTGGAAATAGTACCATGTTTATCCATGAAAAAATATAAGATGCGGATCCTTTACAGACATGTTCATAGATGTCTGTAAAGGATCCATGAAGATGTCTGTAATGGATCTGTATCTTATTTACAGACATCTTCATGGATCCTTTACAGACATCTCCATGGATGAAACACGTATTTTTTTTTCACAGACGTGTCACTAACAGGGAAATGTGGATGAGGCCTTATACTGTAGGTACTCCATTATGCTCCTCAAGTTGCTTCTTCTTCCTGAGCACATAATGTAGACAATGTAGGGGTCAGAAAATACTTTAATTAAAGATTAAATACTATAAAACATATACATACTACCTTTTAAATTGTCCTTTATGATGCACAAATAGTTTTGGCTCTGGTGTTTGATTTTACCCCCTGGTGTTTTTTAATTGTGTTTGTTTTTTTTTTTTTTGCATGTTTAGGCCCCATTCAGACGACCGTGTTTCACGGCCGTATTTCACTGTACGAAGGCGGCCTCAGGAAGCGCACGGCGTCATAGCAACCAATGACGCCGTGCGCTCCCGTCCTCTGGGGCAGCACAGGCCGGACTTTCACGGCCTGTAAACTATGTGCCCCCTGTAATGTCTCTAAAGAGCATCATGGAAAAAACCATTGGCACAAAAACACCAGAAATGCCATTAAAAAGCAACACATATGGCAAATGTATATTTTAAGCTGCCAAAAAGATAATCAGTAAAGGTCTACAGGAAACAAGGGAAAAAAGGACAGAACCAGAGCATGCTGTGATTTGAAAAAAAAAGCTGTTGATACAAAAAAATATCTCATGGGCACATGCAAATGGTGGGTCGACAATATTGACCATGTGCTCTCTGTATCACAGACGTGGATCCATTCACTTGAACGGGTCCACAATCTGCAAGATACAGAGCGGAGTAGAGCAGAGGTACGGAGTAGTAGGGAGCGGAATATTGTTTTGTGGTGCGGCCTAAGGGCCCATTCAGACGACAGTAGTATTGCGGATCTGCAAAAGTCCGGATCCGCAATACCACAGATGCTGCTCGGCGTGTGTTCCGCAATTTGGGGAACACACGGCCGGACGCCCCGTTCAAAATGCCTATTCTTGTCCGCTATTGCAGTCAAGAATAGGACATGTTCTATTTTTTATTTTTATTTTTTGCATGCAGAGCCGCGGCACAGCTACTCTAATAGAAGTGAATGGGGCCGCATCTATTCCGCAAAATTGCGGAATAGATGCAGACCCATTCACACGACTGTACACGGGTACATTTGCCTGTTTGTCCTGCATTAATTATTTCACATAATTTTCTATGTAACATCTGAAGCTGCAGTTTTTTGTCTAAAAATAAAACTTTGCAAACAAGTCAGCAAAAAAAAACAGCAAAAACACTCAAAAAATAACTTATGTGTGACTGCAGCTTGTAGAAAGGGAATATAGAAGCGTCGTATGAGCCAAGGTTAATTTGCCATTCAGTGTGCATAATCTGCTGTGTCTGAAGAACTTGGCTGTGGAAAGAGGTCTGGCCCTGTTGGGCTGAATGTCTCATTTCAATGTGAATTACTGACGTCTGGGTCATTAATTCTTATCCCATTCAAACACTCATCAGAGTCTCAGTTTAAAGCTATATTATACCCAAATTAACCGTTTGTCTTTGGATACGCCAATAATATGTTCGTTTTGAAGGGATGGAACTGTTAGCTCTCTTTATTCAATATGTCACTGGTTTTAATACAACAATAAATCTCCTAAAATATAGGGGGGCGTGTACGAACTGCCCCAGTTCACACCCCATTTGAGTAGAGGACACCTCAACTGAATTCACGTGCTTTTATTAGATCATTATGTTCAGTACAAACATGTCATAGGTTTACTATTAATATATATATATACATTAATATACAGTATCTCCCAAAAGTGAGTACACCCCTCACATTTTTTGTAAACGCAACGGTTGTGTGAAAGAAGCCTAAATTTGGTGAATATTTCACACTGGTTATATTCACAGAGCAAAAATGTGTGCAGTAGAATGTGAGAGATCAGAAATGGATCAGCCTCTGAGAACAGGTTATTTTCGGCACTGTAAATGCCACCCAGTAAGCCCTGCATCAGTGTATTTTACCTCTTGACCATTCATATGAATGCGAAATGTATCATAAAAATGTTTTGTAAAGTAATGTCACTTCTAACTTCTGGAGTGTTTATTAAAACAGCTACATAAAAATGTGTGCCTATAGGGTGCCTACTAGGGTGCTGGTAGCATTTTGAACACATATTACGCTCTGTAATATCCCCATTTTATGCAGAGGAATCTGCAGCATTTTTAGCTGTGTGAACATAGCTTGAGCATAGCCACACTTTTTACTAACTTTACAATACATATTGGTTGGCTGACTTTGGCCAGAGCCCTGGTGCAGACTTCCATGTTATGATTAGGACTATTGAGGGCCTTTATCGGTCCCCGGCTGCCATACTAAGACATTGGAACCCCATGATCAAATTCACGGTGGTGCCGTTGCCTCAGAGAGGGAGCCCTATCCATCTAAACTACTTAGATGCAGCAGTCACTATTGACCATGGCATGTTAGGGGTTAAACAGCACGGATGAGCAGGATCCCAGCTGTCATATAAGAGCCAAGCTCCTGCTCTCCACTGCATAAGACACATGTGCAGCTTTTAGACTAGGCCGCCGTAAAAAGCCGGGAGCCTAGCCTAAAGCCTGTTCTTCCTGTCCTGGTTCTTAACCTGTTGGTAACCGCCAAGCTGTATTTTTATGCCGGTCACCAACAGGTTAACAGCCAAGACAGGAAGAATACATGTAATGACTTCAAAACATTTTGTACAGAAACTATCCACCTGTTTTTTTTGTAAATAAAAAAAAAAATAGAATATTCAAATATAGTTTTGTGCTAAAATATTTTTGATGGTAGTGTCCCTTTAAGGGCTCATGCACGTGGCAGTAGTTTCTGTCCGCATCCGATTTGCAGACCGCAAAACAATTATGGCCGTGTGCATGAGCTCTATGGATGAGATCAGACCGTGCGGCTGGTTGCATACGGCCAAACCACACCCTTCTGTAGTGGGCAATGACTGTAAATTTTACCACAAAACAAGTGGTCATGCACGACCTCAAGAATATTATTTCTTTATGATAGATGTTAATGAAACATATGGATAAATAAGATAAATAAGATACCTAACTCAATATCT
This sequence comes from Rhinella marina, assembly GCA_900303285.1. Classification (NCBI taxonomy): domain Eukaryota; kingdom Metazoa; phylum Chordata; class Amphibia; order Anura; family Bufonidae; genus Rhinella; species Rhinella marina. Next base: position 126,318 of record ONZH01024648.1, read on the forward strand.
CTAGTTGTTCTTTTTTTTGTGATGAAGGCAAAACTATGTATTTATAGATATTATATGTAATTACTACTGAGGTTTATACTGGGGGCTGGAATGCCTGTGTGATGTTATGGGAAGTTATTCTGGGGTTGCAGTTGTCACCCATAAATAACTACCCACCAAAGAGGAGGATTAGAGAGCAAGGCTGTAAATGGCAGGCAGTGCTTCCACTGTGCTGAAGTGACTCTGTGTTCAGAGGAACAAAAGATTCCTCAGAAACCCTACATCTAAGAACGTGGACCATGTGTAGAATACAGAGATCACATACACTAGATCTCACCCAGGTCATGGTTTATAAATCATAGGGTTACCGCCATATGTAGTAATACATATTTAGGCCCTGGAGCTCAAGCTCATTTTTTATTTTGCTAAAGTTGTCAAAAATAGACAAAGTCTCAAAACCTCATGGAAAGGTGTATGGCATCTGATGTTTGTGACAGCATAGCACCCCCAAATCCTGAGCATCAGATGTGTAAATTTTCAGCTCTTAAAGAGTTTTTTTGGTACTCAGATACTGATGGCCTATCCTCAGCCTAGCTCCTCAATATCACATGAGTAGGAATTCAACATCCTACACCTCCAAGACTGTTTCTAATGCCAGTCTTGATCTACTTAGTGAGGGAGTGAGATGCTATAAAAATGATTAAGATGTTCCTGCACAAGTAATCTTAAATGTGTAGCATTGCGCACGCATCCTCCCCCCACCAGTGCCCTGCCCACTTTTTACAAAAATGAGCAGGCGGTGTGCTCAGCATAAGGGGCAAAAAGTAACAAAAGGTTGAGGTAAAGGGCAAAATATCACAAATTTCTGCTCAAAATGAGACTTGTGTAAAAAAAAAAAAATTTCAGCAAACAAGACAAGTTCAATTCCTTGATTAAATCTGTCACAGGAAATGGCATTGGTGGTCTTCCCAAAGAGGTGATCTTTCAAAGAGGTTTCATTTTGCAATTTACACCTAAAAGCAAATTTGCTGGAGCTGGTGACTACACCAGAACTGTGGAAGGAGAGAGCAGCCATAGAATGGAGCTGACTGGTAGTTGCTTGTTTTTATTTCTGTCTCTCAAAGAACACAAATCAAGGGTTGGGTTTGTTACTGCATGTCCACATCTCTGCACAACTAGGTCATTATCTGATTATTTTCTCTGAATATTTTCTGCCTTTTATGACTTTTATATTTGTTCTTTTTTTTTTTACCTTGAATTAAATGTTTATAGTAGAAAAGTGTGCACCCTTTGCCCTCTCCAACAATTGTATCCTCTAATTCATGGTTGCAAGGTCATGTATTACAAGGTTAGCATCCTACAATAAAAGCTGTATATTCATTAATGGGGTTGTCCCTTACAACCACTTATCACCTACCCGCTGGATAGGGGATGTGTCTGATCAACAGAAGTTCAACAGCTGGCGCCCCTGTTGTAGTGATCGTGGGGACCCCACCTGATCAGACACTTATCCCCTATCCAGTGGATACTTGTTAAGGGCTCATGCACATGATCATTGGCTGTCTACATCTTTTATGGCCCCATTAAAGTGAATGGGTCCACATCCGACCCACAAAAAATGCAGATCGGATCAGGACAAAAAATATGTTTGTGTGCATGAGCCCTTCAATGGGGCCGCAAAGGTGTGGACAACACTCAATGTGCTGTCCGCATCTGCACGTCCTTTCCGTTCTGTGAGCAAAGTTATAGAACATGTCCTATGTCTGCATTACGGAAAAGGATAGGGCTGTTCTATTATGGGCCAGCTGTTTTGTTCCGCAAAATTCGGAATGCATATGGCCGGTATCCGTGTTTTTGCAGATATGCAATCTGCAGACTGCAAAACAGCCAATGGTCGTGTGCATGAAGCCTTAAGTTACTGTAATGGGACAAACCATTAAGGGAAGGAATACATTGTGAAGATGGTCAGGTACGGGTATGTTCATTCATGGTAGATTTGTTGCAGAAGGGTACGTTCACATCATGGATTTTACCATGTATTCCATGCCAAAAATACATGTGAACTGTATCTAAGGCTTGTTTCACTTTTGCATAAACAGATCCAGCAGGATGTTCCGGCCGTGAACAGCCTGCCAGATCCATGAATCCCAGGCGCTGCCATGCGCTGCCGAGGTTCTGTCTGGCCCCATTTTCTGCAAATATGCCGAGCCGCTGGCCTGACAAATACCCCTGTTGGACTGTATCTGAGGTCAGAGAGCAGTCAGGGCATTGTACCCCTTAGATGCCACATTCATCGTTGATTGCAGCATCTGACTTTAATATTTGAGCCTATAATAAAAATATATAAAAAATTCATACTTACCTCATCCATTTCATCGCAAAGAACCCGCGGCCACCATCTTGATTGAAGATCCAACGTGAAATCTTGCGAGTCCCGTGATGACGTCATCATGTTGGCCTGCGTGGCGACGTCATATGTCACCGTGCATAGTATTTCACGGGGTCTTCAATCATGGGCTCTTCGCGGTCAAACAGATGAGGTAAGTATGATTTATTTATTTTTTTTACCCCATTTCAGGGAAAATTAGTTACGAACCAAGAGGAAATTCGGCTTAGCGGCGAATCGAATTTTCCCTGAAATTCGGATCAAAGTCCACTTCATGCACTTTGATTCGCTCAACACTAATAGGATTGTTAAGGGGAGATATCTAATGAAGACCACCCATTTTTAGATTGCAGCCCACCAAGTAATCAGCTGACCACCACACATCCGGCTTCTAGTTTCCCTGCCAATCAAATGTTATCAGCAAGAAAGGCAGCAACTGACCAGATATTTCCACTGAAGTGGCCACAACATGGAAAGTTTAGTATTCATACTGGCTAGTTGAGTTTATAGTCAACCATGGATATGCCAGGCCACTCAGGGGCTCTACATTCTGGATAAAAAGGGAGTTCTGAGCAGAGGATTCACTACTCTGTTATGTCCAGATGCCATATATACACCTTTATTATTTTAGGGGTTAAAGGACTTTTCCGGTGATTATTTTTTATCAAGTGCCCGCAGCATGCCCCCTGAAATAGAAGATTCATAGTTACACCTCCACGTTGCACCGGCTGTCTCCATCTTCTGGTCCCAACGCTGTTTACATCTGGCTGTGGCCATGGTCACAGGCACTACTCCAGCCAATGACTGGTTTCAGTGGTGACAAGCTGCTTGTGCTAACATCACCGCTGAAGCCAGTCATTAGCTGGAGCGGTGCATGTGACCATGTCCATGGCCAGCAGGATGTAAACCCGAGGGGACGAGAAGATGGAGAGAGCAGAGGCAGTGAGAAGCACTGAAGTGGCGTGGAGCAGGTAAGTATGAATCTTCTGTTTCAGGGGGCAGGCTGCAGGAACGTGATAAAAAATAATTATTACCAGAAAAAAAAAGAAAGAACCAATTTCACATCATTCATATATAAATGCACTCTAGGCCTTCAGTTTAAACACAACTCAAACAAAACCACTTCTGCCCGAGGCTATTAGTGTTCAGACTATGAGCGTTCATAAAATAAATGCATCGTAATTAGAGGATAATGTGCAAAGGAACCAACGATAAATGCTTAAATATGGTTCATCATGATAAAATTGGTCTTCATATCTCAATGCATAAAAAACTGAATGATCTCCCAAATCCATTTATTTTTAAGACTTCTATACCGATTGCTCTAAATTTCACATTCAGCTTTTTTGTCAACTAAATGTATTCAGCTCTTAAAGGGGTTTCTGGTTTTCAACAGACACAAGTTAGAAGTTTTCACTAGTGGGGGGGGGGTCCATAAACTGGATCACTTACTATTCTATGGGTATTGGGAAGAGCAGGGTTGCCAACCATCTGTTGATTCACAGATAGTCAGTAACAGTAGAGGTCTTTAGGCCAATGTCCTTAAACAGAGACGGACTGGGAAGTTAAAATGGCCCCAGAAAAAAACTAAAAGTGGTTCCATGCTGTAGAAGAATCCAAACTGACAAAAGGCTGGGCAACACAAGTAAAATTTTGGTGCAGCACAAAGTACCACCCATCAGAACTAAATGCCACAGTGCAGCACAAAATACTGCCGACCTCAACACAGTATTCAATTATATCAGTTTCCTGAGGACAACGATACAGAAGGAGGGCACCTGGGGCCGCCAGCCAGGTGCATATGTACCTGGTGCTCCTAGCATTATGCTGAGAGCATCAGATTGTTATGATCGCAGCTGGCAGTCTTGAGGAGGGCTCAGGCAGCCCCATGGGTCTATGACCAGCTATGTAGTTCCAGTGTTGACTTCCTGTGCTGAAGCTACTGCAGAGCAGTTTATTGGCGTGGCCGCAGGGTGTGAGAGCCCCTGCTGATAAGATAGTGATGGCCTATCCTGAGGTTAGGTGATCACTCCTTAAGGAGTGGACCACCTCTTTTAAGAGGTTGCCTCATGACAACGCTTTCCAGTATGCCCTAATAGGATACATGGATGTCATGTAGAGGGAGTTCCCCACTCTATACCTCATCCTCCAAGCTCTGGCAGGATGGAATGGACTAAAGCCATCCAGGTATTACATGGATGGCCATTTACCTTAATCGCCACCATATGATACGAGATTTTCTACAGGAGAAATGTCTGTCTAACTGCAGTTTTCCTGTGAAAATACAGCGGTGTGGTATGAGGGGACCAGGTACTCCAATTTAAATGAGCTTGTCTGTTATGGGACACCCATTTTAATAAAACATAGCTGTGTGATTTTGAAGCTGGAGGAACATGCGCTGGTTTTAGTAATTGCAATTATCTTTGTCCTCCAGCTCCTCAACCCCTTTAAAGGCTTCCAGCGACATCTGCCCTTTCTAGTGTGATTACACGCAATATCTCTATAAATCTAAACAAGTCAGAACCTTTTTATAGAATTTCATTTGCTCCATAAAAGCTTTAAAAACACATGGAGCTAAACAAAAAATCCTGATGAGATCCCAGACAGCACCATGCATTATTGATATCCTGTGATCGACCTGTGATATAACTCAGCCCTCGCTATAATCTGGATGTGAAATCGCATTTACAATGACTTGATGTATGTTCTTTTAGAAAATTGCAATTAAATTAAGGCAGGGAATTTTTGAAGACTGTCAAGGAAAAGCTGTCTTTTCTTTTTCAATTTAACCTTGGAGAAAAGCCACCCCAGTGAAAGGTAGGGGTAGAAGAGAGCATGATGAATTCTGCCTGATCACAAAAGCCTCATTATGAGAAACCGGTGATTCTCATAGTGCAAATATTCCTTTCAGGCTGTGGCGAGGTTTTTTCATGTGTGTAGGTAAGCAACAATAAAATGATAAACTGAATGAGATGCCCTGGCATGGGGCTTCTGCCTTCGTTATCTGAGATCGGGATGGCTATATTCCACTGTCTTCTCTGAAAGAGGGCTGAGTGCTGTATATGTAAGTAATGTTTTCTGCCATGTACTATTAATTAAAATGTTTTGACATCAATGGCTTCATTGCTAAAGAGCCGGCAAAATAGCCGTCATTCGGTTAATTTGTTGCGCCGTTAGCAGGGAGCGGTCAGTGATGTGTTTGCTGATGCCCGTTAGGAAATCAGATATGCTTATCAGAAAACATGAAGGAAAAAGGTTAATGTGTAAAATGCAGACACAGAATCCTATCCAAAGGTCTTATGTCCTTAGACCAGTCCAGAACAATAACATATATATGTCTTCATTATATTACACAACAGAGGTGTCCTTAAAGGAGTTGTTCTTGATTACTATGGTTTTAACAGATATGCTCATGTAGTTGTTCACCTTATGTACCTCTTCCCCACTCACTTTGGACTTCTGACCCGTTTTCACAATGTAAACAAATCATTCTGGTTTATTCCATCCTGTAGGTAGCACTTCCTGTTGCTATATCCTCCCACCCAGCTAGTTACATAGACAGTGCCCTATCACTGCCCCTAACATCACCCAGCTAGTTTATAGCTCCTCCCACCGAGCTAGTTACATAGAAACTCCCCTATCACTGCCCCTAACAAAACCCAGCTAGTTTATAGCTCCTCCCACCCAGCTAGTTACATAGACACTCCCCTATCACTGCCCCTAACAATGCCCAGCTAGTTTATAGCTCCTCCCACCCAGCTAGTTACATAGACACTCCCCTATCACTGCCCCTAACAACGCCCAGCTAGTTTATAGCTCCTCCCACCCTCTAGTTACATAGACATTCCCCTATCACTGTAGCTGCTTTCACATGCCCATGAACATAACATCACAGGAAAGAGCTTCATGGAAATGGTCATGTGACCACAGTCCAGAATGGGACATAGGAGCAATAACGATAAAAGAAATACATTATAAAATTACAGTTACCTTCATAAATCATTATTTTTCAGGATGGTGATGCCAATTAAAAAACTCCTTTAAAGAGGACTTACACTAAAATAGCATCCAATGACAGGGATTTAAAAGAAAATTTGGCTACAGTAGCAAAACACCTTTTTTGGAGAATGCATCCTATGATCTCAAAGAGACATCTACATAGGATGTGCAGGAAGCCCCTGAAGAGCCGTTGCAGAGGATGGGAGTGGTAGTGGCCCTGATAAGATGACGCGTCATGGTGTACTCCCTCAAGCTGTTGCACCTTAGGGATCAGTGCAGTGAAAAGGTAGTATAAGGAATCAGACCAGAAGTAGAAGAATAAAAGTCTTCACTTAGTGCAAGATAGGAGTTGTAGTACATCCAGCAGTAGTTGTATACAGTTCAATTTCTCTCCCCAGATTATAAGGTATGGTGGTTGACAAATTGGGCAGATGGGGCATACCTCTAGCATCTCTAGTATGCTGTCTTGTTCATCTGTCTCTCCTGAACTTCTGGCTAATAGCTGTAAGCTGGCACTTGTGGCTGTAGGTGTCCTGAACTAAACTATGGTGATAGATGTCTTAACATGTTTCCCCTCAACTGCATCAGGCTCTTTATAGCTATGGTTGCTTCTCACTCTGCTGACTGTAAACACTGTAGCTGTATCCCTCTTCCTCACAGTTGTAGCTAGATTTACGGTCCTGGGGCCCAATGGAGGAGGAGCAGATGGTCATGCTCCCTCACTTGGTACGCTAGCTCTGTCCTCCTTTGACAGGAAGTCGGACCAGAGGGGAGGAATGGGATGGTTAGTCCCATCCCTATTGCCAACCAAACCTTACATGTCAGTATACAGTGCAAACATGATATAACATTACAAACATTACATAACATTTCATTACAAACCAGACATAGCAGAATAGCATATTGCCCCCCCCCCCCCCCATCATCATACGCAGATTATATTACAGCTCACTACAGTATTTCCTTAAAAAGTTGTTCCATGTTCAATCAAGTGCTGTATTACTGACATATTTATCCAGCATAAAGTTGATCATGAGGCCATGATAGCAATGTAATACATGGATGTTTCTATCAGTGGGTGGTGAGTGCAGATCCCTGCCCTATAATGTCTATAAGTTCTAGCAGGGCATATGGATAAGATAACATGGGGGTTTCATTTATTACTTAGGCCACTTTACGTGGTCATAATACAGCAGCATTTTAGCATCATTATTATAAGACCTAGACCTCAAAGACTTTAGGATTCTACATTAAAGGGGGTATCCCATTAAAGGGGTTATTACATCAGACCTCACAGAGTGGCCAACCCTCAGTGGTGATCATGCTTACCTGGTCCCCTCTGCTGGGTTTGGCCTCTATCGCTTCATGACCAGCTCTTCATCTCCCTGGTTTGCTGATATCACCATGCTGTTGACAGGAGGGGCATCTGACTGCTGCAGCCAACCTCTGGCTGCAGAGGTGACTTACTCCCCTTGTGCACATGACCATTTGTTGTGATGCAAGGGGAGTAGGTCCCCGCTGTGGCCAGAGTTTGGATGCAGCGGTCACATGTTCCCTGTCAACAGGATGTTCATATCAGTGCACCAGGAAGATGAAGAGCCGGCTGGGGAGCGATAGAGACTGAACGCAGCGGCAGGAACTATGTCAGTATGATCACCACAGTGGGTCCAGCCACTCTGTAAGGTCTGATATAATGATATAAAGTTTGTTTAGGTAAAACCATGTCAGTCCGGGCCTTTGGTTTAGTACATAGCTCGTTTTATAAAAGAAAGGGTGTGAATGGAGCTTCACAGCATATAACGCAGGGCGAACAGACCATAGATTTCTAGAGGCTTCACGTGTGTATTTTTTTTCTTAAAAAAGTGTGAACATCCCAGAAAAAGAAACAATAAAATAAGGACTAAACCTTTTCCCCTTTCTGGGATCTGTTCAGCACAAGTAATCCAAAGTGTGATAAATAGTTTAGAAAGTTCACAAACAGTAACAAATGATTTCTGTCATCAGTGGAAGAGTCGTCTTACATACAGATGTAGGCAGATGTACTGCAGCTGGACAACTGGGGTATGAGCTTTCCGAGAATTGACCCAAGTGGCATATGTCATACTTATTATGTAGTTGAGAAGCTGTTGCTTAGAACTTGGAAGATATTTTCTTTCCAAAGAAAAATGTATGGAGTACAGTTGTCAATAAAGATGGAATTTGCTCTGTTATGAGTCTAATGAAGACCGGGTTTTCCAGGACTTTAATACTGATGATCTATCCCCACGATAGGTCATCAATATCAGATCGGCGGAGGTGCCGGGTATTTGAAGAGAAGGCTGTGTCTGTGGGAGCGCTGCCTTCCCTTCGTTGTTTACCTGCTCGCCGTCGACAGCAGTGATCAGGTGTAATTACAAGAACTTGTCCCATTCACTTCTATGGCTCTGCTGACTCTGCTCCTTCCTATTCAAGTTTATAGAACCGAGCCATCTCATTGAACTGAAGTTCTTGTAATTGCAACTGCGCACCTCTGCAATGTTGACGGCAAGCAGGTAAACAATGAAGGGAAGGCTGCGGTAGCATGGCGCCTGGCCTTCTCTTTAACCAGTTGATCGGTAGGGGTGCCAGAGGATAGGTCATCAATATTAAAATCCCGTAAAACCCCTTTAAGCTGGCCACACACATAAGATGGCTGTTGCCGAAAGCTATCACCTTGATAACCTCATACATGCCTGAAGAATCATGTGTAGGAATCATGAGTAGGAAAAGGGCTAAAAGACAATGCCAGAGGAGACTGGGACTTATCCGCCTCAAGAACAAAAGGATTGGGCAGTCAGAAGGTCCTCATAGACATTAGTGGGTTCAGCTGACATACACCTAATGTGTGTGGCCCGCTTTGGAAATGGACGCATTTTGGTGGTTATTCATTCTCCATATAGAAAAACAGTCAGCCGACCACCTGCCATAAAAGGCACCACTTGTTAACATATATTTACTCACCCTTCATCCTATGGATTTATGTGTTTCATTATGCCAGAGAATATTAATGTGGCTGATAATAATGAGCCCTTTAAATCAAACTTGTCAAGATTTCTGCTGGGCTTTGCTCTGTCTGAGATTAATCTGTATTTGCATGAAGTTAGGATGGTTGAACCACAATATATTATATCTTTTCTGATAACTATCACACTTGGTCTCCACCATGAACAAACTGATTGATGTTCTCTGGCTTACCATACTTTATTCTGTGTGGACAATAATAATGTAGGAACCAGAGCTTGGTGATCCTCAGGCTCAGTGCAAACATTATAGCAATTGTAAACAGCACAGCGAACACTCAGTGACATCATTGTGTATGATGACATCACAATACTAATTCATCTGTAATACACACAGAGGAGAAGTGTTCATTTGTATAATGCACTGATCATTAAACCTCCACATGGCACACTTATGTAACTGCTATTTTCTTATGTGGGATAGGCACCTGCAGGTGTGCACCTAGCCTTTCTGCTGCCTGAGGCAAAAACTGAAACAGTGCCACCCACCCCCGTTCCTTTCCAATGCCAATTTCTTAACCTAACCCCTTGCCTTCAGTCCATGTCTGTTTGGCTGCCCCCTATTGCCCCTACCTGGTGCTGCTTGCCTCACCTAGCCTCATTGGTGGTGCACCCCTGGGCACCTGGGTACCTAACTTATTGACCACTGTAAATTGAGTAAATGTTAACACCATCTCTCCTTTGTCTCTTCTCTGTGGCATCACAAGGGAACCTGATCATGTATTGACTTGATTTATTTAAAGAGGACATGTACCCTCTTCTGACAGGTCTATTGTAGTAATCATTGTTATAACAAATGTGGGAAACTTTTTCATATGACTCTATGTATAAATGAATTGCTAGCAGTCCATATGGGTGTTACCAGCTTTGGTGTGTCTTTGCACAGTTTGACATTATCCAATCTATTCTGCTTGTGTCAGACTGTGCAGGGACATGCCCCCCAACTGGTAACACCCAGATTGACCTTTATTATAGATGCTCCAGAACTGTTATTAAATAAAGGATGCAAGTACTCAATAAGGCTACTTTCACACTAGCGTTTTTAAATTCCAGTATTGAGTTCCGTAATAGGGGCTCAATACCGGAAAAACGCTTCCGTTTTGTCCCCATTCATTTTGTTCATTCATGTCAATGGGGACAAAACTGAACTGAAGACAACGGAATGCTCCTGAAAGCCTTCCGTTCCGTCTTCAGACCGGAGAACAAACCGCAGCATGCTGCGGTTTTCTCTCCGGTCCAGGCATCCGCACCAAGACGGATCCGGAATGACCCCCAATGCAAGTCAATGGGGACAGATCCGTTTGGTGTGACCACAATGGTAAACGGATCCGCCCTCCATTGACTTTCAATGGAGTTCAGGACGAATCCGTCACCACAGACAGACATACATACATACATACATACACACACACATACACACAAACACATACATACTTACATACTCCAGGCAGGCAGGCAGGCCGCACGTCTTCATGCCCAGGAGGCGCGCCGCTATGACGATTCCCTACAGCGCCCAGTAGAGGGCGCTGTGGGGAATCGTCATAGCTGTGCGCCTCCTGGGCGTGAAGACGTGCAGCCTGCCTGCCTGGAGTATGTAAGTATGTATGTGTATGTGTGTGTATGTATGTATGTCTGTATATGGTACTGTGTGACATGTGTGGGGCCGGAAAGCGGTTCCGGCCCCACACATGTCCCTGCGGCAGTCCGGATCCGGCGGCACCCTTCACCTACCGGATCCGGACTGCCGCTAGTGTGAAAGTAGCCTAAAACAGACATGTCAGGAGAGGTGACAGGTCTTTAAATGACTGATACCTGACAGCCTATAAACATGGGCACGTCTTTAGCTAACGAACAGTTCGAGATGAGCGAATCTATTCGCCGATTTGTTGATTCGTATCGAATCATGGAAATGTTCAGCTGCGAAGCGAATCCGAATATTTGGAGATTTGCTCCGTTGAGATTCTAAAATTTTCCTAAGGCTTTCTACGCATTCGCTACGTACTTGTCCGATAAATTGTACGCTAATGCTACGTATAAGTTACTCTATACGCTGTTGCGTACGAATTCAATTACTTAGCGAACTTTTACTGTTAGTTCGTTATTCGTGCGCAAAAGCCTGGGACGAAAGCGGTCACCTGACCTAGTGGGCAGGGCTTGCTCTGATTGGCTCAGGCTCGGTAAGCCAGCGACGCATCACTTCTGCTGCGACTGCTGAGATGAGCAGAAGCACTGTGTGTGAAGTTCCTAAAGACTGAGACCTGTGTTGTTGAAATTGGGGTGTAATTGTTCAGGAAATACATATTACACATATCAGGGATACTGCAGGGCAAGTGTAGGGCAAGTGCAGGACCAGTGCAGGGCTAGTAATTAATCAGGCAGGGAGAGAGAGACAGGGAGAGAGATAGGGAGAGAGACAGGGACAAAGATAAAGACCAGCTGCAGGGCCACAGAGTCAAGTGAAAAATGTCTGGAATGGATAAGCAAAAGAGGTCCAGTTCCAGCCAGATCTCGAGCTCTAAAAAAAAGGAGAAGGTGGCACAGGGTAGCAGTGCCAAAGGACCTGTAGCCAGAGCTTCTACTTGTAGTATTGGCAATACTTGGCTGGTGTTCCACCAGGCTAACCCACCAAGGAGCAAAATTATAGTGGAGGAAAAAATGGATGAGGTAGTGGAGTGGATGGCACGCTCCACCTTCCTCTCCAGCAAAGCCCGTCATTTTCATACGCAATTTGTATGCTCATGCGTACTTGTTCAAAGAAGTTGCATACCTTTTAAAACTGAATGTTCGTTATTAGTGCGTGAATGTTCGCAAAACACCACATAATATTGTATGATTTGTACGCAGATACGTCGAATAGATTCGTAGAATATACGAATCTTATGAAAACTTCGACGAATGGTCGGCGAATAAAATTTTTAATGATTCGCTCATCTCTAGTCACAGTGTTACCAGAGTGAACAGGGTCAAATATTTCCCCAAGGCCGACTGTAAATCGATAAGAAAGAATAGTAATTCAGGATGACTATGATTTTTGAGGATTTGTTGTCAAAGGACCTACAAGTTATACTTCGGCTCCTGATTTCAGGGCCATAGAAACAATGGCTCTGGAAATCCCGATGGACCAGTATCAGTTTTTGCATTTTACACTAGAGTTATGAGAACCTCGGGCATACAGAGCTCTGCAAATACCAACCTCTCTGGAGATGTCACTGAAAATGAGTTTTAAAAATGTGGTCCATGAATGACAAAAACCCTATTATTTCATAATTGAAATCCCAACTCTGTATCAGGAACGGCACAATTTAATTTACACGCCGCTTTTGTTCTTCCTACAGTTAATCTCCCTGGAGAAACAAAAAATTGACCCCTGCGCAACAAGAAGTAATATTGTAATTATGTATATTGGTTTTACAAAATCGCTATCTATATTCTCAGGCTTAGGAGTGCAGGGGCCGTAGAAGGAGAAACTCTGGAGCGATCCACAATTATTAAATTTCACAGAACGTAATCCCAGCCCAGACACTGTAATCTTTTATTTAAGATACATTTTGCGCATAACAAGAGGAAAATCAATAATGGGGTTGTTTGCCTCGGAAATGTATCCAAATTGTTAAAGAATTCATTGAAGGAAACATATTTAGAGAAGGCTTTAGGATTTGATAAACACATAGCCCTGACAAGAAGCATTGTGGAACAATATCATTTTCTAGCATTCAGTATCGCAGTGATGAGTATCTCCCATCATTTCCGCCATTAGCCAGCTCTATTGTGAAGACGTATTGTAGCATTGGAACCCCAATAGACTGTTAATGGAAGTCATTTACTAACCATATAATTTACATCTTTATCAGGCCTGTGCTTATAGCCCTTTTGTGCATCCAAAAAGCTCTGCAGAGTCAGAATAGCAATGATTCTTGTATGTATTACTGTGTGGGATTGCACTCTTTAGAATCACATAAATGTGGTTTATTTTCAAAGCTGCTAATGCTATTTTATAGCTGCACAAACACTATTGCAATATTAATTATAAAAGCACCAAGCAGCCAGGGCTAGATTAGGTTTGGAGAGTTCGGCATACGTTAATGTAATGCATATGAGCACCGTAAGAAACATTGAGAAACGCTTGGTCTAGGACTTTAGTCTCCGATGAAGCAGAACTGATGCAAAAAACGGTTTCATAAGATATGATCTGCTGGTGTCTTGAGCAGGTGATACTGCTACTCCTTGAGTTTGATGTAGTCTCTGCTGATGAAAAATTTGGCAGAGATGAGAACAATGGAAGCAGATGTGGATCCACTGAGCAACTGTCCAGATTGACTTGGGGCTATCCTCAGGAGGCATTCACACAACTGTATCCATTTTGCACAAATGTGCATTCTGCAATTTCCCCTTCTTCATGGCCCACATTACATAACAAATTCCTATTCTTGTATCCAAAACGGACATCTTCTATTCTTTATTGCGGGGCTGGAATATACAGATGCAAACAGCAAGGCATTATCTAAGTGGACTTCTGGTCTTTACCCTTTAACCCCTATACAGGGATCAGGACTCTACTGTAGGAGAACCACCAAGCTGCTACTTCTTGAAATAATCTATGTTTAGCGGCCGCTGACTCAACAGAGGTCAAGAGACCATGGATTAGGCACACCATAATCAGTAAACAAGTTGAGGTCAGGACAGGCAATGTAATTGTTTTTCTCTCTCACGCTTATTACTACACTTATTAACTATAGAATATGTACAACAGGTTTTTGGATTAAAATGAGCAATTGTACAATCTTTATGACCAAAATATACCCTGCTGGTGACACAAGAAAGTACTTGTATTGCGTACAAGTGTTGATGCTTTGCAACAGATTTTTGGAAAATATGGCACCACTGAAAAAGGTCTGTGGGCAAAATATAATCTGTAAAATATGTTTATTGTACACTTATTAACTACAGGAAATTTGCAGCAGGTTTTTGGGGAGAAACAGGTGCTATTAGACAATATCTGCAACGGAAGGTGATCCAGTAAAATATGTTTGTACACTTAAGTATAGAAAATTTGCAAAAGGTTTTTTTGGGGAAAAGGCACAATTTCACATTGCCCAGTGCAACTATGATGCTTAAACTATTACCAGTGAGTAGTTTTTTTTATGTACGTGAACAGCTCCGGGCCTGTAACACAGAATACATTAACCCACCCTATCCTGTCCCTAGTGCTAAAACTCGACTTTCTATTAAGTAATTCAATCCACCTAACTAAACATATATTCTCAATCCCTAACACTGTCCCTGTGAGACCGTAACCTCATGTTTCTGTGACAGACACATCTTATCACATCACTGGCTGAGCCCAGAATAGTGTCCCTGCTGGTGACCTTTCATAGTGCCTAATAGACAAGTCAATATTGTTCCTCCTGATTGGCTGTGAGGCTGACTGATTATCGGCAGGCCCAACTAGCCTGGGACCTGCCCAGGGTCATGTGATGCTCCATTTTCATCTTTCCTGCCCTACTAGTGTATTGAATCTGAAATTTAAAAACATTTGTTTAGAAATTTGTTTAGAATCGATTCGCTCATCTCTAGTGCCCATTCATCTTTCACGTGGTATTGGCCAAACCGTCATTCAGCTGACAGCTTTTCCTCCTGACTCCCCCCCCCCCCCCCACACACACACACACAAGTTCAACTCGACCAAGTATACATGTTTTGTGATAGGGAGAAAGGAGTAAGCCCCTTAGAGTCATCTTTGGCAGCAGTTTAATTCCCCTGAGATAGAAAAGATCGGACATAGGGTTGGGCGATAAACCGGTATTAACGATATTCCACTGTATTTCTTAATTACCGCTGTATTTTAGTGACACCATTGGGGCAGTCACACTTGAGTGCTGACTGCCTCTAAAATGTCCAGGGGACATTACAGACGGCACAGTGAGGAAGGAGAGAGTCAGTGTGGCTGCCGCTGCGCCACAGGTGAGGAGAGGAGGGGCTGTGGCCGCTGCGCCACAAATGAATTTAATTAACCTCTTAATACAAGTATAGACTGCGGGTGCCAACCATATCACATAGCCAGCACCCGGTCTCAATAATAGGAAATGGAGATGCCGTGAACCGCGCCAATGACACGCTGAAATTGGCCAATTCTGTCTACATTAATCTAATGCATATGGGCACATTAGGAAACATTGACAAACTCTAGTTTTGATGGAAAGCTTGTCCAAGGAGGTTACTTCTTTCCTCTTGCCTCTTCCATGGTTGATGTCTGGAGATGACAAGGGTACTATTGTACAGATAACAATGCTGAGCAGCCTTGACAACTTGTAATATACTTGCTTCTTAACTTAGATTTACAATAATGTATTTGAAAGTGCATGTGTAAGATTCTCCTTTTATTCTGACATATATTGAAGGTCTACAATCTGAATTTGGTTTATCCCAAATTAATACATATACAGATATTTAAACAACTTCCCTTGAAAAAATAAAATCAGCCACTACTTATAATATACTTGATGAAAAAAAAAATAATCCACTCTGGTAGAAATTGAAGTCGTACATAGAAATATGAGCAAATGGAGCTCAGTATTAAATTCCACTTTAATCTCAGGCTGCGCTTTAATCCCACTTTGCAGTGGGCAGCCCTTGTTTGCATACAACAGTTGCTGCCTTTCATCTCTCATCCTCATTTATAACACAAGCAAATTGCTGGGCTTGTAAGTCACTCTCTCCCAAAGGAAATGCATTTAAGAAGTCATTGGCACAAAGTCAAATGTATGTGGGTAAAATATAGTTACATTCCATTTTATGTATTCTTATATATAATGACGCTGACCTACTTATCAAAAATGCACATATTAGAATTATGAAAACGAAAGCTTGGATGGCTGCCAGTCATCTGTGTACTCCCTACTAATAGTTCAAAATATATAACATCTAGCAAATATTTTAACTTTGCATAACCCAAATGTACTATTTGTAGAACTGTGTTTCTATTGTATTACTATACAATTTGTACTCTTTCCCCTGTTTCTTTTCTTTTCTATTAAGAAAATTTACACTGTATTTAAAAAGAAAAAACCCAATAAAAACTATTGAACAAGAATTATGAAAACGTACAAAGGAGCCAAATAGGTGAAAATAATTATTATGGACACTGACTGGGATGATCCTCTAACTCAGAATTCATACGATAATAAAAAATGAGGCCTGAAAATTTCACTTTGAAAATCCCCTTTAAGCTGGCCATACACATTAGATGTATGTGATATCCACCAATTATGTCAGGTTAAATTTTCAAAGGTTAAAAAACACCAGAGCCAAATTCATGTTTGTGCGGACCTTAACAATGTTTTTCCAAGCCCTGTTATCAATTTGGAAGTGTTGATCTAAGTGATGTATCTACTATGCTAAATTTTATCCACTTGTTGTCAAAAGTATGACATGGTACACTTATAGGGATTCTGTCAGCAGTTTTGACCAGTCTAAACTGCTGACAACACCAGGTAAGGGCTGAGAAAGCAGTACAAACATACATTTTGTGGAGGTTTATTATCAGGAGTAGTGAGGATATGAACTTTTATTCTGCCAGATGCTGCTTTGGGCACTGGAGGTAGAGCTTCACTGTGAAGTACTCTCTGCGCTCTGATTTAAGCTGTTTCACATCCGCTCTCTTCTGCTCTGCTTGACAGATGTAGTGGTCTCCTGTTTGGATGCTGCAGCTGTGGGATGTGAAGTGAACTGAATACAGAGAGCAGAGCACACTTCACAATGAAGCTCTGCCGCCATTGCACTTATGAAGCAAAATCTGGCAGAATAAAAATTCTAATTCACACTACTCCTAATGATAACAGTTCCATAAAAGGTATGTTTGTACTGCTCTAAACTGCCCCTATCCAGTGCGGCCAGCAGTTTAGCATGGTCAAAACTGCTGACAGACTCCCTTTAACAGTGGACTATATAAGAAATCTCCCTCCTGAAAATGAAAAGATTTGGTTTGCAGCTCTAGCCACATCTACAAGTTAGAGGCAGAGTGAATTCCCTCCTTGGCACCCAAACCCCAAAAAACACGGACTGGGGTTCAATTTTTTAGCTGAAAATATGGAAACCAAATGGAGACCAAATACTGTGGCCAGCAAGTCATTCCAGGATAGTGAAGAACAAGATTATTTAGCTCATCTGCTTGAAGGTGGTAAGAAAGCGGCCTTGTTATAAGTGTCTTTCATTCAGAGTGTGGGTGGCAAGCTGTGCCTGTTGACAGAAAGAGCGTCGCTGTTTATTGCATCTCTTCTAATCTGCAAGTATTCATTTCACACTTAAACTCTGGAGGTGTTGAATATGGTTAGTGCTTTGAAAGGAAGCAGTCATCTGAGATTCCCCTCTCATTTGCAAGCAAATCACAACACTGATCTCTTATTCATGTGCAAATTCAACCGGACAATGAAGAAGGACATTTTAGTTTAAGTTTGTAATTAAAAAGCTTTGTCAGTCCAATTGCTACAGTAATAGATGGATACAGGCGGGAGAATACCACAATATGTGCAGCATTGTTAAATGGGGGTTACCCTTTCTGCAGCACTGACTAGGAGTACAATGGTGAAGGACATGCCACAGGAACCCTACCATTATCTCTAATAAAAGAGGCCCCCAGCCAAACACCTGATCCTCTTTAATTCCTTATTTTTCAACTATATAGGAAGTGAGATTTTCCCCCGTTCCACTATGTTACAATACTCAACAGTAAAGAGAATTGTTGGCAAAAACTATTATACGCATTACTACTTCAGATCTTCTTGGCTGAAAGCTGTTATGGTCTCAAATATGAGATCGTAACAGGTCTCCCGTAGAGGTGCACAGGGCTTCTACTGCTCTAATAGATGCCTTTAATATCATACAAAAACATACACAACTTTTCTGTTGGACTCTTGCAAATAGGAGATAAAAAAAAGTATGATGTTCCCTTGGAAGCCACATGTAGACTCTAGAAGCATTATTTTTGGGGGTGAACATTTCCACACATAATAGAGCCTGTACGGCAGCACATAGTGGCTGTATGGGTCAGTATTAGGGGACACTACAGCCTCTATCATTTACAACTGAGAAACATTTTTTTAAAGATACACTTCCATCAATTTTCTGTGAATATTCGAGGTCAGGGATCAGCAACCTTTGGCACTCCAGTGCTGAAACTACAACTCCCTGCATGCACACTTGCTTGGCTGTTCTCAGAACTCCCATAGAAGTGAATGGAGCATGCTGGGAGTTGTAGTTTCACCGAAGCTGGAGTGTTGGATGTTGCTGACCCCTGTTCTAGGTGATTTTTTAATAAAGAAAAATTGATATTTTTAGTATATAGTTTTTTTAAGTCACTCTACCTATTCTACTTCCTGACCCAGTTCTTAGCTTCCTCTTTAGACTTTTAATATGGCAAACAGCCTCTCTTAACTATTTCAGTCAAACATTACACTAACAAATGCAATGATATCTTTGGGCATATTTATCTAGGCCTACGAAATGAACAATATAGCTGTCATACTTCCCAATTCTACACCTACTACTATCATGAGGAATGCCCTTCAGATAACATTTTTCCCTAACAGCAGCAGTAAATGAACAATGGATTACCTACCTATGGATTACCTATCTAAGTTTTGGGGCACATTTATTAAGACTGGTGTTTTAGATTCCGGTCTTAATAAACCCTGAAGCTGGCGGTGGTTCCACCAAAGTTATAAAATGGCGCAGGCCTCTCCATAACTTTGGTGCACCCAGCACCAAACTAAATGTAAGACAGCTTCCTAGCTAAAACAGGCGTAGAAAATGGCATATGAGACGGGCCTGCTGTCTCGTCCCCTTCCCTGATAACCCCTTTAACGTTGACTTTCGCTGATACAGTGGAGTTGTGCATTAGGGAATATAAATAAAACATCACACATTTATGTTTTGTATTTTTTATTCTCATATTTATACTTTGCATATACATCCAAACAGAAATCTAAAATAGGACATGAACATTCCAATTAAGCCCTCTTAAACCAATGACGTCGCCCATTAGGTCTAGATATGAGGGAAGAAAAGAGTCTCACATTTATATTTATTCTGTTTCATGAAACTGTTTCTTTTTGTTTGAGATTCATTGAATAAATGATACTCCCATATATGAAATATATTCAACAATGTGTCATCGGGAGCTCCACATTCAGATAAGGAGTCTTCCTCTTGTAATTTTATTATGTTTCCTTTTAGAAATGCAGAGCTAAAAAATGCACTCAGCCCTGGTGCCTACGGGGGTCCAATGACTCCTCTGCCACATGAGAAGACACCAGTATTATAAATGGCACGTGGTAGGTGTGGGCACTCTTACAAATTCTTCATTGGGGTCCAGGAGCTTCAAGTTACTTCTTGGACTTTCAGCTTAGGACACCATCATATTAAACCTAATTGTATTCTAAAAACTTCCATGCAGCTCGTGGTTGTTAGTGGCCTAGACATAATTCCTCTCAGATTTCTTGAGCAGAAGTGTTTTCACTTGTCATGACCTGTCCTATCCCACCTATAACAACAAGCCCTCCCTGACCTCCCGCTGCGTGTCAGGTGGCTTAAAATCACATCAGGGCATTGTACTTTGATGTCCTCTATGAAGCTGCTGATGAGTGGTGTCTATAAACATTTCTCCCTGTCAGCTCCACCATCCTTGCACCTCACCAACAGCTAATTGCTGGAAGCCTCTTCCTCCCGCTCTGCTCAGTGTTTGGTGTCAGCATTGTCCAGCTGTGTTTGAGAATTCCTTGACAGCATTTCCAGGCAGCTGTGACTGTCACTTGTTCACGTTCCACCAGTTCAACTCCATTTTTAACACTTGCGGCCAAACATCCTGCATTCAGCAGGGACAGATATGGTTCCTCGGTGCTGCTTCCATAAACTTGTTATCCAACTATTGTATGGTGTTTGAACAGGTGTGATGATCAATCTTATATCCTAATTAGAGATGAGCGAACATGCTCGTAACGAGCACTGTACCGCTCGCGTCCCCTGCACTCGCATGGGCGCAGGCAGCCGCTTCCGTCCTCCTCACCCGACGGAAGCGGCTGCCTGCGCCCATGCGAGCGCAGGGGAGCCGAGCGGTACAGTGCTTTTTACGAGCACGTTCGCTCATCTCTAATCCTAATGTAGGGCAGATGTGCTATATAAGGCTACTTTCACACTACCGGCAGCACCCTTCACCCGCCGGATCCGGTCTGCCGCAGGTGCAGATGTGGGGACGGAACCGCGCTCCGGCCCCACACGTGTCAGACTGTCTCTTACCTGTCCCAGCAGCTCTGGACACCACAGGACGGCACGCACAATGGAAGGGAAGGTAAGATTCCCCACAGCGCCCCCTGCTGGAGGGAGGAGGGTGCTGTGGAAAAAGTGCAAGGTGACGGATCCGTCATGAACTCCATTGAAAGTCAATGGAGGACGGATCAGTTTACTGTTGTGTCACACCGAACGGATCCGTCCCCATTGACTTGCATTAGGGGTCATTCCGGATCCGTCTTGGTGCGGATGCCCAGACCGGAGAGCAAATCGCAGTATGTTGCGGTTTGCTCTCCGGTTTGGAGACTGAAGACAACTGAACGGAATGCATTTAGGAGCATTCCGTTCTCTTCAGTTCATTTTTGTCCCCATTGACAATGAATGGGGACAAAACTGAAGCGTTTTATTCCGGTATTGAGCCCCTATGACAGAACTCAATGCCGGAATAAAACAACGCTGGTGTGAAAGTAGCCTAACACTCTCATGTTTAGAACTAGTATGTTATTATGGGATGGATCTTGTGCAATGCATTTACTTTGCTTGAATGTATATATTTGTCAAGAGTTTTATTAAAGGGGAAAGCCCAAGATATTGAGTCTGTACCTGGCCCCTTAGGATAATGTCTACAAGGACACAGTAAGAGGGATTTAGGAACACATACAGGTTAAAATGGATGTTGTAAATGCTGTATTGATGAAGGTTCATGGCTCTGTTCACATTTTGTTTGAACCATACATACTGCGTGGAAAAAAATCTCTTAAAAGGTGTTGTCCCATGAGAAATATTTTACAGTTTTCAAACCAGCACCTGGATCTGAATTCTTTTGTAATTGCATGCAATTAAAAATTTTGTATAGCCACTGAGTTATTCAATAAAATATATCTTTATAGTGCCACTTGCTTGTTGTTGTTTTTCACTTACTTCTTTCTCCATCTTACCGAGATGGCCGCACATGCTCAGTTTCATCCTTCAACTACCTCCTGTGCTGTGATAGGGAGAGCATGGGCACATCTCCTGAGCTGCAGCAGAAAAGACACTCCCCTTGAGCTGTCAGCTTGATATAAATCTAGCAGAGCAATGAATGTGGAGATCTCTGGATGTGAGATACAGGGCTGGTTCTAGCTTTGTTAGAAAGAGATTGTCATGTACTATATGAATACAGTGGTCCCTCAAGATACAATATTAATTGGTTCCAGGACTACCATTGTATGCTGAAACCATTGTAAATTGAGTAATCGGTTCCAAAGCCCCAAAATGTCATCCAAGATA
This sequence comes from Rhinella marina, assembly GCA_900303285.1. Classification (NCBI taxonomy): domain Eukaryota; kingdom Metazoa; phylum Chordata; class Amphibia; order Anura; family Bufonidae; genus Rhinella; species Rhinella marina. The sequence continues at coordinate 148,269 of ONZH01024648.1, forward strand.
AGAGAAAATGAAGATTTAAGAAAAATAATCAGACAACTAAGAGAGATAACACAAATCCTTATATATAACAGTCAGGAACAGCTGCTAACTAGCAACTAAGGCTACTTTCACACTAGCGGCAGCACGGATCCGGCGGGTGAAGGGGCCCGCCGGATCCGTGCTGCCGCAGGTGCACGTGTGGGGCCGGAACCACGCTCTGGCCCCATTCACTAGTGAAGATTTCGTGTCCCCCCCGCCACTGCCAGAAAGCTGCCGAGACATACCTGGAGTCCCAGTTTCCGCGGGAGAATAGTGCAGGAAGGGGAGCGGAACCCAAAGTAACAATGTGAAGATTCCAGCTCAGCGCAGAGCAGCCTGCACAGCGCCCTCTGCTGGACCTCCAAAGATGAAGCCGACTGAGAAGGAAAAGTGCAAGGTGACGGATCCGTCATGAACTCCATAGAAAGTCAATGGATCCGTTTACTAGTGTGTCACAACGAACGGATCCGTCCCCATTGACTTGCATTGGGGGTCATGACGGATCTGCCTTGGTGCGGATGCCCAGAACGGAGAGCAAACTGCAGCATGTTGCGGTTTGCTCTCCGGTCTGGAGACAGAACGGAATGCTTTTAGGAGCCTCCGTTCTCTTCACTTCAGTTTTGTCCCCATTGACAATGAATGGGGACAAAACTGAAGCGTTTTATTCCGGTATTGAGCCCCTATGACGGAACTCAATACTGGAATAAAACAACGCAAGTGTGAAAGTAGCCTAATACAGATATTTTATAGTAGCCTTGACTGGTTGGATCTGAGTCTGAGACATTGTATGTTGAGTCTGGTTTCAACTTATGATGGTTCAGAAAAGACCATTGTAGGTTGAAAATATTGTATCCTGAGGCCATTGTATCTTGAGGGATCACTATATATATATATATATATATATATATGTCATTTTTATTTTTTACATTAATCATGGGATAACCCCTCTAACTTATACACTAAACATATAGCCCTAACAAATGCACCTTTAAATCATATAGTTGCTATGTTGCCTAGAGAGATGCACCAATTAGGGATGAGTGAAGTGAATCTAATTAATTGATTCATCTCATCACGCAGAGTTTTTCACTTGTGGGGGGCTGTCCACCCAGCTGTTGAAGCACCCGTCTGCCACTTCATTGACAGGGCTGAACATCTCACCGTCTGTGACAATCTCGCACCTGCACAGCTGTTCCAAGTAGCAGTGCTTGCACAGAGGCTCTACTTTCTCTACTACATTTCAAATATGACCAATGTTTTAGAACAAAAGCTAGCAAAATGATGCATATCATATATGATAGGATCTCCATTAGGCTAGGGCTACACTGTGACACTGGCCGAATAACACGTGGCATGGCCAAAGTTCGCAGTATAACATAATGAATGTTGTCGCATTCTGACCCACAGGTTTTTGAAACCACATTACACAAGCTGCCAAAAAAATAGGTTTAGATGTCGCATGGCTTGTGTTTCGCAGTCACCACAACCATGCCTATAGCATAGCCAAAGTCGCCGTGTAGCCCTAGCCTCAATGACTCAGAGACAGAAGAATTCTGAGTAGTGGTAAACCTTGTAAGTACTCCAAATAAATGTCCTCCCATACAGATAGTGCTAAGTGGCTGTTTACTGATCTCTAATTCCAGAGCTGAAGACATGAAATGACATCTCATGCCTGACACCTATGCAAATTGCTCTTGTTTGTGGAATAAATATTCTAATTGCATGTAAATGACATGCATAAATCTGCATGTGAGAGTGATGGTGGCACCAGGCTGCCTGAAAATCTGTCTCTCAGTTTCTAGCTTTAGAAAAAACACAGAAATACATTTTGGACTGTAAATAGGAAATACTATTATATAATAAAAATGTGTATATATATATATATATATATATATATATATATATATATATATATATATATATATATATCTGTATCACCAGGTTATTCGCTGTTAAATCAGGCACAATGCCTTTTAGGGCTAGCTCAGCTGAATGTAATGATACCTTTCACTTACAGATAAATTGCTTCATTCTGGAAATAAAGAACTTTTAATCCATATGCAAATGAGCAGTCAAGTGCACCGAGGGCGGGCCTGATCCACTCTGCACACCCTTGCTCTTCCTGCCTCCTCTGCCTGCCTCTCTTTTCCCATCTTGATTGGCAGGGTCATGTTCCTGCATAGTCATCTTTCCTGGCTCTGTCAATCATGAAGAGGAGGGAAGGGTGCACAGAGTGAGTTAGGCCCACCGTTGGTGCACTTAAAGCGGCTCTGTCACCAGGATCAACCCTATTAAACCAGACATACTGGCTGGTAGGGCTCATCATGCTGATTAAAACTGTACCTTTCTTTTGTCTGTATGATAAATAGTTGAAGAGAAATCAGTGTTTTATATGCAAATGAGCAATTCGAGCACTCAGAAGCGGGGCTGAATATTCTGAGCACTGCTATGTAACACCCCCTGTGCTCTGCACACGAAATTATAGAACATGTCCTATTCTTGTCTGCAACAGTGGACAAGAATAGGCATTTTGAACGGGGCGCCTGGCCGTGTGTACCGCAAATTGCGGAGCACACGCTGGGCAGCATCCGTGGTATTGTGGATCCGCATTTTTGTGGATCCGCAATACTACAGTCGTCTGAAGGACATGTCTGTTAAAGAGCACTTATGGGATCATTTATCAAACTGGTGTAAAGTAAAACGGGCTTAGTTGGCTATAACAACCAATCAGATTCCACCTTTCATTTTGGACAGCTCCTTTGGAAAATGAAAGGTGGAATCTGATTGGTTGCTCTACTTAGTAGGTTAGCATCTAATGGTAGATCTCTGACATGTATGAAGTAGTCAGAATGCCTTAAAGGGGTTATCCAAGACTATTAAATGCCTCCCATATGCCCGGGCCCCTCACATTGAATATACTTACCTGGATCCCTGCTCGCTGAACCGCTCCTGGTTCGTGGGTGACCCTAGGGAGGCTCGTCCCCACCTTCCAGTGGCTGTTCTCAAACCCCATCCACCCCCTTCCCCCTGACACCAGAAGTTTTTATCCGTGCATGGGGAGAAGTAGCAGCGGCAGGACAGGGACCAAGAGTGGCGTAGGGATCCAGGTAAGTATAATTATTGTGAGGGGCGCTGCGTATGGGGGGCATTTAATAGTCTTGGTTAAGCCCTTTAAGATGGCCATACATCAGAGAATTCAAATTTCTAAACAACTTTTCTTTCATGGTTGATCCGTGAATGTTATTGTTTTGGCGGACATGAAGTATCATGTAAAAAGGGTGACAAAATCAGTCATTATAAGCCAGCATCCTCCTGTGACAATGGACAGAACACTGTATATGTCACAATGGACCAGCATATTCCAGGGACAATGAACGGAACACTTAAAGTGTCACAATGGTCCAGCATCTTCCACGGACAGCTGATGAAACACTGTGCATGTCACGATGGGCCAGCATCCTCCAGATAATGGACAGAACACTGCATGTGTCACATTGGTCCAGCATCTTCCAAGGACAATTTTGAGAACACTGCGCGTGTCACAATGGGCCAGCATACACCAGGGACAATGGATGTAAAATGTGCTTGTCATAATGGACCAGCATCATCCAGGAATAATCGAGTGAACACTGCCCGTGTCACAATGGTCCAGCATCATCAAAGGACAGCTGACAGAACACTGCACATGTCACAATGGGCCAGTATCCTACAAGGACAATGGAAGGAACACTGTACATGTCACAATGAGCCAGCATTCTTCAGGGACAATGATCATCGGAAAGCTGCATATCTCACTATGGGCCAGTATCTTCCAGGGACAATTGTCAGAACATTGCACATGTCCCAACGGTCAGGACTGTGATACAGCTGAATGCTGCAGAGGGGCACGATAGCCATGCCTGTGCTCCTTTGCAGAATGCTGTTGGGCCACTATGGGGGGAGCAGTATTCATAACTGGGGTAGTACTATAGGGACATTGCGGAGACTAAATAGGGGCATTTTTGTATCGGCACACATTATAAGGGGGGGGGCACTATGGTGACATTCATTCTAATGGGTGCATTAGAAGGGGGGATTTTTTGTACTGGCACACGTTATAAGGGGGTATTTTTTGAACTAGCATCCATTATAAGGGGCATTTTTTTGTACTTGCACACTTTATAAGGGGAATTATTGCTACTGGGGGCATTATGTTAGGCTTTATTACTGATGAGGGAATATGGGGAACATGATTACTAGTATGGGATCTATGAGGCATTATCATTTCTGGGACACAATTGGGGGCATTATTACTATTGGGGGCACTGTTAAAACTAAGGTCAATCTGGCAGAGAAATATTTCTATTGGTGGGACTTTTGGGAGCACTATTATTGGGGATGCACTATGTTTTGGTACTATTAGTGTTTGAGAAACTACTTGCTATACACAGTGTTTTTTAGGGCACTGTGTGTCAATAATTTTTGAAGGGGGCATTATTTGTGTGGTACTAGTATTTTCAGGGAGGATCTGTTTCTGCAGTATAGTATTGGTGAGCATAGTGGGCACATGGGGTGGCAGAATGGGGTGTGTCTATGTGTCACACTCTGCACACGGGGGTGGGGGGGTGGGGTTGCACACTCTGCAGAGACAACAGATGGCTGAGAGAAATTATCATGGTGGTCTGGCCCAAATGGAGAACATAAGGAAAGAGAGAGGTCTCAGAGGAGACATCACTTGATATAAGAGGTATGTGGAGCTGTATCAGACTGTAGATTTTGTACCACTATATGTAATGTTTTCCAAGTATGTCTTTAGCAGTAAGGCTGGAGGGAAGGAGTTAGGTTGAGAATTTGGCATGGGTGGTTCCATTTCAATTTTCACCTCTGGCAGCAGAAAGGTTAGGTCAACATCCTCCAGGGACAATGGATGGAACACTGTGCATGTCAGAATGGACCAGCTTCCTCCGGGTAAAATGGATGGAACACTGCAGGTGTTACAATGGACCAGCATTCTTTAGGGACAAAGGTTGAAACACTGCGTGTGTCACATTAGGCCAGCATACTCCAGGAACAATGGACAGAGCACTGGGCAAGTCACAATGGACCAGCATCTTTCAAGTGTTACGCTTTCCCACATGACTAATTCCCTGTGAGAGCAATGTCTGATCATACCCCACGTTCTTCCCATGATACCTTTCATGGTGAGGAGAGGCTTTCCCGAGGGGTGTACAAGGTGCTACCGCAGAGGGGAATTGAAACACAAGGGAATCAAGACCTGAGTGTGAACCCACTGGACTGACCTCTAGTAGAAACAATATACCCAGTGGATCCTGGGAGGCCAGAGGCTGATCAGACAGAAGCGTAGTCAGGGTACGAAGGCAGAAGTCGGGGCACGTGGCAATCAGGCAAAGTCCGTAAAACATAATCCAAAGTCTAAGGAAAATACATAAATTGCAGCCGCACACCGCTACCAGATAAAGCACAAAATGCCACAGTGATAGAATATTCCAAAGCTCATGCTATGCTTGTTTAATAAATTAGAGACTCTTGGCAAATACATTTTGTACAAAATTATCTGAGCCCATTCACCACAATCGTCAAGGTGGTCTCTGCAGAATGGGAACCTAACACTTTGTCCTACCTGTTACGTGCCAGTCTTGGCTTCCATATAATCAGGGGGTGTTTTGTTCCACATGCATGTAATGTCCACTTGCCTTTTGCCATTTCTGGTACTACAAAGGCCTCCCCTAGTTCAAGAGTGCAGACACTAACATGCATGCCGAATCACTCGGCTTTATAGTTGCACTGATTAAAAACCACCTGTGGGGCAAATGGGCTGGTCAGGAGTGCATGACCAAATGGAGTAGCCACACCTCCAGTACAAACTTACAAAGAAAAAAAAAAAGGAAATTTCAGTCAGCACATCCCAGAGTGCAGGTGCTGGTTGCTATGGCTAAATACATGTCAAAGGAAAATACATAAATTGCAGCCGCACACCGCTACCAGATAAAGCACAAATTGCCACAGTGATAGAATATTCCAAAGCTCATGCTATGCTTGTTTAATAAATTAGAGACTCTTGGCAAATACATTTTGTACAAAATTATCTGAGCCCATTCACCACAATCGTCAAGGTGGTCTATGCAGAATGGGAACCTAACACTTTGTCCTACCTGTTACGTGCCAGTCTTGGCTTCCATATAATCAGGGGGTGTTTTGTTCCACATGCATGTAATGTCCACTTGCCTTTTGCCATTTCTGGTACTACAAAGGCCTCCCCTAGTTCAGGAGTGTAGACACTAACATGCATGCCGAATCACTCGGCTTTATAGTTGCACTGATTAAAAACCACCTGTGGGGCAAATGGGCTGGTCAGGAGTGCATGACCAAATGGAGTCTGGTGCACAGAATGACAAGAAACAGCACAACACCTTAGCTTGAACAGGAAAGTAGACCAGCTAGGAACTTAATTGCTCAGGCACCTCCCAGTTGAAGGAGCACCAGAGTGCAAGCTCTGCTCAGACCTGGAAGGAGAATACCAGAGACTACATAGCTGCACCCGTGCCAGCGCTTCCTTCCTTGCTATACAACAGTTAAGCTACCCGCTGTCCACGCTTGTCAAAACAGAGCACAGCAGCAGGAGGAAGTGAAGGAGTCCGACACCCATGCCTGGGTGTTGGGGCGTCAGTGCAGGTAAGGAGTGCTGGGCTAACACCAAGGACAACTGACGGGAACACTATGTGTGTCACAATGGGCCATCATCTTCCAGAGACAATGGACGGAACACTGCGTGTGTCACAATGGTCTGGCATCTTCAAAGAACAATGGACGAAACACTGCCTGTGTCACAATGGGCCACCATATTCCATGGACAATTTTTAGAACACTACGCGTCCCCGGCCACTGCAGTTCTGATCATGTCCGGTCCCTGCTGCACCTCACTTCCAGCTACTTTGTTGTAATGGCTGTGAATGCTGCAATGACCAGTCTCAGCCAGTAATTGAGTCTTTCACAAAATGAGATGCAAGTGTCCCTCTTTGATCATCCAAAAAGTTGGGTGGTACGCTTTATAAATAGTGATCACCTTGTGTAAGTGCAATGTATGACCTAAACATGGTCACTTCTCTTCTGGGTGAATACAGGACATATTAATCATGGTCGATCTTAAGTAACTTCTGCATTAGTAGAACAGATCTCTACCTCACCAAGGTTACCTATGAGTCATATGGACTCCATGTACCTCTGTACAGTCTCTCAGTGTACTACAAATTTACTATTGCTATCAAATCATTAGGACTTGCAATGAATCAGATCAAGGACACCCAACACAGAGGTATTCAACCAATGTATGGAGCTTTTTAACTGACCAAACCATATACAGTACAGACCAAAAGTTTCGACACACCTTCTCATTCAAAGAGTTCTCTGTATTTTCATGACTATGAAAATTGTAGATTCACACTGAAGGCATCAAAACTATGAATTAATACACGTGGAATTATATACTTAACAAAAAAGTGTGAAACAACTGAAAATATGTCTTATATTCTAGGTTCTTCAAAGTAGCCACCTTTTGCTTTGATTACTGCTTTGCACACTCTTGGCTTTCTTTTGATGAGCTTCAAGAGGTAGTCACCTGAAATGGTTTTCACTTCACAAGTGTGCCCTGTCAGGTTTAATAAGTGGGATTTCTTGCCTTATAAATGGGGTTGGGACCATGAGTTGTGTTGGGCAGAAGTCAGGTGGATACACAGCAAGAAAAAAACAGCTAAGTAAAGAAAAACAAGTGGCCATCATTACTTTAAGAAATGAAGGTCAGTCAGTCCAAAAAATTGGGAAAACTTTAAGTGTCCCCAAGTGCAGTCGCAAAAACCATCAAGCGCTACAAAGAAACTGGCTCACATGAGGACTGCCCCAGGAAAGGAAGACCAAGAGTCACCTCTGCTGCGGAGGATGCGGAGGAAGTTCATCCGAGTCACCAGCCTCAGAAATCGCAGGTTAACAGCAGCTCAGATTAGAGACCAGGTCAATGCCACACAGAGTTCTAGCAGCAGACACATCTCTACAACAACTGTTAAGAGGAGACTGTGTGCAGCAGGCCTTCATGGTAAAATAGCTTCTAGGAAACCACTGCTAAGGACAGGCAACAAGCAGAAGAGACTTGTTTGTGCTAAAGAACACAAGGAATGGACATTAGACCAGTGGAAATCTGTGCTTTGGTCTGATGAGTCCAAATTTGAGATCTTTGGTTCCAACCACTGTGTCTTTGTGCGACGCAGAAAAGGTGAACGGATGGACTCTACATGCCTGGTTCCCTCCATGAAGCATGGAGGAGGAGGTGTGATGGTGTGGGGGTGCTTTGCTGGTGACATTGTTGGGGATTTATTCAAATTCGAAGGCATACTGAACCAGCATGGCTACCACAGCATCTTGCAGCGGCATGCTATTCCATCCGGTTTGCGTTTAGTTGGACCATCATTTATTTATCAACAGGACAATGATCCCAAACACACCTCCAGGCTATGTAAGGGCTATTTGACCAAGAAGGAGAGTGATGGGGTGCTACGCCAGATGACCTGGCCTCCACAGTCACCAGACCTGAACCCAATCGAGATGGTTTGGCGTGAGCTGGACCGCAGAGTGAAGGCAAAAGGGCCAACAAGTGCTAAGCATCTCTGGGAACTCCTTCAAGACTGTTGGAATACCATTTCAAGTGATTTCCTATTGAAGTTCATCAAGAGAAAAGAGAGTGTGCAAAGCAGTAATCAAAGCAAAAGGTGGCTACTTTGAAGAACCTAGAATATAAGACATATTTTCAGTTGTTTTACACTTTTTTGTTAAGTATATAATTCCACATGTGTTAATTCATAGTTTTGATGCCTTCAGTGTGAATCTACAATTTTCATAGTCATGAAAATACAGAAAACTCTTTGAATGAGAAGGTGTGTCCAAACTTTTGGTCTGTACTGTATGCCACAAAAATATATGCACCTCTGAGTGAAATAGTAGCTTAGATCACCCTACAAGATGACCGTGTGTCATCAGTAGTAGCATTTAACAAATTTACCCATTACATAATTATACAACAGGTTTTTGCCAACTGCCCAAATAAAATGACCATTATGTGGCAAATAAAAGCCTTTTGCCTCTCTTCCTCCGTAAAGGATTATACAGAAGAGTGGATAGAAGAGGGATGTGTATCAGTCACGTGATGGAGACTTTTATCCCAATAAACATGCTAATAGGGGGCTCTCTCTAGGTGGAAAGAAAGTTTTCTGTATTCATTCACCAACAATTTGTAGTGGAATCTCAGCTTTTGAAAGGAGGAACATTGACTGTCTTTGCTTAAAAGGAGAAGATGAATAGTCAGCCCTGACCACTGCTGGTCACATATGCTTCACTGCCCCGCCATTCATATTGTAATGATGAGAACACAGTCCTACTTAACAAAAGCAGAAAAGAATGGAAGAAGTAGGGCAGGGGCACATACAAACGTGTATTTAAAGCTTTTTCTACTAAAAATCTAGGAAATCACACATAAGCTGCCTACTTGCTCCATTGTTCCCAGTGTTCCTGGCATGAAGGTGCACACTATGCTACAAGTGACTCTGGATTAGTGATTTCTGTGTGGCAATAATTAGCAATCATTAAAGGGATTCTGCGGACCTTTGCTCAAAAAGTGAACCTGGAGCAGGAAGTGGTTTACCAATCACTTACCTGTATGAAGCGCTATTGTTTCCTCCCATTGCAATCACATGATTGACTTGCTCCAAATTCTGGCGCTTCCTCTGATGTGCCGTTTCAGATCTTCTCTATTGGCTTCCGTCCACTGCAACGTATAGGTGTCATCAATGACTTTGCATATATTGCAGACTGGAAGCTCCTGGGAAGTAGTGCTTCCCTGGTGCTTGTGAAATATCAGGACTGACAACTTGATGCATAGTATGGGACAGCACAAATCACACTGGGTCTGGTTAGAAAACCCAGCAGAAACAGGAATTTGTGATTTGAAAAATTCGGGCCAGCAGTGGTGATGCAGCCAAAGAAGTGATGAAATTGAAATAAAGCATTTGGAGAATGTAATATTTGGAGTAAGTTGAGTACTGTCAGCAGATTTGTTCCTAGGAAACCGGCTGGTTTGTTGCATGTGAACTTGGCAGCTGAAGACATCTGTGTTGGTCCCATGTTCAAAATAATGTTTTAATAAATGCAAATGAGCCTCTAGGAGCAACGGGGGTGTTACCATTACACCTAGAGGCTCTGCTCTCTGCGCAACTGCTGCGCCTTCTGCACTTTAATTGACAGGGCCAGGCGTAATGACATTATCACTGCCTGGCTCTGTCAGTCAAAGTGGAGAGAATGGCAGTGGCAGTTGCAAAAAGAGCTGAGACTTTAGGTGTTACAGCAAAGCCTCTGTTGCCTCTAAAGGCTCATTTGCATATATTTTAAAACATAATATTTCTCAGCAATGTGGGCACATATGAACATGGGACCAAGACAGACGCCTTCAGCTGCCAAGTGCACAAGTAACAGGTCAGCCAGTTTCATAGGTACAAATCTGCTGACAGATGCCCTTTAAAAAATCCAGTTTGGTCATTGGGGAACCCCTTTAAAACACCAAAGCTAGTGTTTAGATCTAGAATTTCATGTTACTTATTCCAAGGGCTCTTTCCATACATTACCATACTGGCAATATATGGAAGGCATATAAGCGGTTGCATAGCCTCTGTGTGATTCCATAAGCCTTTATTCTGCCCTAGAGTTAACACTTCCAGAGGTGTGACCAGTGGCGTAACTACAACTAACTGGGCCCCACAGCAAATTTTTGAACGGGGCCCCCCCAGAAACTTCTTCGCAACCCACAACTCAAATGCAACCGTCACTCTTGTGACTAGTCAAGATTGAGCTCTCCCAGACAAGGCCTGACAGCCGCTCCATCCGTTTCCTATAGTGTCACTGTATATAATGTCATTGTATAATACTGTTGAGGGGGCCCTGACAAAAAAATCAATTAGTCTCCCTCCTGAGGGGGCCCCTTGTGGGTCTGGGCCCCAAAGCAGCTGCTTCCCCTGCTTCCCCTATTGCTACGCCCCTGGGTGTGACATACAGAGGTACAGAGGCTCTATGGTACCCGACAATACATATATATAAATATATATTTATTGTAAGGGATCGTATCCTCTCAGGGGGTCGACATCACACAATCTCTTCAAAACATGGGGATTTTCAGGTCCAACTCAATTTTATTGGCACCAGCACACCAAAACAAATCATAAAAATAAAACACCTGCCCGGCTAGGCTCTGGCTAAACATTAGGGTTTTTCTATCTCACCTCTTAATAACACGCAGTTCACATTCAGCTTTTGTTGCGGCTTCCGTCAGCCATACGGTTCAGCCGCTTCCTGGCTGTAACCTCCACTAACAGTTCACGCCCGGGGAGAGATTTGGCTACACGTAGCCTGTGGTCCCCTCAGCCCACCTGGCTGAGACCACAACAAGCCTCCCTGGCTTCAACCTCTCTCAGGTTCAGTTCCTCTCCCCAGACTGACACACTGGAGGATTACTTATCCCTCCCAGATTACACCAGCTGGCCTCACCTGCAATCTCCTCAAGCCAGAGAAAAACCCTGCCCTGGAATGGGGTGGATTGGAAAGGTCCCACTGCCATCCTGCCTTCCCAATCCAAATAAAATCCAGCCCAGTTATTACTAACAAAATAGCTCCAGCAACTAAGTTTAATGAAGCCAGCACCGTCTACCTGGACTTTATCCATCTTACCCAGTTAAGGAACCTGAGTGAGATGTACACCCTTTCCAGCTTTACAGTACACATCACCACAATATATATATACTTTGAGTCATGTTTGGGGTGTTTGTTGCACATGTAAAGTACTACCCGAATGCAGTGAAAACCATTTGGAATGTTATAAAATAATAATAGACGCTATACTCACCCTAACGATCCCTCAACATTTAAATTCCAACACCTTCTGGTCCCCAACCGATCTCTAACCTCCTACTTCAGTGACATAGACATAGGATACGACATTCTATCATGGATATCTGACTGTGTAATCAGCCCCTGAGCAGCCAGTGCAGAGGATGAGAGTGGTAGTGGCCCTGATGAGATTTTGTGTCACTATATGCTCCTCCAGGCCGGCGCTCTCTGATGATCGGTGCAAGGAAAAGATGGTACATGGAGTCAGGCAAGGAGTAAAAGAACAAAAGTCTCTTTTTACTAAATGTGAAAGATAAGTTGTAGTACATCCAGCAGTAGTTGTATACAGTGCAATTTCACTCCCCAGATGATGAGGTATGGTGGCAGACGATGAAACTCTGAGTATACTAGCCTTCAAAAGTCTCTCTTCTCTACTTATACTCTTGCAAACAGCAATAAACTGGCACTCGTGGCTATAGGTGTCCACTTGTGAAATGCAGGCTTATGCGTGTGCCTGTCATGAACTGTGGTGATCGGTGTCTTAACATGTTTCCCCTCACCTGCAGCAGAGTCTGTTTAGTTGTAGTGCTGATCACTCTGCTGACTGTAAATGCTGTAGCTTGAAGAACTTCTGCAGCCTAGGATGAGCTCTTTCAAAGCTTGCCAAGCTAACTCTCCCTTCTGACAAGAAATTGGACTAGACTAGTCCTATCAACTGGGGGGGGGGGAGTGAAGTGGTTAGCTCCATTCCCAGTGCCACATACATGCCATCTGCTGTTGTAACAATTCTTAGCATGTCAAAATCATTACAAACATTACATTACAAACCCAAACTTTGCAGATAACCCCAAGCCTGGGGTACTGGAACTGCTAAAGCCAATTACTGGCTGTAGAGGTGACCTGTTGAGCCCAGTGACTGGATGAAGCAGTCACATGTCAGCAGGGGCGGACAAGGAACTTAAAGTGGCCCTAGGAAAAAATACTAAAAGTGGACCAGTTTTGTAGTTGAGTCCAAATTGATTAAAAAGCAGGGTCCACAATACCATATTGTGGCACATTATACCACCCCAACAAAGCCAAATGCCACAATCTATCACAAAATACATCCCCATAAACTTCCACTGGCTGGCCATGAGGAGGGCTCAGGTGGCCCCCTGGGCATCAGCCCACCTGGAAGGTCTATGACCAATCCACCCCTGCATGTCAGGATGCCATTGATGAAGCAGGAAGAACAGAGACCATTGGTGGATCGGAAAGGTGAATTTAACTTCCTTTATTATTTTATGACATTTTTTTAAGTACATGGCTGAAAAACCCAATAAACACTAGAGATGAGTTGAACATTTGCCCATCCACTACTGCCTTTTTCCCTTTTCTCTCTACTCAATCAGCAGTGGTTGGGCGGAGCAGTGGGAGCTCAGGAATAAACTGGACTCTTCTCTGCTGCCAGCATTATACAGTAAGTTCTTGCAATCCACTAGACTAGATGGACCAGGTGGTCTTTTTCTGCCGTCAATCTTCTATGTTTCTATGTTTCACTTGCCAAGTTAGTTACAGTGAGAGCATCATAAACCAAATAACAGATTAAGAAATTATACATTTAATTACAAATTTTTATTTTAGCCTCCATTGTCTTAAATGGGAGAAATACAGTTTCTTAATAGGTATACGTAAACTCTGCACAGCACCATAATTTTATATAAAAGAGTCCACAATCATTTGATCACTATTAGTTATTAGAGTTTGATTTTCAAGGTACATTTGACATGAACTGTTCCCAAGGTCATGTCACCAAGAGAACTCATCACAATTCATAAGAGACAACAGTGAAGCTTTAGGGGAGCAAACCTTGATCAGTAGTATAATGAAAAAGGCCAATTTTATTTGAAAGAAGAGACTGGATGCACTCTTGAGTGATTAGCTGCATGTCTTACACCACTCATCATGGATGACACCATGATTTATCGTGTCCAGAGGTGTAATGAGCCAAGCAGTGGACTGAGCAGAAGAAGGTGACATGGTCAGATGAATGAATAATAAAGAGGTTTACTTGTAGCACACAACATTGGATATTTACTGCCAGGAATTTATGGTGGTCCTTCAAGTTACAATATTAATTGGTTTCAAAAAACCATTGTACGTTGAAACCACTGTAACTTACGTCCATAACTTTACAAAAATTAATAATTGGATCCAAAGCTCCAAATTGTCATCCCAAGATAAGAGAAATGAACATTTAAGAAAGATAAGTAGATACCTAAAACACTAAAGAAAATCCTTACATATAACAGTGAGGAATTGATGCTGGAAGTTGTAATCACTTTTTACAATGAATATATGAGCTTCTTCGGAGTCCTGTATGTAAAAAAATAAATAAAATGGAGCTGCTCTCACCAGACATCCAAAGGAGGAGCTCATCCTGGCACAGAAATAGAGCAGTACAGGACAGCACTGTACTTGTAGTGTACTATACTAGAGCACGGCGAGTACACCTAAGTGTGTGAAAATGTAAAAAAAATGTAAAAAAAAAAATCTGCACTATTTGAGAAAAAATCCTTTTTCTATTTTACATCTGTTTACATCATTTAAAGATTATGTCCACCTATTCAATATTTACCTTTGTTTTGCTCCATTATAACTTTGTCTCCAGACTACACAGACTTTGTAGTCTGTAACCAGTGAAATACATAGGTCTGCATAGTAGCTGAAGACCCAAAGCGATATGAGATCCAGATCATTTTAGTATTTGAAAAATAAAGATTCTTAATTCCTCCATTTGGCTGAAAAGTAAGGGTTCTAAGATGGCTATACATATAAGGCTGAGTTCACATCACCGTTTAGCTTTCCGTTCTTCTGATCCGTCAGAAGAAGAAAGAAAAAAAACAGGATCCTGTAAAAAAAACGGATCCAGTTGCATCAGTTGTCATCCATTTGAGCAATCTCCGTTTTAGATCCGTTTTTTAGACGGGAAAAAAAGTCCTGCATGCAGTACTTTTGTTTCAGTCTAAAAAAACTGATTTGAGATGGAAATAGCTCAAACGGATGCAAAATGATGCAACAGGATCCGTTTTTTTTTACTGGATCCTGTTTTTTTTTTCTCTCTCTCTCGTCTGACAGATCAGAAGAACAGAAAGCTAAACGGTGATGTGAATGCACCCTTAGATGAATGTTGGCAGACTGTACAGATTGCAGAATGTTATTCTATAAGTACATGATTTACTGTCCTTGATATCGTGGAACAGAGTTTGAAGTGTATTGAATTAATCCCATGACAGAAGAGAGGGCAGACCATAGTAATGATCAAAAAGCCCCCCACCCCCTTTATGGTGCCCCAGTAGAGATGGTCCTGGTGTGCTTCCTCCTCCATCTCCTCCATGACTCTTAGGACAATTACCCACCCCTTCTTTGCTAACAATGCAGTGTCTCTAGAGGCGCGTTCTGCACAAGTTCTCTCTACTTGTATCTAGTAGAAGACGAAATGGGACAGATCGGGGCTGGGTCCCCTTTGCAAAACAGCTCCATATCAGCTGCATGGTCAGCCTCTATGCTATGTGCACCCTTGTAGTGATGTGTAGATGGGCTCAATATGAAATATGCTTACCACTGATATATATATTTTGTAGAAGGACAATTAACCCACGAGGGTAATATACTTGGAAGGTCACACAAATACAGGGAGATGACGGTCATATTTGTGCTCCTGACCCAGGGCTATAGGGCTACAGTGCTAACCACTGATTCAATGTGCCTCCTACTTAGAAAATACCACAGTGAAAATGTCATTCAGACTGAACGAAGATGTAAGTTGCCTCATAAATGAATAGGGTTAATTATGCCTTGCTCATCTTGTCAGTGAGCTCTGCAAATAGTACATCTGCTTTCTTACTAATGGGGGATCTGGCTGCAAATGCACGCACCCTCTGTTTGGGTATTTATTTCATTTGGTGTTAAATGGCCTGGTAAAAATAGCAGATGCTTATTTAACGCAGCATTTGGATTCAGAATGCACAAGCTGTACGGCTCAGCTGCGGGCGCACAACAATATGCACTTTGTTCAAGCAAGTGCTTATTTCTACAAGACTAGTGGCTAATTCACAGTCTGCTAGAACAGCCCGGGTCTGGGAATGTATTTTTTCAGGCTCATGCAGACGGGGCATGCAATGGGAATAATAATACCAGTGTCTAGCACACTATGAGAAAATGCTGCGCTGAGTTTACTATGTCACATCGGTTTCCAGCCTAACCATTTATTGCCATTCTAAAAAAAACAAAAGATACGGCATTTCGAAAACCATAATAACCTTTCTTTCTATAGCGCCAATATATATATACACATTTCCTTACAATAAGTGGAAGCAAGATTACAAAATGCCTAAAACTGAAAAAATGTGTGCTAAATTGAGTTTTATCACAAAAAGTTTTTACTTTCGTACTATGCTTTTAAATGCTTCCTGCACCATAAATGCACTGCACGGCGAGGTACTCAACTGCCAGTGCCATACACTACAGCACAGTGTTCTGGCTGTCCAAGGGCGGATTGGGAACTTAAAGTGGCCCTGGAAAAATTACTAAAAGTGGCCCAATTTTATAGTTGGGTCCAAATTGATGGAATGCAAGGCCAGCAATACTATATTTTGGCACATTATACAACCCCACAGAGCCAAATACCAGAGTGCATCACAAAATGCATCCCCAGTAGCCAGTCGTGAGGAGGGCCCAGGCGGCCCCCTGGACATCGGCCCACCAGGAAATTTCCCTGTAAGGTCTATGGCCAATCCGTCCCTGTGGCTGTCTGGGGTGGCTGTGATTTATCCCTTGGAATGGCGTGATCAATAGAAATCAAGGCAGCAGGAGGTTGCATCTACTTTTAGCCTGCTTGTCAGCTGACAGCTTAAAGAGGTTGTCCGGGTTCAGAGCTGAACGTGGACATATCCCCATCATCACCTCTCCTGCCCCCCTGATATAAGCATTTGAACATTTCAAAGGCATTTTATGAAGGTATGATGAAGTACCGGGCTCTCTATAGGGACTGCTAAGTGGAGACTTCCGGCCAGCAGTGAACCCGGTGACATCAACGGCACTAATGGGCGGGCTTTAGCACTGCCCTAGCCTATAAAACAGTAGAGCAGCCTCCGCCTAGCAGTGTAGGGAAGCCTCCGCCTAGCAGTGTAGGGAAGCCTCCACCTAGCAGTGTTCTAAAATGTTCAGATTTTCTCAGAATACTCTGAGCA
The DNA here is from genome assembly GCA_900303285.1 of Rhinella marina. Lineage (NCBI taxonomy): Eukaryota > Metazoa > Chordata > Amphibia > Anura > Bufonidae > Rhinella > Rhinella marina. The sequence goes on from ONZH01024648.1 coordinate 165,434, forward strand.
GTAACAAAGGGTTATTTTAGTACTTGTTTTGAGTCCTTTAGTTCTGTCATTGACTTTACCAGTGAGATATTCTCACACAGCAGATCATGTTAGCTGGATTTCCCCTTTAAGAAGATAGTTTAGGTCCAATTGCATTATCTTTTGTTCTAGGTGTTAATGAAGGTGATCTTCTTCATACAAACAATTTGTAGAAGTAATTGCTGTTTATTAGCAATGTATTAGTTTATTAGTTGATCACTAGCCATAAGTTTAACTGTCTCATCTTTGAGTCAAAGCTGGCAGAACAGTGAGCTCTTCTGCGCCGTACAAATGCATGCCGTCCGTCATCTCTCTGCTCAGCACGCCTCATTATGTTACCACAATCCTTAATAAGGTGTTACTAATTACTAATGGTATAATCAGACTCCAAAACCTTTCATCAAAACAATGGTGGTCCTTATTATTCTCTAGGATTCATTAAATCCACACGCTTGTAAGACACCTTGGCATCACTTTACACATTTTTATAGGAGCTGATGACTTTGTAGCCTTTGGGTTAGCAATTAGTATAATTACAGATAAAATACTGGATATTTAGCAAAAATTGAGCAATGTGAAATTATGCAGGCACTGTAGATCAGTTCAGGGGCGGACATGTATAGCCTGTAAAGTTGCATGGGACCACTGCAGGCTAGGGGGTCATGGCTATCTGAAAAATGGTGGCTTCTTATATCTATTTGATGCCATGTAAGGGCTGTGCTCCTGTCCATCCTTATCTCACAGTCATTGGTGGATTGGTACAGAACCGTGGTGTTTCCTGGAGAGCCATGAGGTGTCAATAAGGAAAGCTACTGTGGCATCACAAATGTGTTTCGATCAAGTAAAATGAGGCGGGCTATAATCAGTTACACTATTATGACATCAAAAATAGCTTTAGTCAAGTGAGCTGCTGTGACATCACAACTGTGCTTCTGTCAGGTGAGCTACTGCAACTCTGACATCACAAGTGTGTTTCTGTAACATACTGCTGTGACATCACAACTGTGCTTCTGTCAGGTGAGCTACTGTGACATCACAAGTGTGTTTCTGTAACATGCTGCTGTGACATCACAACGGTGCTTCTGTCAGGTGAGCTACTGTGACATCACAAGTGTGATTCTGTAACATGCTGCTGAGACATTGCAACTGTGCTTCTGTCAGGTGAGTTACTGTGATATCACAAGTGTGTTTCTGTAATATGCTGCTGTGACATCACAACGGTGCTTCTGCCAGGTGAGCTACTGTGACATCACAAGTGTGTTTCTGTAACATGCTGCTGTGACATCACAACAGTGCTTCTGTCAGGTCAGCTACTGTGACATCACAAGTGTGTTTATGTAACATGCTGCTGTGACATTACAACTGTGCTTCTGTCAGGTGAGCTACTGTGACATCACAATTGTGTCCATCAAGTAAAATGATGTGGGTTATAATCAGGTAAGCTATTATGACATCACAAGTAGGTTTAGTCAAGTGAGCTACTGTGAGATTACCAGTTTGTTTCTGTCAGGTGAACTACTTTGACATCACAAGTGTGTTTCTGTAACATGCTGCTCTGACATCACAACTGTGCTTCTGTCGGGTGAGCTACTATGACATCACAACTGTGTTTCCATCATGTAAAATTATGTAATATCACAAGTGGGTTATAATCAGGTAAGCTATTGGGACATCATCAGTAGGTTTACTAAAGTGAACTACTGTGACATCACTTGTGTTTCTGTAACATGCTGCTGTGACATCACAAGAGGGTTTTAGATAGGTAAGCTGCAGTGACATCAAAATTGTGTTTGTTCAGGTAATTGCTGTAATATGTATTTTCATCAAGTAAAATACTGTGACATCACAAGTGAGTCACAGTCAGGTAAGATGATATGACATCATAAGTAAGTTGTAGTGAGGTAATCTGTGACATGAGAGCTGTGCTTCTGTCAAGTGATCTGTTACAGAGGTAACTGTTGTGATTAGAGACTAATTAATTAGTCACAAATGACTATTAATTAGGTATACCCGGACCACTCTGCCTTAGGGTACAGCCACACCGAACGGCCATGCTGGGGACGGGTTGTGGCTATGCTGTGGGGAAAAAAACATGTGGCCAATTAGCACGTAGCTGCCTTTCATTTAATAATAAAGACCGCACTGTATAGTCAGTCTTCATTGTTAATAGTCGCATGGAACCTTTAATGCACATTTAAATAGGGGCTTTACTCACTTCTCCAACCCCAGCACTCTCCTGCCCTACAGGTGGGAGCACTTCTTCTGCCATCTGCTTTTCCTCCTTTTCCACATCATCTAATATTAATGAAAATATGTAATCAGGATGATTTGGAAGAAATAAAGCCAGCAAAAGATGAGGATAGTCATCATTAAGACCTGCTCCCACTAAGGGGTGCAGACTGGATGGTATTGGTTGGCACACTGGCACCGGAATAATAGAGGCTTCCATCTTATTGAATTACATTTATGGATGATGTAGGAATAAGTAAATGTAGGAATAAATAAAACTGACAGAATATGCACTCTCACTGCATTCTCCCTGCACTCTCCCTGCAGTCTCCTTGTATTCTCTCTCTTCAATATTCTTCTATGAATCATTTTCAGCAACACTGTCCCTAGCGCATGAGCACTTGCCACGTCTCTCCCTATTCTCAGCTCACAGGACAATGGCGGAGACCGCACAGGATGAGGGTTTTATAGGGCCATGACATCACAAGGGATGGCAATTTGTGGATTGGCTGGCTGCACGGCATTATAGGGGATCTTGTGTTCCTGGGCTTGTGTCCTCTACACTTAGTTTCATTTTGTAATATGTGCATCCGTCATTTTACGAAAAACTGATTTGCTACCAGGAAGTGCAATGAAATTCAGATTCATTGCGAATTAAAGTTTTTCTTAACTTCGGACTGAATTGTTTTGAATGCTTCGCTTAACACTAACTATGATGTCACTGCTTTATTTCAGTCAGAAAGCTATTGTTTTCCCGGTAAGTAGGGCTCCTTTGGATGTCCCAATTGCAGTGGAAAAAGTTAAAATTACCAAAAAAAAAATGTCATTGTCCCCCAGAGGTCTTTTAGTAACCTCTTGGGTGAAATATGTCCCAAAACTTATAATAAAATACAATTAAAGGGTAAAAAAAACGCCCACGCCACCTGAAACCGTTACTGTCCCATTCATGTGAAACTATAGATATTATATATGAAAATGACCAGCATAAAATAGGGAACTTAATTAAATAATTTATTTTGGTGTCAGTTTGCCTTTTTAAAGAATAAGGAGCTATTGTTTGACAAAAAAAGAATTTCTTTGCAGTTTTCCCCAAATAAACCGTTCATTTTTACATTGCATGCAGGGATTTTTTCCCATCTAAATTTACAGATCTCAGACATGTCTAAAATGGATGCCAAATGTGCATAATTGAGGCTCAGTATTTGTTTTTTTTATTTTACAGGATCCGTTTTTTTTTCTTTATTTTTCTGCTCTTCTGACAGATCAGAATAACGGAAGAACAGTGTTTCACGTCATAAACAGTGACATGAAGTCAGCCTAAGGCCTCATGCACGCGAATGTGTGCCGGCCGTGCCCGTGCTGCGGGCCGCAAACTGCGGTCCGCAATGCACGGGCACTGACCGTGAGGCCACCGCATGTGGATCGCGGACCCATTCACTTGAATGGGGTCCGCGATCCGCATCCGAGGGTCCGCACCGCAAAAAAGTAGTGCTTGCGCTACTTTTTTGCGGTGCGGAGGCACGGCCAGAAACACCACGGAAGCACACCGTAGTGCTTCCGTGGTGTTCCGATCCGTGCCTCCGCTCCGCATCTCCCGGATCGCGGACCCATTGAAGTGAATGGGTCCGCGATCCGTGATGCGGGCTGCACACGGCCGGTGCCCATTTACTGCGGACCCGCCGTATGCGGCCCGCAGCACGGGCACGGCCAGCACACGTTCGTGTGCATGAGCCCTAAGACAGAAAAAAACTGCAGATTAATAAACAGATTAACAAAGAGTCCTAGGTGTCACATAAAAAAACATGACAAATATTATTTTGGTGGTCCAACAAACAAAAGATGTTGCATAAGATGTGCTTGAGAACTGTGGCACATTTTCAATGGTAAATCCTCCCTGTGTTTTTTAAAATTGGTGGCAGGAGCTTTGGGATATTAAATTGCAGAGTAAAGAAATTTTACTATATTTGTGTGCTTAGTTTAACTTTTTTTTTTGTTTTACTATTTTTTCTAATAAATTGTCAGAATTACAATATATACTAAAGCAGAAAAAAATTCCACCTTCCATATGTTATCCTGACCTTGTTCTTGACATTCTGGCCTTGTCCTTGGCAGTGCTGTAATTTCTCATTGGTGCAATATATAACAAGCAAATGTCATATGAGGCAATATGGAGGTGAACAATACTGTGCACCTGCTGAGCTGTAAAATCAATGGCGAATATCTGGATTTAGCTAGTTTGGACATTTTATTTTGTAGTTATGGTAGTGCTTACATCGAAGGCTGTTTAGTTTTGCAGCATTTTTTTATAGTCATTTAAATCATTTTTAATAATAATAATAATAATATTTTCATATTAAAGTCATAAGAACAAAATGTAGTGGTTTATTCAGAATCACCAGTTAGGGGTTGTTCACATATCAGTTATTTGATCAGTTATTTCCATCAGTTATTGTGAGCCAAAACCAGGTGTGGGTCAAAAACACTGAACAGGTGCAGATCTTTTCATTATACCTGATCTCTGTGTAGCCTCCACTCCTGGTTTTGGCTCACAATATATGATGGAAATAACTGATCAAATAACTGATATGTGAACAACCCCTAACAATAGTATTAGACGGCATCAGTCAGTACCAACCTGAAGAGGGGGATTCATTTGACGTTTTGTAGTGTTATGCAAAATTACTTAAAGGGTTTCTCTGGGAATAATTTTTTTTTTAATCTAATGCCCTCAGCCAACCTCTGTAAATAGTCCCGAGAACATGGACATGCTGGAGCCAGTGCAGAGGACTGGGGCGATGGGGAGAAGGTAAGTTTGAATCTTGTATTTAAAGGGAACCTGTCATCTCCGAAACACCCCCTGAACTAGAGTAAGCGGTGTATAGTGTAAGTGATGCTGAATCAGAATATGTAAGTTTTATCTTCATACTCACTTCCGTTCTGACGCTGTGCTCCCACAAACCAGCAGTAAAATGCATTGAAAGGACTCTTCTTTGAGTCCTCTCCATTATATGAGTGAGCACATGAGTCCACTGAGTGCATTTTACTGCAGGTTTGTGGGAGCACAGTGTCAGAATGGAAGTGAGTATGAAGATAAAACTTACATAACCGGATGTGACGTCACTTATACTATACAACGCTTACTCTAGTTTGGAGGGTGTTTCAGAGCTGACAGGTTCCCTTTAAGGATGCAGGCAGTAGATAAAACATCTTTATTCCCAGAGAAACCCTTTAAAGGGGGTATTTACAATATCACAATCATGTACCAGCTATTAAAAAATATTAATCTATGAAAATACTAACATTTATGAAACATGGATGTACCTAAAGATCTGAACCCCCAAATAACTAATCCTATTATTTTGCATATACCTGGCTGGTCCTCGGTAGTCCTTCTTCTAACAGGATGGGCGTACGCAGCAGCCCTAGAGGAGCTGGAGCGGAGGATGGGAGTGGTAGTGGCTCTGGCTGGTACAGTCAGTCACAGTGGCTTTTCCTCATATTGTTGCTCCCTCGGGCTGTGCAATGAAACAAGGGCACACCCTTTCTTCCCTGAGGGCACACCCTGGTTCTGGGGCTCCCACCCGCGTGCCCGTGGTGTTAAATTTTTGGGTGGGTGCAATTCAGAGAGTGTGAGATTCAATAGCCACGGTATGGTGTAGTAGTCAGAAAACCAGGCCAATGGTAGAAGAATAAGAGTTTCTTAAAAGTGGAAGTTGTTGTACATCCAACTATAGCTGTCACAGTTCCAACTTTTCACAGTGTAATTCTCTCCCAGATAGCAATGTATCGATTTAGGAAAGAATGGGAGTTATGGTCCTCTTTGTACACAGTATCAGTAGAACCTATGGCTGGCAATAGTACTTGTGCAACAATGGCTGTAGTGTCCACTGCGGGATCGAGGGTTTTAGTGATACGACTGGTCGGGATGTGTCTAGATGTGAAAGGTGTCTTCTCTCCGTTTCGGAGATCCGGATGCCTGATCTGGCCCAAATGCTAGCTGTTGGCCGGACAAAAAAAATCATTGCATGCAATGGTTTTTGTTTGTTCTAAACCTGGCATTTATGCCAGAAATCAGCTGGATCGCCGCCGGACTTCATTGCAGTCAATTAGGATCCGTCAGTGAAGTGGAGGATCTGACAGGCTGCTCTGTGCCGGAATAGCCTGCCGAATCTCTTAATGGAGACGTGAACTAAGCTTTAACAGTGTCCCTCACAGCAGTAAAGTCATAGCAGTTCTTCAATTCTCTCCTTTGTCTTTCTCCTTCTGCAGATCAAGAAGAGCTTGGTTAGGCTACTTTCACACTGGCGGCTCCATCCTCATTCACTATAATGGGTGGCGGGCTGGAGTTCCGGCCGCAGCACGGCAAACATGCCGAGAGACGGCCGGAAGAAAATTACAACATTTCGTAATTTTCGTCTGGCCCCCTCTCGGTATGTTTGCTGTGCTGCGGCCAGAACTCCGGCCCGCCCCCATTATAGTGAATGGGGACGGAGCGCGGAACTCTGGCCCCACACGTGCAATAGTGGCAGCACGGATCTGGCAGGCTGTTCACCTGCCGGAACAGCCTGTCAGATACCTGTGCCGCCAGTGTGAAAGTAGCCTTAGTCTCTATAACTTTCTACACCTAAGAAGAAGGAGCACAAGTCACAGCTTCCTCTCTCTCTCTCTCTGGACTCTTCCTAGAACAACCTTCAGCTAGGGGTGGAGCCAGCCACCACCTAGCCTCCTAAAAGGGCTGAGCCAGGATTGTTAACTCTAACTATACCATCCATACACAGCTATACAGGGCATAATACAGTTCTGGGGTACTGCACATGCACACAGTAATGTCAGACAGGTGTTTTTGCACCGTGCACGCAACTTTTGAGTATAAGGAGGGTGCAGTGGGGCAAGACCAGGGCCAGGACATTGGGCCTGACACATTTACTATCTTACACCTGAAATGACAGTTACGCTTCACACATATTTTATAAGAATTGCTTTTGATGATCATTTTCACAATCTATATTGGGAAAAAAAACGGAAGTTTACAATCTGGCCACTAAGTCTACCTAATAATACGGTGACACTAACTGTCCTGTAGAGATCACTTTTTAAGGGCTCATTCAGATGGCTGTATGTTGCTTTCTGCATCTGATCTGCAATTTTGCGGATTAGATACTAACCCATTCATTTCTATGGGGCCCTTTTCAAATCAATAAATATCTCCAGGCTATGGGTTCCTATGGTCAATGTGTCTGCAGTAAGGGTACCTGCAAGTGATGCAGATTTGTATACAGAGAATCCGCAAGAAATCTGCACCAAAACCGCTCATAAATCAGATCTATTTATCGTACTTTTGGTGCATCTCATAAAAGCAGCTGGCAAAGTCCGGTAGGGCGCATGCGTGGCTGCCATCCTTTCATTTCTATGGGGCTGCCAAAAATAACCAAGTTCCCATTGACTTTTACGGGGTGTGCGCTTGGTGGTGGCCGGACCCGGAAAAACCAGGGGTCCTCCAGTCACTATTTTCCCCCACTCCATTCTCGATATATGTGCAGGTCCCAGAGGTGGGACCCACATCTATTAGACAATGGGGAGATATCCTTGGCATATGCCCCATTGTCACAGATGGGAATACCCCTTTAAGGAGTTCTCTCTGGGGAGTCTGTATCAGGAGCAGGAGCACTGCAGGTTCCTTCCTCTCCCCGTTATCGGCAGCAGGACCAGCCTATTCCTACCAAAAGGGATCAAACAGAGTGGTGAGCCCTGTTCCTTGCCAGCCATTCGTTGCTGGTAACTACAGCCTGGGCCCTGAAGCATACAATAAATAACTACATACAATTCTAGTACCCCTAGGTCCGGGATACTACAAACGCATGTGCAGCCATCCTCTGTTCATGGATACGGGAGTTCCAAAAATAGGCGCGCATCGGCTTAGCTATTCCTTGCAGTCTGATCCTGGTAATATGCCATCAATGTCTGGGAAGGACAGGCTCCCTTAATAATAGGGTGTGATTAGCCCCATATACTTATATAGGTCTGTGTGCGTCACAAATGGAAGAAAATAGGGTTGTTAGATCTTTATGCCATCAGGTCTGATCTAGCAGAACTGGGCACTAACCCCCACTTTATAGAAGGCTGCTGACAAGCATCTATATATGATAAACTATAAATATCATACCATACACAATCTTCTATTGAAAATCCAGCATGACTGTGAATTATCAGTCTAACAAAGTCATCTCTGCTGTCCCTTCCAAGCTTAGTACTGCTGCATTCACCTGACCACTACACACTTCTGCATCTTTTAAGCTCAGTCCATTTGTATTTGACAAACTCAGCTTAGCTTCATCCCTCCTGAGCCCGGGGTGTCCGCCAGTGCCCGGCTGTAGCAGCCCCTGCCAGGAGGAGGGGCCGAGGGAGTGGCGGCAGCAGTCAGTCAGTGAGCCGGCAGACGGCTGAGTGCTGCAGCATGTGGGGGATGCGCGCCGTGCCCCCCATATGAGCGCTGGATACATCCTATGGGAGGGTGACCCCACGGCTTGGGCAGGCTGATGAAGCCGACAAGGTGAGTGGCACACGGACGCTTCATTTCGCTCCTCCGTAGTTTCTCAATGCTGAGAGGTCCGGGCATAGCCCAGTGTGACTTACCATGGACTGGCAGGGAAGATGGGCATTGGACGTACATTTAACCCTTCAATTGCACGATGTTATCTGCCCAGACCCCTGCCATGCCGGTATTCCAGTGTATGCTATCATTACTCTGATCCTAGCTCCCCCATAGACCATGGCTGCACAGGAGTCTGGAAGGAGTGTGGCACAGGTACCCACAGTCTATGGCATGCCCTGGCTGTGGAGGTAGATGGCAGCCCACCATAGTGCAGACCACAGGGTCTTGTTGTATGTACAGGGCAGGTAGAGATATCACTCACTGGGGGCGCATTGTAAAATCACATAACAAATTCAGCTCTGCTACAACTTTGTGTGCATATACCAATGACATGATGTATACAGTGAGTATAGAGCAGATATGTATATATAACTTGTCAGGTGTCTATAGATCACTTCATTGATATGTCTGTTAATAATGGTTTGTAATCCAGAATTATTTCTATTATTTAGTTATCTATCATCTATAACTATCTATTTCATATCTATCTGTCCATCCTTCTATATCTATCTATCTATCTATCTATCTATCTATCTATCTTCTATATCTATTTCATATCTATCTATCTATCTATCTAATATGTATTATGTATATATGTATCTGTCTTTCTGTCTATCTATCTATCTGAACTTGTCGTCAGTTTCTTTGCACTTCTGTCCGCAGACATTATATTTCATAGCCCCCATTATAATTCTGTCCGTAGAATACAATGACAGAACCTGTGGCTGAGCTGGAGATGATATTTTACAATAGATTTTTATTGGATCACTGTACTGAAACTATCTTGATAATCCTGTATATAATCTATGTTCTGGATAATTCTGTATATAATCTACCGTATGTGCCGCCTAGTCCTTGCCCTTTCTGTGCACCCCGTTCTCCATGGACCTACCTTTTTCTATCCCATAGCTCAGGGTGGACTTAGACCAGATACCGGTCTGATCTTTCCTCTGACACCGTCATACACGTAAAGAGATTATTTTACAATCAAAGGTTTTCCTGGGGGGACATTGAATAAATCAGCATGTTTGATTTATTATATGGGAAGTTCTTGCCCAGTCTCCACCATTACCATTGGTTGTGAACTCCTGTACATTGCTGGTGCCACTATCTCTACGTCTCTGGCCAGTTTAACCCTTTCTTTTATATATCTCCTGTCTCTTCAGCGCAGACATCTGATAAACACCATTAGTATTCCTTTACAAGAGTTGTCATATTCCCTATGGCTCTGCCCAGTCTCCTGAAATTACAATAAACCCTCGCTGGGGATTTTTGAAGGACGTCATGACACGTTCTAAGAGGGCGACTTCTATCCGTATAGATGTCCCCAGTATAGGCGCGGGCAGTGTGGTGTCTGTATAGTGACAGACTGGTCTCGCATCATCGTGAGCGCTGTTGAATGCCATCTATATAGTATATCAATTGTTTTACGTAAGGATAAATTAATGATTGATTTCAGGTATTAAACAGTTTTATCGTTAATCTGTCAGACTAATGGTGAACACACACATGTATCGTGATAAAGCCGCCACCTCCGTTCATCTTCATATCCTATTCTCAACGTGTCTACGGTAATTTAATTACTGCATGAAAACTGCACCAAGGGAGGACTTTCCTCTGTTCCCGTTCCTATTTCCTATTGTTTTACCTCCCCGAAACCTCTGGAGTAAGAGGACGTCTGAGAATATATTCTGATATAGATTACGGAATATTAGAGAGATTTGTCACTTTTATTCGTCACTTTTTATTTTTCCCCAGGAAATGTGGTGCAGCAGCAGGTGGTGTCATTGGATTTATTAGATTCTGCATGCTTAATGAATCCCCTGTCTGGGAATATCCAGGCTGCACGATGTCCACAATTCAGCAGATGCGTACACGCCGTGTGGATGATAGGACAGAATCTAGTTGAGATTTCACTTTGTTTCAGAAGCAGGTTTAGGGTTCATAGCGCCACCTGCTGGTCATAATCAGTGTAATCCGAACAGTGGAGCGTGTTCACTACAGTTCTCACTGATCACTAGCAAAATTTAGAATCTTCTAGGCAAACTAAGAACGCAAGAGGAAACATTAAGATTATTTAAGTGCCCCCCCTCATAAAACATAGCAAAGCCATCTTCATTCTCAGGGCTCCATCAATCCTCTTCAGGACGCAGCTAATCAATACACAAGGTGCCATTGACAGCCCGCAGCAATGTCATTGCTGCCTACATGACGGCTTGGGCGTATTTGCACGGATATTGATTAACCCACAAAGTGACAGCCTACACAGCGTCCAGGTGTCAGCTGCACTCTAAAGATTAGCCGATCACTTAATGTATATCCTTAAGGAAGGTACAAGGCAATCACTTGCAAAAGCCCTTAAAGGGGTTGTTCCTTGAAAAATATTCTACATTTTTCAAGCCAGCCCCTGGATCTGAATACTTTTGTAATTGCATGTAATTAAACATTTCATACTGCCACTGAGTTATTCAATAAAACGTATCTGTACGGCGCCACCTGCTGTTTGTTCTTTGCCTTATTTCTCCGTCTACCTCATTGAGGTGGTCGCACTCGCTCATTTTAAATCTTCAACTGCCAATAACCATATCTTCTGTTAGAACATGGATCAGCAACCTCCGGCACTTCAGCTGGCTGTTCTGAAACTACAACTCCCAGAATGCTTCATTCACTTCTATGGGAGTTACAAGAACAGCCAAGTATGTGTGCATGCTGGGAGTTGTAGTATCACAGCAGCTGGACTGCCGAAGGTTGCTGTTCCCTGTGTTAGAAGCTGTGGCTGTTACAGGGAAATAGCTACAGGACCCCCCACCCCCGATCTCTCAGCCTGAAATAAATCTAGCAGAAGAATTGGAGTAATGAATGGGGAGATCTCTGGATCCATGTGTGGTACGGGGCTGGTTCTAGCTTTATTAGAAAGAGATTTTCGTGTACTATATGATGTCTGATTACATTTTATATATTGATCAAGAATTTAAGAATCAAATTGGATTTGTGTTCTGCAGTCTGGATTGGATATTACTTGCTATTGATAAGAACTGTAATTATTGGGAGGCTGTTGTCAGCTATTTCCTTCATGTGGAGACTGTTTGTTGGGGATGCAGTAATAGTCAGTTTAACCGCTGGCGTTCCACATGACTGGATCTGATCACCATTTGCACACTGCTGTCATAGACAGGTTGTAGTTGGATAAGATCAGGTAACATTTTGCTGATCATCTCTGTAATCCGATCATAGGGTCACCACTTCCTGTAATCCATAGATGTTCTCTGACTCCCCATCTACAGGTAGACTCCTTGTCATAGGGTGAGGAACTCCCAGGAGTAGCAATGACCGTTATCTAACAGTAGGACCCTATTTACGATGTCTTCTGCACATCTCTCAGTCTTCATATATTCTTGCAGTTAAGTGACACATCCGGCGAATATAAATTTGTTGAGCAGCACATGTTCTACGTTACCATAATTCATAAGCTTTCTAAGAATGCCTGGCACCTCTGATGTCTTCTGTCAGCAGCACAGAAGGAAAATCCACAACTCTTCAAACTCTTCACAGAACGCCTCACCAGCCAAAGACTGGAAACGCCTGGTGGGGCTTACAGTACTTTAGATGGTCAAACATGGTGCAGGATTTCAGCCGGGACCGCGTAACCAAAGAGCGTTTCTGACATTGAGGAGTCAAAGCAAATTATATGATCCTTCTCCTCTGTAGTAGAAAAGGTAGGGATCAGACCATGCCTGGTGTGCCAGTCTCACCATCTTCACTGATGGTGAGAAGTCTCACCATCATGAGTGTCAGGAAGACATCTGTCTCAAAGGTGTTTTCTGATTAAACCCTTCTTTTTTATAGATTCTATCATGTCATGCTTAGGGGGTCCAACACTCTAGACCCCTGCTTTTACCAGCACAGATTGCAGCTTTGGAGGATCATGGGTGTATCTGGAGAATAATGGTGCCTTCACACCAGAGGTGCACCTAGCCTTTCTGCTGCCTGAGGTGAAAACTAAAATGGCGCCATCCTCCAGTGCCAATTTCTTAACCTAACCCCTTTGCCACAATGAAAGCACTCATTGCCCATGGCCCTTCCGCTGTCCCCCTCTTGCCCCTACCTGGTGCTGACTGAGGTGATCGCCTCACCTTGCCTCATTGGTGGTGCACACGTTGCAGATTTTGTTGCAGACTTTTCTGTGACTGAAAATCAGTTCCATTCAGTAGAATGGGGTGAAAATACATGGATTTCTACAAGCCTCATTCAGGAGAATGGAATGAGAACCGAAATCTGTCGCCTGTAAAGGATCCCTAAGCTGGTATCCAGCCTGCATGAAAAGGTGTTTCCAAACCAGACAGACGTCTTGGCAGAAGGGTAGACCTTTTCCCACCAATGTACAACTGCCGTTGACAGCTATTGACAAGGTTTTGCCTTAAACTAATTTGAGGAGCTGGCCGAGCAAGCCGCTGACAATATTTGTGGCCTGCTGTATTGTGTGTTTTGCAGTTTTTCACAATTACAGTAGCAAACCGAGATCACAAATTCAATAGTCAACGGTAATCACATTACAGACGTCAGGAATTGCTTCTGGGTGCATTTTACATGATCTTTATTGAGAAAAACAATGATTTCACACCGCCATGCCGGAGCAGACTACCAGATTACCTTTAGTGGAGATTGAACGTTCCCTTCATAGAAAAAAGTAGAACTGGGCCAACGATCACAGAACGGTGGACCTGTCCTAATTAATGTTGTAGGCCAACATTCAATTCAGATGTCAAACATTTTTCATTTGGTGCCTAGATAGGACACAGTCTTGGGGAGGCATCTGTACTGTTGAATGAGAAGCCCCCCATGTATCTCTGGTACCTCCAAAAACCTTCACCTACATCTGTGGGACAGTAGCAGCTCTTGTAATACAGTCATCATTTACGTGTTATGATCCTTTGTAAGTGGTTAAATTTGGTGCTGAAGACCCAATAGTTCAGTGTTTTATGTGAAGCATCTTGTGGTTTCAGGCTGAACAACAACGGCTCCATCTAGCGTAACCTCCACGTTCGCTGTGAGCCAGGAGCAGCCGCTCTGTCCTGCTTCCATCTCCTGCATCGTGATAGTGTTTGAGATATGTTTCATGCACATATAAGGGTGTGATCTCCTCAGTTCTGGCAGGGCTGACCACTGCTGTCTGCCAAACCCTGGAGTTTGATTCAAGGTACAGCATAGTTATACAATATTCTGTGATCATGGAAAAAAAACACCGGGATGCAGTTTCTGGAAGAAGCAAAATGTCCGTGAACCTGGAAAACCTGGGAAATAATAGCAGCAGCTCCTCTTCTGGGCTCTGAACTTTTCTTTCCAAACTCCAAAAGTATATCTTAGGGTATGGAGTATATGAAGTGATTACATTGTGGGTACTACCATGTGCAATAGGATGGCACTATACAAGTAATGACATATATATACATCTATAGGTGGCTTTCACATGGCCATATCAGAGAATCTGGACCTCCAGTACTTCTCATGAGCCAAACCTGAATCATCATAGAACCCTATGGATATCTGAGCTCAGTTCAGCAGAAGTTAATGGATGCCTTCACATGTGGTGGAAAAATCCGCCTGAAAATACACCACATCCCACATGTTATCCTATAGGGTTGAAAAGCGTCAATCCCAGGTCTGTGTTCCATTTTGCGGCCTAAATAATGTTTTGCTGATTTTCTAAAGCCGAATGACTCAATTATTAGGGGTACAGAGAGGGCAATTTGTCACAAAGACCGGGATCGTCGGATGGTGTGCTGCCTTCCAGGTGCTCGAGTTCGGCACATCGCGGATCGGGTTGACAGATTACTGGGAGGGGCTGGAGAAGATCCAGCAGTCATGGTCCATATCGGTACCAATGACAAAGTTAGAGGTAGGGGGAGCGTCCTTAAAAATGATTTTAGGGATTTAGGGCATAAGCTTAGGGCAAGGACCTCCAAGGTAGTGTTTTCCGAAATACTGCCTGTACCACGAGCCACACAAGAAAGGCAGCGGGAGATTAGGGAGGTAAACAAGTGGCTCAAGAACTGGTGTAGGCAGGAGGGATTTGGGTTCTTGGAGAACTGGGCCGACTTCTCTGTCGGCTACAGGCTCTACCGTAGGGATGGGCTGCACCTCAATGGGGAAGGGGCAGCTGTTTTGGGGGAGAAGATGGCTAGAAGGCTGGAGGAGTGTTTAAACTAGGGACTGGGGGGGAGGGTAACTACATTATAGATGGGGAAGATAGTGCAGATAGAGACCTGGGGCAAGGTAATAGAACTGGGGGAGGAATGGAAGGAGGAAATAGAACAGATCAGAAGGAAAGGTATAGGGTAAGAAATATACATCAACCTCTTAATTGTATGTACACTAATGCCAGAAGCCTAGCTAATAAAACTGGTGAACTGGAATTAGTGATGTGTGAGGAGGACTATGACATAGTGGGAGTAACTGAGACATGGCTGGATGATAGCTATGACTGGGCAGTTAATGTACAGGGTTACAATCTTTTTAGAAAGGATCGTCAAAACCGGAGAGGGGGAGGGGTCTGCCTTTATGTAAAGTCTGTCTAAAGCCCACACTGCGGGAAGATATAAGTGAGGGACATGAAGATGTGGAGTCACTGTGGGTAGAAATAAATGGAGCCAAAAACAATAATAAAATGCTAATAGGGGTTTATTATAAACCACCCAATATATCAGAGACCACAGAAAATCTACTTCTAAACGAAATAGACGAGGCGGCAAATCATAATGAGTTGTTATTATGGGGGACTTCAACTACTCAGATATAGACTGGGAAACTGAAACCTGTATATCTCATAAATGAAACAGGTTCTTGGCAATAACCAAAGACAATTACCTTTCCCAACTGGTTCAGGACCCGACTAGAGGGATGGCCATACTGGACTTAGTATTAACCAATATACCTGACAGAATAACAGATGTGCAGGTCGGGGGACACCTGGGAAACAGTGACCATAACATAATAACCTTCCAATTG
Source organism: Rhinella marina (assembly GCA_900303285.1). Classification (NCBI taxonomy): domain Eukaryota; kingdom Metazoa; phylum Chordata; class Amphibia; order Anura; family Bufonidae; genus Rhinella; species Rhinella marina. Next base: position 181,338 of record ONZH01024648.1, read on the forward strand.
TCATTCAAAAGAGTGTTTCTTCAGGGAGGAACAAAAATACCAAACTTCAAAAAAGCTCAATTTAGCCAACTAAGAGAGGCCATAGGCCTAACTAACTGGGACAAAGTCCTCAAAAATAAAAATACAGCCACAAAATGGGAGATTTTTAAAAGCATCCTAATATCTAATTGTGAGAGGTACATACCTCATGGGAATAAAAGGTTAAGGAACAAGAAAAAACCAATGTGGATAAATAGAGCTGTAAAGAAAGCAATAAATGACAAACAGAAAGCATTTAAATCACTAAAACAGGAGGAGAGCGAGGAAGCATTGAAAAACTATAAGGAAAAAAATAGAATATGTAACAGACAAATAAAAGCAGCCAAACTAGAGACCGAGAGATTAATCGCCAAAGAGAGTAAAACTAACCCTAAAATGTTCTTCAATTATATAAATACTAAAAAGTATAAACCTGAAGGTGTCGGCCCCTTACAGAGTAATGAGGAGGGAGTTGCAGAGAGCGATGAGGAGAAAGCGAAGCTACTAAATAACTTTTTCTCCACTGTTTTCACTGAGGAAAATAAACTGTTAGATGAAATGCAGAGTATAAAAGTAAATTCCCCTTTAAAAGTGTCCTCTCTGACCCAGGAAGAGGTACAGCAACGTCTTAAAAATATTAAAATAGACAAATCACCAGGACTGGATGGCATACACCCCCGTATCCTAAGAGAATTAAGTAATGTCATTGACAGACCCTTATTTCTGATATTTAAGGACTCTATACTGACGGGGAGTGTTCCACAGGATTGGCGCATAGCAAATGTGGTGCCAATATTCAAAAAGGGTCCAAAAACAGAGCCCGGAAACTATAGGCCGGTAAGTTTAACTTCTGTTGTGGGTAAACTGTTTGAAGGTTTTCTGAGAGATGCTATCTTGGAGTACCTCAATGAAAATAAGCAAATAACTCCGTATCAGCATGGCTTCATGAGGGATTGGTCATGTCAAACCAATTTAATCAGTTTCTATGAGGAGGTAAGTTCTAGACTTGACCGCGGCGACTCAATGGATGTCGTATATTTGGACTTCTCCAAAGCGTTTGACACGGTACCACATAAAAGGTTAGTATACAAAATGAGAATGCTTGGCCTGGGAGAAAATGTCTGTATGTGGGTAAGTAACTGGCTCAGTGATAGAAAAAGAGGGTGGTTATTAACGGTAGATACTCAGATTGGGTCACTGTCACTAGTGGGGTACCACAGGGGTCTGTATTGGGTCCTATTCTCTTCAATATATTTATTAATGATATTGTAGAAGGTTTGCATAGTAAAATATCAATTTTTGCAGATGACACTAAACTGTGTAAAGTAATTAACACAGAAGAGGACAGTATACTGCTACAGCAGGATCTGGATAGACTGGAGGCTTGGTCAGAAAAGTGGCAGATGAGGTTTAACACTGACAAATGTAAGGTTATGCATATGGGAAGGAATAATGCAAGTCACCAGTACATACTAAATGGTAAAGCACTGGGTAACTCTGACATGGAAAAGGACCTAGGAATTTTAGTGAACAGTAAACTAAGCTGTAGAAGCCAGTGCCAGACAGCTGCTGCCAAGGCCAATAAGATAATGGGTTGCATCAAAAGAGGCATAGATGCCCGTGATGAGAACATAGTCCTGCCACTTTACAAATCACTAGTCAGACCACACATGGAGTACTGTGTACAGTTCTGGGCTCCTGTGAACAAGGCAGACATAGCAGAGCTGGAGAGGGTTCAGAGGAGGGCAACTAAAGTAATAACTGGAATGGGTGGACTACAGTACCCAGAAAGATTATCAAAATTAGGGTTATTCACTTTAGAAAAAAGACAACTGAGGGGAGATCTAATAACTATGTATAAATATATCAGGGGTCAGCACAGAGATCTCTCCCATCATCTATTTATCCCCAGGACTGTGACTGTGACGAGGGGACATCCTCTGCGTCTGGAGGAAAGAAGGTTTGTACACAAACATAGAAGAGGATTCTTTACGGTAAGAGCAGTGAGACTATGGAACTCTCTGCCTGAGGAGGTGGTGATGGTAAGTTCACTAAAAGAGTTCAAGAAGGGCCTGGATGTATTTCTGGAGGGTATTACAGGTTATAGTTACTAGAGATGGGTCGTTGATCCAGGGATTTATTCTGATTGCCTGATTGGAGTCGGGAAGGAATTTTTCCCCCTAAAGTGAGGAAAATTGGCTTCTACCTCACAGGGTTTTTTTTTGCCTTCCTCTGGATCAACTTGTAGGAAAACAGGCAGAACTGGATGGACAGATGTCTTTTTTCGGCCTTACAAACTATGTTACTATGAATGTCTCCAAAAATCCGTACAAAAATCCACACATTTGTAAAAATCCACATGGCATTTGCCCGCCACGTGTGACGGTATCTTTAGGCTACCTGCACAGGTCGCGTACTACAGTGCTAGCACATTGTATGAGATTAGACAAATCATCTTCACTTTGCTTTTTTTTTCCCGTGTGGAAATTGACCTGCGTTTTGGATTTTGAAATCCACAGCCTGTCAATTGTTTCTGTGATTTTTTTATAATTTTTTTTTCACATTTTCCTTAGCAATGCAAGGGTGAGATCTGCGTCAAAACTGCATCAAATCCGCACCAAAAAATGCAAACATGCTGAGAGGTGGCCGGACAAAAACCACAGTGTGTTAATGGAACGTATAACGTATTATTAATGGAACGTATAACGGAATTCAGTAACGCCAATGCAAACCCGCCCTTAGTGGTCTTGGTATTACGGCTGTAACAGACCATAACACGCGGCCATATTACGTCTGCCATTAATGCTTAATGATTATCCAGAGAAAAAAATCCTGACCGATTATCCACCATTCTGCAGCTATGATTTATGTGCCCTTCGTGTTTCGGTGTGTGAATGTGGTGTTGTTGGGTGGAACAATTATTACCATGTTCAGGACGGTTGAAAGTCCACCTTATCTTCAGTATCAGTGACTTGTAACTAGATCACACACACTCAGGTCCATAAAACTATATGAGTCTGTTTCTGGGCTGCTCAGCAAAGAGAAGATCAAACTAGCATAGGAAACTGAAGTGGTAAGTGTCATACACAATGTGACACACTCTGCCTGCTCCGCTTTTATGGAGCAATTAAATCCACTTTAGCCTGCAATTATTTTATACATGCGGTGTATATAATAGGTCTGAGCAGACTTGGCGTGTTAATTGTACTTTGAGTTGCGGTTTCAGATCAAGCTAGCGGCTCAAAGACAATTGCTCTTTTATATCCTGGCAGGATAGCAGGTGAGCCTATCAATGTCTATTGAAGAGAGCCAATGGTGCCGTAGATATACGTGTGTGTATAGAAATGGATTGGCCCAGATTCACTAATGTGTCTGCACCAAAGATCTGCCTAGCAAATGGGGCAAATTGGAGAATTTAGGGTTTCTATACTTTTTCCGATATGCTCGACAAGGGGGTGGGTCTCAGTGAAAATGGGGTGGGTTCACAGGAAAGGGGGAGAGGCTAAGATGTGCCGTTTTGCGTCCTATATCTGTTTCAAAGTAAGGCACCCAATTTTTGGTTTAGAATCAGAGAATAATCCCTGCACCACATTTACGCCATGTTTAGGATTATAAAATCTGAGCCATTTTGTTAAGATTGTGTGCACATTTTCATAGCTCATTCACATAAATATGGCTAACCTCTAGCTAGAAAGAAAAATGTCTAATCCAAGTCAGTATTAGGTGTTTTATTTGAGCAGTAGATCTAGCTTGTATCACAGACTTGAAGTTCTTGGGCCATTTTGGAAATTGTGGACCACAGTCCCCTCAGACTATGTGACTGAATTGTTTTGGGGCCTCCTATGCTACAGACATTAGTAGCTGGATACCTTTGGAGTTTACAACATGGAGATTATCATATGCTAATGGTTATAGCTCGGTGGTACAATGGTCTGATTATAGGTCATATCAATATGCTAATGGTTATGGCTTAGTGGTACAGTGGTCTACCATGCCTGTAGTGAACCCAGGTTCAAGTCCCAGAAGAAACATGGAGATCATGCTGAATGGTGGAAGCCTACATGTATTTACCAGGAACTGGTCCAGATCTCTTGTCACAATTGTCATTTGTGCTGGTGGAAATTGATGAGAAGAAGCCTTTCTGTCTAAATTAGATCACTATTGCATATAGAGGGTTTAGGGCCACCAAATATGTTTTATTTGTGTTATTGTCACCTAACGCTGAACATATATGACTTTTTCCACATGGCATTTAAAGCGTACACTACATTACCTTCATTATGGTAGCCTGTAAGATGGGACTAGGCTGCTGTAGATGTTCACCACCTTTATGCTGTTGGTTGTAGGGGTACATAAAGTTGCCATAGTGGACAGTATTTAGATTGTTTCGACAACTTCATTGACCAAACCTTCCAATAGCGCAACTAACCAGAACCTTAAAACCCCCCACGTTTGCAAAAATAGTGCATGGCCTAGGGATTTGGCAGCATGGGCAGATCTCAGAGGTGTTTAATCCCCTCAACCACCAATGGTTAAAACCCATTTAAACCCTATTTGATTCTTTGTGGTTCTTGCAGCATTACAAGGATTATTTATGGAAAGGCTTCCCACAATTTCTCAATAAGGTTATCCAGTCATTTCTGTTTAAGAAGTCATAGATATAAAATCAGACTTCTCATTGTGGCTCAGTCCTCATATAAATCCCCATGTTATATCATTCTCATTAATTACAATTTTTATTTTAGCTTTTTTTCTTTAAATACGCTTATATCTCTATCATCACAAGTTCTTGGAATTCCCTCAAAAGAGAGGCTCTCCTATAGTGTTGCATTGCATAAGAGAAACCAGTAACATAAACCACAGAAATTATATTTATTAGTGTGTGGGAGCTCTAATCTAGAGCGCTTAAGTCCTACAATTTGTAATTTGTAAATCGGGCAGCTAAATGGAGGCTTGTAAAACCAGACAATCAAAACTCATTTGTAGCCTTCCTCCGTAGCTCCTGCCTTTTCTCTAGAAATTGAGATCATTTTTTCCCCCTGCTTCTGATGCACCTAGAATTCAATACATTTTACAAGCCTCGTAAACCTCACCTACATTTTATGAGAAGATAGATCCCGTCAAACTTCCAGGTGGCTCATCTCACTTATTTTCCGCTTTATGTTTTTACAAGAGGTTGAGCGCAGGCACTGAGGGGTATGTGCATACACACTAATTTGTCTTCTTGGAGATTTGTTTAATTTTACACAGAGCAGGACTTGCCTACACCTTCCTCTGACCTGGTGTGCTCAGTGGGGGAAGTGATAAAGCTGTGAAGAATATGAGTTGAGGAAAAGTGCCACTCATGACATAATCTACAGACTACTTCATGTTCTTGTTCATATGTGTGAGTCAAGACATGCTAAAATAATCCTTTGCTTTACCTGCCCATTTGGATGAAGACATCCATGTCCTAAGAAGAATGCTGCTTGGTGGATGGGGACATTTTTTATTTACTCATGGAATGCAATATTTTCTGGACGTTCCTGAAGATAAAGTAGTGACCATGGAGGTCAAATTTTTCCTTGACTTCTTCAGATGCTAGTCTAGAATATCTCTTTGAAAGGGGTTATCCCACCGTTTTTGAACTGGTTTTATACTCGTACTTATTTGCAATTAGCTCTTGTTAACACCTTGCTCCTCTGCAAAGTAAAAAGTTCTTCACATATCACCCCAGAGATACAATAGGTATGTAATGCCCCCGCAATTTCCTTCTTGATTGTCTAGAAAGAGATATAGCTATATACGTAAGGGAATTTGAAGCAGGAATGAACGAAAGGTGTCTGGATTGCATCATTATGGGATTCCATTTTGAATATCCAGGAAGGCCAAGAAGAGTGAATACTTTCATAGCCACTCAGAGACCACTTAGCCATCTCACGTATGACCCCTAACCCTGCACCTTGTAGGCACTATATATGGGCAAATCTGACATCTTCTGGTATCTGTGAAAACATATGGTCTTCCTATATGTGCTCCTCAAAATTATGATGACAATAAGAGTCAAGTAATGACTCACTTTCCCAGATGCCATTACCCATATCCCTCATCTAACAGTCATGCCAAATGTTGTACATGAATTTGATTCTAAGACACATTCCGATTGCCGCCGAGTGAAAGCTCCTGTGCCTGATTAATCACTCACGTACTTGTTAATGGAATGGGATGACATGGTGCTTATCTTTCCTTACCATGGACTTGCTTTTATCAGCTCTCTGTATAACATATTTATAAATGTTTATGCCAAAAGCCTGGTCAAAATTATTCATCTTACCTTGATTTGACACTTCTCCTTGTTAACTCTTACATTTCCAAGGGGCCCTGTAGGAACATTGCAGGGCGTGCAAAACTTGATGATCGCCAAGAATTGTTAGAAAGGAAGTTACTTGAAGAACTGCAGTCATCCTTAAAGGGATCCTGTCATCAACTTTATGGTGACCTCACTGAGGGCAGCATAAATCAGTGACAGAAATGCTGATTTCAGCAGCGTGTCACTCATGAGCTAAAAGTAAGTGGTTGCTGAGGACCGGCATCATAATCATTGCAGCTCAGGCCTTGAAAAGAGTCATATCTATCTGAGAAGAGTCATGGTTATTCATAATCTCCTGCACTCCTCGCCCATCTGCTGATGATTGGCAGTTCTCTCCTAGAGAGAAAGGGAGAAAACCAGGTAGAAGCCTGTCAGTCATCAGCAGGGAGAGCAGGAATTCATGAATAACCATGACACTTCTCAGGTGGCCGTGACTCTTTTCCAGGCCCAGTCTGCAATGATTATGATGCTGGTTCTCGGCAACCATTTATTTTTAACTTATAAATGGCATAATGCTGAATTTAACTCACCTGTCTCTACTTTATTCTGCCGTTAGTATGGGCAGCATAAAGTTGATGACAGGTTCCCTTTAAAGTCCTTTCTGGTATTGTTGCCAGTGCACCCATGTTGGGGTCGTCTAACAGCTAACTAAGCACACTTCCGAAATAAGTGGACATATGATGATCTGAGATCTTAATCAACTTGCCAACACTTAAAAATTGTTCAACATGGAGGTGTAGAGCATACCCAGTTACCCAACACAGATCTTACCATCTACTTTGACTGTCAAAAGTACCTTGTGATATCTCCATAAGGAATAGTCTTCCATGTGGTAACAGAATTTGAATCATATAGGTGCAAAGATAATGTCCATGTGTGAGAATACTGTGGAAAGGTAGTGATTGAATTGCTCAAGAAGTTTGACCATGTAGATTCTTGGAATACCTCTTGCCTAACAATCTGTATAGACTAGGGCAGGAATCAGCAACCTTCCATACTCCAGCTGCTATGAAACTACAACTACCAGCATGCAAACATGCTCGGCTGTTCTTCTAACTCCCACAGAAGTGAATGAAGTATTCTGGGAGTTGTAGTTTCTGAACAACTGGAGTACTGGAGGTTGCTGATCCCTGGACTAGGGGTTGCACAATGCATTGAAATATCAATACTATTTCAGTACTTAGATGCACTTTTCGTTTCAATACTGACATTGTCAATATTTCAACGCTAAGCTGTGCTGTTTCAAAGCTTAATAGCAGGTCCGACTGAGAGAACATAAGGGGAGATTTATCAAACTGATGTAAAGTACACCTGGTTTAGTTGCCCATAGCAACCAATCAGATTCCACCTTTTATTTTTCACTGCTCATTTGGAAATTGAAAGGTGGAATCTGATTGTTTGCTGTGGGCTACTAAGCCAGTTCTACTTTACACCAGTTTGATATATCTTCCCCCATAGCGCACACATTACCTGGCACTAGCCATATTCTGATCAGTGACCGCTCGGCACTTGTTGATTTGTCAGTCGCCACACGTCTGTGGCAGGAGAGAAGGAAGGAGACTGTCTCTCCCTTCTCACTGTGATGCCGTGAGCAAACAGGAGCAATGTGCAGTGCTCTCCTTGTTTCTCCACTGCCACTAATGGGGGGGCACGCAGGCTCTCCTCATGGCATACATAACGATCTGATGCTCTCAACATTAATGCTTGGAGCAGGTACTTATGCCTCTGGCCAGCAGCTGCAGGTCCATCCTGAATTCAGCTGCATCACCGTCCTCAGTATGGTGATAGGGCAGTATTTTATGCTACACTGTGGTGTTTGGTTTTGCTGAGGCGGTATTTTGTACTGCACTATGGTATTGCTTGCCCCACCTACTTCTGTTGCCATTTGACAATTTTAAAATTTAGTGGCCATATAATGTACAATAATCTTGGAAGCTTCAAAGTTGTGAAATTTCTTAAATACTCCAAACAAATGAATTAAATGCTAAACAGTTTTAAAACTTTCTCCATCAGGCTTTTGTCTCACCTAGGCCATATTACTCCATACTCTCCCATTTCAAGCTCCCAGCACCCGCCATGTGTCCTCCCACTTACAAGGTCCCTGTATCTCATTGGTTCTGTCCAGTCTGTCGTAGTTTGTGCATCTCAAGAGTTCTTTCATTATGTCAGTGTTTCCTACATCTCCGGGGCCCTGCCTCTCTCCCAATCCAACAACTCCAGTCTAGGCCAGGACTGTACCACCAGGTCATATCCCAGGCCTGCAGGGCAGCCAGTTCCCACTTTAGCTATCTCATCAGCCCGCTTAATCCTCCCAAATCCTACTGCAGCCATGCCTGAGTTTGAGCACTATAGTGCTAACCCCCAACACTGGTTCCCAAACTGCTCTGACTAATCCCACAGCCCCAGCAGACTCCGTAGAGCTAACCATATGAGTTGACTATTCAGCTTATAGGCTGCGCGCTGCATGGAACACTAGCAGGCCTACCTCCTACGCTGCACTACACTTTGTCAGTTCCCATACCACCAATGGTCATTTGTTTGCTCACAGTCCTGTTTGTGAACCCCACTCTAGGCTTTGAGTGGCAAAGCAGCTGTAATGCTTCCCTCTCAGACACTTGCTCCCACTAGGCAGGTGACCTCTCCCCTCATTTCTGCACTGGCTTCTGTCACATCTCTCAACCTCAGATTATCACCAATCTCCTGCAGCATCCAGTGTCTCCCACAGAGGGGTAGGCCAGTTTCCAGCTGACCAGGTCCTGCATCTTACATGCAGACCTTTAGCACATAGGTCCAGAATCTCGCCCAGAACACCGGCACCAAACCTCCTCCTATTATGGGCACTCCACTGCCCCACCTGTCAGCGTGGTGGTGCAATGTATCAGCAACACCACACTCTGTCCCTAGCCAGCACTAGACTCTTACTGGGCCTAGCCTGTCCACCATACTTCACCTGTGAAAGTCCTTCACACAGTCACTGCTCCACACATGCACAGTGATACCACAAAGGAACGTGCCCTGTTGTATAGAAGTTTATACAGAGTAATATTCATATATTCAATATAGGAAGTCCATTTAAAAGAGCTTGCAGCTATTTACAAAGGTTACTTGAGCAGCAGTCCTTTATCTGCATATGGAGGCACTCAGTTCACCCTTGTTTCACCCTGCCGACACAGCCTTCCGGCAGGCTGTTCTAGCATTCAGGGGCGGATTAGCCATAGACCTTACAGGGAAACTTCCCGGTGGGCCGATGCCCAGGGGGCCACTTGGGCCCTTCTCATGGCCAGCAAGTGGAAGTTTTTGGGGATGTATTTTGTGCTGCTGGCGGCAGTATTTTGTGATGGACTGTGGTAAGTGGATCTGTTGGGGTGGTATTATGTGCCACAATATGGTATTGCTGCCCCTGCCTTCCATCAATTTGGACCCGACTACAAAACGGGGCCACTTTTAGTATTTCTTCCAGGGCCACTTGAAGTTCCCAGTCCGCCCCTGCTAGCATTGAATGTTGGCAATCAGCCAGGCAAAAACCATATTTGTCGGGTCTATTCTCAGCATATTTTCTGGATTGCAGCCCGATCCCCATCGGACCCCATTATAGTTAACAGAACAGCCTGTCGGATCTGCAAACGCTAGTCTTACAAATATACCTTCTGCAGTAATTTGGTCCCTGAATGGACTGTACAGAGTTGGCTATGTGTACATAAATCTCATAGTATGTATACAGTGTGACAAGAGCCTGATACAAAAAAAAAACAAAAACTTGAGACCCTCCCCCGTGAGGTCTTTGGGATGTGTCCGTGCAGTTTTTATAAATTCAGTACCTTTCATCAGTGCATTAGATGGATCACCTGGGGCAACTTCACTAGTATGGAGAATATGACCCCAATCCTGTATCACATCCACGACCGTATCTTCTTTGCATTTCTGGCCAAAGTAAAACACTCCAGAGAGAAGAGTGTGAAATCTCCAGGATATTAATGGAGAAAGCAGACATATGACATCACTCGGCTGTAACCTGGAACAAGAACAGTTTGCAGATGGAAAAGAGGAACGGTTATCTCATCAAACAATGTGCAGTAAAACTAACACACCAAGGAGTGGACATGTTGTTCTTAATGAAGAAAGCCAGATGTAGCAGAGCTGAATTTGTTGTGTGATCCCTGTGCTGCACTCTTTGGTGAAATTGAAAGAATCCATACTACTTATGCCTGAGACTGCCTTTATATAGACTGCAGTAGGCACTGTACCCTGTATACTGAATTATATGTAGACAAGGAGTGCGCTCACAGAAAATTTTTGCACTTGTATATGACAAATGCAAAACAATGGCTGACTTCTTTATTTTAATAAGTTCTGCGTAATGTTAAAGGGGTTGTCCAGAAATGTAAAAATGTCTGTTTTATTCCAAAAACGGCTGCACACCTGTTCAAGGGTTGCGCCCGGTATCGCAGTTTTGCTCCTTTGAAGTGATTGGGGCTGAGCTGTAATACCTCACACAACCTGTGGACAGGGGTGGCACTGTGTTTGGAAGAAAGTAGCCATCTTTTAGTCCCATTTTAAACTCTGGAGGACACTGGGCTCCATTAAATGTAGTGCCTGTTGCAGTGGGTTTTACCTGCAGTCCTATGTAAAACCACCGCACTATGCCCTGCCTGCTCCATGTATATGCTGCAAACCGATTTTGCACTAATTGTTCCATGAGTCGGTTACACCAGTGTGACATGTGGTGACGAGGACATGTCATGGGTACAGTGTGTGCTTATTTTCCCTCCAGGGCTTTACTTATTCTGCAGCTGAAGTGTTGCTAGATGTGTGAGGAGGAATCTCAGCCGGTGACTCCTCCTTGCTCGGCTGTGTAACTGGAGTACAGCTGGGGGTGGGTCACTGCTGGGGGCTGGGAAGAAAAGGGGAGCGTGCACTCATTGGCAGGGAACAGCCCTGATTGATGGCCCTTGTGGAGGGAGGGAAGTGCACAGGGGGAGTGTGTAATCCTTCATTGCAGTGCTGCTGCTCTTTGCACAAGTTGATGTCTGCTGGAGTGTGATATATTCTCTCTTTTCTTTTCCTTTTTTTTTTTTTTTGACTGTTCGTCCAGGGCGAGGGTTGTGGTTAAAGCCCGAGCTGGATGGATGGGTATGGGGAGAGGGGCAGGACCCAAAGCCCTGGGACTCTTCAAAATCCTCACCGTCTTCTTGTGCACATTCCACACAGGTAAGGAAATCCCTGACTGTCTTAGTATTTTTTCTGAAAAGTCTTGTAGAAAGCGCTCGTCTCCCTGAGAGGGGCCCCTGGATAGGAACCACATGTGTGTGCTTTCTTATATTTCATCAACTTTTTACTAACCTATTAGGAAAATAAAGGTGTTTGAAGCAAAGTCTTATTAGTTTTCTAGATTTGTGGTTCATTATGTATCCAGTAAGTGGTAACTGTAATCATTTATTTATTTTCTGCACTTATATAGCGCTACTATATTCTGTGGCGCTTTACAGACACTAGCATTAAGCTGTGCCCATTGGGGCTCACAATCTAAGTTCCCTATCAGTATGTCTTCTGCAGTCCTCACGTATTCCTCATTTACCCCACCGATAATTTGTCACTGCATTGCCTCCCTGCTGGGATCAGAGATACGGTCGGCTTATTGGTGGGGTCTCCCTTGCTTCTCCAGGTATTGCCGCAGGATCTATAGAATGAGACCCAGGATAAGCATCTGTTTCCAATGAATCCTAGTGTTTTGCTGGCTTGATCCCTGCCTGCAAATTCCTGCCAACCTTGTTTTTGTTGGGGGAGGAGGGCAGACTCCACACTGGGGGTTTTGTTCCTTGCAGAGGCTCGAGTTTCTGCAGACTTAAGGTTTTTATTCACCTGGAAATGTAGTCCTGTTAAATCCTTAAATAATGGTATTCTTTAGAACGATCTCTGTATATTGTATCCAGTAGGTGCAAGTGTTTCTAGTTACCTGTCCCATAGATTCTGGCCCTTTAAGAGAAGTTTCTTTTCTGCTGTGGACATTGCTACTTTCTATGGGTAGGAGAAGTCATTGTTCATTTATGGCAGGCAGTCAAGTCTGTAATGAAATGGCTCTACAGCTTTTATGATTTTATAGCTCTCTGGTATAGTGGAAATGACAACTGCTTTGAATGGGCGCCCTGGAGATGTTCTGTTCATCTGTTTCTGGGAAAGCTGGGTGACAACCGGTTGGAGCTTTTATAGAGTCCGTATTGACAAATCTGCCTCGCTGGGCAGACTACGGCTTAGGGGTTGTTCACATATCAGTTATTTGATCAGTTATTTCCATCAGTTATTGTGAGTCAAAACCAGGAGTGGAGGCTACACAGAGATCAGGTATAATGAAAAGATCTGCACCTGTTTGGGATTTTTGACCCACACCCGGTTTTGGCTCACAATAACTGATATGTGAACAACCCCATAACTGGGTCTGATCCAGGACTCCAGGAAAGCTGGAAAGTGATGGCAATGTTGTTTGTCATTCAGCTTTCCTGGGAGAAGATAGGAATAAGAAGCCACTTTTCCAGAGTCTCTATACATTTTATCTATGTAAGAGAGATATTTTCTGGTCCTTATCTTCGCTGACCCTGACAGCCAAGTCCTTAAAGATAATAGAGTAATTGACTGAAGTGCTTTGTAGAAGTAGGCGCACACCTCAGGCCTGAATCATTAGCTCTAGGTGAAGATCTTTCTTTTCAGAAGACTTGGCAGATAGTTTGATGAATCCCCTTTGTCCTATAGAAAGGTTCACATTAAATATTGGGGGGAGGGGGTGTAAGGGTGAACTACCCCCCCCCCCTCCTCCTGGAATAGCAGTGTCTCTTGTATCCACAGATGAAGCGCAGATGTGAAAATATTTTCTTTGCAGGCCATGTGTCTCCAGGCTGCTCACTTTCTGCTTTGTGTATTTGGTTACATTTTGTATTATTTTGTGCATAGTTTGTTAAACACGTTTGATTGTAATTCTTTTAGCTTATGCTTCATAGGGACCGTTTTCAGATTGCAAGCTCTTGGGAGCAAGTTGTTTAAAGCGTCGTGAGTGCGGTCCGTGTGAAATTTAGACATTACCCATAAATCTCACTCTTGTCAGATTCCTATCTGTTCCTCATGCTACAAAGTTGAAAGATCAGCTTGATATTTGTATGCGGCTGTGTGTGGCAATAAAATGTTAACACCTGATGCTTTGCGGACTGTGTACACAGCTACATTTCCATTAATATGTTAGTCCTGATGGGGGTTGTTACTCTCCTCTAGGTGCAATAGAAAGGTATAATGTGACCTTCCAGCGCCCAACAATCTGTTTTTAAATCACTGTTGGGCCAGGTTTCAGAATTGGAGATTAGGGCGTTAAGTAAATTTACATAGCAAGGACAGATCAATCAGGTCTGGGTTATCTGTCAGTATTACTAATGCAGGTATTGCTTTAGTGGTCACTCACAATACAGCCATACACTCCCTGTGTAAAGCTGTATTAAGCGTAGGGATTATGGCAACTTTTTTTGTTTTTTGCGAAACTTCTGCGTTGTTCCCCGATATAGTTAAAATTGCAGCAAAAACTCTGACCACAGTCATTTACAATGGCCGATGTTTTACTCCAGTGTTTGATTCCCCTCTATGCTGCTGAAGGATGTGCCTAATTTATGTTGAGGCGCGCACCCTCGGCAGTCTAGGCTCCTGAGTGAAGTAGTATTTAGTCAATATTTATGTCTGTTTCCAGGCGTAAATGTTAGTAAATATGTCAGGGACCTTCTGTCATGCCCCCTGCCACTCCCAAGTGGCAAAGATGGCAAAAAACACCTGTGTGACAAAATATTGTCGCACTAGCGTTTAAAAAATTGAAATAACGTTAGTAAATTACCTCTAATGTATTTTCTTAAAGCTAGTCAGATAACACCTTTAACCAACTGATGACCTATCCTCTGAATAGGTGATTAGCATCTGATCGGTGGGGGTCCGACAAATGGTATCCCCGCCGATCAGCCATTTGAGAAGACCCGGTGCTCCTATGAGTGCCGCGGCCTTCTCGCTGCTAACCCTAGGCCAGTAATGTCACAACCGTTGGTCACGTGGCCTGGGCACAGATCAGCAATGGGGCTGAGCTGTGCCCAGGCCACATGATATGACAAGCAACGAGAAAGACGCGGAGCTCACAAGAGCGCCAGGCCTTATCAAACAGCTGATTGGCGGCAGTCCTGGGTGTGGAACCCCTACGAATCAGATACTGAGGACCGATCCAATAGTCGGCCCCTTTAACCCCTTTAAATCTATCCTTGGAAAAGCTGAATGACGTCTCCCATTCTTTTCTATAACTTGATGTTTTGTAGCCTCGGAAAGTTAGAAGGCTGTCTCTGTGAGAGCCGTAACATTGGTTCATAGCTGTGGCCTTTTATTTTAGGGGGATTCTTTTGTAAGGAAGGGAAGCCATAGACCGACACAGGCCGAATAGATTTACTAAGAGTTTGTGTGAGGTGGAAAATGGGGGGATGTGTTGTGGTCAGCGTGCTGCAAACCCTCCTTTCAACAAATGGCTGCATTTAGCGAGATGGATAATTGGTGGCGGCTTGATGAGTTCCAGCACCTGTGTACACGGCTTGCCGAACCCATACTAGATTTGCTTCCTGTGTTAACACACGGGGCTGTGTATACACCTGGTCAAATAATTGGTCCTATTAACAGGCAATAATTTCAGTGAATTGTAACTGCTCTGTTGCCCTTAGCCGTACAGATGGTGTGCTTCATTACACCCTTGCAGTCGCAGGGGGTGACATCATGTCATATATATGTGAGATCATATTTAATTAATAGGCCATACATGGCTGCTGGTATAGGGGGATCTGTATCCAGGTTTTACCATATGGTTTAAGTTATGGGCATAGCTTCTCTTTTATGTTCATATTATTACATGACACTGGCTACTTGCATACTGATTGTCACAGTATAATGAAGTCACTTCAGAGCTGTATCCCTCAACACCCCTCCCCCCATCCTTCAGGCCAAGATCCATCCTGATGTGAAGCTCTTTGTCCCACCTTTTAAAGGACTATAAAGTTGAAGGGGCAGAAGTGCTGCTCTGAGCTCTGCGTCTCTTCAATATTCTTCGTCTTTGCTCAGATGTCCGAGCGTGTGGTGTACAGATCCATAGTAAGTATGTAGGGTCCGTCCTCCACATGCTCGGCTCTTAGAGGACAGCTGAAGAGGCACAGCATTTGGACCAGCGCCTCCTGCCTCTTTGTTTTACCAACGTTTAGTTCCCCCTCAAAATCTATTCTAGATTTAGACCCACAGGGTATATACACCACTATTTTGCTGTTTTTGTATCTCTGTTGTGATCCCATCCACCTATCTGTCATTTCCTGATATTGACATAGCACCAACATATTCCAAAACTTTACAAAGTTTGCCACCACATATTTCAGTCTCAAATCTTTATCTCGAACATACACACTGGGGCCAAATTATAAAAAAGGCAGTTAATCTATCAGTACTTTTTGGCATGTCGGAGGAAACTGGAGTAAACCCAAGCAAACATGGGAAGAACATACAAACTCCATATAAATATTGTCCTTGGTTGGATTCGAACACCTGGCCAACAGCTATATAATATTCAAATGTGTGCTCAGGAACCCTACGTAGCCCTGTCTTATTTAGGGTGATCACACCCAATTAATTGCACACGTATGGAAATTGTATTAGCCAGTATAACAGGAATATCTTGGGCACAGAGTTGAACTATCATTGTTACTTTCCCTCTGAGTGCTTGAGCCTTCCAGATCATAGCATGCATGCCCACCTTAAGACTAGGTGAGTGTGAAGTCCAATTATCTGTTGGGTATTTGGAATATGGTGACAGCTTTGGGAAGCATGTTCCTTATCTATAGATAAGTGTGTCATGCGGGATTTGTACAAGCACTGTTCAAGGCCTGCATGATGATTTACAAGGTGAGAAGAACAAGCTGTTAAAAGGCTGGTCTCTCTCTTATAGCTCTTCAGATTCCACTTTTGCTGCTGCTTTAGACTTGTAATATAATGGCGGTATTCTCTGTCTTGGCGTTTGGCAATGGCTGCAGCTATATATCGTAAGCTTGATATGCCAGGGTTATTTACAGTACAGCAGCCGGTGACAATGACCCCTCTTACATGATGATAATGCTTAGTTGGTGTTTTGCTTTTATTTTTTCCCTTGCAAAAGATTCTGGGACAGGATATGGGTAAGATGATATTGCTCACAATGGAGCTGTTAGGCTTGCAGAAGCTCGGGCTCCGGTTACTTGGATGGAGAACTGTTTTACAAGAGATATTTTTAAGCTACTGTCACACAAAACATGTTTACAGTGATGTCAACAGGATCCATTCCACATGGTTACTTAGCATCTTTTCTGGAGTAAATTTGGTGTAATAGAATAAGGTCTTATTTCAATCTGTTATTAACGTACATTTCCCCCCCCCCCCCACTAAAATAAAGAAACCCTAAACAGAAGTCCAGAGTTGTCCTCGGTGAAGTTTTAATACTCCATCCAGCTAATGCAACGTGCATATCTGTGGCCACTTTCCGCTATTCTGCTGCGGCACAGAAAAAGAATATCAAAACCACCAGATTTTGAATACGCAGTACACAGCTGGCACCCAACAGATCCCAATCACTATAATGGGATCCGTTGGGTTTCTGGTATGAGTACCGGTACCAGAATTGGCAACAGAGGCTCCTCTGTAGATGTGAACTAGCGTCACTTTTCTGAGACCCTGAAATCTGTTTTGGAATTTCTTGTGATTTGGTATGACAAATTTATGTTATTTTGGATCTTTTTTTAGGTTGTAGTCTGCATTAAATTTGCATATTATAGCCTTGTTTGCATGGATTTCCTCCCACATGCCAAAAAATACTGATTGATTAATTTAGAATTTAGCTTGTGAGTCCCAATCTGGGGCCGACGTGAGGGATGATCATCTCCATACAGAGCGCGGGATATGTTGGGGCTCTGTATATGAGTAAAGTAAATATATAAGACATTTACTATTCTATTTTGTCACTTTTTTTTTTTTTTTTTTTTTTGTGGCAAAATTTGCGACTTCTCACGTCAGTTCTCTGCTGGCATGAACACAGAATTCTACATCACCTAGGAGGCTGCTGTAGAATTTAGACTGTCACACGGCCATCGGAGGATGTGCCAAATCAGAAGAAGGTGGTACCCAACATCGCTGATGGTTACACTTTCATTTACTTCTTGGGAGAAGCAAACAATTTTCCACAGGTTTTACGATTGGCAAACTGCTTTTGAACATGGATGTGAGCGTCCAGATGTTACATGAATAGAGGCATAGACCAAATCCTGCTCTGAATGCTATTTACCATATGTATTAATTGAGCTTCAACCTACAGGTCTCAGAAGATTTCCTGCTGTGAAGGCTTTGAATAAAAGAGGCTCTGTAACTTTAAGAGTGCACATCTTTTTCTTCCCTCCTCCACCCATCCCCCTCCTGTGTAACTGAAACCTGATCTAATCCCTTTGCACATGGGGTAATTTATTGGCCTGTTGGGCTTTTCTGGATGGCAAATTGCATTGTCTTTATTCTTGCGTTTGAGCTTTAGTGAAGCTGCCACATTCCACAGGCTCTATTCTCAGCTGATCTTTCACACCCCTCTGAGTACAGTCAAATACGTTTTATTGGGCGGCTTTGTTATGCAAACAAGACAATAATAATCAGACCATTATTCCGCAAGATTGCTTGATTAGCAGTTCAAAGGAGGTCACTGGAAGGACCCCAGAGCTCACAAACAAGTTCTCCCAACTCCTGCCTCTCTAGAGATTTTTTAATTTATAATGTGTAGTAATCTGGTCCTTCCTACAACAAGAAGTCATGTAGTACTTCACACTAGCACAAAATAGTTATATGTCCATGTTCCTTGTCCTTGCTGGGTAACTATTAAGCAATTGTGTACAAAAGTGATTATTGGGACATTGAAATGCAAATCCTTTCATTAAGAAGGTCATTATTGAGGCTGCGGATCAGCTAAGCACTTTTTGGGGTGGGGGAGGTGAAGCTTTGTTAACTGAATTTAGACTAGCTGTGAGGTGAGGCTTCATTTATGGTGGCCATACACATTAGACAGAAGTAGGTTGATGGCTGAAATTATTGCACAGAGAACGATCGTTTTGAAGACCCGGCCATACACGTTTTAGGTCATATTGACCGTCACAGTCATTCAAACTGACCATACATGTTCATATGAACAAGCCTTCTGAAAGGTTCTTTCAAAGAAAAACCTCTTATTCAGTTATTAGCCAAAAATTTCAGGCGTAGCCATATTCTTTTCAGATGGTAAAAGTATGTTATCAGTTGGCTAGAATGAATACCTTTTTTTTTTTTTTTTTTTGTGATCACAGTATATTGGGCATCTGACATGTATTTGATGCAACCCAACATGAAGGCACTCTCTCCCCAAGGAGATATAGTATCCCCCCAAAATCCTAACTTGGGCCTCTCACCCAGTTAAGCCACTATTCTCTGCTCTGCACTGATGAGGGGCAATCATCCCAAAACAGTTGTCTGCAGATGAGGTGCTAGTTTATTATTATTGAGTCGTGTCTCGAGGCTTATTTATAGGGTTGAACATAGACTTATAGGATAGCTGTCTTATATCTGGTGGCATCAGAGGCAGCTTGTTAAGAGCTCATTTGCATCCCCTCTTCCCAGAATTCCAGAGGTTCTCTGCCTGGCCTATAAGACTCCTCGTGCCAGTTAAGACACTCTCCATAAGGAGATATTGGACCCCCCCAAATGCAACCCAAAATGCATGATATGGTGGAATACTGCATGGTTGTCTGATACTATTACATTAATGCGATAATTGTGTAACCTGGTTTTAGAGGTTCTTGGGATTGAATAATTTAATTGAAAAGAGAATGTTATTCTGTAAGTGTGTTAAAAAAAGAGCTAATTTTTTTTTATGCACAAGTCATCATTTCCCGATAAAATGGCTATTCAGGCTTAATGTACACGAAGACTGGCAATATACATTAGACATATGTCAGCAAAACCCACCAATTTTGGCAGTATCAGCCGATCATCTAAGATAGCTAACCTTGGCACTCCAGCTGTGGTAAAACAACAACTCCCAAGATGTACACTTGAGGTCCTTTTACACGGGCCGATTATCGGCCGAAAAATCGTTCCTAGGAACGCTAGTGCCGATAATCGGCCCGTGTAAAAGTGGCCCTAATCAGCTGTCGAACGAGCAAAATGCTCGTTCGTCGGCTGATTGGATCTTTTGTAGAAACCAAAAAATCCAATCTGTCGGGCGCACATCGCCCTGTGTAAACAGGCGATGTGCGCCTGACAGTATGGAGCTTCCCGGCCACACGAGCGATACAGCGATCACTCGTGCGGCCCGGCGCTCGATTCGTCGGGCCGTGTAAAGGCTCCCTGCCCGAGCGCCGATATCGCTGATCGGCGCTCGGGCAGGGAGAATAATCGGCCCGTCTAAAAGGGCCTTTGCTTGTCTGCTCTCTGAATTCTATAGAAATGGAGCATGCTGAGAGTCGTAGTTTCACTACAGCTGGAGTTCCGAGATTAGTCATCACTGATCTAAGATATATGGCGGAGGCCATCAGACTCTTCGATGTCAGGGGAAGATAAAGGTCAAGATGGACCTAGATTATCCAGAATTGGAAGTGAATTATTGAATGATACAGAGAATGTTACCCAGTTGTACTAAACCTACTACATGGGCTTGTTCCATGGTATAAAGAACATGCAGTGCTACAAGTGACTAATGCAATGAAAGCGGCTGATTTGTTTATCAGACTCGACAGATGAAAGTTGGGATATTGCAGTTTAGAGCCAGCAATTCTCACATAGTAAAGTTGTATGTTAGTTTATCACAGCTCGGCCTCACTTGATCGGGTTGTTAAATTATTAAAAAGTGCATGCATGTTTTATTATAGCCTAGAAATACACCTGTCTGTGTCAGTACTGGCAGCCGGTAGTGTGGAGTGACACAGTATTCATGAAAAGACTGCTTATGTGTCCGTTCACACTGGGGTGAAAGAAATATAGTAGTATAATTAAGAATCGCATCACTTGTGTACAACAATTTAGCAGCTTTGATTGAAGGGAAGGTTAGTGTTTTTCCTATTATTGAAGGATAATGTACTATTATGAAGGATAATACTGTATATTGGTGCATGTGCACTGGGATAGGAAATGCTCGCCTGCAACATGCTGGCGACTTCAAGAGAAAAACCAAAGGACGGCAGATTCTAAACGTCAACAAACATTAATGGAAATACGGCAATGTGTCACCATGAAAATGCAGTGTAACCTGCAGGCAGCATGTGATATAGCAGTAGAATTGAGCAGATTGATATCTAGTTTTATGGGGGGAAAAAAAATCACATGATTTTGTATTTTATTCATTAAAATCTCTGCTCTTTCTGAGCTCAGTAACCATGAGGGTGGTCTTATCAGTGATCGATGGCTATCTCTGTATACACGTTTCTACAGGGAAAGCTTTCAGTCTCCAATAAGACTGCTCATGTGACTACTGAGTTCAGAACGAGCAGAGATATAAGTGTATACATTACAAGTTTTGCTAAATCTTTTCCCACAAAACTGTTGATCGTTCTGCTCCGCTCCTCCTGCTCTATAACATGCTGCCTGCAAATTACACTGCATTTCACGGTGACTGGTTCCCTTTAAATGCGGCATGCTCCAAGTTTACCGTTCTCCACATCAGCGTCTCTATAGGATTTCAAAATCGCCTGGAGTGCATGTAAAATATTTGTAAATGTCGCAGTTGTAAATGCGTGGTATTTTTACATGCATGAAGAAAATGTGTGGAGACTTAAATCGTTAAATGTTGGCTGAAGCCATAGATAGTGTCAGGATTCAGCATCTACTGTAGCCCCACTAGTTCCTAGACATCTGTAATCGGGGGAATGACCTGACGTTTCATTTTAGCTTCTTGATTCTCCAGAAGATGAGCACCACCAGAGGTGCCTGACAGCCGCATTTCCATCTTTCCCTATAAAACAAACTTACGCCTGCTCCGCATAGCATCATAAGCATAGAGACTGTGCTTCCGGAACAGCGACTGCATGTGCCGCTACACTTCCAGGTAGCCACACCTGAAGAGTTTCTGCTGATGAAGAGCCTCTGTGCTTGCACAGCTTTTCAGAGCAACGGAGCAGGCACAAGATTGTACTCCTGGTCGTAAGTTGATACATACACTGAGAACCTACAGTAATGAACTGAGACCTTTAATACTCAACCATGGCACAGAATGCAGCAAGGATATGAAAGGCAAAATTTAAAGGAAATGGAACAAAATGAATATTCAGAACACAAGGTCTTAGCTCTTTCCCTAATAGTACATACATTTGTTGCAGACCCTCTTGAATATTGATATGAGTACAGCCTAGGACATTCTCCGATGTCCTAAGTGAAGAATTATGCTTTTTTTGTCCCTTTTACTTGGTGAGGGAATTGGAGAAACTTTGAATAAGTCTTTTTAGTGTTCATTTCGATCAGCTAATTTTTCAGCCTTCTGGTTGCTCTGTTGAAAGATCTGGCAGCTGCAAGCCAAGATATGTTGGCACTTTGTTGTCTTCTTTTTCCCCCCTCTGTGTCAAAACCAAGTAAATAAAGTTCTAAGGGTACTGATGCCAACAATACCAACATCTCCTGCCAGGCATGAGTCACACAGAAAGGTTTTGTGATCTCTCCAGGTTTTAAACAACTGTGCCATTGAGCGAATGTCTCACACTGAACCCTGCATCTCATGTATGGTGGCTCGCTGGGATTCTGAGTTCGGCTCTTTGTGTTAGTTTATTCTAAGGCATACATGACCTAATTTTTCAGAACACCATTTCTAGTCACACCTTCCTCCTATAATTGTGTCTCATGAAGAGACAACACAGAAAACAAAACAGGTAATGGTTATAATAATGTTGATCACCTAGTAATTATCCTTTACTCAGTGGTGAAGGATCTTCAGTCAAGGTCAATCAAGATTTTGGTGTAAAAGCTGTATTAGACTGGCAGATAGTCTGCCAGATCATCGCTAAATAAGCATTTGTAGTAACATTCGTTAGTGATGCCCTGGCAGTGTAATACTGACACAGATTACCAAACGCTTGTTCATTGGGCGATCCAGATTTTTAAACTGGTTTAAAAATCGTTTGCCGGAGGCAGATTGCGCTTTCTAATCACGATCTGCTGCCAGATCCCATTGGGAAATAAATTACCGTAACACCACACATAGGCACTGATTTATCATGAATGGCATGTGCCAGTCTTTATATGGCCTGTGCCACAAGAGGCATTTAGGACTGGTGTCCCTGGCCCACCCTATGTTCCCTTTCTGGAAGCTGGCAAGGGCGACGCAAAAACACCAGTTACAACTATTTGGTTGCATTGTTTAAAAAGTCACATAACCATTGACATTTTTTTTGCAGCCAAAACACGTAGGGAATGATACATGTTCCCCTTAGTCTTGGCTTATACAAAATGGCATGAAATTCATGTTTTTTTTACGGGGTGGCATTTGTTTTTGGTCACAGGTTTTACTTTGTTTACTCAAAAAAAAAAAGATAAGCAATAAATTTGGTATGCAACTGCCCTGTGTATGGTTTTAGACTGTGGAGTTAACACAGCATCAAGGAACCCCATGTGAACATGGTGAGAACATATCCGCTATTCAGATGTTGCCCCTAAACTCAGGACCTCAATGCTACAAAGCAATAGTCTTAATTGCCAAGCTTCTGCTGCCCCCTACATGTCTGAGACTGCCCTAAAACACAAGAGGCACAGATTGAAGCTCCTGGGCCCCAGTACAATATTTATAACAGTCTCCTACATCCCATAATACTTGTGTCTGGTCATGTTGGGCCTGTGGGTCTGGGTATAACAACTACCTCTATGTCCCTGGAATCAACAATCCACAAAATGTGTTTGGACTTTTGGTAAATTATTTAGGGCCTGCAGACACGACGTGTTTCGTTCTTGCTATGCTTCGTATTTTGCTGCTTTTATTTTTTTTGTAGAGCATCCAAAGACCCTTTCCATGTATTATATTTTTTATTTATTTTTTTTTCCTACTTTATCCGTTTTGGTGTGTATGATTAAGATTTAGTTTCATTAATGAATTGAACGATCTAAGAAATTCTTAAGTTATTATTAGGAAGTCACTGGCACTGTGTAGCTGAAGATGACTGACGCCACCTCTACAGAGTTCACCCCTGATTTATGGCTACATTTCTATACACTGTTGACTGTATGACTTCTCTGTGTTTGCTTGCTGAGTGAGGTGGAGGGATGCCAGGGACTCAACTGGATATAATGTAGTCAAGTAGAAACTATGTGCATAGCACTGGGCAACATGGGCAAATACTTATCCAGTACTGGACAAAGTATCTACTAGGAGTTGTAGTTTGGTACTGTGTTATGGAGAGCTACCTCCATCTGTAAATGAGCTTGACTTGCTGAATGTCCTATTTAGTTGTTTGTTTGGTGTATTTTTTTGGCAAGAACATAGCTATTCACTAGCTGCAAGACACGTAGACGCGTCGCTGTAGCATTCAGACGTATGCTTTTAATGCCTGCAGCCAATATGTGCTCTTGAATACTGTGAATGTTTGGGAAGGGAGGTGGGAGGAAATGAGACTCTAACAGCCTCACCTGGGAACACAGCTGTCCTGCATCGCCCCAGGGTTGTATTTCACAGCTCAGCCCAAGCACAAGTTAATACACCATACGCTAAGGATTTTTTTTTTTTTAAGTTTGTCATAGGCCAAGTAGTTTCTAAATCCAGAGAATATAGTTTCCAGCCATTGTAGCAATTAACTAATTAGCTTGTATTGATGATGTGGAAAGAGCGATGAATGTGCTTGTCTGGTAGCTATGGGTTTTTGTGTACATTGATTCCTATAATGTGAGGCAGGTACATCGTCAATGTAGCAGACTTCATGATATGGAACAAGTAGAGAAGTGAAACAGAAGCTTGTAATATGTACCTTGTTTTTTGGCAATTCTTTGTACACTTACCTACATCTTCATCAATTTTCTATATTGTGGGGAGGTGATATAGATTGGTGTACTAACACAGCATATTTCTCAAGGTTGTGCACTATTTGGTTTAAGCAGAAATGGAGCATTTGTGTGGCAGGATGAGCCTATTGCGTCGGACTTTGTAAAGCCATGTTCACACAGTGCTGTTTTTGTGTGTTTTTAATTTTTGTGAACCATAACCAGGACTGTGAGCAACATACTTTGGAAGGGGAGATCATTCTTTATTAATGCTCTTCCTCTTGTTAGGTTTTGTAAGAATTTGGTGTGATTTTTGTCTTGATCAGTTGCTGTTGAGCTTTTCATTCAGTTCCACATTGCAGAAATACAAAGAGCCTCGACTCATGTCCCCTTCCTCCTCCCCCTTTTCACAAGTATGTATCTCATAAACATCTGTATCTCATAAACATCAAATAAATTGTGGTTGCTGTGTGGGTGTGGGGACTGGTGTCAGGAGTAGTGAAGCACTTCCAGCTTGTACTGTGTTTTACTATCTGCTACGTGATAGCTGCTCACTTTCATGCTCCACTTGTACTTTGTTTCAGTCCAGTATAAACCACAGTCTTTTACTGTTCCGTTACCACCACAAAAAGCTGTTTGATACTACAGGACTGCAAATATGTGGCATTTACTTTCAGGTTAATAGGGGGACTGCTCAAGAACACTTGTAAATATTAATGTACAAAGGTCCACATGTAGTGGACCTTTGTAAACTCCGGAGGTAGATGTCCCAATAGTCAAGAAATTGTCCAAACATCTAGGAACCAGTGACGTCAAGGAAATATGAGGCACCTTGCACTCATATGTGAGTTATGGTGCGTCTGCTGCATGCCTGAGATGTGTTACTAGTGACTTCTTGGGCTGTCGTGTAAGTCTATATAAATAATATGTCAGAGCATGGTGCTTAGTCTTGTCTTTGGAAGATTTGCGCCACTGTGATGGGCTCTGAATTGTTTACAAATGAGGACCATACTCTTTTAAAATTGGAATAGTTAAAATGTGAAAGAGCTAGACAATGATGAAATTACAATATTACGTCACTCAACACTTTGCTAATTCTTTATTTTTTTTTTCTTCAGCCTTCAGCTCCTCCTGTAGAATTCTGAAGTGCAACTCTGAATTTTGGTCAACAACCTCAAACTCCCATCATCAAACAGGAGCAGAGGATTCAGTGGAATTTTGCACCGCACTGCGAACCTATGCCCATTGCACCCGTCGCACTGCTCGCTTTTGTAGAGGAGACTTGGCTTACCATTCAGCTGTCCATGGCATTGATGACCTCATGAGTCAACACAATTGCTCCAAAGATGGCCCCACTTCCCAGCCACGTGTTCGTACCCCACCACCATGGGACAGCCAGGAAAGGTCTGACAGCCCTGAGATTTGTCATTATGAAAAGAATTTTCACCGCCACTCGGCAACCCCTAATTACACCCATTGTGGTCTCTTTGGGGATCCCCATCTTAGGACGTTTACGGACACTTTTCAGACCTGCAAAATACAAGGGGCATGGCCTCTCGTAGACAATAATTACTTGAATGTACAAGTCACCAACACACCTGTACATCCAGGATCAACTGCAACAGCTACCAGCAAGGTAAATATAGGATTTATATTGATACAATTACTAGATGAGTCTTACAGATATAGGAAGTTTAAGATTTGGATGCAGCCCTGGGCTTCCTAGGTTAAAGTAAAATATGATACCAGTTAAATCATAAGTCTAGTAACTTTTAATTTGCTAATTAGAAGCAAAAAAAGACACTTTATTCTAAACAAGCATCGTAAAAGTACAGCAATACAGTTGTCACTTTTTGTACACGTTGCTAATAGAGTTTGAATTTTGTCCTCATTATTCAGGATCTTGTGAAACAAGTTAGACCTTTTTAAGAATTACAAATGTGTCCTAATAGGTAGAGGCATGTGCTTGCATGTACGAAAATGCATACTGTAGTAAATCATTGGAGCAGTCATATCCGTGTTCATTGAACTTGATCAAGAATTTTCACTTCAATATCTTAAACTGCTCATACACAATAGTTTCTTGGCTCCTATTGATTCAGTGGTTTACTTGGAAGAGCTAGCTAGATGTGTAAACCACCACGTTAGTATGATTTTATACATATCTTCACTTATTTAGCAATTCTTATGAATTTATTTTTTATTTTCTATTTTTTTTTCTTCTCTAGATTACAATAATCTTCAAAAACTTCCAAGAGTGTGTGGACCAAAAGGTTTACCAGGCTGAAATGGATGAGCTTCCAGCTGCTTTTGTAGATGGCTCTAAGAATGGTGGAGATAAGAGTGGAGCTAACAGCTTGAAAATCATAGAAAAAGTGGCCGGCCAACACATAGAAATACAAGCCAAATATATCGGTACCACAATAGTGGTGCGGCAAGTTGGTCGCTACCTGACCTTTGCAGTACGTATGCCTGAGGAGGTGGTGAATGCAGTGGAGGACAAAGAAAACCAAGGACTTTATCTGTGCCTCCAGGGTTGTCCTCAGAATCAGCAAATTGACTTTCGAACCTTTCACTCCCAAACCCCAGAGACTGGCTCTAGGAGACATGGGACTGGATCCAGTGTATCCTCATTTACCCCTCAGATGGCAGGAGCCAAATGCAAAGAAAAGCTGCCCGTTGAGGACCTCTACTTTCAGTCCTGTGTCTTTGACCTCCTTACAACAGGGGATGTGAATTTCACTCTAGCTGCTTATTATGCCTTTGAGGATGTGAAGTTATTACACTCCAACAAAGACAAACTCCATTTGTATGAAAGGACCTCGGACTTGCCATCTGGAAGTGCAGCTCCTAAACCAGGCCTGGGGATGGCCATGTTCCTTGTGGCTTTTGTGTATTTGTTTCAGTGTTGCACAGTGTTGTTGTAATGTTATGTTTACTGTGTAAATCTAATGCGATGTAGTGAGGCAGTCTGAGGTGCAGGCTCAATGACCGAATACGTATTTGTTTCTGTGAAAGCACAATTATGTGACCGCTATAATTTCTTCATATACAACAGTCACAGAAACTAGGCTTTTGGCACTACCATCTAATTAAGCTATGCCACCCTTGATTCAAAGCCTACAGAGAATGCGAAGGTCTCTGGGAATATGTACCTTTCAGCAAGAAAGGTGTCTCGCATTGATGTAGGACAGGTGTCTAATCCTTAGGTTATGGACTTGGAGAACTGAATTTAGACCTTTTTAACCTTTTTTGTGCATCTTTTTGACGCACGATAATTATAGTTTCCTGTCCTTGCTTAGTGAAGCTTATATGAACCATACCTCATCTATAGATGTCACAGAGAGAAGACTACTTCCTCTTCCCGACTTGGTACTGCAGATATCATGGTGGCTGTGAAATGTTAGTATTTTGTGAACGTGGCTTTTGTGATTCATAATAAGCTGTAACCGCATGATCAATTTTATTGGTGCTCACTAGTATCAGATGGTCTATTAACCATCACCAGTGTTTATGTGGACATGTAGAAATAAGATTTTCCATATCCACTATGCATATGTAGCTGTGCTTAATACAACAAAACCTGGAATGAAACATGCTGGTACCAAGCAGAAGTTTACGAGGCCAATGAAAACATGTAAAAATTAAAATGCCAAAACCTTAGAAATGGGGATCTTTGCAGACCTGTGTAACCGTGTTGCATTTTACTGTGTCAAAGCTCGCTGTTAAGGGAGCATTTTATGAGTATGTTGGTCAAGGTACATGTTGCTTTCCTTTAGTTACACACACATGCATCCAGATAAGAGATGGTAGAAAGTACATGGCGAGTAATTTAGAGAGCCTCTGGGCTGGAAATCGGAGTGCTTATATCACCATGATGCCACATCTTGTGGCAAGTGAAGCAGCAGCCTGTTATATTACAGCTATAAATTCTAGGGTGGGGGACATGTAGTAGAACCTGGTCTTTAGACCAGTGATCATAGTACAGGCCATTTACTGGCATGACACTGGTTACTGGAGCTGATGTATAGTATAAATATAAACCTATAGGAGACAGATGTAAAGCGAAATAATGCAACTTATGTTGGATATAAATTATCTCGTCTGTAATATGTGGAACTTTTGTAATTCTATCGTTTTTTTTTTTTTTTTAAATTGTCACTGTAAATAGGAGATGCGTAATGTGTTCCAGTGTGTTAGATGTGGTAACTACTTTTCATGTGATTAGATTTGAATTTTGATCGACTCTGCTGCAAACATCTGAGGCACTCATGGGTAAATATATAGGGTTTTTTTTTTGTTGTTGTTTGTTTTTTTAAGCAGTAGAGGAAGCTTTCTCATCCCAGGTAGACATGCTGTGACCCCACCAGCATTCAGCCAGCCAATTTACATAGGAACAAAACAAGACAATAAAGCAGGAGGCATATCTCGCCTTGACCCCCCAAAAATGTCACTATTTGCTGGAGGAACTTAACTGGCTACATTGCTAAAAATTGCTGAGAAGTCTATAAAATAGTTGCTTTTGCTGATTTACTAGGATGGTGTTTCCACAGCTCTAAAAATGCTTGATGCAAAATTAATAGCAAGAACCATGCACTTCTGTCTGAATCACGAATCAGCCATTCAACTTCTGTAATAGCATATGGAAGCCGTCTTGGGCCACCAATTTAGTTTGTGAGCATGCACGGATATATTCACAAATCTACTGTGGAATAACCATTCAGCCTACATTGTAAAGTGGTCTGACCAAGGACTGTACTGTGTGCAGATAACAGATGGCACAAATTTCCAACATGGTGGGGTTTGATGGTAGGCTCATGATCCTTGACAAACTCCTGGAGTCACAGTGGTTGACCTGCTGCATCATCCTCATTCATGTAAGAAGTTCTAGCAATGGTGTCATTTGCCACAATTCTTCATATTTCCCACTAAGTGCTAGTAGTCAGTGCAGCTTCAATCTGTATCCCAGCAAGCATGTTGCAGGGTATGTCTGAATGTGTGTAGTTTGCTGAATTTTACATATAAATAGCTTTCTAAAGCCTTGCCTATCTTGCATTTCACACCACTGTCATTGTGAGGTTAATAATAGACTGTCACTGGTAAATCAATGTTCAGAAAAAAGAAACTAAGTGAAGCACTTTATTCTGGTTTGGCTTATCTAGTTTACTGTCTACAACACCTGCCAAGTTTGACCTGACGGATGTAGAGGTACCGCACAATGGCAAAAGGGAAAACATGATAAAGCATTCTTCTTGGGTATGACATCGACATTGACTCATGTAGATACTGTAAATTATTTATTGAAAATGCAAGTAAAGGTTTTTAACATTACATGTCTTTTTCTCTCTATTTCTTGAAAATAAAATATACTTGTGACCTCATAAAAAAGCTTTAAATGGTATTCCAATTTTAGGCGTTGATGGCATATGACTAGGATGTGCCACCAATGTCAGATGTGGGTCCCATATCATGGACCTGTTTATATCTCCCAGAACGGTTCTCCAAAGGTGAAGGAGAGCGCACTGGCTCGGCTGTTTCCCGGCAGTCCCTTTAGCTTCTTTCCACGTCTTTCAGGGTTTGTCACTTAAGGGCATTTGAGATCATTTTAGATATAATTTACTGAACTTCTCTCCATGTTTTTCCCTTTCCAATCAACTTTTTAATCAAAGTATGTTCTTCATCAGAAAAATGTCTAGAATTATCTATTTTCCCAGTATTTCAGAAGTAAATGCACTATAAAATATGTAAAAGACAAAAGCAGCCAAACTAGAGACTGAGAAATTAATTGTCAAAGAGAGTAAAACTAACCCTAAAATGTTCTTCAATTATATAAATAGTAAAAAGTATAAACCTGAAGGTGGTGGCCTCTTACAAAGTAATGAGGGAGGAGTTGCAGAGAGCGATGAGGAGAATGCAAGCTAGTTAAAAAAACTGTCAAATGAAATGCAGAATGTAAAAGTAAATTCCCCATTAAGTGCCCTGTCTGACCCAGGAAGAAGTACAGCAGCGTCTTAAAAAGATTAAAATAGACAAATCTCCAGGACCAGATGGCATACACCCCCGTATTCTAAGAGACTTAAGTAATGTCATAGCCAGACCCTTATTTTTTTATATTTAAGGACTCTATACTGACAGGGAGTGTTCCACAGGATTGGGGTGCAGCAAATGTGCCAATATTCAAAAAGGGTCCAAATACAGAGCCCAGAAACTATAGGCCGTGGGTAAACTGTTTGAGGGTTTTCTAAGAGATACTATCTTGGAGTATCTCAATGAAAATAAGCAAATAACTCCATATCAGCATGGCTTCATGAGGGATCGGTCATGTCAAACTAATTTAATCGGTTTCTATGAGGTAAGTTCTAGAATTGACCACAGCGAATCAATGGATGTCTTATATCTGGACTTCTCCAAAGCACTTGACACTGTACCACATAAAAGGTTAGTATATAAAATGAGCATGCTTGGACTGGGAGAAAATATCTGTATGTGGGTAAGTAACTGGCTCAGTGATAGAAAACAGAGGGTGTTATTAACAGTACACACTCAGATTGGGTCACTGTCACTAGTGGGGTACCACAGGGGTCAGTATTGGGCCCTATTCTCTTCAATATATTAATGATCTTGTAGAAGGCTTGCACGGTAAAATATAAATTTTTGCAGATGACACTAAACTGTGTAAAGTAATTAACACAGAAGAGGACAGTACGCCAATAGATAAGATAGACAGAGGCCAATAAGATAATGGGTTGCATCAAAAGGGGCATAGATGCCCGTGATGAGAACATAGTCCTGCCACTTTACAAATCACTAGTCAGACCACAAATGGAGTACTGTGTACAGTTCTAGGCTCCTGTAAACAAGGCAGACATAGCAGAGCTGGAGAGGGTTCAGAGGAGGGCAACTAAAGTAATAACTGGAATGGGTGGACTACAGTACCCAGAAAGATTATCAAAATTAGGGTTATTTACTTTAGAAAAAAGACGACTGAGGGGAGATCTAGTAACTATGTATAAATATATCAGGGGTCAGCACAGAGATCTCTCCCATGATCTATTTATCCCCAGGACTGTGACTGTGACGAGGGGACATCCTCTGCGTCTGGAGGAAAGAAGGTTTGTACACAAACATAGAAGAGGATTCTTTACGGTAAGAGCAGTGAGACTATGGAACTATCTGCCTGAGGAGGTGGTGATGGTAAGTTCACTAAAAGAGTTCTAGAGGGGCCTGGATGTATTTCTGGAGTGTAATAATATTACAGGTTATAGTTACTAGAGATGGGTTGTTGATCCAGGGAGTTATTCTGATTGCCTGATTGGAGTCGGGAAGGAATTTTGTCCTCTAAAGTGGGGAAAATTGGCTTCTACCTCACAGGTGTTTTTTGCCTTCCTCTGGATCAACTTACAGGATAACAGGCCGAACTGGATGGACAGATGTCTTTTTTCAGGCTTATAAACTGTTACTATAACCAACGTGCAACATTTGCCACCATCCTACCTTATATAAGGGCCAAATGAACACCTGTTATTCCTCACCAATTTAACTCCTCTCTGATATTATTTTGAGTATGCCCCTTTCAATTAATAATTCAATTACTCCGAATGAGCAACGTGCAGCAAACCCCTGAGAAGATGGTGCAGAGGATGGGAGTGGTAGTGACCCTGATGATGTGTTGACACTGTGTCCTCCCTCAGCTCATTGCTGCCTGGGGTTTGGTGCAGTGAAAAGGTAGGCTGAAGGAATTAGGCAGACAACATATGGTAACTTTTAGTACATCCAGCATTAATAAATACAATGTGTAGTCTCTTGCCAGATGATAAGGCATGGTGGCTGGTTAGATGGCACTCAGAAATATGTTAGCTCTCTCTTACTTCTGATTCCTCTTTATTACGGCTATAAAGCTGCCAACTGCGTTTGTAGCTGTCCACATGTAATGTAGGCTTTCAGATTTGACTATGAAGCTTTGGAGTGATGGGTGTCTTAACTTGTTATCCCCCACCTCACAGAGACTTTGGTTATGGTGATGAGTGTCTAAAGCTAGTTTCACATGGAGCAAGAAATCAAGCAGGCTGTTCCAGAAGAGAACAGCCTACCGCAGCTCTCTGGATCCAGTATTGCTGGGCGTTACTGGAAAGCCTGCTGGCCCCATTAACTATAATGAGGTCTGGTTGAGATCCACCTGCTACCAGGCAAGTATGCAGAGAATTGCGCACACATTGGTTGGTTGCCAAAGTTGGCGTCCCAGCTGGTCCCATAAATGCTCTATTGGTGATTAAATCTGGTGACGAGGCAGGCCAAAGAAGTGTTGCAATCTGGCTGAAACAGTCCTAGGAAACTCTTGTGTATGTGGGGTGAAACGTATCCTGCTGAGAAAATACCATTTGGAAGCCCTGCCATAAGAGGCAACACATGTGGCTGCAGGATATCCTGCATGTATTGCTGGGCTGTCCCTACAAGGGTGACCGACTGCTGTACGCAATGGCTTCCTGGATCATCACTCCAGCAGTTGGGACAGTCTGTTGCCCCACAGCAAAGGCAGGGTTGAAGTGCTGTCCATGAGGCCTTCATACTGGAACCTGACCATCCTCGAATTCCAAACAGAATCTGGCTTCATCCCTAAAGACGACAGTTCCAGTCTGTAGTAGTCCAGGTTTCTCTTTCATGACACCACTGCAAACAAAGGCAATGGGGGTCTGGCTGTCAATGGCAGCAGATGTAAAAGGTGCCTGCTCGTGCTTGTCGGCAGATTGAATGATCCCCTCTACTGGTGGTCTATCTGGGCTTTCCGGGACTTTTTCACCATGTATGCATGCCCTCATATAACCACTACCAAAGGCCAGCTGGGTCAGAATGGCCTATATGGCAGAATATTCACTAAAAACAACCATCCTGCTTCTCTCATTCCAATAGTGCACCCCCTCTCAAAGTCTGTCAACTAGGCAAAATGACTGAGTGCGTCATAGAGGCATTTCTAGCAGTTAATGATCTCTCAGCAGGAGGTGTGCTGCCCAAAAGTGGCCTCTGAGAGCCTTTTTATAGGCAACGGGGAAGGCACTTTTACGCCCTCTTGACACAAGACCCAGTGTCTAATCGGACCACATATGTAATAATTTACATATCTCCCTAAAACAAAACTGCATGATGAGTTTTGGGACTCCTACCGATCAGATATTGATGACCTATCCTGAGGATAAGTCAATAATACTCTATTCCTGGAAAACTTCTTTAAATCAAATCTGTGCTTTGATGGGTCTCAAGTAAGATGGCACATGTAGTGCTGGCATTTTTATGGATGTGGATCTGTCAGTATGCAGTGGTGCCATGTTACAGGAAACCATAGCATATTAGTCAAAGTAGCATAAAAATTATCAAAGAAAAAAGGCGGAGTGTAATATACTTCATATTCTCTCAACTACCAGCAATCGTATGGGCGTTGAAAATACCGCAAGAGCTTGACATAATTGTTGTGTGTGATCCAAAAAATAACAAAAATAAAATACAAATTAAGGGCCTAGTAAAGATCAGGGGCATGGTAGTATTGCCTAGTAATGCCAGGAAAATAGCTATAGTGGAAGCGGGGAAAGCTGCTGCTACAGAGCCCAAACGGAAGGAGTGGCTGGAGCCCCTGGTCTGGAGTGAGGGTTGCTAAGAAGTTGGTGGGAAAGGGGGGGGGCTTGTTCAAAAAATTATGCTGGGGCCCAGTCATACTGCATACAACTTGACCTGTTTGGTGGAAATGGATGTTTGTGCCAGGTGACGGATGTTATTTGTTCTCAAGAATGCCAGAAGAGATGATATGGGCATGTAGTGCTTCTTCGTAAAAGGTACATAGTTACAGTGTGTTTGTGTATTGTACCAGGCTTTGTTTGGGTACTGGCTCAGACCCAATGTTTTTTTCAGGTTTGACCGCATGTCATTCAGTATGTGGGATTGGGATGTGAATAAGGCTGCATTGATACAAGGCAGATACGCCTGAAAATAGGTTCCATTGATCTGTATGTGGTTGTCTTCCAGGGCCGATTCTAGCTCTTCTGCTGCCTGAGGCAAAAATTTAAATGGCGCCCCCTCTGCCATTAAAGGGTTTGTGTCATCTTGGACAATGGGGGTATATCACTAGTATATGCCCACATTGTCTAATAGGTGCGGGTCCCACCTCTGGAACCCGCACCTATATCCAGAACGTAGACCCCGAAAGTGAAGGAGGGCGAATTGTGCAGGCGCAGCCGCCCTCCATTCATTTTCTATGGGGCCGGAGAAAATAGCAGAGCGCTGGCTCGGCTATTTCCATCGGCTTCATAGAAATGAATGGGAGCGGTGGCCGCACATGCATGGTACGCTCCCATTCACTTCTATGGGGAGCCAGCTTGGTGATGGCCACCACCTTGCAGGGCTCCTTTCTGAATATAGGTGTGGGTCCCAGCGGTGGGACCCGCACCTATAGGACAATAGGGACATATCCTAGCGATATGCCCCCATTGTCCATGATGAGACAACCCCTTTAAAAATAGTATGAAAGCCAAGTAGCTACCGAACTCCAAGACTGTCCTGCCAGATCTGGGATGGTACTAGTACAGATAATGTTATTGATATCACCTGCAGTCCTATGTAACACCACAGGTAACACAGTGATAAATCTCAGAGTACAGATACTATAGTAGATGTTACTTGCAGTCCTATGTAACAGCACACCTAACACAGTGATGGCTGAGTACAGAAAATGCAGTAGTGTTACCAGTAGTCCTATGTAAAACCACAAATAACACTAGTGCTGATAATGTGGCAGTGTTACCTGCAGTCCTATGTAAAACCACAGATAACGCTAGTGTAGATCATGTGGTAATGTTACTTGCAGTCCTATGTAAACCCACAGATAACACTAGTGTAGTAATAGTGTTACCTGCAATCTTAGTGTGCCTCCCTGTGCCTCTTCCGTGGACTCCATGCTGGCGGCGCTGCTTCCTCTTCGATCTTCTTCTTCTTGCCCCCACAGAACGTCCTGATGCAGCTGCATCAAGACATAAGAACACTGTGGGCATGGTAACGGTGACAGACACAGGAAAAGACACACAGGAACAGACACATCTGTGCCCCTTTCACAGTGGAAATACCCTGTTTCAGCCCCCTCACAGTAGTTATGCCCTCTCTGTGCCCCCTCCAGAGTAGTATTGCACTCTGTGGCCCCTTCACAGTAGTAATACCCACTCTGTGCCCCAATAATAGTTACACTCACCGGCCACTTTATTAGGTACACCATGCTAGTAACGGGTTGGACCCCCTTTTGCCTTCAGAACTGCCTCAATTCTTCGTGGCATAGATTCAACAAGGTGCTGGAAGCATTCCTCAGAGATTTTGGTCCATATTGACATGATGGCATCACACAGTTGCCGCAGATTTGTCGGCTGCACATCCATGATGCGAATCTCCCGTTCCACCACATCCCAAAGATGCTCTATTGGATTGAGATCTGGTGACTGTGGAGGCCATTTGAGTACAGTGAACTCATTGTCATGTTCAAGAAACCAGTCTGAGATGATTCCAGCTTTATGACATGGCGCATTATCCTGCTGAAAGTAGCCATCAGATGTTGGGTACATTGTGGTCATAAAGGGATGGACATGGTCAGCAACAATACTCAGGTAGGCTGTGGCGTTGCAACGATGCTCAATTGGTACCAAGGGGCCCAAAGAGTGCCAAGAAAATATTCCCCACACCATGACACCACCACCACCAGCTTGAACCGTTGATACAAGGCAGGATGGATCCATGCTTTCATGTTGTTGACGCCAAATTCTGACCCTACCATCCGAATGTCGCAGCAGAAATCGAGACTCATCAGACCAGGCAACGTTTTTCCAATCTTCTACTGTCCAATTTCGATGAGCTTGTGCAAATTGTAGCCTCAGTTTCCTGTTCTTAGCTGAAAGGAGTGGCACCCGGTGTGGTCTTCTGCTGCTGTAGCCCATCTGGCTCAAAGTTCGACGTACTGTGCGTTCAGAGATGCTCTTCTGCCTACCTTAGTTGTAACGGGTGGCAATTTGAGTCACTGTTGCCTTTCTATCAGCTCGAACCAGTCTGCCCATTCTCCTCTGACCTCTGGCATCAACAAGGCATTTCCGCCCACAGAACTGCCGCTCACTGGATGTTTTTTCTTTTTCGGACCATTCTCTGTAAACCCTAGAGATGGTTGTGCGTGAAAATCCCAGTAGATCAGCAGTTTCTGAAATACTCAGACCAGCCCTTCTGGCACCAACAACCATGCCACGTTCAAAGGCACTCAAATCACCTTTCTTCCCCATGTCTACATGCCTAAATGCACTGAGTTGCCGCCATGTGATTGGCTGATTAGAAATTAAGTGTTAACGAGCAGTTGGACAAGTGTACCTAATAAAGTGGCCGGTGAGTGTATATCTTCTGTTGCCCCTTTATAGTAGTAATGCCCTCTGTCCCCCTTTATGGTAGTAATGCCCTCTGTGCCCCTTTATGGTAGTAATGCCCACTGTGCCCACTTTGTAGTAGTAGTAATGCCCTCTGTGTCCCCTTTCTAGTAGTAATGCCCACTACGCCGCCCTTATGGTAGTAATGCCCACTGTATGTCCTTTGTAGTAATAATGCCCTCTGTGCCCCCTTATGGTAGTAATGCCCACTGTGTCTCCTTTGTAGTAGTGCCCACTGTGCCCCCTTTGTAATAGTAATGCCCACTGTGCCCCCTTAGCATTAATGTCCTCTCCTCTGTGCCCCCTTTGTAATACAAATGTCACCTGTGCACACACACACACACAGAACCTACTCACCTTCTCATCTCCTTCCTGAAGTCCTCTCCCCTGGAGACGCAGATCGTTACGCATGACTTTGTGGACGGAGCTTATGCTGATCCCGGGCTGCAGGCTCCACCCACATCGGCCAGCAGCGCGATCATGCCTGCAGGCTGAATGGTGAAGCAGGGAGAAATCTACCAGCTTCACCATTCTGTGGGCTGCGGGCCTGAAGAAGAGGAGAAGAGCAGGGAGCTGAGCAGTGACAGGAGATCAGCTCCCTGCGCTCTGGGAAGGGAGGAGGCTGAACAGCAGCTAAAGGGAACATGGGCGGCATCCACCAGCAGTGTTTAAAGGGAACCTGTCAGCTCCGAAATACCCCCTGAACTAGAGTAATCGGTGTATAGTGTAAGTGATGCTCAACCCGATTATGTAAGTTTTATCTTCATACTCACTTCCATTCCGACGCTGTTCTCCCACAAACCAGCAGTAAAATGCACTGAGAGGACTCTTCTTTGAGTCCTCTCCATTATGTGAGTGAGCACTGGAGTCCACTGAGTGCATTTTACTGCAGGTTTGAAGATGGAAGCGAGTATGAAAAGAAAAATTACATAACCAGATTCGACGTCACTTACACTGTACTCCGCTTACTCTAGTTCAGGGGGTGTTTCGGAGATGACAGGTTCCCTTTAACTGCTGTGTGGATGCTGCCCCTCAAACATACAGAAAACTGCCGCCTGAGGCGAGATTCTCATCTCGCCTCATGGCACAAGCGGGCCTGTTGTCTTCACATGTAACATGTTTGCAGCATTTTTATTTTTTTTTGTAAAAATTACAAGCACCTACTGGTGGTGTTCTTTTTCTAAAAAAAAAAAAAACCCTTATTTTATCTTTTTTAATATTCTATTCAGCCATTTCTAAATCTCCTAAACTTGTAACAAATGCTAGGTGAGGCATAACTTGAACCCGCTGGGCCCCAGTGCCACCTGCCAGTTATAATACTGGTCTCTTCTTATCAGCACATGGGCCTTTTGTTCCCCTTAGGGACTAGAGCCTGGTTGTAACTGCTACCGCTACACCCCCTAAAGCTATGCCACCAATGGCAGCTATTATAATGACCTTAGAGGTCATGCACGTGGCAGTGTAGTTTATGTGAATTTACGTGCGGATTTCCCTGTATTTCCACCCCAAAATATTCATGTGTTACCTGTGCATTGCAAACTGAAAATCTACACCAACAATTGACATGCTCTGGATTTCATATTCCACACCACAGGTCAACTTCCAAGTGGAAAATTTCCCCACCATGTACATCAGATTTTGAAAAACTCATCTACTTAGCCAGAACTGTATTACGTGTGCCTGAAAATCCACATGGGAAATCCTTATGCACTGTGTGCATGTATCCTTAAAGGGCATCACCAGATTTGTACCTATGAAACTGACTGACCTGTTACATGTGCACTTGGCAGCTGAAGGCATCTGTGTTGGTCCCATGTTCATATGTGCCCTTCTTGCTGAAAAAAGTATGTTTTAATGAATGGCGTTGCCGTTACACCTAGAGGAGGCTCAGCTTTCTCTGTAACTGCCGCACCCTTTCCACTGACAGTGCCAGACAGTGTAAATATGATCACGCCTGGTCCTGTAAATCAAAATGCAGAGGGTGCGGCAGTTGTAGAGAGAGCAGAGCCTCTAGGTGTAACGGCAACACCACTGTTGCTCCTAGAGGCTCATTTTCATATATTAAAACATCATTATTTTTCTCATTAATGCGGGCACAATGAGATCAGCACAATCAGCACTATCCCGAATGCAGTGGCCTCTTTCCAACAGTGATCGTGGGGGTACTGGGAGGCAGGGGCGTAGCTATAGGGTGTGCAGAGGTAGCAGTCGCAACCGGGCCCAGGAGCCTGAGGGGGCCCAAAGACCCTTGTGCCACATAAGAAGACATTGGTGTAATAGAAAGTAGGAGGGCTCTGTTATACCTCTTCAATCTTCAAGTTACACCTCTGGCTGGTTAGGTCATGAATTTGGCATGGGGGGCGGTGCCGTTTCAATATTTGCCTCAGGCAGCATGAAGGCTATGTGCTTTCCTGCCCCTGGCCACAAAGCGCTGAGGGAAGGGGGGCCCAAGCTGAACTCTTGCACCAGGGCCCATGAGCCTTTAGCTACGCCCCTGCTGGGAGGCAGTTAATATTGACCTATCCTAACTTTGGCGTAACCACTGCCAATTCTAAATCTAAGACAGCTTCCTTGCTGTCTTACATTTAGACCATTTTGTATGCCTAAACCAGGAATACAAAATGATGAATGAGATGGGCCTGCCAACCTGTCCTCTTCCCCGCCCATGCAACGCCTATTTTTTAGACCTAGCGTGAGCGGGAGAAGTTGCAGATTCTGCCGCACCATGGCGTGCAGCTGAATATGTGCCAGATATACACCCCAAAAGGGGCGTATACCTGGTCATGAATGACCCCCCCCATCCGTTCATGGCAGAATATTTAGAACTAATTGACGAAATGTCTTTGAATTACACTTTTTAGAAGCACCAATTTCTGGACAACTCTTCGAATTTAACTGATATTTACAATGTGATTTTCCTGAGTAACTTTCCAGATTTTCTCTATATTCGCTTGAGGACAATAATTATAAAGCCAAGATACATAACCCTGTTCAGGAGGTTGTTGATTACAGTTATAAAATTCCTATAATTTGTTTAAACTTGTAATACTGCCAAGCAGCAAATCAAATACATAATGGTTCACAAGGTTTCAATCCATGTAAGTTATAGGGGTGCAGAGGCTCTCTATATAAGTGTGTGATGGAAATTAAAGGCATACACCAATCAACCAAAACATTAAAACCTAATATTGTGTAGTGCCACTTCATGTCCCCTATACAGCTCTGGCCAGGGAGGATTGGTCATAGAACTTACAGGGAAATTTCCCTGTGGGCTGATGCCCAGGAGGCCACCCAAGCCCTCATCTCTGCTACTGACAACTGCACATACCCTCCTGAATTCAACTGCTGTGGCCCGTACCTGACCTCCTAAAGGCCCTTTTACACAAGCCGATTATCGTTCAAATAATCGTTCAAACGTTCGGATTTGCACGATTATTGTTGTGTATAAACATGGGTAACGATTTAACGACGAACGAGATTTCGTTCGCTTCTCGTTGATCGCATCTTTTGTCCTGCCAATAAATTAATCGTTCATCGTTCGAAAATCTTCCAGTTTAAACAAAAATCGTTTAGTCGTTGGCAGATGGTAATGGTAATGCTTATGGCAAGTAGCAAGGAACGATCGTAATAACGATTATAAAACGACCGAAAGTACGAAGATTGTGAACGACTTCTCTTTCAGTGTAAACGGTATTTACATTGCATCGTTCGATCATTCATCTACGATCGCTAATACGATTTATCTTTCCGTGTAAAAGGACCTTAAGCCCCTTGCTCCATATCTTAATCAGAGATAACTGGGGGAGGAGGACAGAAAATGGCAGCTACTGATGGCCACCAGAGAGGGCCAGCTTTTGGGACAATATATTGTGCTGCTTTGTGGTATATGGTTCTGCTGGGATGGTATTTTGCACTATGGTATTGCTGGTCCCTCCTACCTGTGTTGCCCAGCCTTCTATCAATTTGGACCCACCTAAAACATGGGGCCACTTTTGATAAATAGTGCGGATTTGTGTGCAGTTTTGGTGCAAATAAGTACACCCTGTGCAGCTACCCTAATAATGTGAGGCACATGAAAGTCTAAACTGATAAAACCATGTCCCTCACAATAAGGCTACTTTCACATGACAGTAGTGTTTTGGGGATCTGCAAAACGCGGATACCGGCCCGTGTGCATTCCGCAATTTGCGGACCGCACATGGCTGCCGCTATCATAAAAAATAGCTATTCTTGTCCGCAATTGCGGACAACAATAGGACATCTTTATTTTTTGCAGGCCGCAGAATGGAACTACAGAAAATGAATGGGTTCTCACCCATTCCTCAAAATTGCAGAACAGATGTAGACTAGAGATGAGCAAACGTGCTCGAAACGAGCACTGTACCGCTCGGCTCCCCTGCGCTCGCATGGGCGCAGGCAGCCACTTCCGTCCTCCTCAGGAGAACGGAAGTGGCTGCCTGCACCCATGCGAGCGCAGGGGAGCCGAGCGGTACAGTGCTCGTTTCGAGCACGTTCGCTCATCTCTAATGTAGACTCATTCATACAGTCGTGTAAATGAGCCCTAATAGAAACTCCATCAACTACCTCCTCACATAATGGACAACAGGGGGTTAATGCGTGAAGTACATGGAGATACTTACTTTTTGGCCTCATGCACACAACCTTAATTTTGGTCTGCAGCTGATCCACATTTTTTCAGATCGGATGCAGACCCTTATGGGGCCACAAAAAATGCGGACAGCAAACATATGTCATAAGTGTGTTGTCCACATCTGTGCTGCCATACGACAAATTTCAAAACATGTTCTATTCTTGTCTTTTTTGAGGACAAGAATAGGCATTTCGACAACTGGGCCTGTGGAAAGTGAGGGATGCACACGTCTGATATTTGCGGACCTCAAAATAGATACGGCCATGTGCATGAGGCCTAAACGTGTGAGAAGTCATTAGAGGGATCCATTTAGCATAAGGGCTCATGCACACGACCGTATGTATTTTATGGTTCGCAAAACACAAATCCGCAAAAAATACATCTGACGCCCGTGTGCATTCCGTATTTTGCAGCACAGAACAGCCGGCCCCTAATAGAACAGTACTATCCTTGTCCGTAATGCAGACAATAATAGGACATGTTCTACTCTTTTGTGGAATGGACACACGGAAATGGAATGCACATGGAGTAACTTCCGTTTTTTTTGCAGACCCATTGAAGTGAATGGTTCCGCATACGGTCCACAAAAAAAAGGAACTCGGAAATCGGAAAGAAAATACATTTGTGTGCATGAGCCCTAAGGCTGCAACAGCACTGAGAAGAGATATTTAGCTTCCGACCAAAATTGAAAAAAAAAAAAAGACAGGTCACGAGGCAATGCTGAGAGAAATAACTGACAAATTATGTGAGTACAGGTGATAATTTGCTCCTCTAAACTCAGTAATAGCTAGGAACCCCCAGGCTGTGAAAAGCTTATCAGTTTCCTAGGTATATTTTTTCACACTGTTGCACTCAGACCCTGATAAACAGCTCTCTGTCTAACAAAAGCAGGATCTTATCTCCTCTCTGAGTACTCTGCCCCCTCCCAAATAACACACTTTATCTAGTACATCTTGTGTAAGCCTTAACAGACTCTTCTCAGGAACAGTTGTGGACTTTTTGCGTTCTTATATTAAAATTATTTTTTTTGTTGAAATTATACTCCTGTCGATTCACGTATTTAAGAAATTTTTAATACATAAGGCAAGGATTTTTTTTCTGAACTATTGATACTTTCCAGTGAAAAATGGATCTGAGTAAGGGCTTATTAAGACAGCTGTATGAATGGGACCACATCTGTTCCGCAGATGTGGACCCATTCATTTCAATGGGGCCACAAAAAATGTGGACAGCACACCGTGTGCTGTCCGCATCCATAGTTCCTTTCTGAGGCCCCACAAGAAAGATAGAGCATGTTCTATTCTTTTCCACAATCATGTACGAGAATAGTCACTTCTATTATAGTGCCAGCCATGTGTGTTGGAAGGTGGGGTGCCTTTGATGTTCAATGTTCGTGAGATGCAAGGCAGGAACAGGCAGTGGATAAAATGGAGAGATCATTGCAGTTCAACATATAAGCGTTTATTGAAGAGCCCGCAGTTTTCACATATATTCACATTTTAATGTAGGCACAGTTCTTAAATGGTCTTATAGGGAATTTGTCACCACAATACCTGCATATGAATCCAAATCACTTTGTAGATGGGTGCTTGGTAGCTGAATCCAACGCACTTTGTCCCATCTTGATCGGTTCCCAAGATATCTGCATTTTTATTTTATGTATATGAGTCCCTGTTGGTGCAGCAAGGACATTTCCGTTGGACCTCATTGTTCCTAAAGCTCTACTCATGTTTCCTGCCTGCCACGCCCCCTCCTACCCAGGGCCAGTCAGTGTAGATGTGACCATGCCTGGCCCTGAACTTTCACGCCTTTATCTCTGCGTTCTGCATTAAGTGCAGACAGGGGCGTAGCTAAAGGCTCATGGGACCTGATGCAAGAGTTCAGCTTGGACCCCCTTCCCTCACTGCTTTGTGGCCAGGGGCAGGGGTGCAACTAGCCTTCATGCTGCCTGAGGCATTGAAACTGCACCCTCCCCCCACCAAATTCTTCACCTAACCTCTTCCCTCCAGCCAGAGGTATAACTTTACCAGCATGCACTTTCTACAATACTGCACCACAAGGGTCTTTGGGTCCCCTCAGGATCCTGGGCCCGGTAGCGAAGGCTACCTCTGCACCCCCTATAGCTATGCCACTTAGTACAGGCCTGAAGCGTGCCAGATGAGGTGAGCTACAGTGCATGTGCAGCACCCCAGAGCTGGAGTGTACTGCTTTTATACTATGTATACCCAGTATGGTTATGGATGGAAGTGACAGAGTTAATCAACTCAGGACAGCCTCTAAAGGAAGCCTGGGTATGGATCTTGGATTCACCTCTAGCTGAGTCTAGAGATTTCTAGGCTAGAGTTAGGAGAGGAAAAGTGAAGAAGGACTGTACTTTATTCCTCACAGGACTAGACTGAAGCTACAGAGACTGACCGATCTCTGGATGATCTACAGAAAGAAAAAAAAAATAGGAAAAGACACAAAAAGGTTCAAAAATTTGCATTGCCGGTTGTATTTTAAAAATCCTGTTCATCTAAATTGCAAATTACAGGTACAATTTCAAAAGTGAGACTGTCAGCCATAAATTCTGCAGGAAGAGACTTGAGAATGAAAGAGAGGAAAGAGTATGATAATATCCATCTTTGCTCAAATCCATATAAAACCATATGGGGAGATTGCCACTGTATGGGATGTACTACAACTCCCATTTTACACGTAAGTAAAGAGAGACATTTATTCTGTTA
Organism: Rhinella marina; assembly: GCA_900303285.1. Taxonomy (NCBI): domain Eukaryota; kingdom Metazoa; phylum Chordata; class Amphibia; order Anura; family Bufonidae; genus Rhinella; species Rhinella marina. The sequence continues at coordinate 225,540 of ONZH01024648.1, forward strand.
CTTCTGGCCTGTCCAACATCATGAGCACCCTGACTTCCATCATCAGCCCCAACATCAGGGTGTGGCCCAAAAGAAGAAAGGGTGCACCCTCCTTTCACTGCATGGCCCAGGGATGCAAGGTTGTGAGCACTGCCGCAGTGACTGTAACAGCCAGACTTACTACCACTCCTATCCTCTGCTCCGGCTTCTTCTGGGCTTGCTGCACATGCACAGGTGTCCCGGTGGTTGGGAAAAAATAACTAACTGGAATGACAGCAAGAGGTGCACAGAGACAAACCTAGGCATGGTTGTATCATCTGAATAGAAGAATGGCACATAGTGATCCATTCTGTTCTGCAAGTGAAATTGGACATCACATCCCAAGTCTAGGGCAGCAAACAGTGTCTACACAAACCATCAGGAGGTGTTTGCATGACATTACAGCTACAGCTGTTCCACTGACCTCACACCGCCGCTCTCAAAGAGCTAGCTGTCACTCTCTCTCAAAAGGCTAGTACCCTGGCCAAAGGCTGGTGGCCCAGGGTCTGTGGCTCAGTCATCCAGCTGGCTACCTGGTCAACAGGCTTGTAACTAGGGGTCAGTGGCTCAGCTTCCTCATCTAAGCATCTTCTTCTGGTCACTTATGCAGTGTGGCAGAGTTTCTCTTACTAAGGACTGGTCCATATCTTTAGACCAGCAGAGTCTCTTCTACTAAACACTTGTTCCTATCTGCGGACAACTACAGGCTCTGACTGCTCTCCTTATATACAGTTTCTATCTGACCTAGAATCTTCTGGTGGGAGGGCTGGAGTGGAGAAGCACAGCCTAAACAGAAACACTGTTACAATTTCTGTCTATCATAGACTTGTATAGAGCTTCAATGCAAGTATATGGGAATGACTAAGCAGTTTTTCCAAACATAAACAAGTCTTTAGACATCAACAACACCAGAGCTAAACCAAACAGCCAGAAGGTCAGTGTGTATGTTTTATTTTACCCTTCAAAACCTTGCTTAGGTAGAAAGTCATAGTCTCTCAATACTATCTGGCTGTGCATTAACCCAATCCACAGGGCAGTGTAGATTTAGTGCAATAACAGTGCAAATGAACAAGATATATTATAATAAACATATAAATGCAGTTAAACAATATGAAACAGTATAAGTACACACAACAGCATAAATCACAGTACAAGTTAACCCTTCAAAGTGTAATAAAGTAAGGAGTTTTTGGCTTTGCGCATAGTAGCAATAAGACCAAATGTCCATAGTCCAAAGAACTCTTACAAATCCATATAACTAAATTACAGTAGGTATTTTGATGATTGTATCACCATATGGCAACATATCTGCACTCAACATATCTGCACTCACTGAGGGCCTCATAGTGTAGTGACACCCGCTGATTTCAGTGGTCACTTCTGTCATGGTAGTCAGTACTTTTAGAGTACTGATATGCCAAACCCCGCAGCTGGCTGTAGCGCTATGAGGGAGATGAGTCCAGTGCAGCTTACTGTACCCGCCCTCCACTGCCTCCGGGTAATAAACAACAGCAAAAAATCCTACGCACAACAGGAAAGAGTCCTGTCAGTGTAATAATTTACATATCTACATATCAGACATAACTGCATGCCGACTGTTGCAGCAATCTGACAATTCTATCTGTGTGTTTTTATTTTTTTTGTCTGAGTGAGTAGATTCTGTGCGGAGATCGAAGCTGGTGCCACCTCCGAGGTGGAGCCGCATGCACTGTGTGCCCTCCTGCACTTTACAGGTTCCATTCTAAGTATAGGTGCAGGTCCCAAAGGTGGGACCCGCACCTATCAAACATTGGGGGCATATCCTAGCGATATGCCCCTCCAATGTCCAAGATGGGAATACCCCTTCAAACCAACTGACCTTGCAGACTGTAAGAGAAGTGTTTGCTAGTACACATTATTTAGTATTTAAGTGTGTTATATCGGGTGCTTTATGTATGTGCTGTTTCTGAAATCTTCTAACAATTGCCATTGCTCAATTGATCATGAGGGAATTTGCCTCTCCATTGTTCACAGTCAGGGTACTTCTAAGACTTTGGGCTGAAAGTATTGTCAAATGAACGTTTTCTGTAGATTTTTAATGGCGAATGCAGAGATGCATACTTTATGCACAGTTAGATGTGATCAGATTCCCCTGTTCTGCTCATTCAATGAGAATTTTCTTTCAGCAGATATGGTTACCTACGAGGAATAACTGTGGATGTTGAGTACAATTCTTACTTATCTGATTCCATACCTAGGGTCCTAATAACGGAATATATGAATATGGACCCTGGGGAGTTTTCCGATAAAAGTTGTGGACATCCAAGCAGGGAATTTCTGCAATGTGATCTGCAGGGGGTCCGCTCTTAATCCTTTGTATCTCGCAATCAGGGTTAAATGTCAGAGATCTGATGTCTGCGTTTAGAGTGTCAGCTGTATATTACAGCGTAATCACGTTGACACAGTAGCCGTGTTGATGCAATCAGTATTGTGATTGTGGTCATCATGATGCAGTGACTGCCTGTCACTTACCATGAGCATATTTGTCACGTGTTGGCAACCTGTTAAACCAGCAAGATCTGTCTTCTTTCTACGTTCCCATTTATATCTTATGTATTTTATGCTGAATGCAAAGTAAAACATACCGAAGCATAGAAACCATAAGCCCCAGTGGGCAGTCCAACTGGATAAGTGATTAATAACCCTTTAATTTCACAACATATCTGTTTGGTGGTGTCACAGCAGGCAAGGGAAGCAGTTTAGTGCAGGACCTCTAGCAGTTGAGTACAGTGCAACTACAGATGGGTAGGGGGTTCATGCACATGAGCGTATGTATTTCACAGTCCGCAGACATACAGAAACAGAATGCACAATGAGTCATTTCATTTTTTTTTTTTTGCGGACCCATTGAAAAGAATGGTTCTGCATGCGGAACTGTAAAAAAGAAGAGGAAAAAAAATCTGTTCATATGCAGGAGCCCTAACTGTGTAAGATGCGCTGGGAGGAGTGCCACCCATCAGGTTCTTTGATGGGGCTGAAATAAGGCAGGTGGAGGTGCATAAATTATTTTGCAGCACAAAAAAAACTTTATTGTAAACGTATATACATTCAGGCACTCCGCATGAGGGCACAATACCTTGGCAAATGTTATAAACACATATCTCTAAAAGGCACAGTATGCTTACAGTCTCTTAAAGGGCACATTAATTATGGAAGTTACACATCGGTATTCCAGAGGGAAAATAAGCATAATGATACTCACTTCCAGTTATATACAGTCCATATTTCCATTCTATAAGTAGTGCTCATCCCAACAAGGTTTTTCTTTCTCCAGAGGCCATGTCAAGTCATTCAGGTTCTGATTCAAGTCATACTTTAGTGCACTCACAGCCGGAAGGATACACCGTTTTTGTTTTTTTTTTGCCATCATGCCACTTTCACAGCAACAAGCACTTGCCAGAGGTCTGTGTTCTGCTCCACAGAGCAGAGAACCATCTAGTGACTAGTTTGTGACACTACAGTCCTTGAAATGATGGACAGGGTCGCAGCTACACTCCTCTGAGCAGCAGCACCTTCTGCATTAAAGTGGGTGTGCCCCCCCACCTTAAAACTGAGTACCACAGAATCCTTTAATTCTCCTCCAGAGACCAACGTAATTCATTTATCAGAAAAATTTGTAAAAACTAGTGAAGTGGGAAGTAACTAATTGGTAACAACACACAAACAACCAAATACGGGCACATTTTAGCATCTGCATCATAGCCACAAATCCTTAACAACGTCTAATGACCAAAACATAAAAAAAATCACAAGAATCTATGATGCGGCGAGTCTGGATTATTATACCCGCGGTCAAGGTGCTACAATGTGCCCATATTATAGCCATCTGAATGAGGTCTAATACATTTGCACTTGATTTTGTAACTCTTTCCCTCTACAGAAGAAGTAAAAATTGCTTTGAATCTCCAGCTTTGACTAGCAATGGCTATAAAGCCATTAAACATGCTGTCTAGCAAAGGAGATGCACATTTATAAAAATAACTCTGTAGTTCCCTTCTAAGTTTCACATGGGTATATGCTGCCCTCTGGTGGACAAAGTAAGACTTGCATGTATATCATAATATCGTCTAGGAAAAGGTTTCTTCTCTACAAAAACAAAAATATTTACAAAAATAAAAGATAAAAGCAAAATGAATATACATAATATTCTTATTGATGGCAATAAATATGTAAAACCGTGTAACTTGCCTTACACAGTTGACAGAATTACTGTCAGTGCATCAGGCAATTCAATCTGTAGCTTTAAACTAATATATCACACACTCATTCTTCAGGAGAGCAGAGAGATGTCACTGAGCTTGTGCCACTGAATTATGTCCAATTCACATTGATCTGTAGCTGCCACCAATTTTTCCATCCCACAAGCCTTTAAAGCGAATCTATCACCCCGATTTTGGACAATTGGGCTTCAAGCACATGACCGAGTGCCGGCCGGGTCCATATTGCAGCCCACAAACAGTGGGTCCACAATATATGGGCCCCGCCCGTTTCTGCACCACATCACAGATGCAGACACATTCACTTGAATGGGTCCGCAATTTGGAAGGTGTGGTGCGGAACGGAGGTTTCTCTCTCTCCAGTTGAATGGGTCTGGATCCGTCTGCAGCAGCTGCACGTATGGTGCCCGTGCATTGGGGACCGTAAATTGCGGTCCCCAACGCATGGAACCGCCAGGCGGTGGCCGTCTGAATGGGCCCTTATCTACAGTAATACATGAGTAGTACTGCAGATGTGAAGTCCAGATCACTTTTTTATTTTCCTATTGCCCACCCGTCCCCCACTGTAAGCACTTGGAGCTGTGTTGAAATACATTGTAAGGACCGCTGTCCATGGGCATGTTGGGGGAGATCTAACGTGACCTCAACCCTTTGTCCACCTCTGTCCTAATTGATGTACTGAGTCCTCTCCATTATATTAGAACAGCACAGCAGTCCAGACTGTGTATTTCAGTGCAGCTTTGAGCACTGACAGTGGGAGAACGAGGGACAGTAGGAAAATAAAAAATAGAGGTTTGGACTCCTTATGTGCAGGACTACTCATGTATTACTATAGATAATAGATAGTCCAAAATTGGAGTCCAAAAAGGGGATCTGTCAGTAAATCTGTAGAGGTTCTATTGGTTCATTTGCATATTTTAAACCATCATAATTTTTCTCAGTAATGTGGACACATATGAACATGCAACCAACACAGATGTCTTCAGCTGCCAAGTGCACGTCACAGGTCATCCAGTGTCATAGGTACACTAATATTACTAATATTCTATCCAGTATGGCAATGTGACCATCACTTTTGGGTATCTATGTCACTGTTGCCATCAATGTCAACCTTTTCACAAGCACGCAATATATTGTGACTTTAAAACTTGAAGATTAGATATTGGTGTCATATAAAAGTTGATAATTTTAGGTTTCAAATGATACCAGGCTCAATAATCTTGATGCAATATACAGGACACTGCATTTGTTTGGTCAGGGTACGTCTGTGTGCTGTCATTCAGTGATTGGACGCCAAAAACATACGAAAACATACAAATGAATAAAATACAGGTTAGGACTCATGCACATGGCTATACCGTGTTTTGCGGTCTGCAAATCGGGGATCTGTAAAACACGGATACCGGCTGTGAGAGTTCCGCATTTTGCAGAACAAAAGGTCTGGCCCTCTATAGACTAGTCCTATCACTGTCCATGGTACGGACAAGAATAGGACAAGTGCCTTAGTAATAGGGGCTGTGGAACAGAAACTGTGCTGCCCAAATCTTTTGTGGCCCCATTGAAGTGAATGTGTCCGCATCAAAGCTGCAAAAAATGCTTCTCGGATGCGGACCCAAACAATGTTTGTGTGCATGAGGCCTTAGAGTACTTTCACACTTGCGTTGTTTTTTTCCGGTATTGAGTTCCGGGGACAAAACTGAAGAGAACGGAATGCTCCTAAAAGCGTTCCGTTCAGTCTTCAGACCGGAGAGCAAACCGCAACATGCTGCAGTTTGCTCTCCGTCCTGGGGATCTGCACCAAGACGGATCCGTCATGACCCCCAATGCAAGTCAATGGGGACGGATCAGTTCTGTGTGACACAGTAGTAAACGGATCCGTCCTCCATTGACTTTCAATGGAGTTCATGACGGATCCGTCCCAGCGATGTTAAAGATAATACAACCGGATCCGTTCATTACGGATGCATATGGTTGTATTATCAGTAACGGAAGCGTTATTGCTGAACCCTGCCAGATCCAGCAATAACACCAGTGTGAAACTAGCCTTACACTGAATCTTTACTCTATTGTATATCAATATGCTCAGCTCCTCCTGCTCTATAACATGCTGCCTGCAGGCTAAACAATACTCAACACAAGTTCCCTGTAATGTGGGTCACTCATATAGTGCTCTTAGCATCACTTCCCTGCAAAAACTTCAGAACTTCCCCTATTAATAGCATTCCATGTGTGGCTAGCCCTGCTCTTGGAGATATCCTGGAATCATGACCTATTGAAGTTTTATAACAGATCGTAATGATTCTGAACAAGTGCCTACAGTCCTAAGAAACACGAAGAGCGCTGTTTGTAAAGCTGGCCATACACATAAGATTGTAATGGGTCAGAACACGACCAATCAGGGGTATGTCAGATAGTTCACATAAATGATCCCACCAGCAGTCACACAGGTATTAAAAAACCAAAACAGTGCAATGAACTTGTGCAAAGTGTTGAATTATCAGCCGATTATGCCATACATGTCTAGGGTTCCAGCAGACAACGGCTGAGAATCCTAAAATTAGTAATTGAGAACAATAGTTTGCCCATAATTTTCAAACGACAATCAGCCCAGTGGTCAAATGGTACTTTGGCTGACTTGTGTATATGGCTAACTTAACCCTTAGTTGACCAGCCTATTTCGGGATCAAGCATTTTTTTTTCACTTTTCCATTGTCGTATTCCAAGAGCTATAACCTTTTTTCTGTCAATGTAGCTATATGAGGGCTTGTTTTTTGCTCCATTTTGGGGTACGCATAACTTACTAACTGGGGGAAAAAACAGCAATACTGCCACTGAGTTTTCACGTTATAAATTTTGCTGCATTCATTTGCCCTCTGGGTCAGTACAATTACAGAGATACCAAATACATCGTTTTTTTTTTAATGTTTTAAGAAAATGTTTTTGCATCACAGCATCCCAAGCCCCAGAAATGTTATTCTTCCTTCTATAGAGCTGTGTGTCAGTTTGATTTTTGTGGGACGACTTGTAGTTTTCATTGCCATTGGGGAACATAACACTATTTGATTGCTTTTTATTTTTTTGTGGCTAATAAGCAGAGAACAACAATTCCGTCATTTTTATATTTTACGGTGTTCACTGTACAAGATAAATTATTTGACACTTGTGTAGTGTGGGTCGTTATGGATGCAGTGCTACCAAATATGTAGGGATTTTATTTTTGCCGTTTTTTTCAATTGAAAGGGGTATTTTTTTAACTTAAAAGTTAACTCTTAACTTTTTTTACTAAATAAAACTTTTTTTATCCACTTAATAGTCCCCCAAGGATACTTTAACAGGTAATCTTTTGATTGCTTTTTATAATTTTCTTGTATTGCTTATGCACTGCAGGGAATTATACTGTCAGTGCTATTCACCAGTAGACTGTATGAAAGGCATAGCCTGCTAGGATACACCGCAGGCAGGCTTGCCATGCGAAGATATCAGCAGTCCATGGGAGCTCCCTCTCTCTAAACCACTTAGATGCCACAATCACTATTGACTGCAGCATCTAAGGGGTTAAACGGCCTGGATTGACACTTCTGCAGGTATGAGCTTTTGGAGCAGGAGTGTGGTTTTCATGTGAGAGCCGAGCCTCCGCTCTCTGCTTCACAAGATACTCGTGCATTGCTTACATTAGACCACCATAAAAAGTTGATGGCTCAATCTAAGGCCCCTAAGTGACCACAAGAAAAAGGCATATTGGTGTTAAGGTCACTTGCAGATGAACAATAGGAAACAGATGAGATCGCAAGATCGCACACAGATGGGGATCAGTGTGTGGGCTGTTTTTTTTTTTTCCCCACCAACCCATTCATTTGAATGACTGCAGGAAAATCAAAGTGGAACACACTGGGTTTATCTCTACACTCATATGAATGAACCCATTCAATTTAATGAACACATCCCCAGCCTTTTGCCACCACAATAAATGCCATGTTGTATACAAGTTTTTTCCTGTCCTGATTCTAGCCTTTTGACACAATTTCAAGAATTGCATAGTTACATCAAAAATCTTGATGTAAAAAAAAAAAAAAGCCACGAGACAAGTAACATACAAACATGTGAAAAAACTTCAATCACATTTTTAATATACAAGAATGAAAAGTACAGCAGTTTACAATGTAGGAAAATTTAATACATACTATATAAACAAACTATTTACACAGAAAAACACAAAGAAAATGGGCTTTTCACAAACATAAATTATTAATAACATCTTACTATTCATGTCTGTATAAAGAGGGGGAGGGTGATTTTGCAGTGTGACAAAAACTGAATGGTTTCTATGAGGGCCGTTGATACGACAAGAGGTAAAGAGGGCTGGAAACCTTCTACAGTAACAGGAGATAGGCCATGACTCCGCTTCTTCTGTATGAACCATGTTACTTCAATAATGTAAACTTTCCTGGACCTTAGTGTTTTTTTATGGCCTGTTTCCTATGAACATAATTTAGTGTCTGTATGACCACAGAATCGTCCGGACACCTGTGGATCTCCTGAACTGGAGCAGAGTCGTGGGACACAGCGACAAGGGATGGACACAATGGGATACTCTCTGTTGGATCAATCCTAATTGGAAAATACATAAGGAACTTGCCACAGTTGCCATTGTGGGACATTTTCTGAAGGTTAACCTCTATAAATCAGTAATTGCTCTATATACATATGGGTGTGTGTATATATGTATGTATGTGTGTGTGTATATATATATATATATATATATATATATATACACACACATATACACACACATGGAGAAATAGATGTGTCATGAAAATATTTTATGGATTTAAAAAATATTAAGAATTTATTATGTAATAGTTGATGTGAAACTATGGTCTACACATGCTCATTTAATACTGAGCTAATGTTCAATGAGATTTTACAGGGGTAGACTCGAGACAGACTTTTTAACACTTATGGGGCCTCAGTTCATAGAGCGGGTGGGCAGAACCCTTTTGTCTGTAGATGCACATCACTTCTCATTGTCCCACAAGCAATCATGTTCTAAAATTGATTACAAAAAAAATTACAATTTTAAAGGAAACTAATCGGAAATCATACGGGGTTCGGTGTGTAAAAAAAGACTACTAGATAAGAAGTCTCTGTGTTGCCCATTGCATTTAGCTAGAATCTGGCCGCTATGAATAATAGCGGCGCTTCTAGTTTGGAGTTTCCTATTGTAATAACCAGGTCCATTCGTTGAAGAGGCCGTCGGTAGGACTGCTGGACACTGGTGCAATGGGATCATTCCCGTAATAAGCTGGATCACCTCTAGGTAGTTGCGTCCCTATTTGGTACAATAAAGCAAACATGCACTGATCATGGGAAAGGTTCCCTAAATATGCAGGCTACTTAAAATACCTGATGTGAAGAAGCCATAAGAGATTCATCATCATCGTCGCATAGATTACAGCACAAGAACAAAAAAAACCTCTGGCATAGAAAAGTATGAGTGATGAACTTTACAGCTCCCCATATGATGACGATGACCCATGGCTTAGCTATTACAGAACATTATGACAGTCGCATTTACTAAGGCACTTATACAGCTTTCATATCAATACCAGGCTATGGAGGAATACCTCATTAAAGGGGTTGTCCAGGGTTTTTAGGTCATGGCCCATCACTAGATGATCAGCAAATGTCTGACACCCTGCACCCTGGTCTGTGTAGCTCTGTCAGAAGTCAGCACCATAAACGTTGTAGCAGCGCTGCTCTCATTGACTTCAATGGTAACAGCACTGTAGTAGCGAGCTCCTGCCTCTACAATGTCGACGGTGCAGGGTGTCGGACAGAGGATAAGCCATTGCTTAAAAAATCTTGGCCAACCCCTTTAAAGGGAATGTGTCATCAGAAAATGACTTATTTAAATCGCATTTTTCCAAATCGCAAATTTTTTTACATTTTTACAAATGTTTTCATGTCACTATTAAAAAAAAAATAAAAAAATATATTCCTGATATTTTCACGCTAGCCACTAGGCCTAAAATATGTTAAGACTTCAGCAGCTACATGGGCCACAGACACAATGGACGCTGACTTCATTGACTTCTATGGGATAGATTTGTAGGCATGCTCTGTGACCTGGGCAGAGGTCAGGAAGGAGCAGATAAAGCAGTGATATCTCCAACTGTGAATGGTGGATTCTGTGTCATCTTTATAGAGCTGTTACTTGTCATTGTAATTCTGCATGTTGTGATAATGGTAGTTGCTACTGAAAAGTGACCTGTACTGAAGGGAAATCAAGACCTATTTTTAGGGCTACCGGTCAATGTGAAAACAAAAAATAAAATAAAAATTTATAATATATCTCAAGAAGAAATGTATTTATTCTTCTGAAAAAAAATTATATATATTTTTATTTTTTTTTAAACATAGTGACATGGAAAAATAAAAGAAACACCAAAATTCTGAAAATATATGTTCAAGATAAAGATGTGATTTACACAATAAGTCATTTTCTGATGACACATTCCCTTTAATACCATCTCCACTTGTTTCCATTTTCCCAGTTGAAAATACTAGTAGGCAAATATTAATAATTTCTGATTTATTTTAGCCTAATAATACTAATGAGTCCAAGTTATTCAAGGATTAGATGTAATTACTCTTACTTATAGTTCATTTGGTCAGGGGTTTACTGTACAATATAAATTCATGAAAAAATTTCCACAATTTTCAATTCTGGACCCTACTTGCCTACTGACATATAAATGCATCCGCTTCTATTATATACAATATACTAATACAGGGTTGCTAATGCTCATTCTGAATCAGATGAAGCATGCTCGAACCTGTAATTTACAGTAGAAGTGAGTGCACCATCCCTTGGACAGATGAGGACATCAATCTGACACCGTGCTACGTAGAATATACTGCTATCATTTATATAAGGGCAAATCCACTTTGATAGGATTAATACAAGTATTGCAGCAATCTGCAAACCCATATGGTTCTGATCCAAATTAGCACTAGATACAGTCAGTGAATAAAATTAGTGCAAAGGTCCAAATCTTTTTTTTTTTTTTAAGATTATGTGCTCCTATAAGCACATACAGGCCTATTCAGCACATTGGCTCAGTATACGTGAAAAATGTTACCTTACAATTATATAGTTTAGGATAAAATAATTAGGCAAATTATTGATGTATTCTTAACATATCCTTATAGAGCCTGGTGCAGAGCCTTAGATCCCATGTACAGACATAATACAGTAAATAGTGGCCTGCGGTTGCCACTAGAGGGAGCTAACAGATATTGTTATAACACAGTATGCAGTAAGCTCCCTCTAGTGGCAGGTGCTAGTAGCCATGAATGTCTCATTTGAAGCTTTGTAGGCTATGTGGAGTTCTGCATGAGAAAACTGGAACTCTGACTACTATAAAGATGTATTAATAAGTTTGCACAGAATTTATAACCTATTTAGATTAAAAATGGACTTCAAGGGTGAACATTAGCTTTAAGTTACTTTACAAGAGCATATTTTATTTTTATATTCCGTGATTTACTTACTTTTAACAAAAATGTGAACAGAAAAATAATTTTCATCTCTCGTCGTAGTCTGTTCTAGCAATTGGGGGGGAAAAAAGGCAAACACTTAGCATGGGGCCTTTTTCCCAGAACCAGATGTAATGTAAGGAGCATTGAAAAAGCAGTTCTTCTGGGCACAATTACATATAGAAACCCAGAAGATGTCCGTTAACACCGTCTTCCTAATACTGCAATTTCATTAAGAAGTTATATTTTAAATATATTTTTTTTGGCAAAAGCAGCACTTTGGGACTATTGAGTATATCAATTACTGAAAGTCACTTGAAGGTTGTATAAAAAAATGGGTTAAAGCAGAAGGGTTACCACATCTTTTTAGGGGACCAGTGATAATAAGGGGCCATATTGATGAGATACATATCATGCTGTCATTACGTAGCCATGTTATATCTACTGCACAGTGAGATCATGTGCTACACACGGGGTAACACTTGTATATCATACAATGAAATCTACTGCGACTACAAATAAGTATGGCTGCCCTGGTTAGTATTTAAGAAAACACTGAAGTGGTAAGTAGATCATATATATTAGAAGGTAATGTGTGCAGGTGTATGTGGAGGGTGGAGTCGTCTAAGGAGCCTTACAGGGGTCACAAAAAACAAGTAGAGACCATTTGACTGGGGTGTCAGCTTCTTATGATCTGCCCTCCTGATCTGGTTGATTGATAAGGGATCTAATGTTCATTGTTGATCAACCACTGACAAATCAAAATGTTGGGGGAAATGTATGGTATGTGAGATGATTAAGGGATGTTTGCGACTTCGTCCACATTTGCTTTTTCCCTTTCTAAACCAATACTACAGAAAAGTCACTTTGTATATGAACGTCAACTCGTAGCTTTTCTTCACTGGTTGTGAGACTGTTTGTGCACAAGTATATTTGACAGATAAGTTAAACACTTGTTATATTCATAAAATGCATCAGACTTCAATCGTGGCCAAGTCTACACATCAACAGCAATTACATTCTGTTGACTACGCCGTCCGTTCTTCAAGGAATATTTTATCTTGTAGGAGTCCCAAATACCACCTAAGCACTCAAAGAGAAACCTAATTGAAATGATATAAAAAGATCATGAGAAAAGAAATGTATCTGTTCACTTCATATGCTTGGCACAGATTGAACTCTTCTGAAAAGTGAGCCATATGCCTTATATTAGAATATCAAGGGTTCCTAGCTCTCAAACGAGCACAGTCTATAGCAGCAAGGTCCACTTTAAGCAAGTGGCCATTGTGGGCTTTTATTAGAACTTGAAATCTAAATGTCTCCCCTATGTTTTCCGGGAATTCCAATTGTAGTCTGTACTCTTATGTTCTAATGATCTGTCCAGTGGAGATTTTGATTCGTGAGGGGATCTTTGAACTGGGGGAGAACGAGGGTCTGAAAGAGATGACGACATCTGGGAAGAACTTTTATAATCCCCAGATTTTTCTGGGTGAAAAGACCGATAGTGGTCAGAAGGTCCTTGCCCATGGTATCCCATAGGTGGCCTATGGTCGGACCCCATTCGTCTAAAGTCCTGCTGATGGTAGCCTGGAGAACGAAATTCATCTGCTCGCCTCCGTTTATTGTCATGGTGATGTCTGTGGAAACATAAAACCAATGAGTATAAACCGCTTTCTGCTGTCAGACATCTCAGTTATAGACACGGTAAAGTACAATAGCTAATAAAAATCGTGAATGTACAATACCTGTCATAATATTCCCTGTGACCTCTGTGATCCCGTTCATTGTTATACTGGTCATAGGGCCTCTTACGAGACGCAGGGTTTGGCCTGTAGTTTGCAGAATTCCTATGAGGATCACCATGAGGACGCCGATCAGAATAGTGATGATCTTTATATCGGTGCTGGTCATACTGGTGGTGTCGGTCCCCAATCCACTGCTGACTGTTGTTGCCCCCATAGTTAAATTTCCGATCTCTCCACTCACCTCGATCTGAACAAAAATAAATTGGTTATTGAAAGTTACTTTTAAAGTGTTTTTTCAAGATATTTTTACTGATGACATATCCTCTGGACCCCTGCCGATCAGCTGTTTGAGAAGGCTCCCAGTAGCGCCGTGGCATTCACACAGCTTTCCCTGGGCCATGTGACATCACGTTCATTGGTCACATGTCCAAGGCGCAGCTCAGCCCTACTGAAGTGAATGGGCTGAGCTGCGATACCAAACACAGCCCCTATGAAATGGACGGCGCTGTACTTAGCGAGTAGAAAAAAAAAATGACAATTTTTTTGTGTGCGACTCTTGCCTGGAGCGCTCGTCCCCACTGTGGTCACATAGTATACCTGCACTCTTTAAACCGCATCTGCAGCTGTAAAAGAGTTCTGTATTGTGTGCCCAACAAAACAGCACAAGTATACCATGTGACTAGCGCTCCAGGCTAGAGCTCTGCAATCCAGCAGCGGTGGCTGTGCTTGCACACTACAGGTAAAAGCGCCAGCCTCTTTGGTGGCTGGGACCGCGGGAGTCCACATAGGCATGCATGCACGGCAGCTATCGTCCTGGTCCCTTCGTAGCAGCGGTGGCCGTAAACCCTGTGAACAGTATATAGTGCGATGGAAAAATGAATCAAGCCAGCAAAGGAGGCAATATGGATAATCACTGTATTAACTTTGTATACATGTGAAATGCCATTTGCTGAAGTGAGACAACTCTTTTAATAATGGTCTATTCTGCACTGTATAGTTAAAGAAAAAAAATCCCGGAGTGCTTCTTTAAAGGAATAAAATGTCTGTCTGCATTTTAAAAGTTGCAGTCGTGAACAGAATACAAAAGAGATGAAATACTGCAAATGATCAGCAGTCTGTGGGGTTGTTTTGAAGCCATTTCTTACCTGCATTATTGAACGGTCTTTTGTTAGGACTGGTGTAATTTTCTCTTGGGTGCCCATGCATATGCTGGGGTGGAGGTGGAATAATATGATGTTTTGGTTGCATATGCAGTCCATGGGGCTGTGAGTTCACAGAGTCACGGCTGGATCCAGATTGCTCTGGTCGAAAAGGTTTCTTGCTTGGTGGGGCTTCTTTTTTCTTTTGTTCCTTGAAAATAAGGTAGTGTAAAAATACAGCAAACTTGTTTTGTAGAACAGCTACATACAACATACATTACATTAGGGTAGTCAAGCACACAGTTTAAGGGCACATCCACATTGGATGTTAAAAAAAATCTGCTGTGCATTTCACTAGGGATGAGCGAAACATCCGAAGTCGATTCGCATAAAACTTTGTTAAAATAATGTACGGAGCAAGCCGATGAGCCGAAGTTATTACTTCCCGAAGGCTTGCGAGACTTCAGGTAATAACTTTAGAAACTAATTTCTACTGTAAAAAACCTTTCCTTCCCTAGATAGTACATGCCTGTGTACCCACTGTTCTCATGGCTTTTCCTCCGCTTTGGTTAATGCCTAGTTATAAATATAATCATCAGATTTCAAGGGTAACCTGCTCTACACCATATTTCTTCATTTACCGAATTGAACAAAAATAATTTGTGAACTTAAAAATGGAAAGACAACTAAAATGTATGGAGCCATCGCACAGGAAGCCCAATGTCTATACAGGCCCTGTCGGCAGGAACCATTTCATTTATGTGGCAGAGTGAAGTCACATTAAACGGGGAATTGATGCGACAAAGCAAACACTGCCACAATGTGTCCCACTATGGGAATCGAACTCTGGACCTTGGACACTGTGTGCCAAACACTTGACACTGTGCCACTGTGACTGGTGCAGGGACTTCCATCACCAAACACTGTGTGCAGTCTATGGACGACACAGCCATTTATTTGAATAACAATCTCCAGAAACAATGGCCGCGTAAATGTAAAAAACAATTCTGCTGTTCTGGGTTGTTCTTTGCTAATTTTATAAACCATAGCTATTTACGTTTCTAAATCTGGCCATACAGTTACAATTTGCTCCTACTGTAACTAGCATTCATATACTAAAAAAAGGTTTATTCATCTGGGCAATCCCCTGCCGTTCCAGTGCTGCCACTCCGGCGTTCCCAGTCGGCTAGGTTTTCAGCGCTGTTAGCAGTCACGTGAGACAGTCACATATGTTCAGGGTATGTCGTCGATGCAGCACTGGAAACAGTGAATTGAGCAAGTGAAGAGCCCGTTTTATTAATTTAAGCGGTCACTAACTTTTTAAAAAACATTTGATTTGTCGTAGACAGACACCAAAACTTTTGATTGGTGGGAATCTGAGTGCGGAGATCCCGCTGCTCTCTCGAATGAGGGGAGAGGGAACAATGGTAGAGAAGTAAACGCAGCGAGGAGAGAGCGCACGATATATGCATTTCTATCCCTTCTTCAGCACTCAGACCCCCACCAATCTAAACTTTTGATATGTCTCTATGATATATAAAAGCTTTTTAAAAAGTTAAGTGACTCTTGCTGCCATTTAGCAAAATGTATAAAAAAAAGCACAAATTGCATGATATATGTGAAACAAATCAGGAAGACACAATATACAAACTGCGCTGGACAGGTCACAGAGGTGCAGTGATCGGCACGCCGATGCTTTTCCTAATGCAGAACAGACATTACACATTTATTATTTACCTCCTCTTTCTGTGACCTCTTCTTATGAGCTATCTTGTACAACTTGTGCAACTTCCTGGCACCAAATTCAGTGAATTTTGAGACAAAAATCCAGAGATTCCTATAAATACAAATAGGAAAGAAATATGACTGGTGAAAGAGATACTTATTGATTTCATTAGGAAAACCAACAAGGGAAATCACATTTTAAAAGTCATATTATGGTATATGGTCACTTATAAACCCAGAACCTGCAGTAAATAACTTGTGACTTCTCCCTCTAGTCTTGGTTTGTACCTAACACCCCAGCATCTATATCAAGTGAAATATAGTCTCAATGCAGTACAAAGGTGTGTGCATTGGCAGATTATGAAATGTTAAGAAAGCCGCCACTTCCAAATTTCAAAAATCCTATAGAACTTGAGGGCCAAATTCTGAAATCCACAATATTGACCTTACAGGAATGACTGAAAAGATCCTTAGATCCTTCCATTTAAAGGGAATGTGTCACCAGAAAATGACCTATTGTTTAAATCATTTATGTTTAACATATTTTAAAGCATTTTGATGACATTATTCATTTTCCATGTCAATATCTATATTTATACAAAAACAAAATATAAAACCCTGCAGTTCTCGCACTGGCCACTAAGCTGAATAATAGACATCGCTCCTTGGTTTGTACAGATCACTCTACTGCAGTTATCTGCTTATCTGTCATTCTAATACTGCCTGTGATGATATCACCTTTGTATACAGATAAGAGAGGATCCACCAATCACAATTGGTTGTCAAAGCTTATCTATTCTTCTCTTGTACAATGACCTCTGCACAGGTCACAGATCATGCCTAGAAAACTCTCCCATAGAAGTCACAGAGGTCCCCTCCTGACCATTGTGTCTGTGGCCGATGGAGTTGCTGTAAAGAAATTTTCTTAATGCTATGTAAATGCTATTAAGAACAGCTCAGGCAAGATGGCCGCCCCCATAATGATAGAAATAGACAGCAAATAGAATTTTAAAAAAATCTGCAATCAGAAAATTAACAGATTAGAAAAAAAAGGTGTTTGTCGCTATTGGACTTTAACTGCAGATAAAATATTTAGTGACACATTTCCCTTAAAAGGGTTTCCTTCTGTTTTTATATTGATGATATAGGATAAGTCAGCAATATAAGATCGGCTACCGATGATCAGCTGTTTGAAACAAGCGCTGCCTTCTACTTGAATAGGAAGAGCCTTCTTATTGAAGTAAATGGGACGGTGGAGTTGTAATTACACCTGCTCACTGCTGCAGTTGCGATGACGAGCAGGTGGCTGATGTGCCGGGAGCCGGCCCCCGCTGATCTGAAATTGATGACCTGTCATGAGGATGCATCATCAATATAAAAAAAAGCAGACAATCCCTTTAATTGCAGGCAGACTCCGGTGAAGTTGGAAACACCAAGTGTAACAGTCCACAACAGGCTAGAGCCGTATTACTTATTTTGATGGAATATATGACAAATCAATCCTGATCACCACCAGACATGGCGTTCATTTCAGGTCATAATAAAGTTAAAAAAAATTCAAAAGATTGTCCGGAATGTCTTAAAAGAGCTGCTTGCAATAAGCAGAGAAGAGAGGCTTACCTCCTCCATAACTTGATTTGCTCCTGATCAGAGTATGACTGAAGGCACTCAGAGATGCGATCTCCGATTTTCAGTAAGCAAGTCCTTGTGTGTTCTAGCTGTTCTTGGACGGTCAGTCCTTTGTCCGGTTTATCAAGTTGTTTCAGAGCTTTTTTCACAGGCCTCATTCTCTCCTTGCACTAAAAATAAAGAAAACTTTAACAAAAGAACTTGAGAGACAATCTAAGCATGTTTTCAACAAGCCGGCAAACATCATCGGAAGATGGCTCCAGTACTTCTAGTACCCGTGAAATAAAAAACTGTGATTTTATCTTAAGATTTCTATGTTGTGTTGTTCCTCTGCTACTAATAAACCGACAACCTAATGTTACCAGTCTGCAACGTCTGCTTCTCACTAATAATAATATACAGATTACAATATCACAGAAATACAGTTTATAAGTCACTTTACAAATATAAACATCCTTACAATGCTGAAGGTCTCCTGGTCAAGATCATCTTCCTCCTCTTCCCCAATGGGGACAGGATCATTCCCGGCCGTAATGTGGACAGGTCCCTGGTTCTTTCTACTTCTGGCACCCCCTTTGGTTTCAGCCCGCTTCGGCTTCAATGAGAAATGCTTGTTAGTAATGAGACAGCAGAACTGAAGTTAAGATGATAAAATAACTGATTCCTACTATGAAGGGCAGGACATCTACAGGTACTTCTAACCATGGGAAGCTATAGTCTTTTAATCTCATACAAGCTTAACCCTTTCACGACCGGAGCTTTTTTCGGTTCTGCATTTTCGTTTTGTGCTCCCTGCCTTCAAACAGCCATAACTCTTTTATTTTTCTGTTCACATAGCTGTATGAGGGCTTGTTGTTTGCGGGACAAGTTGTACTTTCCAACGCCACCATTTAATATTGCATACGGTGTAGTGGGAAGCGGGAAAAAAATTCCAAACCGGGTGAAATTGCAAAGAAAACGCTATTCCGCTACAGTTCTACGGGTTTCTTAATTACAGCATTCGATGTGCATTAAAACTGATCCGTTACTTTCATTCTACTGGTCAGTACGAATCCGGCAATACCTAATATGTATAGTTTTTCCTGCGTTTAGATGGTGATAAAATAATTAGAAAGTTGCCCTTTTTTTTTTTTTTTTTTCCTTGTCATATATTGACCCCTATAACTTTTTGGTATTTATGTGTACAGAGCTGTATGGGGGCTCATTTTTTGCGGGGCGGTCTGAAGTTTTTATTGATACCATTCTGGGGTGTGTATGACTTTTTGATCACTTTTTATTTAATTTTTTTTAGAAAAAAAAAGGGACAAAAAACTGCGAATCGCCATTTGGACGCTTTTTTCCGCCACACAATTCGCCGTATTGAAATTTTTTTTTTATATTTTAAAAGTACGGGCGTTTTCGGTCACGGTGATACCCATGATGTCTATATTTATTGTTATTTAGGTATTTATTTTTTACTTATACGGAAAGGGGGGTGATTTGAACTTTTATATCTTTTTTATTTTTTATATATTTTTTAACATTTTTTTTTAATTTTTCTGTGATTATTTTAAAGCTCAAATATCATCTGATCTATTGTGTTTTGTTTTTTTTCTTTATGAGCAATCATGGATTTACTAGATGCAGTTAAAACCATGAATTGCTCATTTCTTATCCTGGCCTGCCATCTAGTGGCCAGAATAAGAATTGCAGTTTGAAAACTAATCCTCACCAGCGAGGATTACAGTTTTCATATGGTCATATTGGCCAATCGGGGCGTCTGTACACCACCCGGAAGCGTGGGCTTCCGGGTTCAGACGCATCCTGATGCCGTGATCACGTGTGATCACAGCATCAGAAGGCCCTGGAAGTCTCCGCAGACGGAGGTAAGATGCGGCAAGTCTCTGCTGTTAGAAACAGCAGAGACTTGCCGGCCATGACGCCCGCCGCACCCGCGAGCGGGCGTCATGTCCCCGCACCGCCCGCGCGCCGTACATGTATGGCGGCGGTCGGGAAGGGGTTAAAGGGATTGTCTATTGTTATGGTGATAAAACTGTGATGGTTTTCAATACACGTTTTACGTCTCACTATCTCTGCACTCCATCATAGTCTGTATAGACTACTTATTGGGTGAATTTTTGCATAATACGCACCTTTTCCTTCGGCTTCCTTTTCTCTTTGGGGGCATCCTTTTTTTGGTTTTGTTTGTCCTTATTTTCTTTGTTGTCCTTTTTCTTTTGTTTCTTCTTGTTTGGACTCTTAAGCGAGCCATCCTCCTGAAGAAAATAAAGACTGCTTCATTACACCACTGAAATAGATCACTGAATACATGGGAGAGAGAAATAACCACTAGACTTTATAGAAGCAGACACATAGATATATTCTATATATTCATTTCTAAAGTATTAGCCCCTTTCCTAAACAGTGGACTTGGCTGTATCGTCCTTACTAAGAGGTGATACTGTACAGAATGTGTTATCCCCACCATAGGGTGATAAACTGGCTACATGGGCAGCATTATGGCAAAATTGCGGAACAGCTGCAGACTCAGAATTATGGTCATGTGAATGGTTCCTTAAACCTTTCATGGATCACTACTGGGTCAGGATATACTTGAAAATAATTGGGTTTAACTATCTATACTAAACTATTGTACGCAATCCCAACCTGCTGCATGAAAAGCTAGTAAAGAGACTGGTGGTCATACCATATGGTCAGCCGGTGCAGCTACATAGAGACCAGGTATAGGCGGTCCACTGCCACCATAAGAGCAGCTTCCCATTCTCTAATTAATTGAATCAACTAATGAATTTTAGAGTTCACAATTACTAGTGGATTGCTATAGAGACAGCAGGTGATGCTCTATAGGTAAACTAACATAGTCTGAACCAGCAACTTTCAGCACGAAATTCGGACCAGTAAAGGTCATTGGCATTTCTTCTCCCTTCAAAGAAAACATCTGCATTTTGTTGAAGGCACCTGCCTTCCTCTGGCAGAAACTAGGCACTTTGGTCTTTTTCCAACACACTATGTAACCATGAGGTGCAAACTGGTTAGGACTAGTTCTGGAAAAAAAATTAATAAAATCTAGCGCTATAGCATAAATGGCAGAGATTCTAGAAAACTTTCTCATAACAGTTTGGATAAATATTTTTGCGTGGAATGTTCTGCAAAGAACACCAAGCCCTATGAGACACAAAGTGGGGGGAAAACTTCAGTGCGTCTTATGGGGTTAATACTAATGAGTGTTTCCATTATGGAAGGGCTCATTAGTACAGGAGGACTGGGAAGCAGTGAATGCAGTGCTCCCTGGGCTCTATACTCACCGCTTCCTGGTCTTCTCCTGCATACTGTGCTGTGACCTGTGCACAGCACGGCAGGAAGACCAGGAAAAGACCTGGATGTTAGGAGCAGCGGTGGCATCTGGAGCAGGAGGTCTGATTGCGGGTCACACATTGGGGTCTGATCTGAGGATCTTTTTTTACATTGGGGGTCTGAGCTGAGGTCTGATTGGGGATCTTATTAATATTAGTGGTCTGAAAAATATGGTACTTATTATTCGGAGTATCAGCTGAACACTAAACTTCATCGCCCACCATCAATACCCAACCTCATGGTTGTGGCTGAATGCACAGCAGTCCCTGCAGCCAAGTTGCAACAGCTAGGAACTGACAATCCAGCACAGTGGAGGCTGATATATTAGCTAGGAGGGAGTGCCTTCATATTAACGCCCATTGTCTAGAAATGAAGTGTTCTCCAAACACATGTAATATTGGGGTATCATATTTTGCTCATGCAGCATATGTGTACCTAGTATCTCAATAAGTCTTAAGGAGTGGATAACCTTCATGCTTTGGGCCTGTATGTGTCTTTGACAACATATTAGTTTACACACCTTGGTTTCTGCATCTTCCGATGGGTTGTCAGAAAGCCTAGGTGAGGAGATCTCATTACCATGCTCATCCTTCACTTTGCCTGCACTATCTTTCTTTGCACGTGGCCTTCTTTTCTTTTTTGCCTATAAACAGACAGATAAATATGCCCAAACGTCTACCAAAAATAAGGCACACTAAAGGAAAATGACTACAAAAGTGCTCTTACTTCCTCTATTGGACCACCTTCTTTTTTTTCCATTTCCTTCTTAAGGATTTTCAGTAGATAGTCTGATCTGGTCTGCAAGTGTTTTCCTTGAGGTTTCTTCTCAGTTTCCACAGGTAAAATCTAGAAATGGATAATTACCCTTTAATAGATACAATTTTCACGTTCACAATAGGAAATAATGTCAGAAAAGTTGGCGCTTTTTCCTATAGCGTGCAAGCACGGCCACCACTGCTGGATTGCAGGGTGGTCATAACCCCTGGATATGAGCAGTGTATAATGTGATGGAAAGCATCAAGTCACAATACACTTAACTTTGTCTACATGATAAATGCCATTTGCAGAAGTGAAACAACCCCTTTAAGTCCTGGTAACATTTAACATTATCAATATCTGGGCGGATTAATATCTTCAAAATGATTTACTGACCTAAACGTATGTGTGTGTGTGTATATATATATATATTTAATGTTTCACCGATAATCATTCTGCTAAAAGTCTTTAGACACCTTGAGAGTCTTCTAAGGTCCTTTTATTAGCAAAGTCAATCCCGTATCATCCCGTATTAGTCTAGCTAACTTATAGACCCCCAAACAGCAGGGAGACAAGAGAGCCCCCAATATGTATTTTTACTTCTTAGCCTCTCAGTTGGTATATGCCCATTAGCGGATAGATGAGCAAAGTAACGACTACATTGGCAGGGGGCTCTTATGAGAGTGTCACCAACCTAATGTATCGGTATAAACCTACTTTGTCTATCCTGCTGCTCCTCAGTACTGTGGCCCAAGCATGGAAAGTAGAGCATAGTTTACTTGAAGGAACAAATGGTCAATACTATTCTCCAGAAACCCCCCTCTAACCCTCACCTGCCACATTAGCAGTTGTTACAGGGTGCAGCCCTTTGGAGTTAAATGGGCGCTACATTCCTAGCACATTTATTCCCCCAAATTTAATGCTCCTTTCATTTGAGGAAATGAAAGTCTTTAGGGAATTTTTAATGATACTATACAAGGTTCTTATGACAAAGTTTTCTTCAGATTTGTGCTCCTCTGTGTGCGTGAGGTCCTACTCTGGTGCACTGAAACCAACTGGTTAATATATTCAACTATAAAATATATTGTATATGAATAGGAAATGTTTATGCACATTCAAAATGTTATGAATG
The DNA here is from genome assembly GCA_900303285.1 of Rhinella marina. Lineage (NCBI taxonomy): Eukaryota > Metazoa > Chordata > Amphibia > Anura > Bufonidae > Rhinella > Rhinella marina. Next base: position 248,833 of record ONZH01024648.1, read on the forward strand.
TGTTGGTTACAGACTGACATCACTTCTGATGTACGGGTGGTAATGGGAGGTGGATGGGAGTATGTGTGCACACATATACATATATGTGTAGATTTGTTGGGTTAGTTAAAGGGGTTAACCATTTCCTGGCTACTTGTGACCAATGTGTATGCACGATGACTATATAGCATTTCATAATATATTCCTTGTTGTTATTCTGTGCCATTTGTTAGATTTCATAAGCCATGCCCCCACATACAGGTCCTGTCCATAAGATAGCCAATGACACATCACTCAGCCTCCTCCATTTAGATACACTACACCTGTACTAAACTCCCAACAGTGCAAGTATAGAAAGCAGGTGCCGTGTGTTTAAATAGAGGAGGCATCACAGAAGTAATTTGCCTGGTTACACAACTCTCCATCAGCAGCCATTGTATAGACAAGACCTCTCTGCAGACAGCACCAAAGACTTGACAAACAAAGGGGCGTACCTTATGAAATATAGAGAACGGTGCAGAGTTTCTACAAAGACTATATTAGTAAGTTCTATATAATCATCTTACAAAAACATTGATCAACAGCAGCCAGGCAGTGGCCAACCCCTTAAAGTGAAAATGTGCTTTATGCCCTCCCTTGCTTTAAATGTATATATCTATAACAGTAATTGTACACCAAATTGTGAAAAGGTTTTTTGTTGGTTATGGAAACTATAAATAAAATCTTCAAAAAAAAAAAACAAAGGCTGGTTATCAACTATTACCTTATCAGTCAGCTTCAACTCTGGGTCACTTTTAATGAGCTCCCAGTTTCCATAGCCATGTTCAACAATCCCCAAGAGCAAATGGGAGTCATCTTCTACACTCCAATCCACATCAAAATGAGCAGCTTTAACCCGACTAGTTAATTGGAACCTGTGACATAAAAGGCAAAGAAGGCATGGAAACAGCACTGGAAACTTTGTACAGGGAAATATTACAGAAATTAAAGCATTTATTGCTAAAGCCATATTTATGCTCACCTCTATTTTTTAATAAGCTGTCAATGAGCATGGTGCTGTTCAGTTGCCTATCCCATACTTCCCAAATGATATACACCCTAATGGCTCATGCACACTTGAATGGGTCCACAATCCAGGAGGCACGGATCGGAAGCCTATGAAAGCACTACAGAGTGCTTCTGTGGGTTTTCTGTCTGTGCCTCCACACCATGCATGCACTACATTTCTGCGGTAAGGACAGTCAGATGCGGATTGCGGACCCCATGCGATGGCCCCACGGTCGGTGCCCGTGAATTGTGGCACACGAGGCCTAATAGGTAGCAGTCACAATCTAGAACTAGTACACATCATAAAGTCACTCACTTTTTCTTCTCCTCTACATCTTTAGGAACGGCTTTACTGAGAATGTCAAAGTCTTCCTCGTGTTGAAGAATAGCTTTTACATTCACTTTGACACCAGAAATTTTAATAGTTGGGCCTCTTCTTTTGCCAGGACCTTTACCTATAGAACAAAACAAAACACAAATTTTAATTGTAATCATAATTATTTCTCAGATCTCTGTAACATCAGCCTCCAACAATGAAGCACACAAGGATGCAACGAAGGCGGTCAAAAACCTCGCCAACATCAATCTGAAAATGTTGAGCCAATCTGCAATAAACCCCATTTATGGATAACACTGGCACTACGCTGTCCATAGTAACAAAGAGATTTTCTAATCAATTAGGGAACATACCATCCGTTGGATTCTCTTTCAATTGTTCTTCAAATTCCTGCATGGCTGAGGCACAGCTTGAGTGTAAAAGGTCTCCCAATCTCTTGAGATCTGCCACTGATTTCTCCACAAGTTCTGCATCACGTGCAATGCACTCAAGTCTAAACAGCGAGACGAAGAACAAATTTGTTAAGTGTTATGGAAAGGGATATATTCAACTTGGACAACTCCAGATGCAGCTATAAGTGATATACCTTTCAAGTGGAGTCGGAAACTTTTTGTATGCCTTTATAAACCTAAAATAACAAAAAAAAAACATAAATGTAAAATAGAAAATAGTATCAGATGGATCAGTTCAGCATAATAAACAATGAAGGCTTCAAATGATACCTTCTAATCTCTGGATCTGTAAAGCCTTCCACTGTGTCCTTTCGAACACTGCGGGGACGTCCCCTGCGCTTGGGTTTTCTGTCATCATCTGAGTCATCAGAATCACTCTCTGAACCAGAAGAACGCTGGGCTTTCTGCTTGGATTCCTGATCAGACTCGCTGTCATTTGCCTGTGCCTTTAAATAAGTTGGAAGTCAATTGGGCTGTGCCCTCTTCTGCTTTACGACTTGCATATAAAGAGGTTATAATAATAAAACAAATATAAAAGCATTCACACAGACCTTGCAGCACAAAACCTGAATGAAAGGGGTTGTCCCATCTGGACAAGCCCTTCTCTAAATGTACATTTTCTGCAAAAGAAATATAGTATTACATGGCACCTATTCAAATGAATGACCAATGGTGGCCCTGAATCCATTCATTGCAGCAGTTCTCTGGCTAATGAAAAGGATCCTAATCGGGAGCCTCTCTCAATGATGCCCATATGCCGTAATAGAATAATTAAAGGGGTTGTCTCACTTCAGCAAGTTGCAATTATCATGTAGAGAAAGTTAATCCAAGCCACTTACTAATGTATTGTTATTGTCCATATTGTCTCCTTTGCTGGCTGGATTCATTTTTCCATCACATTATACGCTGCTCGTATCCAGGGACTGTGACCACCCTGCAATCCATCAGTGGTGGTCGTGCTAGTACACTATAAGAAAAAGCGTCAGTCTCTCTGGTGCCCGGGACCATGGGAGTGCGCATAGGCCAGTGCTTTTTCCTATACAGTGCAAGCACGACCGCCACTGCTGGATTGCAGGGTGGTCTGTAACCATGGAAACGAGCAGTGTATAATGTGATGGAAAAATGAATCCAGCCAGCAAAGGAGACAATATGGAGAATCACTTTACATTAGTAAGTGCCTTGTATTAACTTTCTGTACATGATAAATACCGTACTGAAGTAACACAACCCCTTTAAATAAAGGCAGAATTAAAAAAATGCAGAATCAACATCTAGGTACTTCAGTCCAGGTTCTACCTTTTTGTTTAAGCTCCTGATCCTTGGAAGCATGTAGATTTCTTCTAACTCTTTTTGCCGGGCTTCCTCTTCTACTTTCTTCCTCTGATCCTCAGGAATGATATCTTCCCAGTCCCTTTGTCTTTGGTTTTCAAGCTCAGTTTCCACTTCTTCCATAGTTGAAAAGTTAGCCACCTGAAATAGGATGTAGAATTGCCTTAACTATTACAAGCATTTGACACAATGGCCTCTATGAACTGTTTTCAAAGGGCTTTAGTTGGAAAAAAAGACCACATTTACATTAAATGACAATTGGAGCAGTGCAGTTGCAGCTTACCTTGAATTGAGACAGCAGCTCATCGGTTGCACTCGAGCTAGGCTCGTTCTCTCTGGTCTCTGCCAGACGTAAAATTTCATCAATATCCATTTCCTATTGGTGAACAAGACAAAGTAAGGGAAAAAGTAGAAAGGTGATTTAGATGACAAGTGATCTGCTGGAAAGCTGGCGTTAATTAAAGGGAACCTGTCACGAAAATGGTGTCTAAACTGAAGAAAGCATATTACAGAACAGGAGGAGCTGAGCTGATTGATATTTCGTTTTCTTGAAGGGGGGGGGGGGGATTCAGTAAAACTTGTAATGTATTCATTTAAATTCCTGCTCATTATGGGCTTTGAAGTCAAGGAGGCCATCCTATTAGTAACTGTGCTAAAGAGATAGCTGTCAATAACTGATAGGTACGCCTCCTTTAAGGGGGTTGTCCGAGTTATTTTTTTGCCCTTTGTATGTTTCTAACTAGTCAAATACAACAGCTTTTCCATACACTTTCTGCTTCTAAAGCTGCTGGTTTCTCAGGTTTCAATGAGGGTCACATGACCTGTGATGTCAGCTTGCCTCCCTGCTAATATTATATTTGTGCACAGAGCCTGTACACAAGATGTCACTGTGCTGGCCACGCCCCCCTGCTTTGCCAGCTCCTGCTATCTGCTCTCTCCCTGGATTCTTTCAGATAAAACATTAACCCCTTCAGCCAGAACACACTGAAGGCTTTACAACAGCAGCTGCAGATGTAAAGAGACACAGGATCTGCTCTCCTCACCCTAGAGAAGAAAGGTAGGGGGAAGACCCTGTGTGTATCAGCAGTGTCATTGTACAGCTGGGACTTGTAGTCCTACACATACAACATGCTGCTGAGTATCCCAACAGACATGTTACTCATGGCAGCATTTGCAGAGCAGAGCAGGGGGAGGGGCAGAGATTGTTATTACTACAGGTAAACAAAGACCAAAAGAGAACCAGGGAAATGAGGAAATATAGATTTTTTTTGCCTAAAACTTGCTTAACTTGGTTATATATTGCTGCCTATCAGATTCAAAGTACTATATATTTTTTTCATAACTCGGACAACCCCGTTAATGGCTTTTACTACAAAGTTACATATCAATCTGCTCAGCTCCTCCTGCCTGCAAAGATCTGATATTACTTGATTATTAGGCTTGCACCTGATAAGGCAGCTGTCAAGACAAAGTCAATATACATTCATAGGTATAATAAAGCTCGCTGCACATTAACAATAGCATATTGAGTACCGGATGTTTTGGGACAGCTTTATTATTTCCTGTTAAATCTAGAAATCAGCATCAGCTGGAGATTGCCATACTTCCTTCCTAACCCCTGTACACAAATTGCATCAGTTATGTCATTCACTAGTATGGAAATTGAGTGATTTTGAGTATGTTGTTTGGGCGTGCATTTACTGTGAGTGCACACAGACATTGCCATAAACTGCACTGAAATCTGGTGCATTTTGTTTGGCACACATTGGGGCATATTGTTTTAGAGAAATCTGTGTCTAGCTCGCTAAAGAGGAATGGCTAAGTGGGGAAAGGCGCACCGAGGAAAATGCTTAATTTTACACCATTCTGGGGTAAAATTATAACTCACACAAAGCCAACCAATAGTTGGTATACAGTTAGACAAAAGTGTATATCCCTTCACTAGATTTAGTATCCAGACAGCCAGTCTAAGCTTACACCATCTATAGGATTATTAGGTCTGCCCCATGACGTTTATTAAGACTTACATCATGCACAAACACCAAGTAACTCTAACCTGGGGTTCTGATTCCTCTCCTTCTGGTTCCTTAAAGAGGTCTGCTGCTCCAAACTTCAGAATAGCAGCCAATTCCTCCTTGTTAAATGGGTTGGAACTAGAACCAAGAACCACTTCAGTTAATTGCTAATATATAAGTGACCCACATGTACAGGGAACACAGAACTGTCACCAGATTACATGAGGATGTTGCGTACTTACTTTGAACTTCCAGAATTATTTTCCAGCACAGTCCGCCCAGTGGTGTCCATACGCTGGATTACAAGGTGGTCAAGAACCATCTTCTTCTTTGCCCTTTCTATGATTTCTTCTTCAACTGTTCCTTTTGTTACAAGGCGGTAAATATTCACCTATATGGTAAAAAGTAGTCGTTATTTTTTGTCCCTATAATAAAGCTAAGTGACACTGAATAGTGTAAAACCACCACTTCTGTCTCTGAACTCAAAAGGGAAGAGGATGATCTCAAAAAGGGAACCAGCATAATAAAATGCATCAACTTGTCATCAGATTTGTACCCATGACACTGGCTGACTTGTTACATGTGTACTTGGCAGCTGAAGACATCTGTGTTGTTCCCATGTTCATATGTGCCCGCATTGCTGAGAAAAATGAACCTTGAATATATGCAGATGACCCTCTAGGAACAATGGGGCATTGCCATTGTAGAGAGAGCTGAGCCCATTGCTCCTAGAGGCTCCTTCTATAGCAGTCAACAAAAAATGATGGGACCTCTAAAGTCTATTGTTATCTTGACAGGCGTAAATATATCCACACAAGCGTGTAGGGTCTTAATATCGCCATCTCCTTTGATAAATAGGAGATCCAGTTGTCTGGCAGTGGCTTATTTTTCTCTTTATTACAATAAACAGGCAGAAAAGGCAGCCATGTATGACCAGCTTCTGTGAGGCCAGGACAACTAAGAGCCTTAAATATTCTGCACTGTACATTTCTCCAATCGCACGGATAGTAATCTGGACACAGTCCACAGTGTGATGTGTTATTTTGCTATTATGCAGATAAGGTGGTTAGCAGTTTTTTTCTTTCTTTTTGGTCCTCCAAAGTACATGATGTGGGATAGTGCTGCTGTTGTAATAACTTACTGTAGCACTAAAAACAGTGTTACTAATCCCAAGTACTGTGAAACCTGAAAATAACTCAATTTTCCATATAAGACTTCCATATCATTACAGTAGATCTTCACAAGTCCAAAACTGCCAGCCTATCATAACTAGCAAGCATCACATCTTCCGTACTCCAAGTACTGTACACAGCTAACCAATGCCCTCTAGTGGGGAAATCATGCACAACAGCAACAGAAGATTCCTTCTGTGATTTATTTCCCAAAATTGAAATCCTGTTCTTTTCAACCCCAATAGTCTATGTTCAACCAGTGTCTGTTCCTCTCTCAGTATTGATTTTTTTTTTTGCTTATTTCTATGACAAGTCATGATATTGCACATCAGCATTACTGCTTCTGCAGCATATTGCCGGTTGCTACCTGTTTCTTCTGACCAATCCTGTGAGCTCTGGCCTGGGCCTGTAAGTCATTTTGAGGATTCCAATCCGAGTCGAAGATAACTACTGTGTCAGCAGAAGCCAAATTTATTCCAAGCCCGCCGGCACGTGTGGACAGCAAGAAACAAAAATCCTAAATATTAAAAGAAAGACAGTGTTACTGGATGGTGGGGGGTTTACGGTTTTACCATTGCTACAAACGACAAAAGACACCTAACAAAGAATGACAGAACTGCTAGGAGACAACAAAAAGCGCTCTCTAACCTCCGAGCCTTCGGCATTAAAGTGGTCCAGTGCTTGCTTACGAATCTCTCCCTTTATTGAGCCATCAAGTCTCTGCAAATAAAAATCGGATTCAGAGGGTGAGAGGGGTGCTGCAATACGAACACATTACAGCCATAATACCCAAGGATTAAAAATAACCCTGGTGCTGCGTGCAGCTCATACCCTGTGACCACAGATCGCTTTACAGTCTGTTCAGCCACTGGCTCTATTAACTCCGCGGCTGCCAGGAACGGCTGTCTTACACTAGCAGAATAATACGTGACACTGATTCAGAATTCAATAGGTCAGTAATAAGAATTTAACATGGTATGTCACCCCCAACAGACTGTTAGAAGCCCTGTCTCACTTGCTCAAGATGAAGCGGCTGAATTTCACCTAATTAATCATAGTTTCCCACCAGGGGTCAGCGAGCCTCTGATTTCTTCATATTACCATTTCAGTAATTATTCTCTGTGTAGATATAAATGATCCGACATACTTTCTGTGTACATTCCTCATGGTTTCAAAACCTCTGATTGCAACAATGAAAGCATCACTGTTTAGGGTCTGTTCACATTGTGTTTGGTCACAACGCTGGAAGTATTTACTGAGGTATGTCTGCATGGCCATACAGGGGCATACCTTCTCCACTGTGTGAAAAAAAAATACACCACACACCTCTGTCCTGCTTTATATGAAAGGGATTAAGCTGGGTTCACATCATGTTTTTGCCATCCGGACGCCATGCAGTGACATCCATCACCATAGATTTCCAAAGTAAGAAAAAAACTTATACTTAACATATACTTTTTTTTTACCGGACTGCAGGACGCTTTTGTGTCCTTTTTTTCTCACTGTATACATTAAACAGGTGGCAAAAACATGTGAACCTAGCCTTTCCTATGCAGTAATATGGTATACAGACGTATTCTGTATACCATAAGGGCCCATTCACATTCGTATGAATGGTTCCGCATCTGTTCCACAATTTTGCGGAATGGGGGCGGACCCATTCATTTTCAATAGGGCCGCAAAAGATGAGGACAGCACACTGTGTTGTCCGCATCCGCACTTCCGTTTCAGGGCCCCACCAAAAAATTGAATATGTTCTATTCTTGTCCGCAGGCACAGACAAGAAAAGGCATTTCTATTGTGCCAGCACATGGCCGGTGTCTGTGTGAATGGACCCCAACACTGAGACAATTAATAACTCCAGCAGCAGCAAATAAAAAAAGAACAAAAATCATACCCTTTTTTCTTCTGCCGCTTCCATCATTATGCTCTGGTCCTGCAGCACTGATGTCATCTTCCTGGCTGCAGCGGTAATGTCCCCATACAAACCAGGTCACCATGCAGCCAATCACTGGCCTCAGCAGTATATGGGACTTCACCGCTGCAGCCGGAAAAACTAACACCGTCAGGCAGGATGGAACACTATACTGGAAGTGGCAGGGGAGGAAAAGGACGGGAATACTTTTTTTGTTATTTTATGACATTTAATGTGACAGCCCGAGTTATTGTTTATCTCACACACGCCCTTAAAGGAGTTCTCACTTCAGCTAGTCGCATTTATCATGTAGAGAAATTTACTACAAGGCACTTACTAATGTAATGTGATTGGCCATGTTGCTTCTTTTGCTGGCTTGATTCATCTCATTTTACACTTTTCTTTTTTCATGGTTACGACCACCCTACAATCCAGCAGCAGTGGTTGGGCTTGTGAAATATAGGAAAAAGCGCTAGCCTCTCTGGTGGCTGGGACCGCAGAAGATATCATAGGCCAGCACTTTTTCCTATAGAGTGCAATCGTGGCCACCGCTGATGGATTGCAGGGTGGCTGTAACCCCTGGAAATGGACAGTGTATAATATGATGAAAAAATGAATCCAGCCAGCACAGGAGGCAACATGGACAATCACAGTACATTAGTAAGTGCCTGGTAGTAACTTTCTCTACATGATAAATGCTGAAGTAGACAACCCTTTTAACAATCAAATGAGCCTTTAATTCTTGAGAGAAAACCCAAGCACACTTACATAAACAATAGACGCTGTGAAATGTATTTAGGACTATTGTCCAGATTGCATTACCTGAAAGGGGTAGTGTTTTATAGTGAGGTATTCAGCCAGGATGTCCAACATGCGTACCATCTGAGAGAAGATGAGCACCCGGTTACCTCTTTCACGAAGTCGCGTCAGCAGTTTGTCTAAAAGTATGAGTTTCCCACTGCTCCTGATCAATGACTGTAAAGAAAGAAATCTCATTATGAGACGTTCACTGCTCTCAAAGATAGCTTCTTGGTGCTTGACAAAACTGCATTTTCACCCCCCCATGACCCATTTTTTGTTTGGTTAGCCCCCAGAAAAATACATCAATTTCCTAAATATAACTTGTTATATTTGTAAAATTATTTATTTTTTGGAGTCTAGCAGTATTCTCAAAACATATAGGGTCAGGAGGAAATAGCTCTTATGTATCACAATTTTGACAAATTATTTTGAAAATTTTGTATGGGTCTAAGATTTTAAAGGGAACCTGTCCTGAGAAATCAGGATCCCCTAACCGCCACCAACCTTTTGCACTTTTTGGCAGGTTTGGCAGTGAGAAGAAAATTCACTTTAAGGGGCATCTGTCAGCTGATTTGTACCTATGAAACTGGCTGACCTGTGTCCTATATTCATATGTGCCCGCATTACTGAGAAAAATGATGTTTTAAAATATGCAAATAAGCCTCTAGGTGCAACAGGGGTGTTGCCATTACACCTAGAGGCTCTGCTCTCTCTGCAACTGCAGAGCCCTCTGCACTTTGACAGGGCCAGGCATTATGAAATTTACACTGCCTGGCCCTATCAAAGTGCAGCGCGAGCAGCAGTTACAGAGAGCAGAGCCTTTAGATTTAACGGCAACACCCCCGTTGTGCCTGACAGCTTTGCATACATTTTAAAACATTTTTCTCAGCAATGTGGACACATATGAACATGGGACGAACAGCTGCCAAGTGCACATGTAACAGGTCAACCAGTGTCATAGCTGCAAATGCTGACAGATGTCCTTTAAACGCTCGATTCCAGCACCTGTGTAAAGTCACAGGAGTGGAGCCCATCTTGGAAAAGTCAATCTGTCAACTCCCTTTCTAGCTTGTTGGTGGGATGGGTCATCACAAGCCACCTCTAATGGCATCCAGTGCACGTGTAATGTGCCAATGAAGCCACGGCCAGTACACCTTGATTCACCGCGCAAGCACCGGACGTGGCTTCTGATGACGTATCCAACCTGCAGCAATCAAGCCAGGAGGGGGACCATTCAAGGTGGCAGCGGCTCCACCCTCATGAGTTTATACAGGCACTTTGCGATTATTTTTTTTTTTTTAGTTTAATATTTGATGTTTGTCATGAAACACACAAATATCCTGCTTGAATATCTGCTGTCTTCCAAATGCATACATTATACTAACAGTGGATCAGGTATTAGGAATCAAGTCAGTTCTGCTAGTGGCAAGACCCTGTGGGGGAGATTTATCAAGACTGGTGCTTTCTGCGCTGGTCTCGATATCCCCTGCACTGCAGGAGTATGTGCCTCATCATAAATTAGGCGTATCCTCCGGCAATCCGTGTGCCTAAACAGAAATCTATGACAGTTCACAGCTGCCGTACATTTCTGGCTTCACTGACACCAGTTTTCTGGTGTAATATATTTGGCTGTTGGCCACACCCCTTTCCCGCTTTCTCACGCCATCTTTTGGAAAAGTGCCAAGAGTGGAGTAAAAAGGGGACACGTGATTTTTTTTTTATTTTTAATAGACAAACACACAGCTTGCGACTTTCTGGCACAAGGGAGATGATAAATCTTCCCATGTTTAAATGCTTAGCTCTTCTGGGAGTATAAGATACCATCATTTACTGACCTGAAGACCTTCCAGTTTGGTTTCCTTTTCTGTATCCTCTGGGTATTTTATAAGGAAGCAGTGATTGCAGCATTTTTTAAGTTCCATTACAATGTTAAGGAAGCCAGAAGTGCTACCCCTTGTGCCCTTGGACAAAGCCTTGTAATTTCTTGTTAAGATCCACCTTCATTAAAACATGGAAAGCAAGAGCTGCTGTGAGCAGGGGAACAGAATAACTGAAAGTGGAAATGCTGGGCAGAAGACTCACTTGTAATACTGCTTCTGCAGAGCACACATCTCTATGCGAAGGATCTGCTCTACTTTAGCTGGAAGAGACTTTTCTACATCTTTCTTAACTCTTCGCAGCAAAAATGGTTCCAGAACTTTGTGGAGACTTTGATAACCATTTTCTCTTCCTTTTCCGTGTTCTTCCTCAAAGTCCTCCCAATATTCAAACCTGAAAATAAAAGCCAACACATCATCAAGTAAGTGGAGATTAGACAGGAAAAGAAGAACATAAGAATGTCCAGCTATCTACATACAAAAGTACATTGCATATTTTTAATTAAACCCTTCAACCTCCAGACCTTAGGCTAGTTTCATGCTTCTGCTTTTAGATCCGGCAGGCTGTTCCGGGTGGGAACACTCTGATGGACCTCTCTTCATTCCGGCATTGCCGGAAGGTAAATTGTCGCCGTCCGGCCCCATTAACCATAATAGGGGCCCGGCGTAGATCCTGCTGCAACCCGGCAAATATGCTAAATAAAAATACGCGCGAGGCAGTTTTTATACGGCCGATTCTCAACATGTTTGCTTATTGTTAATGGGGTCAGTGGGTATCAGGTACCGTCTGGCAATGCTGATCCAGGCATCTCCGGCACGCTTCACCCTGCCGGAACAGCCTGCTGGAGATGTCTTACGCTAGTGTGAGAAGAACCGCATAATGAAAGAAAAGAAATTAGCGTTCGTGCTACAAGAGATGGCTCATTGACAAAATGAATGTCTTACTTTTCTGGCATAATAAAGTGCAGAAGTGACCAGAGTTCCTTCAAAGAATTTTGGAGCGGAGTTCCAGTAATCAGCAATCTATGGTTAGACTTAAAATCTATGAGGGTCTTGTACAATAAGGAGTCGTCATTCTTCAACCGATGTGCTTCATCAACTCCAAGAAAAGCCCAATTAATACTACTCAGAACAGCCTTCAGAGAAATAAAAAAGACAGTTATAGTAAAGATAACTTTAGGTTCTGTTCACATATCTATTACTCCCGGTCCTTTTTATCATTGCTCTTTGACAGTTAAACTAGTAGAAAAAAAAACCCGCTGAAATTATTATTATAAACTAAAAGGGTTGTGCAGTGGCATAACGGGTCACCAATATCATCACGAGCACTTCAAGCGGCTGATTGGTGGGGGTGCCAGTAGTCGGACTGCCACTGATCTGAGGATAGGCCATCAATATTATACCACTGAATCTGTTACTTATCTGCAGTAATACTTGAGTAGTGCAGGACTACAGATCGCGTTTTAGTTTTCTACTGCCTCCTCATATTGCCACTGTCATCTCTCAAAGCCGCGCTAAAATACATAGTCCGGATTGCTGTGCCATGTTATCATAATGGAGAGGTCTCCTGTGCACATCAGTCCTGACAATGACAATTTCAGCACAGCCTTAAACGGTAACAGCGGGGAAAACCGGGGAGGGTTGAGGCAGTAGGAAAGAAAAAAAAAAAAAAAAGAGATCTGGACTCCTTGTGTGCAGTATTACTTATGTATTACAGCGGATAATAGTCCAGTATTGTGACGCAATTCCATTTAGAGGGGTTGTCCCAAGAAAAATATTCTGCAGTTTTCAAACCAGCACCAGGACCTGAATACTTTTGTAATTAAAAATTTACTATAGCCACTGAGTTATTCAACAAAAGGTATCTATATAGTGTTTCTTATTTTTCTGTCCACCTTTCTGAGGTGGACACACATGCTCAGGCCCATCCATCAACTGCCTCTTAAGATGTGAATGAGAGCTGCATCAGAAAGGACACACCCGGGGAGTTGCCAGCTTGATATAAATATAGCAGAGCAATGAATGGGGAGACCTCTGGATCCATGTGAGGTACAGGGCTGGTTCTAGCTTTGTTATAAGGAGATTGTCATGTTGTGTATGATGTCTGATTTTTACATTAAAGAGGACCATTCATGGTTTTACATTATAGTAGGTAAATACCTTCACTTGCAGGGCACCCCCCCGCTGATGCTGCCACCCACCCAGGTTTTTCCGCTCTGCCCCCCTGTATTTTTCGTGCTCAGTATGCTAATACTGAGCATTGGTACAGGGAGGAGGAGACGCCCGGGTTTCTCAATGGGCGTCTCCTTCTCCTGGCTGTGCCGTGATCCAATCACATCGGAGAGCGTCACAGCCAGGGAGAAAAAAACTCCTTGGCTGTGACGTTCTCCGATGTGATTGGATCGCTGCACAGCCAGGAGAAGGAGACGCCCATTGAGAAACCCGGGCGTCTCCTCCTCCCTGTACCAATGCTCAGTATTAGCATACTGAGCACGAAAAATACAGGGGGGCAGAGCGGAAAAACCTGGGCGGGTGGCAGCATCAGCGGGGGGTGCCCTGCAAGTACAGGTATTTACCTACTATAATGTAAAAACCATGAAAGGTCCTCTTTAATTATGGGATAACGCCTTTAAACAGACTGACCACAGATCTGTTACACATCCTGTCAAAAATGGAAGCCATGAGTGTGAAGACATACATGTTAAAAATGCCTGCACTGCTTACCTTATCCTTGAGTAAAATTTCGTATGTTGTGAGCAGTGCATTAAACTTCATCTTCTTGCTCTGCTGATGAACCCACTCATACTCCCTTATCTGTAAGGGGGGAAAAAATGTGACGCTAATTTACAAAATGATTTAGCTCCTCACAGATTCATATGAATGGCTTTAATATGGACCAATTAACCCCTTCAGAATATTTTGGGCCTTCATGACCAAGCTATTTTTTTGTTTTAACATGGTCACATTCCAAGACCTAGCACTTTTATTTTTCTGTTGATTTGTAGAAATAATCAGTCGGCACTTTGGAAGAAGGTGGTGCTCCTATCCTGGGTTGCAGGCCCATACATTGAAGTGGAAGAACTGGATCAGCACTCACTTTTTGATGCTAATAAATCTTCACTTTATTGCCATAAACAAAAAAAAAACCTTTTTTCAAACAAGCATTTTTCTGTCGAGGGTTTGTTTTTTCTGGGATGACTTCCATTTAGCTGTATTTTATACAAATTAAAAAAAAAAAAAAAACGAAAAAACAAACATGTTTTTGTGTCTCCATATTCTCAGAGTTACAACATTTTATTTTTCTCTGTCGCCAGAGCTGTATAAGGGTTTGTTTTTTGTGGACTAAGCTATAGCTTTCATTTATACCACTTGGGTTACACAGGTCTTATTGATCACTTTTTATTCCATTTTATGGGATGCAGAACAAAAAAAACCTGCAGTTTTTTTTTCATAGCATTAACTATGTAGTATAAATGACGTTAACCTAATTCTGTGAGTTTATGCCAAATTTATATATTTTCTTTACATTTAAGCTGCCATATTCTAAAAACGACAAAATGTCTTGTGTCTTGGGCTTGTTTTTTGCAGGACAACCCATAGTTTTTATTAGTAACATATAGGGGTACAAGCAACTTTTTGATTTCTTATTGTTTTTTTGAGGTTTTTTTTTTTTTTTTATACTATATCTATTACTGGTACCTGTGATCCTTTGATGGCTAACTTAACCCCTTCTGACGTAGTGATTTTCCATGTTTGCGTTTTTCACTCCTTGCCTTCCCAGAGCCATAACTTTTTTATTTTTCCGTTCACATAACCTTTGCGTGACAAGTTGTACTTTCTAATACCACCATTTAAGATGGCATACAATGTAGAGGGAAACTGGGGTGGAATTGGAAAAAAAAAGCAACAGTTTTAATGGTTTTGTTTTTTTTGGCTTTCACTATGCGGTAAAACTGTGTGTTTTAATGCTGAAAAAAAAGTTAAACTTTAGAAAAATTTAATTTTTTCTTGTCATCACCGTATTCTGACCCCATATGTTTTTTATAGTTATGTCTATGGAAATGCGCAAGGGCTCATTTTTTGTGGGATGGTCTGTAGTTTTTGTTAATACCATTTTGGGGTGTGTAGGACTTTTTGTTCAATTTGTATTCAATTTTTTTTGGAAGTGATGAAAAAAGGGCGCATCAGCCATTTTGATTTTTTACCATTACAGCATTCACCGTATGGGATACGTTTTTTTTTAAATAGTATAATAGAACAAGCATTTTCGCACATGGCGATGGACATGATATTTTTTTAATTGTTTATTTTTATTTTGGTTGAAAGGATGATTGAAATGTTTTTTTTTCAAAACTTTTTTTCTATGTCCCCAAGTGGAGTCCAACTTGCAGTCATCAGATTGCAATTTGTATAGAATAATGGAATTTAGTCAATTTAGGCTCATTACCAGCATAGAATGCTTTCCACGATCTCCATGAGGGAAAAGCGCTCTTGCCCCGGAAGTGCATGACTCCGCGTTTTAGCCCCCTAAGACGCCATGGTCACATTTGACCATGGCATTTCAGAGGTTAAATATCCATGGTCAGCATTACCACTGATCGCGGACATTAGCAGGCACACGGTGGCTACAGAGCTCACTCCGCTCCAGGCGCCATTTTTAAAGTATGTACATGTATAGTGGATGTCGGGAAGGGGTTAAATACACTGCACATTGTTTTATGTCAATCTGTCAGCATACTGTCTGTTCGCCTATTAGGGCTTAATAGGTTTCCCTACTTGACAGGTCTGGAGGCCATGGAGCACGTGATTGTGTTGCTGAGGGCTGCTGGAATGAGAGAGAGAGCCATCTCTATTTGTTCAACCACTTAGATTACACGGTCATTGCTGACTGCGGCATCTAAGGGGGATAAATGTGCTAGCTCAGATCTTATTTACTGCAGCAGGAGCTCAGCTGTATATTACAACTGCTGCGCACACTCCATCCTGGCGACATAACTGTATGTCACTTTGCCTTACTCTAGTTAAAGCAATGACATACAATCACATCAGTCTTCACAAACGGGTTCATTCTTATGGTGTCGTTTATTACTTACCGTATTTCTACTTCCAACATCTCCAATGTAGACCACCACATTTATTTCAGGAGCCCACGCCTCAAACTCCCTTTGCCAGGATGTTAGAGTAGACAAGGGCACCACTAGAAGAAATGGGCCATAAAGCAGATGCTGGTGAAACAGGTAGGAGAGGAAGGAAATCGTCTGAATTGTTTTTCCCAGGCCCATCTCATCCGCTAGGATTACACTGTTATTCCTGCCGCCACAAAAAGGGAAAAATGCAGTTACATCCAGATAATGTAATACATTTAATATACTTAAAATATAGTAACAGCATCTTTATGGGTGTCTGAGTTAAAGGGGTTGTGCAGTGGTACAATACTGATAACCTATCTTCAGGATAGGTCATCCAATATCAGATCATCGGGGGCCCAGCTCCTGGCACCCGTACCTACCAGCTGTTTGAAGGGATGGTGACTCTCGGGCGAGTGCTGCTTCCTGTGTGGCTTCTCTTTTGTAGAGGCAGTGCGGTCTTGCAAAGGGGACAGTGCGCAGGTAATTTTTAAGAGGAAGCACCACTCGCACATTCTTCAAACAGCTGATTGGCGGTGGTGCCGGGAGTCAGACCCATAGCAATCTGATATTGATGAGGGATCCAAGGATAGGTCATCAATACTGTAGCCCTGCACAACTGCTTTTAAGAAAACCTTATAGTCTGTTTTAGTTATGATCTTAGTTTTTGTATGTAAAATGTGCATAAAAACGGTACAGCGTTAACAGCTTTCACATAAAAAAAAAAAAAGTGAAACATAAGGACTGATACATACTTGCACCAAGAATGTGCTAGCCAGTTGAGGCCCTCCAGCTGGTAATCACGGAGTTCAAGAACCTCACTACCAAGGTAAGAAGGCTGCTTCTTCAATGCCACAAACCGGGGTCTCTGTCTCAGGACCTGTTAGTATCACACAGATATTTGTAACACATCTTTTTACAATAGTGAAGAAAGGAAATGAATACAAATGGAAATACATCTAACAGTTCCATGAAAGTAGAAGGAGACAGAAGGGGATGTTTTTCAATGCAACCAAAGCTCAGTATTGTACACACCTTGCAGTCTTTCACAGGGGTGTTTTTTGAGTTATTCCGGCTGTTGAAGCTATCAATACAGTGTTGAAACTTCTTCCCTACGAGCGCGCCATCCTCCCAGCTGCACTCAGCATAGGGGAGACCCATCCACTTGCATAGGTACTCTGGCTCATTGGAGGTGGAGTTCCTCCTGCTGTGCACTGGAACACAATGTATAGCCCGATTACAGCCTGTGCTAGCGGCTTAAACATATAATCCTATGCAGGAAATTAATGACATTATCCAACTGAAATTGCAAAGGGAAAATAGGCTCATGTTTTAAAACGGAAATCTCCGTCTACGTCATAACAAGTACATACAAAACAGAAGGAATATTTGAAAAGCCTAAGCCGAAGTCAGAAGCAGGACAAGGAATACAGAATACAGGTGGGGCAAAAACCCCAACACATCTTTGGCTAAATGCACACGATCATGATTGCGTGCGAAAAATCCTCAACGTAGGTCACGTAAATTGTATTCTATGAGAATTTGAAATTCTGATGCACACGATTAAGATTTTTTCCGTGTGGATTTTGACCTATGGTATGGATTTCAAAATCTGCAGCATGTCAATTTATTTTATTTTCCTTACCGGATTTTCTCCCTTCACTTCAATGAGAAGAGGAAAATCCGCACCAATTGAAGCAGATTGACCGCACAGACTTCCCTGTGAATTTCAGTGCGGTTTAGGGCTGAAACGATTCATCAATCTAATCCATGAAATAGACACAAAAAAAAAAATCCTCAATGCAAATTTTCTGCAACGAGGATTCGTTAGTCACGTGACCACGGAGTGGGAGCAAAGCACTTTCTATTACTCCCGCTCCATGGTCTCCATGTAATACTTACATGTCCTGTAGAGGTGCCTCCGTACACGCTACAGCTCTTCCATGGTCCCGCGCTGCACTTTGACCCGACATCACACTGCGTCATAGCCCTAAAGCAGTGTGTACGTCAGGAACACAGTGCAGCGCGGGACCATGGAAGAGCTGTGGCGTGTACGGAGGCGCTACAGGACATGTAAGTATTACATCTAACTGCTGCGAAGGAAAACTGGCAAAGGGGGGTGGGGAGAGAACTGATGGCAAGAGAGGGAGGGGGGAGAGAGAGAACTGAAAACAAGGGGGGGGGGGAGAACTGATGGCAAAGGAGGGAGGGGGGAGAGAGAGAACTGAAATCAAGGGGGGGGGGAGAACTGATGGCAAAGGAGGGAGGGGGGAGAGAGAGAACTGAAAACAAGAGAGGTGGGGGGAGAGAGAACTGATGGCAAAGGAGGGAGGGGGGAGAGAGAGAACTGAAAACAAGGGGGGGGGGGAGAACTGATGGCAAAGGAGGGAGGGGGGAGAGAGAGAACTGAAAACAAGAGAGGTGGGGGGAGAGAGAACTGATGGCAAGAGGGAAGGGGGGAGAGAGAGAACTGAAAACAAGGGGGGGAGAACTGATGGCAAAGGAGGGAGGGGGGAGAGAGAGAACTGAAAACAAGAGAGGTGGGGGGAGAGAGAACTGATGGCAAGAGGGAAGGGGGGAGAGAGAGAACTGAAAACAAGGGGGGGGGGGGAGAACTGATGGCAAAGGAGGGAGGGGGGAGAGAGAGAACTAAAAACAAGAGAGGTGGGGGGAGAGAGAACTGATGGCAAGAGGGAAGGGGGGAGAGAGAGAACTGAAAACAAGGGGGGGGGGAGAACTCATGGCAAAGGAGGGAGGGGGGAGAGAGAGAACTGAAAACAAGAGAGGTGGGGGAGAGAGAACTGATGGCAAAGGAGGGAGGGGGGAGAGAGAGAACTGAAAACAAGAGAGGTGGGGGGAGAGAGAACTGATGGCAAGAGGGAAGGGGGGAGAGAGAGAACTGAAAACAAGGGGGGGAGAACTGATGGCAAAGGAGGGAGGGGGGAGAGAGAGAACTGAAAACAAGAGAGGTGGGGGAGAGAGAACTGATGGCAAGAGGGGTGGGGGGAGAGAACTGATGGCAAAGGAGGGGGGGGAGAACTGATGGCAAAGGAGGGGGGGGGGAGAACTGATGGCAAAGGAGGGGGGGGGAGAACTGATGGCAAAGGAGGGGGGGGAGAACTGATGGCAAGAGGGGTGGGGGGAAGGAACTGATGGCAAAGGAGGGGGGGGGAGAACTGATGGCAAAGGGGGGGGGGGGAGAGAACTGATGGCAAAGGAGGGGGGGGAGAGAACTGATGGCAAAGGAGGGGGGGGGAGAGAACTGATGGCAAAGGGGGGGGGGAAGAGAGAGAACTGAAAACAAGAGAGGTGGGGGAGAGAGAACTGATGGCAAAGGAGGGAGGGGGGAAGGGGGGAGAGAGAGAACTGAAAACAAGGGGGGGGAGAACTGATGGCAAAGGAGGGAGGGGGGAGAGAGAGAACTGAAACAAGAGAGGTGGGGGGAGAGAGAACTGATGGCAAAGGAGGGAGGGGGGAGAGAGAGAACTGAAAACAAGAGAGGTGGGGGGAGAGAGAACTGATGGCAAGAGGGAAGGGGGGAGAGAGAGAACTGAAAACAAGGGGGGGGAGAACTGATGGCAAAGGAGGGAGGGGGGAGAGAGAGAACTGAAAACAAGAGAGGTGGGGGAGAGAGAACTGATGGCAAGAGGGGTGGGGGGAAGGAACTGATGGCAAAGGAGGGGGGGGGGAGAACTGATGGCAAAGGAGGGGGGGGAGAGAACTGATGGCAAAGGAGGGGGGGGGAGAGAACTGATGGCAAAGGAGGGGGGAGAGAACTGATGGCAAAGGAGGGGGGGGAGAGAACTGATGGCAAAGGAGGGGGGGGAGAGAACTGATGGCAAAGGAGGGGGGGGAGAGAACTGATGGCAAAGGAGGGGGGGGGGAGAGAACTGATGGCAAAGGAGGGGGGGGAGAGAACTGATGGCAAGGGGGTGGGGGGAAGGAACTGATGGCAAAGGAGGGGGGGGAGAACTGATGGCAAAGGAGGGGGGGAGAACTGATGGCAAAGGAGGGGGGGGGAGAACTGATGGCAAAGGAGGGGGGGGGGGAGAACTGATGGCAAAGGAGGGGGGGGGGAGAACTGATGGCAAAGGAGGGGGGGGGGAGAACTGATGGCAAAGGAGGGGGGGGAGAGAACTGATGGCAAAGGGGGGGGGGGGGGGAGAACTGATGGCAAAGGGGGGGGGGGAGAGAACTGATGGCAAAGGAGGGGGGGAGAGAACTGATGGCAAAGGAGGGGGGGGAGAGAACTGATGGCAAAGGAGGGGGGGGAGAGAACTGATGGCAAAGGAGGGGGGGAGAGAACTGATGGCAAAGGAGGGGGGGAGAGAACTGATGGCAAAGGAGGGGGGAGAGAACTGATGGCAAAGGAGGGGGGGGAGAACTGATGGCAAGAGGGGTGGGGGGAGGAACTGATGGCAAGAGGGGGGGGGAGGGAACTGATGGCAAAGGAGGGGGGGGTAGAGAACTGATGGCAAAGGAGGGGGGGGGGAGAGAACTGATGGCAAAGGAGGGGGGGGGGAGAGAACTGATGGCAAGAGGGGTGGGGGGAGGGAACTGATGGCAAAGGAGGGGGGGGGGGGAGAACTGATGGCAAAGGAGGGGGGGGGGGGAGAGAACTGATGGCAAAGGAGGGGGGGGGGGGGCGGATGGCAAGGGGGGCACCTGAAGGCACTTGGGGGCAAGCTGGTGGCACACGGGCCTGATGGTATAGGGGAGCTGATGGCACTGGGGGTAACTGATGGCATATAGGACTGATGGCACGGGGGGTAACTGATGGCAAGCTGGTGGTACTGGGAGGCACTGTGGGGGGGGGCAAGCTGAAGGCACTGGGAGGGCAAGCTGGTGGCACTGGGGGGCAACTGGAGGCACCTGATGGCAATGGTGGGCACCTGGAGGCACTGGGGGGCAAGCTGTTGGCACTGGGGAGGCACCTGATGGCAATGGGGGGGCACCTGATGGCACTGGGGGACAAGCTGGTGGCACCTGAAGGCATTGGTGGGCAAGCTGTTGGCACTGGAGGGCAAGCTGGTGGCACAGGGGCCTGATAGCATAGGGGAACTGATGGCACTGGGGGTAACTGATGGCATATAGGACTGATGGCACGGGGGGTAACTGATGGCATATAGGACTGATGGCACTGGGGGTAACTGATGGCATATAGGACTGATGGCACGGGGGGTAACTGATGGCATATAGGACTGATGGCGCTGGGGGGGGGGGGGGTCTGATGACTTTATAAAGGTAAACGTTCTTTTAATTAGTTATTTCTCAATTGTTGGATTAATCGATAAAATACTTGATTTCTTAAAATAATAATTTGCTGCAGCCCTAGTGCGGTTTGTCCGCACATAAATCCTGAATGTGTGCATTTATTCTTAAAGTTTCACTAACCTTTCAACAAATTTTGATTAGAATTTAGCACAGATCCCTATGCTTGCTATTTTACTCAACATAACTACAAGAACTGACTGTTCACCTGCTGCCTAATATTTCCCAACCCTTGACGGGTGCCATTGTTATAAGAAAATCAGTGTTATTCACTTCTTATGGGTGTAAATAAGGAGTATATAAGGATACAGCCCCACTGTGCAGTCGTTCTGCAGTTTAATTTGGGCCCGCTGCAGCCTGTCAGTGCAGTAACATAACGTAGAAATAAATATATATGGCATCCTAGGTGGGTATATTTTATGCCGCTATGCCTATCGTCTCTAACTTTGATTGACATACTTCATTACCTGGAAATTCAGTGTGTCCAGAGCCAGATTTACCAGTCTTCACGGCTGAAAATCAATACACAGATTGTTTAACAATGCAACATTTGCAGCCTGCAAGCATGATATTTCCTCAACACAAGTGCAGTAATTATTTGGGGGAAGTCATCGTTTTCAGTTTATTATTCTATTTACAAAGGTCAAGATTTTTCCCAGTAGTTTATGTTGAAGAGGAGCCGTCAACTCACCTGACATGACGGTTTTTATAACTACTCGCATTCTCCATGTAATAATTCTGGAGCATCTGGTCTTATGTTGTGTCATTCCTTTATTACTTCTACTAGAAGTTTAGAAATTAATTGCAGCAGTCTGCAGTAAGGCCCCTTTCACACGAGCGAGTATTCCGCGTGGGTGTAATGCGTGACGTGAACGCATCAGTTCTGTGTTGCGTGAAAAACGCAGCATGTTCTATATTCTGTGTTTTTCATGCAGCCCTGGCCCCATAGAAGTGAATGGGGCTTCAGTGAAAAACGCATTGCATCCTGAAGCAAGTGCGGGTGTAATGCGTTCTTCACTGATGGTTGCTAAGAGATGTTGTTTGTAAACCCTCAGTTTTTTATCACGCACGTGAAAAACGCATCAAAACACATTGCACCCGTGAGGAAAAAACTGAACAACTGAACACAATCGCAGTGGCAGACACGAAGAATAGTGTTATTACATGGGGAATGCAAGTAGTTACTAAAATAGGCAGGTCAGGAGAGGAGACAGGTCCTCTTAAAGCCTGATACTAAGTCCAATAGGTTAGTGATAACATTATAAATCCACTTACCTATGACTCTCTCAACTATCTGGTACTGCTTGTTCAGTTCGAGCGCCAGCTCCTGCTGGCAATTATAATACTCAAGATCTTCAGGAGAAATTTTTGACAGCCTATCAATAAAAGATAGAAACAAAGATTGTGAACATCAGCACTCGTTGTTTATTAACCCCTTGGGGATCAGAACAATTGTTTTCTGTCGCAGTTTCATTTCTTTCTTAGGCCATAAGCAGATCATGATAAAAAAGCTATAGATTTATTGTACAGGTTATTCAAGTTGTGACCAAATAAATGTATGATAAATTGCATTAATAAAAATGTATGTTTGTGTAGTTCAATTTTTACTTTTTTTTTATATGACTTTTTATTATTTTAGCACCCCCCTTTCCCGATTAGGGGGATGTTTTATTTCATTTTTAACTATAATGTAAGGGCATATACCTTGGGTGATAAAGGGTGAGGCGCATTGAATGAAGGGCGCTCGCCAGCTCCCGGCTTCCTCACTGCGCCTGCGCCGAATGCGTCACAGTCGAGCACAGCGCAGGCGCAGTGAGGAAGCCGGGAGTCGGCAAGCACCCTTCACTCAATGTGCCTGCGCCGAATACTGAAGGGGACGGCGCAGGCGTGAAATATACACGGAGGACAGGCCCGACAGGAGGAGACCAACGCTGCCTGGCCCTGTCAATCAAGAGGACCTGGGCGTTACAAGAGGTGTGCGAACAGAGCAGCTAGGAGCAGGTGTAACACCCCCCCTGCTCCTGGAGGCTAATTAGCATATAATAAAAGTTAGAATTATCCAAAAACAGGGGCAGTAAGGAATAAATAAATACCATAGTTAAATTCAGGGGACATTGGCACATGTGTAATGTCAGCCTGTTTGATAGCGAAAAAGCTGAGGAAAAAAAATAAAATAAAAGTGTCCTGTCCATTCTTGATGTGGATTCCACATCCAGAATTCCATTGAAAATGGAAAGGGATGAAAATCCTCACCAAAACCACAGAAAAATGCGGATTTCACATCAGGTTTTCTTCAGCTCAGTATATACTTTGTGTAAACCTAGCCTTATAGTGGTGTTTTTTAGTCACTTTGTTTTCAGGTTTTTTTTTTTTTTTTCCTCAGATAGAAAGTCTACGGGAAAACGTCTGAAGAAAAACCACACCTAGAGCATGCTGTGGTACAAAAAAGAAAAAAAACACACTAAGAATATGCCAAAAAGGACCATTTTAGGGTGTTTATACTTTTCTATGGGTCAGCATGTCATATTTCCCGGGTGGCTGTTTTTTGCTTCCAAAATACACCGACAAAAAATGTGGGGGTTTTGTAAAAAAAAAAAAAAAAAAAAAAAGGGAGATTTATCAGACCTGCGTGTGCTACACCGGTCTTGATATCCCATTTCCTGAAGGAGGATGTGCTTAATTTATGTCATCCTCCAGCAGTCCATGCGCCTAAACAGAAATCATCATATATGTCAGTCACCATCTATGCCAGGTAACTGGATCCTCTCCGCTCCCTTCTTGGAAAGTGGTGAGGGAGATGCAGAAACGTCACGTGGGACTACATTTAGTCAGACCTCCACTGATCATAAAGTGATGGCATATTCTATCCTATCACTTTATGAGATGGCGATACCCATTAAATATATGTTTGTAGCAGTCGGAGCAGTCCATTTCTGATACAGGACTCCAAATCTCCTGCATAACCACAGCTTTAAAAGATAATCTGGCTGCCTGCAGTGACCACTAGGGGGAACTTAGTAGATTACTTTATTAACTAAAGCGATAAAGGACTATGCAGTGATCTGTATGTGGCTGCAGGCAACAAGAATGTTATGTCTTAACGATGAGCTCTGACTGTTACAAAGATATATTAGGTAATTCATCAGCACAGAAGTACAGGCCCCCAGCAAACAGAGTTTAGTTCAGGATGTACTGAGCATTTACAGAAGAATGATTCAACTGTACCATTGTCTGATTTCTTCCTCTTTCTTCTTGAAGTTCTCCAGCTTCTTCAGGCCTTTAACCTTTTGTTGCTGTAAAGATTCCTCACTCTCCCATGTGCTGTGGATGTAAGACCAGCCTTTCCATTTTATAAGAAACTGGTGTTCTCCTTCATCAGTTTCAGGATTAAAGTCAGCGCAGGGGTCCCCATTCATTTCAATAGCATACACAGTTGTAGGGGCTCCAACAGCTGAAATTAGATGTTGAATTGGTTTATTCCTCCAGAATAACAGAACAGGAAATGCAGAGCAAAACTAGAAAGCTGCAGTATTCTTTCTAGGTACTTCTTTAACCCCTTAACAACCAGTAACAAATATATCTGTCATGGGTGGGCGGGACATGTATGAAGCAGGCTCATGAGCTGAGCCAGCTCTATGCGTGGGGGATACCAACTGTATAATACAGCTGACAGCCGTCCGCCATGATAGGTATCGGAGATGACTGCCCTCCAATAAGAGCCTCGACAGCAAAATTGTTGGGCACCATTTGGTTGCTATGGCAGCCTGGGGCCTTGCGAAGGCTTCCAGGCCAGTGATAGTAAGCTGCTGGTAAAGCTGTGCTTGAGGCACAGCCTGACACACAGCCTGTAAAAATCCAATCAACTGCAATAGTATCTATTCCAATTTATAGTACAATCGATATGAAGATTGCATATTAAAGTCCCTGAAAGGGACTAAAAATTCCAGTGTAAAAAGTCAGAATATATATATATATATATATATATATATATATATATATATATATATATATATATATATATATATATTTTGTAATAAAAATACCTCCGCTATCTCATGTACGCCTCCTGACGAAGCCAGTGGGTTGGCGAAACGCACGTTGAGGTTGCATTTGTCAGGTGGATTAGACCGCTTCTGGATATAGGTAATATGTCTAGTTGATTTGTATACAATGATATTTTGCCCTTATTTGTGATTCTATGCTTCAGTGTTATCACTAGGTGATATTCCTTCTTTATCACTATTATTGTTCATACCTTAATCATATTTTCAGTTGGCCTTTATTGAAAATATTCAGCCGTTCTGTCAGAAAGGATGAACCGGTTTTCTGTGTGCCTAGTACTTTCACTTTGTGCCGGTCATCTAATAAACCTTATCTCTAAACTTCTAAGAGCTCATAAACACTTATTTAAAGGGAACCTGTCATCAACTTTATGCTGACCTCACTGAGGGCAGCATAAAATAGTGACAGAAATGCTGGTTTCAGCGGTGTGTCACTCATAAGCTAATAGTAAGTGGTTGCCGAGAACCAGCATCATAATCATTGCAGCCCAGGCCTTGAAAAGAGTCAAATCTACCTGAGAAGAGTCAAGGTTATTCATAATCTCCTGCTCTTCCCACCCATCTGCTGATGATTGGCAGTTCTCTCCTAGAGAGAAAGGGAGAAAACCAGGTAGAAGCCTGTCATTCATCAGCAGGGAGAGCAGGAATTTATGAATAACCATGACTCTTCTCAGGCAGATTTGACTCTTTTTCAGGCCCAGTCTGCAATGTTTGTGATGATGGTTCTCGGCAACCACTTACTTTTAACTTATAAATGACATAATGCTGAATTCAACTCACCTGTCTCTACTTTATTCTGCCATTAGTATGGGCAGCAAAAAGTTGATGACAGGTTCCCTTTAAAGGGGTTCTGCAGGTTTTAATATCTGATGATCTATCCTCTGGATAGATCATCAGTATCTGATCGGCGGCGGCCCGACACCCGGGGCCCCCGCCGATCAGCTGTTTGAGAAGGCAGCGGCGCTACAGGAGCGCCGCGGCCTTCTGAGTGTTTACCCGCAGGCCAGTGACGTCACGACTAGTATCACTGGCCTGGGCGGGGCTAAGCTCTGTTCACATGAATGGAGCTTAGCCCCGCCCAGGCCAGTGATACTAGTCGTGACGTCACTGGCCTGCGGGTAAACACTCAGAAGGCCGCGGCGCTCCTGTAGCGCCGCTGCCTTCTCAAACAGCTGATCGGCGGGGGCCCCGGGTGTCGGGCCGCCGCCGATCAGATACTGATGATCTATCCAGAGGATAGATCATCAGATATTAAAACCTGCAGAACCCCTTTAAGCCACATTCTTATCAGTAAGATAAGAACAGAGCAATAATGAGTGTTTATAATGTCAGAGAGCAGAGATAAGGAGCCGTCAGCTCTCCAACTGATGGAAATGAGAGAAAATCCAGATGCTGCTTCTAGAACATCTCAGCTCTGTACAGAGAAAAGAGCTCCATATTTTTCATAAAGACCAACTGAGAAAATTATTTTTACCTCAAAATGAGTGGCACTAATAAAAAAAAATGCCCCCAAAGGTATACATTGCCTTTAAGGGGTTAAAGTGAATCTGTTAACAGTTTTGTGCTGCCTTATTAGGGGCAGAGTAAACTAATGACAGAGGCACTCAACCAAATGCTGAGTGACCCAGACAATTTGCTAAAACTGTATTGAGTGGTTCCACTGCGAGCAGGGTGTTGGAGTCTGCTCAGTACAATGCATGTGCTTGGGAGTCCTCATATTCTTGAGCTCAGGGCTCTACCCACTTTCCTGCCACTGACTGATAGCTTTTTCTAGCATCAAGGGATTGGGAGAGCCATTCATTTGTTAAACTTACCTCCTTTCTTCCCAGTCCTGGAGTCCAAAACTTTTTCAATAGTCTCATGGCTTTCTTCTTGTTCCTCTGCTTCCTCTCCTGCCATTTCGATCAGATCGTCAGAATCTGTTTCAAAGTCATCATCTTCTTTGTAGCTGCAATATCGGAACTATAACATTAGCAAATGATTGCCAATATTCACCTCTAACGTATTCTACAATTAGTTTTCAGTTTAATTAATCTTTACTAGCATAAGACCCGTGTCTTTTGCCTTTAACCAGCACTATTATATATGTTCTTATGTTGATAGCAGTTGGGAAATGATGTCCATAGCCAACACCAGGTACATTAGTCTTTGCATACTAAACACTTACACCAGATTGTGAGAAGGCAATCAAAAGGGTCTATCTCACCTAACATTTTTAGCTGCCCTCCGCCGTGTCTGCCTCTTAGGAGCATCATCGTCCTCATCCTCATCTTCATCCTCACTGGAATCAGCCTTTCGTCTTCTTCCACGTTGTGGTTTCTTTTGCTTTCTTGGCACAGCTTTGGATGCCGATCTAAATAAAAAGAACTAACTTTAACTTACTAAATTGAAAGAATAATTATCATGTAAACTTAAGCTGACCATATGTTTTAGATTTGTAGTGTTTAGATGACAACTCTCTTTCCTGCGCCCTCCCCCCCCAATAAAAACTCAGCTTTGCCAAGCATGTACGTGCACAAGGAGAGACGCTGATGGTTGCTTATCTCTTCAAGAACAAAAAAAAACAAGCCTGTTGAAAACCAAAGTCAGGACACCACCATACACATTAGATGGCTGGCTGATCTCAGCTGACATTAATCTAACACAAAGGGCCAGTTAAAGGGGTTCTGCAGTTTTTAAAAACTGATGATCTATCCTCTGGATAGATCATCAGCATCTGATCGGCGGGGGTCCGACACCCAGGAGCGCCGCGGCCTTCTCTGTGTTTACCGCAGGCCCAGTGACGTCGCGACTGGTATCACTGGCCTGGGCGGAGCTAAGCTCCATTCATGTAAACAGCGCTTAGCCCCGCCCAGGCCAGTGATACTAGTCGTGACGTCACTGGGCCTGCGGTAAACACAGAGAATGCCGCGGCGCTACTGCAGCGCCGCTGCCTTCTCAAACAGCTGATCAGCGGGGGCCCCGGGTGTCGGACCCCCGCCGATCAGATGCTGATGATCTATCCAGAGGATAGATCATCAGTTTTTAAAAACTGTAGAAACCCTTTAAAAAAAACCTATCATATACTACTAAATAAGCTGGATCTGTCAATGATCTGCAAATTAATATCTAATTTCTATTGCCAGACCTATAAAAAATAAAGGCACCACTAATGGAGTTAAGGATACAATGATACCCCCTCTACACACTCCTCCAAATGACGTAGAACCGGGAAGATTTTTATTTCAGCCTCACTATTAGACATTTTGAGGGGATTCCACTCAACTGTATAGTTCTATTAGACCATCTCAGTGAGGAGGTAAAGTGGTCTGTTCTAGTGACAAGATGCCAGAGAGGGACTGAGTACAAACAGTAGTATTCAGATATACCTTCTCAGCTGTCTGGATCTGGATTTTGGTGGTTCTATGTCACTTTCTTCACTGCTAACATCATCATCGTCATCATTATCGTCGTCATCATCATCATCATCATAGTCATCTAAAACTTTTTTCTTCTCTCTATGAAAATAACAGAAGCATTAACTTAGCTTCCAAATATATTAGACAAGCAAGAATGAAAATGATTAAGTAGTACATAGGTTAACACTGAGAAGCATGTCAGGTTCTGTCTACAAGTACTCACTTTTTGTTTGCCATTCTTGCACTTCTCCTCCTTGGGCTTTCACTTTCAGAATCTGTGGTCTAAGAAACAAACCAGTATAAAAAATATGCACGTATATATGTGCCACATACAATCAATTGCCAAATGGCACAAGACTCAAACAACAAACTTAGGAAGAAATTTATTTTAATCCTTTCACTACCATGTATGGCCCTGGAGCGATGTGTAAACATGGCAACCACTCACGCGTGCATCGGGTGCAATGAGGCCAGAGGCCAGCAGCTAATGACTGCGACCGGCAATAATGCCAATCACAGTCATTACAGCCTTTGGATGCTGTGATCAAATGTGATCACGGCATCTAAAGAGTAAAAAACCCAGAAGTGCGTGCTTCCGGGTTAATACCGGCATCCCTGTGCAGCAAATGGGGATACCGGTAATTCACTCTAATAGGCTGGATCTCTCTGAAGAGACCCAGTGTATTAGAGATGAAATTCTTACGTTGGCCAGCAGGTGGCAGGCCAACATAAGAAATCAGCAATTCACATATTTCTATGTCCTGCAAAAAATGAGGCCCCACACAGCTCAGTAGACATAACTATAAAAAAATAAAAAAAAAAAGTCATTGGGGTCAAAATATGGTGATGTAAAACTACAAATAAATCTTTTTTTCAATGTTTTAATTTCTTTTTACAGTATTTAGACATATAAGACCTATACATATGTGGTACCGTTGTAATTGTACTGACCCAGAGAATGAAGGGTGCAGGACAGTTTTGAACACTGTAGGGACAAAACCCGTAAAACAGTGAAGGAATTGCATTTGTTTCCAATTCCACCCCAATTGGAATTTTTTCCCCACTTCTCACTACATTGTATGCCATATTAAATGGTGGCATTAGAAAGTACAACTTGTCCCGCAAAAAAACAAGCCCTTATACGAATATTTGAAGACAGGGAAGAAAAATGAAAATGCAAAAACCTCCGGTATCCAAAGGGATAAGGTCAATTTTACTGAAGCATAACACAAAGGCATATTATAGCCACAAGTCCCAGCCAGACCATTGACCAGATGGACAGAATTTCAGATGCCTACAATGCTGAATTTAGCACATTAATGGGAACCTTTCATCAATTTTATGCTGCCCAACTAACGGCAGCATAAAGTAGAGACAGGTGAGTTGATTTCAGTGGTCTGTCAAAGTTAAAAGTAAGTAGTTGCCGAGAAACAATATCACAATCATTGCAGACTAGGCTTGGAAAAGAGTCCTGGCCACCTGAGAAGAGTCATGGTTATTCATGGATTCCTGCTCTCCCACCCACCTGCTGATGACCGACAGTCTTCTACCTAGTTTTCTCCCTTTCTCTCTAGGAGAGAACTGCCAATCATCAGCAGATGGGCGGGAGAGCAGAAGATTATGAATAACCATGACTCTTCTCAGGTAGATTTGACAATTTTCCAGGTCTGGGCTGCAATGTTTATGATGCTGGTTTTCTGCAACCGCTTACTTTTAGCTCATGAGTGACACACCGCTGAAATCAGCATTTCCCTCAGTGAGGTCACCATAAAGTTCATGACAGGTTCCCTTTAAGGCCACCTGCACACATTGTGGAATACACACCTTTTATCTGTGTGGATTCACATGCGGAAAAACCATACTATATTACAATACCGATAAAGAGTATGAGATTACACAAATCTCATGTACACTTTGCAGATTTTTTTCAGATCGGAAATTGATCTGCATTGCAAATTTCAAAATCTGCTGCATGTCAATTAGGTTTGTGGTTTTAGCTGCCGATTTCTATCTTCCCTGCACTCATCTGCACGTAGCCTACGAGTTGTGGTTGAGTCGGGCCATACTATAATTGTTGTATTAGAGTGCCTGTTAGCATAAAACTCAGTTCATCTAGGTGTCTTCTGATCAGTGGGGGTCCAACTATCAGCACCGTAACCGATCAGTTATTTGAAACGTTGCAGTGAGTGCTGCGCCCTCCTCACACCATATTAAACACAGCACCATTCACTGTATAGCAGCTATGCTTGGTATTGTAGCCCAGGCCCATTTGCTTGAATGGGACTGAGCTGCTTGTAGACCAGGTGACTGATGAACGTGACAACAAAAGCCTAGGAAGAGGCTGCAGTGCTCCCCAGGCCTCCACGTCCTCTTCAAACAGCTGATCAGCTACCCGAGGATAGGACATCAATATTCTGCTCCTGGAAAAACCCCTTTAATCACCTTACTGTTTTGACCGAGTCCAGCTCAGGCAGTGTGAAAAGTAGCTAACTGGAGGGGAGAGGGCTGCCTTAGATGGTGGTATCTCCTCAATGGTCGCAGCTAGAAACATGCAACTGGTCTTGTATGAAAGCTGACAGTCCAGGCTTTCATACAAGACATAAATGTCAGCTAAAGTCCAAGCAACAGAGGAGAAATCACTGTTAGAAATCAAGTCGGGAATAATCATGAGTAAAACCTGTTTTTACTTTCATTTTCAGCTGCATTCACAGCATCCCAATTTCTATCAGTGATATCTTCCTCTGTCCTGAACATATTGCTGTCATTTTGGTATTGTCTGAAAACGTGGAATGTCTGCTTTCAAACAAGATCATGTTTTGCATGTTTCTAGCTGTTACTATTCAGGAGATATCACCATCTAAAGCAGCCCTCCCCCTTCCAGGTAGCTACTTTTCCCACTGCTAGAGCTCCACTCTGGCAAAACAGTTAGGGGGTTAAAAGGAAGCAGTCATTGTACAAATGCAGTGCAATGTCATAGTAACTGATCGGAGCCCTGCATTTTCACTACGGGGGCTTTGATTGGAGGGCAGAGGTACAGCATCCCTCTGCCTTACCTCACAGATGCTGCGATCACTGTTGGGTTAAATGACTGGGTTTGGCCCGCTTCATACAAGCACTCAGCCATTGTGACATATAGGTATGTCAAGGTGGCTGAGGGGTTAAGCATAGAAAGAGCAAAGAGTTAAATGAATTAATTGTTTTGCTGAATCATTTCCATACAACAGCCTGCTCAGCTGCTCCTGCTCTATAACATGTTGCCTGCACATTGCACTGCATTTTCACGGTGACAGATTACCTGGGGTATAATGCTGTGGGGAAAAAAAGAGAAAACTTTCCACAATCAGCCTACCACATACCTATTAGGCCTCAATCACACTTGCAAATTTTGGTCAGCATTTTGCATCATTATTTGTAAGCCAAAACCATGAGTGGAACATGAAGAGGGGAAAAGTCAAATGGAAAGATCTGCACCTGTTCTGTGATTAGATTCCACTTCTTGGTGTGACTTACAAATACTGACCAAAATACCTAAGGGTGGCTGCTTTGGCAGAGATACTCCCTTTTCTACTTCTCAGCTATTAAAGAAGAACTCCCGCAAAAATTTTTATTCCATGTCCTGCTAGAAATGTACATGATATAATCTGTAGTGAATGTCATTTTCTTACCAGTGTCTGTATTTTTGAGTTATATCATCCGGAAGTTTCTTATCTGTGTCATGTGACTAGGAATTAGACCCACCAACTCACACAGCACCTTATGTGTGGACAGGAAGTCTAATTTTCTATGCATTCCTATGGGAGCCTCACTTTCAGTCTCATAGGAATGAATAGAGCAGTGACTGGCTTGCTGTCCTGGGTCAGTTGGAGGTCAGGGAGTTGGTCACATGACCCAGCTACAATTAGAAAAGAGTGGGAACTCTCAATTTCAGCCTCTGATAAGAAAATGACATTCACTACAGATTACATCATGCACCTTTCTAACAGGTCAGAGAATAAATTTGCAGGAGTTCTTCTTTAAGGAAATCTTTACAATAGTGACAGAGATGGCACTCATAACAAATAAACCATTTGCCCTATGGTGCAAGGCCAACTACCCTGTATTTGTTACTATTTGTTGTACCCTCATCTCCCTACTCTAAAAAAAAAAAAAAAAAAAAAAGTTGGCCCTTACCTCTGCTTTGATGTTAAATCGTGAAGGTTCTTGTCTGCTTCTGTTTGACCTCCTTACACCATACACATCAGGGTATTCTTCCCACATCTAAAAAAAAAAAAAAAAAAAAAAAGGGGAACTCTAGAGATGACCTGCTGAATACTCTGCGTAGATACAAGACTAGGATGAGGTTGCTCTGAAAGTGATAATTCAGCATTCATTTAATACCACGACCACAAGGCTGAGCAGAGAGAGCCAAGTATGAGGATCCTTTAATAAAACATGAATCAAGACTGGTGTTCCCATACGGAAGACGGAAGAGGAAGACGCCTCATAATAAATTAGACACATCTCTGCCCCTCCGTGAGCCAGAAACTGGGGCTCAGGCGCTAATATAGTAAAACCAATGGGTCACACAAAACCCCGTCTCTTTTATCGCCACCAGAAAAGTGGTGAGAAGTTTAAAAACTCACAAATTATGGCGCATATTTGGCATGCTCCATAATCTGTGACTTATTTAGGCTATCTCTGATTATGTGTTAATAATAGCTCCCTTGCCGTGATAGGTCATCAGTATAAAAGTCTCGGAAAAACTTTTAATGGCAGGTGCTTTTCCCATGGGTTTCCACAGACAGAGTTTGAGGTAACAGTTCCTAGAACGGCATCTTTATGAGAAATTACTGCACGCTTCCACATATTACAACCCAGTTCATTCACCCCTCCCCCTTACATGATGCGGCACAGTACATGTACAGAGGTCTGCAGAACGACTCGTATACCACTGTACACAGTGACATCTATTGGGAGGTGTCTGTCCTGAATACACTGCAAACGCAGCAGGACCCACCCTTACACTGGCAGCAGCAAAACTACATGCGACACCATCAGTTATATCTCACCCACGGATCTTACCTTTTTCACATCTGCCAGCCTCTCCTTTTTGGGAAGGGCCTTCTCTTTCGCATCAGAGGGTTGCTCCTGTGATTTAGAACCATTTGATTCACATTCTGATTCAGACTGACTCTCTGATGACTCTGAGTTGCTGTTGGACTCGCTGGCCTGCTCGCTGGCCTGTTCACTTTCTGATTGGCTGCCTGACTCGGACGCAGAGTGAATGGACTCTTCCGATGCTGAATGGCTAGATGGGACAGAAAAAACGTACACATGAAACTAGACGCCAAATCTAATACTATTAGTACTGGACATGTCCAGCTCCACATCCTTAACCAACTATAAAATCCCCAACTCTATGTGGTTTATTCATTCTTGTAAGACATTAAAGAGGTCGTCTCACTGCAGCAAGTGGCACTTATCATGTAGATAACAGAAAACCATCCATGTGCTGCATCCACTTTCTACACTACGCCTATGAAGTCTCCTCCAGCAGGTGGCAGTAGACACACACACACACAAGGTGTTAGGAAGATTCGGACATCTGATACCATTACGCCATTTTGTAACATAATCCACAAGACTATTCTGTTCCTGCAGCTGCTGCACCTTCTCAAATGGAGAATCCTACAACATGTCTCCAACACTAAATACTAACATCATGTAGAAGGAACTACAGCCATGTCATCATCCTCCGTCTGAGAGGAATATAATAATCTGTGAATACATGGTCGGCAAGTTGTATTTATGTATATACAGTGTAGATGGTAAATTCAGGGCCTGCGAGTCTCACCCCAGAATGTTCACAATCACAAACCAGACTGCCCTCTAATGGTGGGGCCTACACCCGGCCTGACTGAAAATGAGGGACAGGCCCTTCAGATTCAGGACTGTTGGTCACTGTGCCTTTACACACTTCGACAATGTGTACAACTCAATTTCTCACTCTTAACTTCACCACTGGTAAAAGGAAAACAAAATGGAGGACGTGCGTTTACATGTGGTGATTCCTCAATATGGTGATGGATCTGTAAAGCTAGGCACATGAATTGGCAGATCTTGTGAGCCATAGGACCACATACACCCAACAGAAGCTTCAAGAATCTAACATTGTGGTAAATGGGCAACATATGACACTGACGCACACTGCATACTCTGACATGATGTGAACAGAGGCCGAGTCTAGAGCTATACAAGTGTTGCTGGGGTATCCCACATACATAGTAGACGTCTATACCACACATCTGGGCTGGAGACAACTGCTCTTCTCTAGGTCCTGCCACCTCACAGTAAAGTAGGCTACCTGAGGCACATGGTTTGGAGGCAGCCATTTTGCCAGCATAATCAATAATCACAGATACACAGTCTGTAAATTCAATAAATGCTCATCGGGGAGGTTAGGCCTCCATTAAGAAGCAGACAATCTAATGTATATGGGTGTCTCCTCACAAACAAAGCTGGGAGAGAATTTTAACACCTGATCCTTTTGTTCTCCCTGGAGATAAGCCACCACTGGAGGTGTCTGGCCGCAGCTTCCTCGTTCTCCATTGATACACATGATCCTGTATTTGTATGGGGGAGGGGGAGGGCAGTTGTCTCATCACCTTCATTACACATCTATTTGTGATGCTTCTTGGTGTCCTTGCTGACCACAGTCTGCAGTGACAGGTCACATTTCATTCTCTACAGCTGGGCATTATGGGTATGATGTATTTGAACCCCTGCTCTTTCTATGCTTAGGATTCCAGTGGGCAGTCCTATACAGTGAGTAGGACCATCCAGTGGATTCCTAAACAAAGAGTGAGCTGGGACGTAAATGGATTAAACAGATGATTTTTTTTTCCCACAAAATGATATATCAATCTGCTCAGCTCCTCCTGTTTTATAATGATCCTACAGAGAGCACTGCATGTACAATGTGACCGGGTCCCTCTCACACTCACTTGAGGTATACTGTACTATCCTAGTTTTCCTCCCGTTTTTTTTCACCTTCCTTTCAGTGGTCGGCCCCCCTTCTGACCTTTTTACACAATCCCAGTTTGGCAGACCATCAGCAGGTTTGGTTTCGAGCTTTATACTATCTCTCCTACTATATACAGCACATCCTCCTGGGAACTTCTGCTCCATTTATCTCTATGGGAGTTCCAGAAATAGCCGAGCGCTGTACTCAGCTGCCTCCAGACCTCCCGTAGACATGAATGGAGTCGTAGCGTGCACGCCGAGTCCCAGCAGTAGGACCCCCCACCCATCTAAAAGTTATTCTGTGGATAGAGAGTAAGGCTACTTTCACACTAGCGGAAGGTCTGATCCGGCAGGTGAAGGGTGCTGCCGGATCAGGCCTGCCGCAGTGACATGTGTGGAGCCGGAACCGCGCTCCAGCCCCACACACGTCACACAGTACATACATACACATAAACATACACACACAGACAAATACACATACATACTTACATGCTCCCGGCAGGTCTTCAGAGCGGAGGGACAGGGCGGCTCGCACAGGTGACGATTCCCCACAGCGCCCTCTGCTGGGCGCCTGGTGGAATCGTCACCTGTGTGCGCCGTCCTGTCCCTCCGACGCTCTGAAGACCTGCCGGGGAGCATGTAAGTATGCATGTGTATTTGTATGTGTATGTTTATGTTTATGTGTATGTCTATGTCTGTATGTGTGTATTGTGTGTATGTGTAGTCGGATCCGTCATGAACTCCATTGAAAGTCAATGGAGGGCGGATCCGGTTACCATTGTGGTCACACCAGACGGATCCACCCCCATTGACTTGCATTGGGGGTCATTCCGGATCCGTCTTGGTGCGGATGCCTGGACCGGAGAGCAAACCGCAGCATGCTGCTGTTTGCTCTCCGGTCTGAAGATGGAACGGAATGCTTTTAGGAGCGCTCTGTTGTCTTCAGTTCAGTTTTGTCCCCATTGACAATGAATGGGGGCAAAACTGAAGCGTTTTATTCCGGTATTGAGCCCCTATGACGGAACTCAATACCGGAATTTTAAAACACTAGTGTGAAAGTAGCCTAACTTATAAAGAACAAAACACTCCTGTTAGTCTGATGTCTCCATCTGTCTGTGATACCACCATCCCAGACATCAGGCCCGTCGTCTTAGAAGTAAACGTGACTCACGTTCAATCCACTGCCAAATCCTTCTGCTCAAAAAACATCTACTGTACCCTTTGCTAATTCACCAGTGCCTCACAGTAAACCAGGGCCCAGCCATTTCTCACATTGACAAACCTTCCACTTGATCAACTCAACATGAATCACAATAATCTGCAGTGGAAGGGGAGCAATGGAGGGGAGTCAGTAAGATAGTGTGATTATTATCTTATTCCATTTTGTGCAGTTTTGTACAATGGCTAGATAACCCCTTAAAAGGTGTTTCCACAATAACTCCAAAATGTGTATTCTGGGGGCCAGCCTCCTCTAGATGAAATCTCCAGCATTCTCTATTCACTAAAGGGAGTTCCCAGAAGAATCACATCAGTGTACACGCTGGGAGTAGTAGTAGCACAAGAGGTGGAGTGTTGAAGTTTGTTGAACCCTGGATTCTATGTTATAACCTTACATTTTTAACATTGTTGAAATCACAAGACTTCACAACACTACATTTTATTTAAAAGAAAAGTAACACATCTTTATTAGATACCAAACAGTACCTTTGTGTACATACTTCATACATAGGCCATTGGAGTTTACAGTGATGCGTGTGACATGAGAAACAGGTCATTCAGCTATTCCATCTAATGTGCTACCTTATTAAATGTGGTAACTTTAATGGGGTGATCAGTGATCGTCTAGCCTTAGAACAGGTCATCACTAGCTGATTGGCAGGGGTGTGACACCCTGAACTGCCACCCATCAGCTGTTCAGGGGTAGCGGACCGAGCTCATCACCGCAGCGCTGCCGACACTGACTTCAATGGGATCAGTGCTGTAGTAATGCGCTCCCTGGAATTGACAAAAAGTTCCAAAAACCTAAACAACCACTTTAATCTGGATGAGAAACATATTACACAACTGTAGTAGTTCTTCAGTCTGTCAGAGGTGCCGGCAGCAGCCGTTTATCTTCACTTTGTGGTGGTAAACAGGAAGGCTCCACCAGGCTGAATGTGCATGTTAGGGGATAGAACTGCTGGACTCTCTGAAGTGTCTGGCTGGGTCCATGCTGGGTAACATTTGTGCAGCTGAAAATGCACCACTGATACCGGATATCCTCTGGATATGTCATCAGCATCTGATTGATGGGGATCCGGACCCCCTCCGATCAGCTGTGTGAGAAGGGACAGCACTAAGTGGAGCGGCCTTCTCGGAGCTTACCAAAGACACAAATACATTGTACAGCGGCTATGCTTGGTATCTCGCTCAGCCCCATTCACTGCTCCTAGGCCATGTGAACAATGAACGTGTCATCACTGGCCTGGGGAAAGCAGAGAGAAGGCTGCAGTTCTCACATTAGCGCAGAGGCCTTCTCAAACAGCTGATCGGAGGGGTACTGGGTGTCAGACCCCCACAAATCCTATCCAGAGAAGAGTCTGTGCGCCCAGTGTTCTGATGAGTGTAACATACAGAGGCTTCCATCTGCCCCTTATCACTACCCAGTCCCTGACTATGACCTGTGCCCTATCACTGCCCATCACACAGGCATCTTCAGTGCTCAGTAAAACGCTGAAGACAGACTCTCCTTAGCAACACTCAAAGCTTTACTAAGAAGACTCTGTACACCCTGTTTTGTAGTAGAAAGAAACATCTTTCCTTGATGAAAAGTATTACAAAAATGTTTGATATCCTTGTCCCTGCACTATATCAAGGCCCCTTTCACACCTGCGGCACGGGGCTCCGGCAGGCTGTTCCGGTGAATGAACAGCCCGCCGGATCCATGCTGCTGGAACTACACTTGGCAACCCCTGCCGAGAGGCGTCCGGAACGAAAATACATGTTGTTGTTCAATGATATGTAGGTTCCCCCTCGCCTTCCACCTGCTGATTAACAGACTTCTCCCTATTACTGTGCATAGGAAAAAACCTGTCAATAATTGTCTGGAGGACAGGGCAAGACTGCATAAGTATTCCTTGCTGGCCAGGTCCAGTTTAACATGTAAATACACAAAACTAATTTACATTAAAGGTGAGGTCATTTACAGATGTGGCAAGTAGGGTATGTGCTAAACCATCAGAACTATTGTTCACCTATTCCTGCATTGACCATCCGCAGCCAGCCGGAGCAGCAGATTCTGGAAGCGAGTAAAACTTCTTTTGTTAGTTTAGCAGATCTCTTGCCATTTGCCAAATTTTTAAATGTTCTGGATGACCCCTATAATTATTAAGTGACAGGCCACTTATTTCCGTGTCTGTCACTACATTAGGGAGGCATAAGGGATCTGAGAGGTTCCCATTAAAGGAGTTTTCCAGGACTTAAAGGGGTTAATTACCCTTAATTTCACCCAGGCAGCCTGCCTGATGTTAGCATCGGAGCGTCCTATGGTCCGATGCGCTCCCTTGCCCTGCGCTGGATCGCGCAAGGGCACTTTGTAGACAAATACACACTGCCCGGCAGGAAGCTTCCCCCCGGCAGTGTGTTCGGTGACGCCACCGGCTATAATGGGCCAGCTTTAGAGCTGCCCTAGCCGTTTTACTGGCTAGGGCAGCGCTAAAGCCCGCCCATTAGCTCCGGTGACGTCACTAGGCTCACTGCTGGGCGGAAGCCTCCGCCTGGCAGGACCCGGTTCGTCACCAGAACCGGACAAAATGCCTTTGCCCTGCGCTAATTAGCGCAGGGCAAAGGAGGGCATCAGAGCATAGGATGCTCCGATGCTAACATCAGGCGGGCTGCCTGGGTGAAATTAAGGGTATGTCCAGGTTCAGCTCTAAACCTGGACAACCCCTTTAAGTACTGATGACCTATCCTCAGGACTCCTGACACCCCCATGATCAGCAGTTTGAAGGGGATGCACCTCTTGGAAGAGTATTGCTGCATCCTCATAGTATACCAAGCACAGAGCTGTATACTGTATAGTGGCTGTGCTTGGTATTGCAGCTCAGTCCCACTCACCTGGGGCGGCCTCTACAGATCAAATATTGACAAGTTATCCTAAGGCCACCAATATGTGATTTTCTTGGGTGACGCTGTTAACGGGGGATGAGGGTGACAACTACCAGCCATACAGCTTTTTGCAGTTTAGTTTCAAAGGAATACTTCCATAAAAATGGTATTTTTTATAGTCATTTATCATAGACCGGCTTTTTACACTGGTCTTTGACAGCCCTGTGCTGCCGGAGGATGCACCTAATTTATGATGAGGTGTGCGCCTCCTCCAGCAGTGCGCTTCTGCTGCAAAATTCTACTCCACTCCACTGAGTGGAGTCGTTTTTTGACAACTTTTAAGCCTTGAAATGGCATAATGGCATTTGTGAATGTGATGGGACCAATTGGGTGGCCCCCGCCACTCACCAGAGGCTGAGGAAAGCAAAAAAAAAAACGCTCAAGTGACCAAATACTGGCATTGCGCTGTAACTAAATGAACCCCAATACATTTTTTTTTACAATTGTTTGCCATTTTCTTTTTCATTATATGCAGCACTATACAATTGAAAATTAATGAGGTTGCCTGAATTATATAAAGTAGGTAAAATAAATGGCTGCATACTGTTTTTTTTCCTCTGCTACTTCCTGTGATGCGCTCTGGTCCTCTCTGCTGCTCTTTGTTTCTCTGGCTGCAGTGGTTACGTTTTGTGTACACAGATCACTGCTGCCGTCAATCACTGGCCTCAGCAGAGACATCCCATGCACGGCTTAGGCCAGCGACTGGCTGCAGTGGATACCTGTGCAAGGAACGTCACCCTGCAACCATGAAGATGACGTCAGCAGTGCTCGAAGAAACAGAAGAAAACATGTGAGGATCCATTCATTTTTTATCTCAAGCCATTTACAGGGGCTTCCTGAGTTTTTATATAACTGGGACAACCCCTTTAAATGAAAAACAGCAGCAGCCAGCACAAACCATAACTCAAAATGCTAGACGGACTCTGTCACCGGGCACAAGTTGGTCTGCAGTCCTTTCTTCAGGGACATCTGCCAGCTGCTGCAGAAAGCAGTTAAACAGATATCCTGCAGCCAGTGAAGGGTCTGCTTTCTCCATTATGTGCTGGAGACTGACTGTGTGCAGGAGCAGAGCTCACAGACAGACAGAAGTGCGGGGCTGAACAGTGAATTCATGCAAAACCTTCCAGCCTTTAACCCCACTGACACATTGTGAGAGGGCTCAGCAGTATACAGTAGTGGTGAAGGGCCTTAGTGATGTCACCATGTGGGCGGAGTTCCTGTGCTGTGTGTGTGAGGTTAGTGCCTCCCTATATAAGTTGGCAAATACTATCCCTGTCCATATAATGACCATTGATGCCCCATAACAGCCTGGGCATGCTAGGGATTGTAGTGGATCCATGCCTACGCAATGCAAAAGAAGGGACATGTTCATCTTTTGCCATATATTGCAGACCCAGTCAAGTCAATGGGTTTGCGTCGCAAAACGGGATTCACATGATCGGGCGCGGATGGCCTATGGTCGTGTGAGTGAGCCCTAATAAATTACTTCCAACAAAATAGCCACTCTTGCCCTCCTAAACCTCCTGCCTTACGTGCACCAGCATGAGAAAGGGGGTATAGATATGGCTGCAATCGGACAGAACAAGGCACTGCTTTTTTAGTCTATTTTTCATGGTCTGACGAAACAAGAGCAAATAACAAAGACACATAAGGAGATTATATTATGTTTTGTTGGTTATTTTTTGCGTTTGTATTCTGGCTTTAATTCCAGTTTAAGTTTACAGAGTGCTGTAGAAGGTCGTCTAATGTAATTACCAAAGTAACTTGCCTCACTTCAGCAAATGGCATTTATTATGATTCTCCATATTGCTTCCTTTGCTGGCTGGATTCATTTTTCCATCACATAATACACTGCTCGTTTCCAGGTGTTATGGCCACCACTGCAGAGCAGATACGAGGTGGCCAGATTGGGAGCTGATGCGCATGCATGCCTATGTTTGCTCCCAGCCACCACGGTCCAGCACTATTTCCTATAGTGTATAAGCACGACTACCACTGCTGGAAACAAGCAGTGTATAATGTGATGGAAAAACAAATCACGCCAGAAAAGGAGGCAATATGGACAATCACAATACATTAGTAAAGGTCCTTTTAGACCAAACGATGCAGCAGGCGATTGTAGGAGAGGAAGTGTTCCTTCCCATCAGTCGCCTGCTCGTTAGTGAAGGAGACCACTGATATTACACGCATCTATCCCCTTCACAGTATGGGGAGGAGTGATCCTTAATACCATCGCTCGTCCCAATACTGACTTGTTGTTTGCTGGCAGCAGAGGCTGTTTACACAGCACGATCTGATGCCTACACAAGCGATCAAACTACCCGACGAATGGGTGTGCCGCTCATTTATCCGGGAATCAGTGGCATATATATGCTAATGAGCATTCTTATGAACATTGATTAGCGATTATCTGGAGGATTCCATCCCGTGTAAAAAGCCCTTAGGCTACATTCACACGATCGTATGTGTTTTGTTGTCCGCAAAAAAAAAATGGATGACATCTGTATGGCAGCTGTTTTTTTTTTTTTTGGCAGATCCATTGTAACAATGCCTATCCTCGTCTGCCAAACGGACAAGAATAGGGCATGTTCTATTTTTTTGCGGAACGGAAATACAGTCATATGAAAATGGAATGTACACAGAGTACCTTCCATTATTTTTGGGGACCCATTCAAATGAATGGTTCCGCATACGGTCCGCCAAAAAACAGAACGCATACGGAAAGAAAATACGTTCGTGTGCATGAGCCCTTAAAGGGGTTATCCTCTTTTTACTGTTGATGACCTAACCTCAGGATAGTTCATCAATATCAGATTGGTGGGGGTCCGACTCCTGGCTCCCCCGCCCATCAGCCCTTTGAAGAGAAGGCAGTGCACCTACAAGTGCTGCCTTTTCTGCTCTGTTTACCTGCTCGCCGCAGCAATTGTGGTGGTGAGGAGGTGTAATTACAAGTATGACGTCTCTATTCACTTCATTGTGGCTCTGTCTGGTCAAGTGAATACTACAGACCCACCCACAGAAGTGAATGGGGCCACCATACTTGTAATTACACCTGCTCTCCACTGCAATTGCTGCGGTGAGCAGGTAAACAGAGCAGAGAAGACCGTGCTTGTAGAGCACTGCCTTCTCTTCAAACAGCTGAATGGCAGGGATGCTGGTCTTGGACCCCCGCCGATCTGATACTGATGACCTATCCTGAGGTTAAGTCATCAAAAGTAAAAAGTAGACAACCCCTTTAAGTGCCTTATATTATTGTTCTCTACATGATAAATGCCATTTACAGAAGTGAGACAACCCCTTGGGGTAAAAACCTGCCCTACTTGTAATAATACTGGCTGCACAATGTGATCCTGTAACAGGGTAAAGTCACTACAAAGGAGATGATTGCCTCACCCAGAAATGCAGCTAGCTGGGTGGGGGAGGGGGACAGTCCAGGGACCAGGAAGAAACTCTGTAGCACTCAGAAAGCCATAAATAATGACAGCGTGGCAACCGGTCAGTGCAGCAAAGTAACAATAACCACTGATTAGAGAGCTACATTCTCATAAAACATAACCTAACCTGCTGGTGGTCTCCACAGTGTCCTACCAGAGACCAGCTCAAGACCTGTCATCACTGCACAGTGAACAGCAGTGGGGGGCGAGCGTGTCCTCCATATTCTGTGTGTCATGGTGTACATACATCTTCCAATACCAAGTAGTGCTGCGGATTCTTCTCCTATACCTATGCTATAGGTCTGGAATATGTGTGACTACTAACCTGGAGCTGGACACATATATGGTACTCACCTAAACTTGAGGCAATTTGTGAGTCTTCTATTATCTTATATACGGACAAGCAAACTTCTGTTTTCAAGTTTTGCGTACACGGTTCAGGTTATCTAAGAATTCAGTTATGGATTCCGCTACCACGGAGTATACGTTATGGTCCATGGTAGAGGAATCCATAACGAAATTCTTAGAGAACCCGAACCTTGTACGCCGACCTTGAAAACACAAGTTCACTCAACACTAATCTGGTTTGGTTTTATTATTTATTAAAAATTAAAAACTGTGACTGTAGCTCTCTATTCAGTGATTATTATTTAGGGATTGACACTTAGATAATAAATGCTAGGGAACGGCCACAAGTAGTGTAAATACCACTGACTTTCCACAGCAAAATTGTGCGTAGAAAATCTGCAGTGTTTACAATACCCGGAAAGTGGACGGGATTTCATAAAATGTCATCCACCCAACCCTCTACATTTCCGTGACCATA
Organism: Rhinella marina; assembly: GCA_900303285.1. Lineage (NCBI taxonomy): Eukaryota > Metazoa > Chordata > Amphibia > Anura > Bufonidae > Rhinella > Rhinella marina. The sequence continues at coordinate 293,021 of ONZH01024648.1, forward strand.
TTTTGTTGCTCCGGAACACTGGCCGATACGCTGCGGATTACAGGACCCTGCGCACGGAGGCTGCACACCCTCTGAATATTTCCTCCCCACAGAAGACGCTTCTAGGGCAGAATACCTCTGTACACTTTTCTGCATCATTACCTGTGCCATATATGCAGTATAGGAACTAAATTAGGACTCTGTACAATCATAGTACAAAAAAATGGTCCAAAAATCGATAAGCCCAAGCTGTTTTGTGAGGCTGTGTCTTTACAACCCATTTCGCTCACTGCTGTTCTGGATGCACTTTTTTCCGAAGGCTTCAGAATTTAAATTAAAAAAATAAAAAACTCCACTGTGTGAAGGTTTTTTCTAAGCCTTTTTTTTCATTATTAAAAATAATAATAATACAATAATTAAGATTCAACCTCGTGCCCCTGACTGCTGTGATGAGTGACTGGCGGGAGGTCATGCACCGATGCAGCACCGCACAGCTTCAGCTCACGTGACACAAACTGGTGACGGACCATGGACTGCCGATGCTGGAGCAGTGGACTATAAGGGCTCTATCACAGGAGCGTGACGGATTAGGTCCGGATGCGTTCAGGAAAACTCGCACCATTTTTCCAAGCAAGTTCAGTCAGTTTTGTCTGCGATTGCGTTCAGTTGTTCAGTTTTTCCGCGCGGATGCAATGCGCTTTTCACGCAGCCCCATTCACTTCTATTGGGCCAGGGCTGCGTGAAAAACGCAGAATAAAGAATATGCTGTGATTTTCATGCAACGCAGAACTGATGCGTGAAAAAAAAAAACACTCATGTACACAGACCCGTTAAAATGAATGAGTCAGGATTCAGTGCGGAAGCTACGCGTACACGTCACGCATTGCAAACGTGCGGAAAACTCGCTCGTGTGAAAGGGGCTAAGGAGACTACAGGCATGTGCAAGTGTAAGGATTTTTTTTTTTAAATAAATCCTAAAGACTCCCACATTTTGTGGCTTTCCTGATCCGATAGGATCCAATCCCATCCCTGGCTTTAAACATAAATGCAGGTTGCAAACAGCCAGGATCCACCATTTGGGGGCCATAAAAACGAATACAGTTATGTGCATGAGGCCTTAGGCTGAAGTCAGGATTGTGTCTTTTACAGACTGAAAAACTAAGGCTACATTCACACAAATAAAATATGTGTGAACAAAACCAATGGCAGATCAGTAGGCTAATCTGCCTCTGAGAACATCGTGGTTTGGGGTCGAAACGGCACCAAAAAGTCCCTTCCCACTGACATCAATGGAAATGAGCTAGAAAGAAGTAACATGCTGCTCCTCAGAAAAGAGCTGTGGAAAAAAATCATGACCATTCATGAAAGGAGTACGAAGCTGTTCATAGTGTTGACCCTGTGGACTGTATTGTGTGAATACAGCCTTACAAGAGGGCGACGTCAGCTTAAAAAAAAAAAAAAAACTACTACAATTGCACCTTTAACCAGCCTATGCAGCTAAGTCCACAGAAACAAAAGTTAGTGGATGCCTCCTTTCAAGGGTTAAATTTAATCAAGAGAAAGGTCAATGGGTTAATTTGATGTTAACCCCCTTTGTGATGTGGAGCTGGTTCTAGGACTGGGAAGTTGGATGACATCACATGAACAAGGTGCAGCTGTGTGCTGTGGAAAGGGTTAACAAAGCCCACATGTTCCTGGGAAATAACCTGGAGATGCCAGTGGGAATAAAAAAAAGATTTCTCAAGAGTGACGTAAATTAGGTCATCAATGGTAGACAAATAAAAAAATGCATAAAATAAATATATTTGTATAATAATTATACAAACATGTAAGTAAGCATGTAATAAATGTGGAGCTAGACTGGTTCTTCGCTCTCATGCACACAGCGTCCAGCCTGAGCACACCGTCTGCTTCCAGCTGGTTGACTAAGCTGGGCTTTCATGCCAAAAAGGGAGTGGTGTGGACAGCTGACATCACACGGCAGGCAGGAACGCCCCTCCACTGCTGACGCCCCAGTTACCAGGAGGCCCAGCAGCCAATCACATCCGCAGCAGCCACAAGATGGCCTTTGAACTCCTAGAAAGCAACTTCCTCCTCCTGCTTGTGGAGAGCACAGAGCATCACACAGTGTCAGCCTGCTGCTGCAGCACAAAGGGAGAGCCATTTTGTGACTGGAACAGAAGAGCAGAAAACAGTGAAAATACTGCTTTTCCTGCCTAAATCTTCACGGCTTTCTCCCCCATGTCCCCTGACAACAATGCCCCTTCACAATCCTCTGTATTTTACCTCAAAAGTCACAGAAAACACACAAGCTTTTTATAAAACAGCTGCAGCTTTATCTGAGGCATTTCTCTAAAATGGCTGCCAGTCACAAAATGTAGTCCAAGGACAGTGTGGTGTAGTGCGAGGCTCTCACTCCAGAGAAGCCGGCCATTTTACATCTACACGACATGTCTGAGTATATAGTAAGCAGTATATAGCACTATGGAGCTCTGGTCACATCTCTGTACGACTATACAATTCTATACAGCCACATCTCCATGATGAAAGCTCAGGCAGAGGGATCTCAGCTTCACAGGAAACCAGCGTTACCTTCACCATGTCATTCTCTTTAGAAAAACAGAGGGCGTGAAAACGTACCGCAAAAACCACGCAGCGGTACATCGCATATCCAAACCCACCACGAAAATATATGAAATACTAAACACTATTTAACCCCATCAGTCCCAGGGCCACAAATATTAATACAAAGGGAGCTGTAATATATTCTACATAATCAGGTGCTGGGGAGATTACTTCAAACTGAAATACTGGTGAAGACATAATGGAAAATACTTCAAGATAAAATAAAGAATATATATATATATTTTTTTTTAGACAAATTACCCAGCTTTGCACAGGTTTATTTCATGTGTTTGTGTGGTTAAAAGATGTCCACAGAGCCCACCCCATAACAGTGGCGTCCACAGAGCCCACCGCATAACAGTGGCGTCCACAGAGCCCACCGCATAACAGTGGCGTCCACAGTGCCCACCCCATAACAGTGGCGTCCACAGTGCCCACCCCATAACAGTGGCGTCCACAGTGCCCACCCCATAACAGTGGGGTCCACAGAGCCCCCCCCCCCATAACAGTGGGGTCCACAGAGCCCCCCCCCCCCATAACAGTGGGGTCCACAGAGCCCCCCCCCCATAACAGTGGGGTCCACAGAGCCCCCCCCCATAACAGTGGGGTCCACAGAGCCCCCCCCCATAACAGTGGGGTCCACAGAGCCCCCCCCCATAACAGTGGCGCCCACAGAGCCCCGGCCATAACAGTGGCGCCCACAGAGCCCCGGCCATAACAGTGGCGCCCACAGAGCCCCGGCCATAACAGTGGCGCCCACAGAGCCCCGGCCATAACAGTGGCGCCCACAGAGCCCCGGCCATTACAGTGGCGCCCACAGAGCCCACCCCATAACAGTGGCGCCCACAGAGCCCCGGCCATAACAGTGGCGCCCACAGAGCCCCGGCCATAACAGTGGCGCCCACAGAGCCCCGGCCATAACAGTGGCGCCCACAGAGCCCCGGCCATAACAGTGGCGCCCACAGAGCCCCGGCCATAACAGTGGCGCCCACAGAGCCCCGGCCATAACAGTGGCGCCCACAGAGCCCCGGCCATAACAGTGGCGCCCACAGAGCCCCGGCCATAACAGTGGCGCCCACAGAGCCCCGGCCATAACAGTGGCGCCCACAGAGCCCCGGCCATAACAGTGGCACCCACAGAGCCCCGGCCATAACAGTGGCGCCCACAGCACCCCTTTAAGGGCTCATGTACATGACCGTATGTACTTTGCGGTTCAGAAAAAACGGATCTGCAAAAAATACGGATGGCGTTTGTGTGAATTCTGTATTTTGCGGAACAGAACAGCTGGCCCCTAATAGAACAGTCCCATCCTTGTCCGTAACGCGGACAATAATAGGACATGTTATATTTTTTTGCGAAACAGAAATATGCACATACGGAAACGGAATGCACATGGAGTAACTTCCATTTTTTTTGCGGTCCCATTGAAATGAATAGTTCTGCATATGGTCCATAAAAAGGGAAAGGACACGGAAAGAAAATAAGTTTGTGTGCATAATCCCTAACAGTGACATAAACAGTGAAGAAAAGTGGCTGGGTTGTTATGGAAACCTGGTGTAAAACTGTGTGTATGTCAGTAAGGTAAGAATGGAGGACCTGCAAGCTACAAGTGGCCAATAAGGGTCATGTGACTGTGTGCATCAGTAAATGTAAGAACGAAGGACCTGCGAGCTTCTATTGGCCAATAGGGGTCATGTGATGGTGGCATGTTTGCTTTTTTGTGAGTATGTAAAGGAAAGAATGGTAGGTCCTAGAAAGCTGAAACCAGGTCTAAAACTTGTACAAGGACCTGCTGTTTCTATCTGCCAAATTTGGTGCATATTGCTCCTGTCATATGGCCATGAATAAAGAATAGACAGAAATTAATAAAAATTATATATATACACACACTGTATATACACATATATACATACACACAAACAACGCATACATCCTGATAATATTAACCATGAATGTGTTATTTAAATAACCTCAGAATATGTTAAGGAAAAAATACAGAAAAATAACATCTCATAGTCTATGAAGAAGGGCTATACATAACTTACTATTACAGATATATATATATATATACACACACACAAATTTAACAGATAACACATCTGAATTTATAAAGGGAGAGCCATACATAACTCACAATAACAGGTAAAATACAATTGTGTGTGTATATATAATGGACATAGCACTATCACACAATATTCACAATAAATGTTATTTTCACATCCTTCCTTGTACCCCGCAGTAACTCTGGATGTACATGAGCAGGACCACAGTGTACAGGGCTGTGAGCGGGGGCAACAGTGTGACAAGGACACTATCCTCCCAGGAGACATGACAGGGGCCGGGGAAGCATCTACTACTTTACTCCCAGGCTGTATCTGGGGCCTTGTGAGAAACCTCATACATGACCGTGTCCCAAAGAAGACAAAATGGTGCAATGCAGCAGAGACTACAAATATCCCAAGGTCATGTACCTGCCCCATACAGGAGATGGCACAGATCAGACCCTGGCAGTGGGCACAGGCTGGAGGGATCTCTGGGCCTCTCATTGCCCCTATAAGTTTCTGATCAGCCCCTGGAAGATTAGGGTGTGGCAATGAGAGTCAAGGTCAGCGCTGGGGATACAAGCACAGAATACTGGGGGGGCTCTACAACTTGTGGCACAGAAGCCTGCTGTGTGACTACAATTCCCAGCATGCCCTGACAGCAGCTGCCATGGCATGCTGAGAGTTGTAGTTTCACAACAGTGGAGGAGAACCTGGGGTCTGGGGTGGCAGAGGATGAATGTGGCAGACAGGGTGGGCAGGGTGCAGGGGTCTGATGCCAGCAGGCTCTGGCACACATCATGCCCTCATACCTGGATGCATTGCTGCGCGCTGAGCCGCCGTCCTCCTCCTCCGTGCTCTTCTCCTTGCTCCTCATCATCTTGTACCCGGGGCAGGTGGCAGGCTCCGGGCCTCTGTAGTACCAGGTGCCCAGGTAGGTGCTGTCAAAAGTTGAGAGAGAAGTAAGGTCCCCGGCTAGAAGGCTGGCAGCCCCGCCGGGCACATCCCGGGGCACGCCCGCAGCCTCGCCGCAGACACCCGCTCATATACACACCCGGAGAGACACCCGGTGTGCGGGGAGATGGCAGCCGCCGTCCGGGCACCGTGTGCGGCCGCCAACTTAGCTCCGGTCGCCTCGCCCGGACACACTATTTATGATTACGTCATCAGACGGAAAAGTGAGCAAAAAGCGAGAAAATAGCCCAAAATGTGCAGCAACCGAAGGAATCACCAGCGGTAGTAGTGACCGGACGCTCACCTGTCTATTCCATGTACTGTTCCCGCAGCCGGGGCAGCGACTCCGGACGTCGGCAAAACGCGAGAAAAATAAAAAAAAAATTACCGAGAAAAGGTGAAAAACGAGTAAAAAGGAGAAAAATAGAGTCGTGGGGGTCGATATCGTGGGTAAGAGAGAGCCCGGAGTCGGCAGGAAGACGGGAGGAAGGGCTGCGGATCAGAGCGCACAAATATGGAGGTGCGCCATGAGCTGGGAAAACAACGAGCAGACTCCTCGGCTCCGCGCCGCTCGGAAAAGGCAGAAAAAAGCGACGAATTTCGGGGTTTAGATCCTTAGAGGGGTCCCCGGGAGAGCAGAGGGTGAGAGGGGCCCAGGAGGGGGTCACAAGTTCCACAAAGTTACCCTGAAGTGAAAGGGAAAGCGGCAAGAGGAGTGCGCTCTCTAAGGCACAGCCGCCATCTGTAGCTCCTTCCCAGCTCTGAGCTCTGCCTGTGATTGACACTCTGTACATTTACCCCAGAACTCAGGTGATGTACTGAGGACCCACCCCCTCCATCTCCACCATTAAACACCCAGTACTCAGGAAGGGGCACCCAGTATGAGGGGCACAGGGGACCCTGTTACACAGGTCAGGGGGCTCTCCTAAACTAGCAGGGGTGCTGCACCCTTTACTAGCCAGACACTGCAGCTAATAAGTGTCCTTTGTCTCCATTGCCTCAGTAAACGTTGCAGTCCTTGGGATAAACCACTTCCTTTCTGTACAGGAAGTAAGCCATTTTGTGAAGAAAGCCTTCTAAAATGTCTTCTTGAAGGGGGTGAAGCTGCTCCAAGTAATGCATGGCATATGAGGGGCACATGTGGGAGGAGCCACAGATACCCCATTATCACAAATACCAGTGGTATGTGGTGGTCAAGCCATAATTGATTTTAAGTCCTTGTCTCCAACACCATAGAAGACTAAGAGAACCTTCTCAACTCAACAGCGCCGACCTAGTGGAAGGACACCATGTTCATATAATCTCTGTAATGTGTTTTAATAAACCAATCCAGTCTTTTCATTCTCTTTGAGAAAACCTTGGAAAACCATTAAAGGTGTTTATCCCATAAAAAAAAAAAAAAAGGAGACCAAAACTGCAACTTCCATTTCCATAATGCAGTACACAATGTTCCCCGATCATGTAGACCCTACCAAGTCAACAATGGGCATTGGATGTGTAAGTTTAGAATTGTTCTGGTAAAAATCAAGCTTGATAAACCCATTTGGTGGAAGGTCTACATTGACATGTGGAGACTTTGAATACGCTATGACGTATAAGGACAATACACTAGAAATTCATGTTCAGATCTTTGACGTTCTCAGACATGCTCAACAAGCTCTTCTCACTCTTCAATAACACCATACACAGTCAGCTCTACCATTTGTCAACACCTTTTAGATGTTTTACCCATCATTCACCAGTAACGTCCATCCCTACCTAATTTGTCCTAAATCGCCACAACCAGTAGTACATTAAACCACCAAAGAGGCATAGTAATGGTTCCCCACACTGGCCCATCAACAAAACATTAAGCACCTTGGTGCTTTACCAAGAATGACACAAGCTTTACATTGAATTAAGTTTCTCTTTATTGAACAGTCTTGACAGTTGGCATTACGAAACGAATCGATTTAGTACCAAAATGGTGCAAGAAAATATTCATAAATTCAAAACATAAGGACAAGACAAGGCAGCGTGGTGTCCACTCTTGAGGTTCTTGGTGCTGAAGCAATGAAGTTCATTTTCAGTCATGACTAGGATAGAGCGAGCCAGAATTTACTCCAATGATCTCCAAGCAGTTGACCCTAGAATGATCTTTCTTGACTTCTCATCAGTAGACTCCACTCCAACTGTACAAGGACTTGGGAGGTCTTTGAAAAATCAGAAAGAGAAAGGCCATTGGAAGGTGGGCATAAATCTTGGACAAGTCACTTACCATTACAGTTTTATACATTTTAGTTCTTAAGTCATGTATTTCAAGGGTTGCAACTGGACCCAGTCACCAAAAATGCATCTCCCACACCCTTAAAACGTCTTCCTTGGCGCCTCCAAAGGAGAGTAGCTCTAAGGGGTGCTAAGACAGCAGTCACTGATGCCTGAAAGGTCCTTAAAGACTCATAATATAAAATCACACAAAAAAGAAGAGGGTCCCTGTTATGGATTTTGCATTACACCTGTGGGCCAACGTTATCTGACAAATGTTAGGAACACACTGACAGCGGGAGGTGAACTATAGGTAGGTATGGAGAATCTCATGGGCTATACTGAGATGGACACCTTATTGGTCTTCAGGTTCCCTTTTCCATCTGCTCTTAGGATTACACTTCACTCCAGTAAGAGTTAGTAAATTACTGTGCCAGAGAAGCTACCTACTGTGGTTTGTACAGCACAACTGACAGATCAGGAATCCAGACACCTCTACATAGCAGCTACAGTACAGATACACTAGTCCTACCCCTATACTCACATCAACACAGGACTATTTCAAGGTAACCAGGCCTTCAGTAATGTGGGATGTTCACCTGATATTTGCCATGACAGGGATAAGAAACAACAGCTTCTAACAAATAATCTGGAGAAGAATTTAAGGCGACCTGTCACTGGTTGAACAAGCTGTCTGTTCAGCCACGAAGACACGAGTAAAATGTAAAAATGAAAATAAAAAATAAATAATGATTCAATTTACCAAACACAGGCCCCAGGAGGAGCACTATCCCCTCTTGGGAAGTGAAGAATGTAACCACTCAACCATGAGCTCAAGAGTCAACCATTTTCTAGCCAAATTACAGGCAATTTGGGGAGCCGTTTGTTGCGTACAGCATTACTAAAAGGGGCATATAGGTAATCATATCGGTGGGGATCTGACCACTGGGACCAATCAAGGGTGGAGGACCTTAATCCACCAGTGGCTAGGAGTTTGAAAAGAGCCATAGCCGAGAAGACGCCCTGCTGCTCCATTCAATGTGTGCGGCACTGATGGATCCAGCCGAGACTGGCACTCTGAGACATTGGAGCATCAAGGGGCATGATCCACCATGGCTCCATCTGAACTCCTAGTACTTTGACAGGATTCAGGTAGTCATTGCCCCCAAACTTTAATGGTTAAAAAAAACAAAAAAAACAAAACACATTTCCTCCAGAAGCCCCGCCTTACACTCATTCACCCCCGACCATCCCAGAGACACAAATTAAATGGGACACACAGCTTTCAGAAACCACATATGGAAAACATGTACATTCATGCACCGACAGATTATCTTTATCAAAAGAAAAATGCCCTGAGTCTTCCCTGTCTACCGTATGTGAGGTCAGGATGTGTGGACATATCTTCATCTCTGCTGGAGGTTGTATATAACTGCTTTATAACTGTAAAGTCGAACGGGCTTAGTTGTCTACAGCAACCAATCAGATTCCACCAGAGCTCCTTTGAAAAATGAAAGGTGAAATCTGATTGGTTGTCATGGGCAACTAAGCTAGTTCCTTTTGACAAGTTTAGATGAATCTCCCCCTATGTGCATTTTCTTATTTCTAAGGGCACTTGCAGATGTATACAACTATATAGCCATATAATTCACACAACAGGTTAATGGGTTTTACTACTGATGGCCTATCCTCACAATCTGACCCCCTCACAACTGATCTGCCATTCCAGACTATCCCTGGAAGCAGAACTTCACAGTGTGGTTTCTGCGCTGACCTCCAGAATCTCAGCTACTCGGTGAGGTGTGTCAAACCCATGCCCAGATATTGATGGTGTCACTTAGTATTAAAATCCTGGAATATCCCTCTGAAGAGGTTGTGTCACTAAAACAAATCATGTAGAGAAAGTTAATACAAGGCACATACTAATGTACTGTGATTATCCATATTGCCTCCTTTGCTGGCTGGATTCATTTTTCCATCACACTATACACTGCTCGTTTCCATGGTTATGACCACCGCTGCAGAGCAGATATGAGGTGGCTGGGACAGGAGCTGCTGTGCATGCATCTCTAGGCGTACTCTAACAGTGCCGGTCACCAGAGAGGCCAGCAATTTTTCCTATAGTGTGCAAGCACGGCCACCACTGCTGGATTGCCGAGTGGTCATAACCATGGAAACGAGCAGTGTATAATGTGATGGAAAAAACAATGAAGCCAGCAAAGGAGGCAATATGGACAATCACAATACATTAGTAAGAGCCTTGATAAATGACAGATATGAAGTGAGACAACCCCTTTAAGGCTTACTTATACAGTGTAAATCTAGCCTTGAAATCAGCACATCATTAATAATTAGGTATGAGTGGCACTGAGCTGCAGGACCAGACACAGCCCATGAACCAACGTGGCAGTGTTTTTGGGCAGTGGGACCCAAAAATAATGTGCAGCTATATCCACGGGTGCTGCTAATTGTGGGTCACACCTAGGCTGCGCCTCTCTGGCTGCAGTCCACCATGCAGAACCCACGGATCAAGCCACATCTGGAGTTGTACCCTCAGTAAAAATCCAAGTAATACACTCTCCCAACATTAAAGTACTAAGTGTTAATTAGAAATACTGATTTCTTCCACCACAGTGTCACATTTGTACACGGGTTGTGTGCGGTATTGGAGGTTTGTCCTATGCCATGGACAGGTGAGCTGTGTGGCGCTGTTTCTGGAGGACGACTACCATGTTTCTCAAGCTTGAACAATCCCACTAAACGCATCTGTTGAGATCACAACAACTCCAATGGCCTGAGACAACTAGGGGCCACATCTCAATAACCAGGGCAGTTTAGAAAGGTTAAAGGGGTTAACCCATAATTACTGTAAAAACTGAAAATCAGACATCATACACAACATGACAACCTCTTTGTAACAAAGCTAGAAGCAGCCCTGTATCTCACATCCAGAGATCTCCCCATTCATTGCTCTGCTAGATTTATATCAAGCTGGCAGCTTAATGGGAGTGTCTTTTCTGCTGCAGCTCAGGGGGCGTGTCTCAGCCCTCCCTATCACAGCTCAGGGGGCGTGTCCATGCTCTGCCTATCACAGCTCAGTAGGCAGTTGAAGGATGGAACTGAGCATGTGCGGCCATCTCAGTGAGCAGGACAAAGAAATAAGAAAAATAGCAAACAGCAGGTAGCGCTGTACTGATACATTTTATTAAATAATAAAAAAAAGTTACAATTACAAAAGTATTCAGACCCAGGTGCTGGTTTGAAAACTGTACAATGCTTCCTGGGACAATCCCTTTAAGCTGAATTGGTTGCCATGAACATGACTTTACAGTCACAGTCTTCATAAAAGTCCTAGGAGTAAGACCCTATAATGTGCTCACTCTAAACTAATGCACTTTCTACACAAGTCACAAAAGCATAAAACTGTGTACTGCAGGGATCAACAACGTCCAACGCTCCAGATGTGCTAAAACTACAACTCCCAGAATAATCCTTTAGCTTCTGTGGGCATTACAAAAAGAGCCGAGTAAGTTTGCATGCTGGGAGTTGTAGTTTCACAGCAGCTGGAGTGCCGAAGGTTGCTGATCCCTGGTCTACTGTAACTAGAGGAAATCCACAGAACAACCTGAAGGGAAGCGCATGGTGGCAGCAACACCCTCCAATGCATTGACTTCCAGTCATGTGACTCTCAGTCTTATGGATGCTCAATGTGGTAGTTGTTCTATGTAGAGATGACAAGTGTTGGGCGCTGTAAACTTCTGGAGTCATGACAGCTATGCTGAGTCTACAGGCTGCTATTGGTGAGAAGTGGACCCCACAGTCTCTATTAGCCCTGGAGATGACTGTGTGCCGCCTTCACAGCTCAGGATGACTGGAATGTATATGGGGCTGTGATGGAGGATCAGGGTCTGCTCATACAACCGTTGTTGGTGGCACTAGTCCAAGTGGAGAAGTCATTTAATCTGGGCCACAATAATAACTCTAAAAAGTTAATACATGGCGTCAGCTCCCAAAAGCTCACTAACACAAACTAACTCTAGAAGATTTAAATATTTAAAAAAACAAAGTCCCAGTAAAGCACACACAACATGGCTAAATGCAGGACGATACACATCATGTGGACCCCGCAGTCATGTAAGCTGTGGATTCTACAGGAAGCCATTCTAACAGTCCTAGCCATGTGCTCGATGGAGGAACAGGACATCTGCATATGTATTATACATGACAGACAAGGTCCCTTCTCTTACTGTGTCACCTGCATAACACAAGACACTTCCTTCAAGTCTTACAATGGGCCTCATGCATAAAACTGCACTAACAAGTAAGGTCAGAACTTCTCATAGCATCCAAAAGGAACATCCATGTTCTAGTACATCCACCAGGAAGCAGCATCAATTGACATGCACCAGAAATCGGTGATATAATGGTTAAAGCTTGCTTGTTGAGAAGGTCACCACTGCAGAATGTGGGGTGCAGTACACAGCGTCTGCATCTTTCCCAACAGGACATTTGGGATGGGTATTGGGAAGCAGCTACTCTCAACCAAGCTGCATGTACACTCCAGAAATCCAACAGTGACTAGGAGGAGATAATCAGACCCCGACATTACATGGTGTTATAATTGTTGGGTCCAGAACCTTTATACATGGTTCTGCTATCTGTATAGTGGGAATAGTATGAGCCCCTTCATATAACCCGGCAATATGTCCATCTCATGACCACGTGTATCTATTGACTTTAATGTTTATTCACAAGTCCTGAACGCAGACTTTGGAGAGGGTTTAGCCCACCAGGGCAGAGACAACCTTTTTTTTTTTATATCTAGTGTCGCCTCCTAGTGGTAGATGGGTGTATACCCATGGCGCTGTGTCCCCCAATGATATTAACCAGAAACTCTGATTTTACAAGGTCCAGGTCTTCATGTGCACAAATCAGACACATGTGAACAAGTCCTGGCCCCCTGCCAGGGTCCTCCCCGTACAGACCTGATACCGCACTGGGAAGTACAGGATCAAACAGTACCCGTGCTCACATCTAGGCTGGTTTTCTATAATCCAGCATTATCGGCAATTAAATGCACTTGTGGACCTGGTCCAATCTGATGCTTAAGGGGGTTATCCAAGAGTAGGTCTAGGGCTACACGACGACGTTTGTCGCACGACAATTTTTTATAATGATATTCTATGGTGTCACACTGCGACATGCTGAGAATCGCAAAAACTCCATCCGAGATAGGTTTTTCTGCTACTGTTGTGTCACAGTCGCAGCATGTTGCATGTCGCAGTGTGACACCATAGAATTACATTATAAAAATTGTCGCGCGACAAACGTCGTCGTGTAGCCCTAGTGGCCGACCCAGGGTGGAGATCATACTTACCTGGTCCCCACCACTGGGTTTGGTGTTTTAATACCCCTGAGCCCTCTCTTCCTCGCCCTGAAGCAATGAGATCAACATCCGTCAACAGTGGGGACATGTGACCATTGCAGCCAATCACAAGTCACAGCAGTGAACTGCTCCCCTTGCATCATGTGACCAGTCAGCAGCCTGTAATTGGCTGCAGTGGTCATGTCTCTCCACCATTGACGGATGCTGAGCTCAGTGCGGCAGGGCGAGGAAGAGTCAGCCCAGGAGTGTTAGACACCGAACCCAGTGGTGGGGGCCAGGTAAGTATTATCTCCACCACGGGTTGGCCACTCTGGGAGGTCTGTCTGACTCCTAAATAAACCCCTTTAAGAGAAACAAATACACAAAATAACATGACTAACCAATATAGAGGATCACCCATGCTCCTCTATATAACACATCAAACCTTAGTCTTTTGATAAACGGTAATACAATGTAGTAGGAACTAAAGCACATCTAAAAGTATTACTGAACCTCCGTGCTAGGACTGCAAATACATTCTGACTGGATGGTTGGAATAAAACCTGCAAAGAAAGGAGGCCTTCTGGTTCACACACCAGATAACACAAATTAAATGGACACCAAACCTGAAGATGATATATTTGCCCCCTGTTGATGTGCATTGAATGCCATCTGCTGTATTCTGGCAGCAGCTATTTCAGACTGAAGAGATGCCAACATTAAAGGAACAGCAATCCTAGAAGTATATACTACATTACTAGTGACTGTGTCTGTATGCTACTGAAACAAACAAGTCTGGTATAAAGTGCCTCCATTTTTGGCTGGCAGACGGAAAAGGGGTGTGTGAGGCCGTATCCGCTCTTCTGTGGTGGAGGGGCGAGAGACAGTGTTGTCTGAGATTTGCAAAAATAAACTATGGAAAATATATATAGTGCTGGATGAGGCAGCGTATGATCAAATGAAGAGGAATAACTGCTGCAATTGCTCTTGACCTCTAGGTGTTCCTTTAAAATTTAAAGGGGTTGCTACAATGCCAGACACAGCCAATGGAAGGGGAGAAAAATAAGATATTCCAGATGACCCTTTTGTGTCCAGAGAAATGTGTGCCTAGTGATCATTGCCTCATGTTACTCTCCTCCTAGATCATCCATAGACCTTTACATACATAATCTAGGTTTAGTGTCCCTTTAAATTGAGTAACGGTAAGATCAACTTTTCAGCGGTTTCCAACCTTGTCACAAATGTTACTTTTCTAACTGGATTGGAGCTTATTGTTACAATGAGAAGGGGCCGCTCCAGTAAAGAGGACGCGCCTTTCACAGCCAATAACCTTACAGATGCAATAAATCCACAAATGTGTCGTCTGCACAACGGTTGTAAGAGAAACGCAGATATAACAGCTGACAATGATGAAAGACATGACGGTAATTTTTTATATTCATCTTGTGCTATTAAAGGGGTTATTCCATGAGGAGCACTTATTACCTGTTCATGGAATAGTTAAATATCAGATCACCCCAATGGATCACCTCCAGCCATGGCCGAGTAGTGAAGGATTTCTCCCATTTCTGTACATACGGGCACAGCTTAACGTCTGGATAGTTCAATTCTAACCATTTATAACAGGGATACTCAACCTGCGGCCCTCCAGCTGTTGCAAAACTACAACTCCCAGCATGCCTGGACAGCCTACAGCAGGGAATGGTGGGAGTTGTAGTTTTACAACAGCTGGAGGGCACGGGATGATTTATAAGAATTTGACAGGAATATTAGATGCTGCTTGAAACGCATTGAAAGAAAAACTCCAGCCGTCACATAGAAGATCCCTGGGAACATCATTTCTTCCAAAATAAAGAAAGGGATTTCATTTCCAGCTAAAGTCTATGAGCCAGAGCCTTGTAGTAATAGAACAGCTGCTGGTATATAGGGGGAGGGGGACATGAAGATCGCCACTAGCCGCTACAAAGTAGAAGCTGGGCCACAACAGTCCGCATAGGACGCCCAGAGCATTTGCAATATGCAGGCAAGGACATACAGACAATATGGGGTAGACTTCTCATGTTTGACTGGAATTGTTCTTTAAAGGGTTGTGTCACTTCAGCAATGGCATTTATCATGTAGAGGAAGTTAACACCAGGCACTTATTAATGTATTGTGATTGTCCATATTGCTTCCTTTGCTGGCTGGATTCATTTTTCCACCACATTATACACTGCTCATATCCAGGGGTTACGACCACCCTGCAGTCCATCAGTGGTGGTTGTGCTTGCACACTATAGGAACCATGGGAGTGCACATAAGCAGGTGCTTTTTCTGTAGTGTGCAAGCACGACCACAACTGATGGATTGCAGAGAGGTCGTAACCATGGAAACAAGCAGTGTATAAAGTGATGGAAAAATGAATCCAACCAGCAAAGGAGGCAATATGGACAACCACAATACATTAGTAAGTGCCTTGTAATAACTTCCTCTACATGATAAATGCCATTTGCTGAAGTGACACAACCCCTTTAACAATCTTCACAGGTTCTAAATTACATATAAAATCCTTCACAACTGAACACTGTGGGAGGCCGTCTGCGGGATATGCTCAAACGCATGCAACAAGCACATTGTAAAGCTAAAGACACATAAGAAAAACTTACCGAGAGTAGGCGTCCACGTCTGTCTGAGGAGAAAAATATACACAGATTGTTAGAAAGCCGACTAGCAGAAGAACGCGCACGTTTATTCACAGGAGATAACTCCAAAGAGCAGCAAAGCACCAAGACCCAAGCCCTACACGCTCAAGTATCCAGAGCCGCAGGAACAGCCAAAAACTAAGGAAAGAGCCACCATCACCGCTGGATCTGACCTCGGCAGGAAATGACTGCAAAATTAATGGTCACGGACAACTTTTTGCTTTAGAATTTTTGGCTGTTTTTCTTTTTCAGTTTAGCAAAAATATACCACTGAAAATCAAAATACTGCCCTATAAGAGCTCCTATATAGCTAGTTAATCCATTGTCAGTTTACTGCAGCTGTGAGGGAGGATGTTATCATCATGATACTAGTAGGTGTAGAATTGGGATAACTGTATGGCAGCTCTATGGTTTTAGATAAAGAAATCAGTATAACGTGTAATTTTTTGTGAGCCATTACAGGGGGCGTTCTCTGGTTGTACCGATAGAGGGTTAAGCGAGGCCATTTGCCATACTAAAAGTCCAAACAATGTGGACGTTAAGAACAAGACAAGAAGTAGAATACAAGGAGTGGCTTATATCCAGAAAACAATCTTCCATTATTATAAAACTGATGGAAGTGTCCCTTTAAAATGTTTTGCATTTCCTCCATCCAAAAATGACACACCCCCAATGGGTAACACCAAGTTGTCAATTTATTCATGTATTTCTAAGAGAAATAACTAAGGGGAATATGGCACAAAGAAAAGAATCTCCACAATTATGGTTTACGGCTAATGCATTTACTAAAACAGGCTGAGCGGTAAAAAGCTCCCAATACAAAGCCAACAACTACAAATACATTCAAGAGCTGGTCACATACATGACATATATATACCTGGAGACGGTTGGCTGATGAAGCTTATAGTCATAGCATCTGGTATGTCGATCAAATTAGCTGACCCTGCCAGTGGCCTGCAGATTCTTTAGACACAGTTATCTATGCACAAGTAACTGGGTTTCTCGTCTGGTAAGATAGCAGCAACTAGAAAGACCCATGAGATGATTCAGTCCTACCCTATGATTCAGTGACCACTTTCACAGGACGCACAATGCACCCCTGACTATTACTAGAAAATGGTTAAGATCCCATATTAACAGATGTAAAATGGCCGCTCCTGAGACTCCACCTTCATCCTGTGATGCACACACGACAACCCAGGGTTTATAAGGATTTCAAAAGCTTTACAGAAAACTACGGTCTTCTGATCTTTAGGGTGTGACATGAAATAGGTATTAGAATGAAAAACCATCTACTGCCCTTATGGAGGGGTATTAAAGGGGTTATCCCACGAATAATGTAAAAAATGAAAATCAGACATCATATAGTACTAGATAACCTCTTTTTAACAAAGCTAGAACCAGCCCTGTACCTCACATGGGTCCAGAGATCTCCCTATTCATTGCTCTGCTACATTCATATCAAGCTGACAGCTCGGGGAGTGTCTTTTCTGCTGCAGCTCAGGGGGCGTGTCCATGTTCTGCCTATCACAGCTCAGGAGGCAGTTAAAAGTTGAAACTGAGCATGTGCGGCCATCTCAGTGAGCAGGTCAAAGAAATAAGAAATTAAGTGGTCCTATACAGATACATTTTATTGACTAACTCAGTAGCTGTACAAAATTTTTAATGACATGTAATTACAAAAGTATTCAGATCCAGGTGCTGGTTTGAAAACTGTAGAATATTTTTCGTGGGACAACCCCTTTAAGGGACTGAAAATAGCCTGATTAACGTAAATAATTAAAGTCAGACATCATATAGTATACAGAAATCTGTAACAAAGCTAGAACCAGCCCTGTACCTCACCTAGATTCAGACCTCTCCCCATTCACTCCTCCAGTAGCTATAATACATTTATGTCAAGCTGGCAGCTTAGGGGGTGTGCCCTTTATCAGGGGGATGTCTTGTCTGCTGCAGATGGTGGTATGTTGAAGGATAGAACTGAGCATGTACGTCCACCTCAGTGAGGTGGACAGAGGAATTGGAAAGAGCGAACGTAGGTGGCACTATACAGATTTCATGGAAATGAAATTTAATTCAGAGGCTATACTAACATTTTAATTACATGCAATTACAGACGTATTCAGATCCAGTTGCTGGTTTAAAAACTGTAAAAAATATCTGTCATGGGACAACACCTTTAAAAATGATATTACAAGCACTTATTTGCTCTTTTAGTGGACAGTGTGCACAGATTACAAGTTACACGATTAATGAAAACCTTCAAACATTGAAGAGGGTATTATCTGCTGCTCAGTGGTAGAAGACATTTATTTTAGGGTTTATGTTTCCATACAAATTATGTATATAACGGTATCCTAAGGTTTCCTAGCCTGAGATCTGTGAACAATGCTGCTATACATTATTGTCAATCGGGTTAAAAAAAAATAAAAAAATAATTTGATCGGAGCGTGGGGGGGGTTTATATTTATATAGACAGTATATATACTTGATCTGAACATTTTGTAAGGGGTTATAATAACAGGACACAAATATTGTGTTGTAAAGCAAATCAATTTACCAATATAGAGTCCATACAACGGAAATACAAAGAACTTCACTCCTATTACATTGTAGTAGGTTTATCTAAACTATATAAACTCTATATAGCTGTCCAAAAAATTATATATATATTCCATGTACATTTCTAACCAAATATTTGATGATTTCATTACTGTAGGCACACAGTGTAGCTATGATACTGGAAAAATTATTTTTCTCATGTATTTACATTAATAAAGTTAGTTCTGTACATGAAAACTACTCGTTCCACATTCTTATTTATCCTGTTTTCGGCGTTTTGATCAGATTTTTGCGTTATGCTTACTATTAAAAATGGCTTGTGGAAAACCTACATTATGACATTCAATATTAATCCTGTGAAATATGGAAACTAAATCAAGAGAAATGTAAACATTTGATAAAACTACTCGTCTGACGCCCGGTTATCTGGTTAATAGTTTACACAAATATGTGGGGTTCTATAAACTTACGGAGAATTTAAATAATGATCCAACCTCCACCAGAATATATGACATTCACACATTTACATGAGAGGATGTACCTCAGGATAAGAAGATGCACAAAACATTTCATACCTGATGTGATAAAAATATTAACACTAATAAATCTAGAGGTGAAGATCTGCTATTAATCCTGGAAGCAATGCTGAGCACTCAAGGCTGACATATTTCAACCACCAAAGGCGAATTTACTTTTCAAAATCTAAAGCAAATTCAGTCCTGCTACAAAACAAACCCTTTATAATATTTCACACTGTAAAAAATGATAGATTTACACAGAAATAATCTGTAAATGAGTCACACACCTGGCAATCGGCATCACTTAGTATTCGATCATAAATGACAGAACTATTTCTTCCAGTTTCCCTGTGAATAAAGAAGAAGTAAACATTAATATGAAGCCTAATAGAACAGTTTTCTTTCATTTATTCCCCAGAATCCCCAGCTGCCGGAGCATAAAATAAGTCAAAAATAAAGGCACTAAAATTATGGTAAAAAAAAGTCATTTTACACTTCTGAAAATCATGCCCGAAATCGTGGCTCCAGCTGCAGATAAAAACCCTGACTAGTGATATACAGCAATGCGGATTCTGTTCTAGCTAAAAATAAATAAATAATATTATATATAATTTTTTTTCCCCATCAAACATGGCAATGATCTCTGTCTATAGTCACATTATTATGACCACTTCATGTCATGAGCTGGCTTGGTGGGTATATCAGGTGTGCTATAGGCTGTCTGCACACATGCCTTGTCACTGTCATGGGTAAAAGGGGCAATTTATCACAGTTGCAAAAAGGGATGATTATGGACTTTCCTGCCAAGGGTGGCATTAATTCTGAAAATGTGCAGTTTGTGAACTCATCACATGCTGCCGTGATGAAACTGAAAACCACAGAGCACCGCATGCCATTTATGAAAGAGATGAACGTCTGCACAAGGATGGACTTACAATACAGTGGAGCAGGGAGCCGAAATCCAATCAGGAGATGTGGCTGACACATGGACCGTGTTTCCCGGGCAGATCACTTACAAGGGTGGCTGAGGTTTTATAATTCTCTCAAGCAAATCTCTGTGACGATGCTTTAGCAGAGATCCTCCCTTTTCTACTCCTCAGCTATTAAACAGAACCTGTCACATGAAACACGGTGTCTGAGCTACAGGTTATAGAGCAGGAGGAGCTGAGCAGACTGATATATAGTTTTATGGGAAAAGATTCAGTATAACTTGTATTTTATTCCTTTGAACTCTTCTTCGTTCTGGGTTTTGAAGTCCAGGAGTCGGTCCTATCAGTGATTGACAGCTATCTCTGTATACACAGCCATAGAAGGAAGGCTGTCAATCACTGATAGGACCGACTCCTGGACTTCAAAACCCAGAACGAAGAAGAGTTCAAAGGAATAAAATACAACTTATACTGAATCTTTTCCCACAAAACTAGATATCAGTCTGCTCAGCTCCTCCTGTTCTAGAACATGCTGCCTCCAGCTCAGACACCATGTTCCAAGTCCCCTTTAAGGCCAACTACCCTGTATTTGTTACTACTTTGAAAAAGAGATGTTGTCCTTACCTCTGCTTTCATGATGAATCTTGAAGGTTCTGGTCAGCTTTGACCTCCTTACACCATACACATCAGGTTATTCTTCCCACATCTAAAAAATAAAAGGGAACGCTAGAGATGACCTGCTGAATACTCTGCGTAGACACAAGACTAGGCTGAGGTTGCTCTGATAATTCATTCAGCATTTATTTAATACCAGGACCATGAGATTGAGCAGAGAGTTAATTATGAGCCTCCTTTAAATAAAGTTTAAAAAAATAAAACACGTTAAAGAAGAACTCCTCTCTGACCTGTTAGAAAGGTACATGATGTAATGTGTAGTGAATGTAATCTTCTTACCAGTGTCTGTATTTGCGAGTTATAACCTCTCTTCTGATCCTCAGCTGTGTCATGTGACCAAAACGCTGACTCTCCAAATAACACATCATCTAATGTGTGGACAGGAAGTCAGTTTCTCTGTATTCCTATGGGAGCCTCAATGTCAGTCTCATAGGAATGAATAGAGAAGTAACTGACTTCCTGTCCTGTGTCAGCTGGAGAGCAGAGTGTTGGTCACATGACACAGCTGAGGATCAGAAGGCAGGTTATAACTCACAAATACAGTCTCTGATAAGAAGTTACATTCACTACAGCATACATCATGCATTTCTAACAGGTCCAAATAAACATTTTTTGTGGGAGTGCTACCTTAATAGTTTCCTTACTGCGTTTCCACTATTACAAGTACATTTTCTATTCTCATTCCTTATGATTGTACAATAATCCAAAATAATGGCTAAACCAGCATCTCTCTAGTTCTGATAATACTGGTCTAAAAGAACTATACTGAATATAAATATAAGTGTGGTAAAACTAAGTATTAATGGCAGGTGCTTTTCCCATGGGTTTCCACAGACAGAGGTTGAGGTAACAGTTCCTAGAACGGCATCTTTATGAGAAATTACTGCACGCTTCCACATATTACAACCCAGTTCATTCACCCCTCCCCCTTACATGATGCGGCACAGTACATGTACAGAGGTCTGCAGAACGACTCGTATACCACTGTACACAGTGACATCTATTGGGAGGTGTCTGTCCTGAATACACTGCAAACGCAGCAGGACCCACCCTTACACTGGCAGCAGCAAAACTACATGCGACACCATCAGTTATATCTCACCCACGGATCTTACCTTTTTCACATCTGCCAGCCTCTCCTTTTTGGGAAGAGTCTTCTTTCGTATTACAGCGTGTCTCATGCGATTCACATTCTGATTCACACTGGCATTCTGATGACTCCGAGCTGCTATTGGATTCACTTCCCTGCTTCTGATTGGCTGCCTGACTCGGACGCAGAGTGAATGGACTCTTCCGATGCTGAATGGCTAGATGGGACAGAAAAAACGTACACATGAAACTAGACGCCAAATCTAATACTATTAGTACTGGACATGTCCAGCTCCACATCCTTAACCAACTATAAAATCCCCAACTCTATGTGGTTTATTCATTCTTGTAGCTATTGAAGGGGTCGTCTCACTGCAGCAAGTGGCACTTATCAAGCAGAGAAAGCTACTACTAATGTATCGTGATTGTCCATATTGCCTCCACTGCTGGGTTCATTTTTCCATCACATTATACACTGCTCGTATTCAGGAGTTACAGCCAGTGCTGCACAGATACGAGGTGGCTGCGCTTACACAGTATAGGAAAATGTGCTGGCCTGTGTATAATGCGATAGAAAATGTAATCCAGCCAGCACAGGAGGCAATATGAGCAACCACAATACATTAGTAAGTGCCTCCTGATAATTTTATCTACATCAGGGATCAGCAACCTCCAGCACGCCAGCTGTTCTAAAACTACAACTCCCAGAATCCTCCTTTCACCTCTATGGGAGTCGCAAGAATAGTAGGGTCTGAAATTGGGACTGTACAGCACTGTGGACTATGTTGGAGCTATAAGAGCTACATTAAATAATAATACAGCCTGATCCTGTGTATTTCCTCATCCATACACTACGCCTATGAAGTCTCCTCCAGCAGGTGGCAGTAGACACACACAAGGTGTTAGGAAGATTCGGACATCTGATACCATTACGCCATTTTGTAACATAATCCACAAGACTATTCTGTTCCTGCAGCTGCTGCACCTTCTCAAATGGAGAATCCTACAACATGTCTCCAACACTAAATACTAACATCATGTAGAAGGAACTACAGCCATGTCATCATCCTCCGTCTGAGAGGAATATAATAATCTGTGATTACATGGTCGGCAAGTTGTATTTATGTATATACAGTGTAGATGGTAAATTCAGGGCGTGCGAGTCTCACCCCAGAATGTTCACAATCAGCTGTTTAAGAAGGCAGCGGCGCTAGGTCACATGGCCTGCTGAGCGCATCACTGCCCCATTGAAGTGAATAAGTCCTAAAAACCATGAGCCCAGGCTGCGCCTTTACAACCCAATTCACACACTGCAGTTCACGATGCACTTTTTTTCCCCAGGCTTCAGAATTTAAATTTTAAAAAAAAAGACTCCACTAATGAGGTGTAAAGGACTTTTCTAAGCTTTTTTTAATTTATTAAATAAAATAATTACTATTCACCCTGGTGCCCATGACTGCTCTGATCAGTGACTGGCGGAGCTCATGTTCAGCCCATGTAACACACACTGGTGAGAGACCATGACCTGCTGGTGCTGGAGCAGTGGACTATGACAAGACTATGGGCAGGTGCAGGGGTTTGTTTTTTTTTAATAAAACCTAAACACTCCCTTTAGCCAAATTTATGTGCTGGCAGTCATTGTCAGGATTGCACAGTGTTAGGGCTCATGCACACGATCGTGGTTTGGGTCCACGTTTTTTACAGGTTGGACATGGACCCATTCTCTTCAATGGGGCCACAAAAGATGTGGACAGCACTCCATGTACTGTCCGCTAAATTATAAAACATGTCATATTATTGTCTGCATTACAGACAAGGATAGTACTGTTCTATTAGGGGCCGGCTGTTCTGCGGAATGCGGAAGGTACACGGCCAGTATCCGTGTTTTGTGGAGCACAGAACAGCCGAGGGTTGTGTGCATGAGCCCTTAGAATGATTTCTATTACTGCGTGTCCCTTGCCAGACCTGGAAACTACTGAATTGTTCTGACATAATGCTGTCAGTGTAAGGCTTCATTCACACGACCGTATTTTGTTTCAGTGCCCGTTCCGTTTTTTTTTTGCTGACCGTATGCGGAACCATTCATTTCAATGGGTCCGCAAAAAAAAAAAAAAAAGGAAGGTGTGCGTTTCCGTATGTCCGTTCCGCAAAAAAGATAGAACATGTCCTATTCTTGTCCGTTTTGCTGACAAGGATAGGCATTGTTACAATGGATCCGCAAAAACACGGAAACACGGATGCCATACGGAACGTCATCCGTTTTTTTTGCAGATCCACAATTTGCGGACCGCAAAACACATACGATCGTGTGAATGAAGCCTAATTCAGTAGATACAGGTCTGGCAAGGAACACACAGCATTATAAGTCATAGTGTGACCCCAGAGGAGCGGCGGTCAGGACGGGAAATCACTGCTCTGTAACTAGCCTATGTGACTGGGAAATACTCTGGAGATTCCAGGGAAAAGTTCTCAAGGGTGATGTAAATGAGACCATACAAACATGTAATAAATGTGGAGCTACACGCTGAAGACACTGGTTCTTCCCTCTCATGCCCACACTGCCTAGCCAGGTGGTGGGATCTATGGTGACGGATGCCACTGTACGGCGTCCAGAGACATCCATTTATTGTATACTTTTTTTGTACATTTTAAATGGATACCGAAATGGGAATGGGGTGCACAGCTGACATCACATGGAAAGTAGCCCCCCACTGCTGACGCCCCAGTTACCAGGAGGCCCAGCAGCCAATCACATCCGCAGCAGCCACAAGATGGCCTTTGAACTCCTAGAAAGCAACTTCCTCCTCCTGCTTGTGGAGAGCACAGAGCATCACACAGTGTCAGCCTGCTGCTGCAGCACAAAGGGAGAGCCATTTTGTGACTGGAACGGTTAGACTACATTCACACGACAGTGAAAAACGGACGTCACACGTCTGTTTTAAGAACAATGGTAGTCTATGGGGCTTATAGACAGTTTACATGACAGTCAGGGAACAACGGACGGTAAAAAAAAAAAAAAAAAAATAGAACATGTTCTAACTTGTCCGTTTTCACTGACCAACAGCCCCCATACAATCGAAGAGGAATGTATAACGTCTGTTTCTCAAAGGCAGCAGTGAAAAAACAAATTAAAAATATTTTTTTTTCCCCACTGTCATATGAATGTAACCTAAACCAAAAAACTATGAAAATACTGCTTTTCCCGCCCAAATCTTCACGGCTTTCTCCCCCACGTCCCCTGACAACAATGCCTTCACAATCCTCTGTATTTTACCTCATAAGTCACAGAAAACACAAGCTTTTTATAAAACAGCTGCAGCTTTATCTGAGGCATTTCTCTAAAATGGCTGCCAGTCACAAAATGTAGTCCAAGGACAGTGTGGTGTAGTGCGAGGCTCTCACTCCAGAGAAGCCGGCCATTTTACATCTACACGACATGTCTGAGTATATAGTAAGCAGTATATAGCACTATGGAGCTCTGGTCACATCTCTGTACGACTATACAATTCTATACAGCCACATCTCCATGATGAAAGCTCAGGCAGAGGGATCTCAGCTTCACAGGAAACCAGCGTTACCTTCACCATGTCATTCTCTTATAGAAAAACAGAGGGCGTGAAAACGTACCGCAAAAACCACGCAGCGGTACATCGCATATCCAAAGCCACCACAAAAATATATAAAATACTGAACGCTATTTAACCCCATCAGTCCCAGGGCCACAAATATTAATACAAAGGGAGCTGTAATATATTCTACATAATCAGGTGCTGGGGAGATTACGTCAAACTGAAATACTGGTGAAGACATAATGGAAAATACTTCAAGATAAAATAAATATATATCTACTTGTCTACACTTACATGACAGGGGTAGATAGATACACACTCTCGCACCCTGACAATATTCACATTGAATGTTATTTTAACGTCCTTATAAATCAGAAAGGAGATGAGATGTAAACCCTGCTCCCAGAGTAACTCTGGGTGTACAGACACATACATGAGCAGGACTAGTGTGTACAGGGCTGTGTGACAAGGGCAGGATCTTTGTCCTTGAACTATCACTATCCTCCCAGGAGACATGACAGGGGCCGGGGAAAGATCTACTACTTTACTCCCAGGCTGTATCTGGGGCCTTGTGAGAAACCTCATACATGACCGTGTCCCAAAGAAGACAAAATGGTGCAATGCAGCAGAGACTACAAATATCCCAAGGTCATGTACCTGCCCCAGACAGGAGATGGCACAGATCAGACCCTGGCAGTGGGCACAGGCTGGAGGGATCTCTGGGCCTCTCATAGCCCCTATAAGTTTCTGATCAGCCCCTGGAAGATTAGGGTGTGGCAATGAGAGTCAAGGTCAGCGCTGGGGATACAAGCACAGAATACTGGGGGGCTGTGAAGCCTGCTGGGAGTTGTAGTTTCACAACAGTGGAGGAGAACCTGGGGTCTGGGGTGGCAGAGGATGAATGTGGCAGACAGGGTGGGCAGGGTGCAGGGGTCTGATGCCAGCAGGCTCTGGCACACATCATGCCCTCATACCTGGATGCATTGCTGCGCGCTGAGCCGCCGTCCTCCTCCTCCGTGCTCTTCTCCTTGCTCCTCATCATCTTGTACCCGGGGCAGGTGGCAGGCTCCGGGCCTCTGTAGTACCAGGTGCCCAGGTAGGTGCTGTCAAAAGTTGAGAGAGAAGTAAGGTCCCCGGCTAGAAGGCTGGCAGCCCCGCCGGGCACATCCCGGGGCACGCCCGCAGCCTCGCCGCAGACGCCCGCTCATATACACGCCCGGAGAGACACCCGGTGTGCGGGGAGATGGCAGCCGCCGTCCGGGCACCGTGTGCGGCCGCCAACTTAGCTCCGGTCGCCTCGCCCGGACACACTATTTATGATTACGTCATCAGACGGAAAAGTGAGCAAAAAGCGAGAAAATAGCCCAAAATGTGCAGCAACCGAAGGAATCACCAGCGGTAGTAGTGACCGGACGCTCACCTGTCTATTCCATGTACTGTTCCCGCAGCCGGGGCAGCGACTCCGGACGTCGGCAAAACGCGAGAAAAATACAAAATATCGGAAAAAAACGAAAAAAAAAAGTGAAAAGAGGGTGAAATGAAAATCTAATCGTAGGGTCGATAACGGGGGTTAGAGAGAGCCCGGGGTCGGCAGGAAGACGGGAGGAAGGGCTGCGGATCAGAGCGCACAAATATGGAGGTGCGCCATGAGCTGGGAAAACAACGAACAGACTCCTCGGCTCCGCGCCGCTCGGAAAAGGCGGCGGACGTCGGGACTTGGATCCTCACAGGGATCTCCGGGAGAGCAGCGGGTGAGACGGGGACATAAGTTTCACAAAGTTACCCTGAATTGAGAGGGAAAGCGGCAAGAGGAGTGCGCTCTCTAAGGCACAGCCGCCATCTGTAGCTCCTTCCCAGCTCTGAGCTCTGCCTGTGATTGACACTCTGTACATTTACCCCAGAACTCAGGCGATGTACTGAGGACCCACCCCCTCCATCTCCACCATTAACACCCAGTACTCAGGAAGGGGCACCCAGCATGAGGGGCACAGGGGACCCTGTTACACAGGGCAAGGGGCTCTACTTCACTAGCAGGGGTGCTGCACCCTCCAAGCTAATAAGTGTCCTTTGTCTCCATTACCTCAGTAAACGTTGCAGTCCTCGGGATACACCACTTCCTCTCTGTACAGGAAGTAAGCCATTTTGTGAAGAAAGTCTTCTAAAATGTCTTCTTGAAGGGACTGAAACCACACCAACTTATGCATGGCATATGAGGGGCACATGTGGGAGGAGCCATAGATACCCCATTATCACAAATATCAGTGATATGTGGTGGTCAAGCCATGATTGAATCTTCAACACCATAGAAGACTAATGGAACCTTCTCAACTCAACAGCGCCGACCTAGTGGAAGGACATCATGTTCAAATAACTTCTGTAATGTGTTTTACTAAACTAACTCAGTTTTTTATTATTTTTTTAGAGGAACTTGAAAAACCTTTAAGGGCTATGTACAACTTTGAAGGCAATTTTTTTTATGATTGCATTTTACTCATTTGTGTCCAAAAATCAT
This sequence comes from Rhinella marina, assembly GCA_900303285.1. Lineage (NCBI taxonomy): Eukaryota > Metazoa > Chordata > Amphibia > Anura > Bufonidae > Rhinella > Rhinella marina. Next base: position 320,765 of record ONZH01024648.1, read on the forward strand.
ATTTTCAATTGGCCATTATTAAAAATATTGAGCTCTTTTGTCACAAATTTTTAACTGTTTTTTCTAACTATGTGACTGGTACTTTCACTTTGTGCTGGTCATCTAATAAGCATTATCTCTAAATTACTAAGAGATCATAAACACATATTTAAGCCACATTCTTATCAGTAAGATAAGTACTGAGCTATAATGAGTGTTTATAATGTCAGAGAGCAGAGATAAGGAGCCCATCAGCTCCCCAAAAGAAAAGAGAGAAAATCCAGAGGCTGATACTTCAGCATCACAGCTCTGTACAGAAAAAATGGACTCCATATTTTTAATAAAGAACAATTGAAAAAATGATTTTTAGCTCAAAATGAGTACAATGCACTAATACAAAATGCCCATAAGGTTTAGATTTGCATTTAAGGCTCAACATCCGATAAATAAGAGTAGACCCTACCAAGTCAACAGTGGGCATTGGATATGTAAGTTTAGAATTGTTCTGGTAAAATCAAGCTCAATAAACCCATTTGGTGGAAGGTCTACATTGAAATATGGAGACTTGAAGACGCTATGACGTATAAGGACAATACACTAGAAATTCATGTTCAGATCTTTGATGTTCTCAGACATGCTCAACAAGCTCTTCTCGCTCTTCAATAACACCACAGTAGGCTCTACCTTTTGTCCATAGCTTTTAGATGTTTTACCCACCTTTCACCAGTAACAACCATCCCATATCTAATTTGTCCTAAGTTGCCACAACCATTAGAAAATTAAACCACCGAAAAAGTAATGGTTTTCCACACTGGACCATCACCAAAACATTAAGCACAGTGTTCCTTTACCAAGACTGACTCAAGCTTTACGGTGATTTAAGTTTCTCAATATTGAAAAGTCTTGAAAGTTGGCATTATAAATTGAAACGATTTAGTACCAAAATGGTGCAAGAAAATACTCATGAAGCATTTGAAACATAAGGACATGACAATCTAATAATCTCCACACAGTTGATCCTAGAATGCTCTTTCTTGACTTCTCATCAGTAGACTCCAACTGCACAAGGACTTGGGAGGTCTTTGAAAAATTGGAAACAAAAAGCCATTGGAATGTTGGCATTACTGTTGGACAAGTCACTTACCATACCAGTTTCCACTGTAGTTAAGAATCTGATATGTTGGGGTAGAGAGTTCAGGAGTATGGGTAATAAACAGGAGAAATCTTGGAAGCGATTGTGGGAAGATATGAGATAAGAGGAGAGTTGAGAAGGAGATCTTGTGAGGATCCGAGACTGCGTGTGGGAAGGTATCAAGAGATCAGGTAAAAGATGTATGGAGGGGACAGGTTGTGGACGGCCTTCTATGTCATAGTGTTTTGTAGTGGAATCTCTGGGCAACAGGGAGCCAGTGAAAGAACTGGCAGAAAGAAGAGACAGAAGAGTGACATGAGAAGAAGTGGATTAGTCAGGTGGCAAGTTAAGGATAGATTTCTAGGGGTGCAAGAGATCCAGTATGCCAAACTCAACTGGAAGAGTACTATCCCCTCTTGGGAAGTGGGGAGTGTACCACTCAGCAAAGTAGTGCAAGAGTCAACCATTTTGTAGCCAAACTACAGGCAATTTGGGAAGAAGTTTGTTGGGCACAGCAGTTCCTAGTACAGCATTACTAAAAGGGGCATTCCAGCCAGAAGCATTTCTTTATTTATAGTTAATCATTGTGTATCGGTGGGGATCTGAACACTGGGACCAATCAAGAGTGGAGGACCCAAATCCACCAGTGGCTAGGAGTTTGAAAGGAGCCATGGCTCAGAAGATGCCTTGCTGCTCCATTCAAAGTGTGCAACACTGATGGATCCAGTCGAGACTGGCACTCTGCATTCAGTGCCGTAGACATTGGAGCATCAAGGGGCATGATCAAACATAGCTCCATTTGAAATCCTAGTAGTTTGACAGGATTCAATTAGTCAGTAACCCTATGTAAGACTCTAAAATGTGTTCACTATAAACTAATGCACTTTCTACAAGTCCCAAAAGCGTAAAATTGTCTACTGTAACTAGAGGAAATCCAAGAACAATCTGACAAGCAGAAGGGAAGTTTTTGATCTACACCCAGTTGTTGTCCTCTCCTGATACAACAGTGTACATATTCTGCTTGTTTAAGAAGCAGCATGGTGGCAGCAACACCCTCCAATGCATTGACTTCCAGTCATGTGACTCTCAGTCTTATGGATACTCAAAGCGGTAGTCGTTCTATGTAGAGATGACAAGTGTTGGGCTCTGTTCACTTCTGGAGTCATGAAAGCTATGCTGGGTGAGTCTACAGGCTGCTACTGGTGAGAAGTGGACCCCACAGTCTCTATTAGCCCTGGAGATGACTGTGTGCCGCCTTCACAGCTCAGGATGACTGGAATGTATATGGGGCTGTGATGGAGGATCAGGGTCTGCTCATACAACCGTTGTTGGTGGCACTAGTCCAAGTGGAGAAGTCATTTAATCTGGGCCACAATAATAACTCTAAAAATGTAAAACTTGGAGTCAGCTCCCAAACTCTCATTAATACAAACTAAATCTAGAAGATTTCATAAAACTGACTTCTATTAGAAGTATTTAGTGAGAATAATCTGTCCCAATAAACCTCCTTGAAAGCACACATGACATGGCTAAATGCAGAACGATACACATCATGTGGACCCCGCAGTCATGTAAGCTCTGGATTCTACAGGAAGCCATTCTAACAGTCCTAGCCATGTGCTCAATGAAGGAACGGGACATCTGCATATGTATTAATACAAGATCCCTTCAGATTCAAGACACTTCCTTCATGTCTTATAATAGACGTCATGTATTAAAACAGCATTAACAAGTAAGGTCAGAGATTCTTATAGCATCCAAAGTGTGCAGCGTACAAAAGGAACATCTCCCGTACCCATCCATGTTCTAGTATGGATACATCCACCAGGAAGAAGAATTCACCACAGATCCACGGCCCAATACATTGCAAAGGTTGATGTCCACAGTGGAAATCTGCTGCATAAATTGACATGCTCTTGATTTGAAGTCTTCTCCACAGGTCAAATTACACAAATCCGCAAACAGCTACTTTCAGCCAAGCTGCATATACCATACACTATATTCCCCCACCTTACCAGAAATCCAACCTGTCAGATCCTACTTTTTCTCCACCTTATCTCGCAACATCTACCAGCAGGGGATAATCTGGATCACATACCCCAACATTAGATTGTGTGTCATCCTCTTCAAATTGTCAGGTTGAGAACCTTAGCGTGAGCCATTCTCAGAACTGTGAAACTAGCCTGATAATATGTCCATCTCATGACAGTACTACTGTGAGTCCAGACCTTTTTACAGCTTATTCACATGCCAGTCACCCATGCTCCACCATATAACACATCAAACTTTAGTCTTTTGATAAATGTCATAATAATACAACCTATTAGAAACTAAAGCACATCTAAAAGTATTCTGACTGGATGGTTGGAATAAAACCTGCAAAGAAAGGAGGCCTTCTGGTTCACACACCAGATAACACAAATTAAATGGACACCAAACCTGAAGATGATATATTTGCCCCCTGTTGATGTGCATTGAATGCCATCTGCTGTATTCTGGCAGCAGCTATTTCAGACTGAAGAGATGCCAACATTAAAGGAACAGCAATCCTAGAACTATATACTACATTACTAGTGACTGTGTCTGTATGCTACTGAAACAAACAAGTCTGGTATAAAGTGCCTCCGTTTTTGACTGGCAGACGGCAAAGGGGTGTGTGAGGCCGTATCAGTTCAAATGAAGGAGAATAATTGCAGGGATTGCTAATATTCAAAAGGGTTGCTGCAATGCCAGACAGTCAATGGAAAGGAGTGGAACAGTTTCTGGGAGAAAAAAAAAATTGTGACGACCCTTTTTGTGTCCAGAAAAATGTCATGATCATTGCCTTATGTAACCAATCTCCTTAGAACTTCTAAAGAAGTATACATAGATATTGGGGCTGGGGCTTAGGGTCTCAAATCTGTCCATAGTAAACCCACCCGTTCCATCAAATAAAAAGAAATGGAATTTAATCTTACCGGGAGAAGACTGCAGGACTTTTCTACAGTGGCACTAGGCACATGCTCCCTCAGCTAGTGAAGCCCACTTCACTGTGAGGAGAGGGGGAGATATAACTTACTATGCTATTGTCATATTCTTGGCAATATATATACGTTATCTGGCAGGTACTCTCTCATTACGGAGAGCGCCTAGTATGCGTAGTACGTGTGCGGAGAACAATAAGTGATTTTTCATAATACGATTATTCTCTATTCCTATGCTTGCATCTAATGCTTCTCTGGAAAAGAGACATGCGAACCCATAAGAACATTGCTTGGCCTACAATACTCCACGCACGTAATACACATACTATGTGATGTCGATAATGAGAAAGAGTACCCTCCAGACAACACATGTCTCTCCCTCCCCACAGCTGCTAGGGGGTGCTTGTAGGATGCCCATGACTAGGGTTGTCACGATATCAATTTTGATTCGATTTCGATACCATAAAAAAGTATTGCGATACTCGATACCATTCGATACCACATGAAAAAAAAAACACCAAAAAAAAGCTGTGTGCATTCCGCATTTTATAAAACGTCCAGCCCATAATAGAACAGTCCTATCCTATTTTTTTGGGGGGGGGACAAGGTGACTAAAAAATGACGAATCGTGCGTTTTTTATTTATTTATTTTTTCCTTTGCGGCGTTCACCGCATAGGAGATATTTTTTAATATTTTAATACTTTGGACTTTTCGGACGGGGCGATACCTAATATGTTTATTTATTTATTGTTTATATATTTTATATGTAAAATTGGGACGGGGGAATTTAAACGTAATTTTTTTTTTACTTTTTATTTCCTATTAGCCCCCTTAGGGGCTAAAACCCTTGTCCTATGCACCCTAATAGAGCTCTATTAGGGTGCATAGGACTTACACTCTCCCTGCTGCCCTATGCTTTGTGCATAGGGCAGCAGGGAGCTTACCATGGCAGCCAGGGCTTCAGTAGCGTCCTGGTTGCCATGGTAACCGATAGGAGCCCCGCGATTACACTGCTGGGGCTCCGATCGGAATCTACCACTGCACGACCAATGAAGAGGGGAAGGGGGGGCGCCTGTGACCACTGCCACCAATGATTTGGCGATTTAGACTCTTTTGGCTCTTGGATTTCTGGCTTGGTATTGTATTGATCTCCTGGTTTTGACTTTCTGGCCTGTTGATTTTCTCATTTGCTTCTGGTGTTTTTGTACTTTATTGTCCGGCTGGGATTTGACCCTTTTCCATACGACTACTCTTTGTGTTTGTCTGTTGTTCCCTCTTTGTGCGTCACCCTCACATGTATTCCAGTGTAGGGACTGCTGCCCAAGTTGTGGGGTCACTGCCTAGGGTGTCTGTGCAAGCCGGTAGTGATAGTGGGTCTTGGAAGTGAGGGTGGTCACCTATTCCTGACATATTCACCAGCCCAAATCTGTCTGACTTTTGCTTCACATTACATCACATCCCATCTGTGATTTAGTGGAACAAATGCAGAGCCTCTCCCTGAAGGTCCAGGATTTAGCCCAGAGATTCTATAATCAGGAGAATTTTCAGGGATCTGGAACATCAGCCCATGAAAGACTACATTAAAGAAAGTCTGGTAAAGGGTCATATCCGACCGTATGTTTGGTGGCGGGATTCTTTTTTGCTTAAATCATGTATCAGATCATGTATTTACCATTGGGGATCATGGTCAAGAACTGCTATCCTTTGCCTTCGATACCTGACCTCTTTAACCATATTCAGCGAGCTAAATGGTTCACCAAAGACCTTTGGGGGCTTATAACTTCATTCGCATCAAGGAGGGGGACGAGTAGAAACAGCCTTTAATGCTCCGGAGCAAAACAATGTTAAAATTTGAACCATATGGAAAGTGAGTACATGAAACTGAGTCTGACCCTCAAGTATTAATGGCATGATGCATTGCAGGCTCCAGCTTTACCTGGACTGTGAAAAAATGTCAATATTGACGTAGTAGTCCACTAAAATAATGCAGCGCCATTGTGCCTTCAAAAAAAATTTAATGGAGGGGCAAAACATTTTTTAAATTTCAACCGTGTGGAAAGTCCAGGCATCAGTGGCATGATACATTGCAGGCTCCAGCTTTGCCTGGACTGTGAGAAAATGTTGGTATTGATGCAGTAATCACATACAGTTATGCTGTCCTTAAAGAAATTTAACCCCCCACCAAAAAAAAATAAAATTTCAACCATGTGGAAAGTGAGTACACGGAAACTGACCCGCAGGCACTGGTGGCATGAAGCAGGCCCCAGCATTGCCTTGACTGTGATAAAATATTGGTATTGATGCAGTAATCATGTATGTATGCTGCTTAAGGCTTCATTCACACGACCATATTTGTTTTGTGGTCCGCAAATTGCAGATCCTCAAAATAAACGGATGCCGTTCCGTATGGCATCCGTTTTTCAGTTGTTTTTTTTTGCGGATCCATTGTAACAATGCCTATCCTTGTCAGCAAAACGACAATAATAGGACATGTTCTATCTTTTTTGCGGAATGGAAATACGGACATACGGAAACGGAATGCACACAGAGTACCTTCCATTTTTTTTTTGCGGACCCATTGAAATGAATGGTACCACATACGGTCCGCAAAAAAAAAAATGGAACGGACACGAAAACAAAATACGGTCGTGTCAATGAAGCCTAAAGGTAGTCTGTCACCTCATTTTCACCTATATAACTAATAGCACTTCCCCACAAAAGATTGCATACACTGTGTCTGGGATGTGTCTGCAATCTTCTGTGGGGCACTGCTGTTAGTTATATAGGTGAAAATGAGGTGACAGACTCCCTTTAAAGAAGAACTCCTCTCTGACCTGTTAGAAAGGTACATGATATAATCTGTAGTGAAGGTAATCTAATCTTCTTACCAGTGTCTGTGAGTTATCCTCTCCCTTCTGCTTCTCGGCCGTGTCATGTGACCAGCAATCAGAATTTACAAATAACACAGCATCTTATGTGTGGACAGGAAGTTGGCTTCTCTATGTATTCCTATGGGAGCCTCAATGTCAGTCTCATAGGAATGGATAAAGACGTAACTGACTTCCTGTCCTGTGTCATTTGGAGATCAGAGAGTTGGTCACATGACATAGCTGAGGATCAGAAAGGAGGTTATAACTCACTGGTAAGAATATTACATTCACTACAGATTACATCAGGCATCTTTCTAACAGGTCAAAGAATGACATTTTTATGGGAGTGCTACTTTAAAGAAGAACTCCCGCAAAAAATTTTATTCTCTGACCTTATATCCACAGAAAACGAGGCAGCACTCCAACTTAGGTGATAAAGTGAAGACCCTTTATTACCCTTAGCAACGTTTCAGCCTAGCACAATGAGGCCTTTGTCAAGCTTTCCTGGAGGATTTCTGCACCCACATTTGTTATTATCTGTGCCGCTGGACTTTTTGGTTATTTTATTCTCTGACCTGTTAGAAAGGTGCATGATATAATCTGTAGTGATTTTGCAGTCATTTTCTTATCAGTGACTGTTTCTGTGAGTAAAAACCTCTCTTCTTATTGTAGCTGGGTCATGTGACCAACTCCCTGACCTCCAACTGACCCAGGACAGCAAGCCAGTAACTGCTCTATTCATTCATATGGGAGCCTCACTTTTAGTCTCATAGGAATACATAGAGAATTAAACTTCCTGTCCATACATAAGTCTATGTGTGAGTTGGTGGGTCTAATTGCTGGTCACATGACACAGATAAGAAACTTCAGGATGATATAAGTCAAAAATTCAGACACTGGTAAGAAAATGACATTCACTACAGATTACATCATGTACATTTCTAGCAGGACATGGAATAAAATTTTTGTCGGGAGTTCTTCTTTAATGAAATGGAAAATTTTAAATATCGACTGTGTGGAATGTAAGTACACTGAAACTGACCCTCAGGCATTAGTGGCATGATGCAGTCGCCAGCATTGCCTGGACTGTGAGAAGATGGCGGTATTGAGGCAGTAATCACGTACATTTATGATGCGCCTTAAAGAAATTTAATCACCCCCACCCACAAAATTTTTATTGTTTTATTTTTTTAGATCTGTATCTGAATGACATACAGAATTTTTAAATTTGTGGAATGTGAATGCACGTAAACTGAAGATTGAAAGGCATTAGTAGCATGATGAAGGGCGCAACAGGAGCCTTACAGAATGTAATAATAGGCCAAAAGACAGCAACTATGGCAAGATGCAGCACCGCCTGCAAGAGGAGGTGGGCGAGGTCTATAAATTGAAATCAGATGGAGGAGTGTGAAAATCCTTCTGAATCCAGGCTTGGTTCATTTTGAGAAAAGTGAAGTTTTGGACACTGTTGGAGGACAACTTGGTCCGTTTGGGATCTTTCGGCTTGCTGACTGGCCTGAGCTGGGCGCTACATATGGAAAAACTTCTCCATCATGTTGGAGAGACTGAAATGGGTGCTGCTACAGTTACTATGGTGGTGGGAGGGGGGCTTCCCTTTTAGACACGCTTTTGGCAGGCATCTGATCACACTAAGCTGCTGCAAGTGTTTCCTGGTAGTAACGTAAATTGTCCTCCCTTTCTGTCAGAGGAAAACACTTTGCCTTGGTAGCGAGGGTCTAAAAGCATGGCTATCCAGTAATCATCACACTGCTTGATGTCACTGATCTGCCTGTCACTGTGTAAGTCTACAGGTCTCCATTCTGGCCAGTGTGCCTGAGGAGCGAGTTCTTTCCACCTCTGCCCCCTACTGAGAAGATTGGGTGTCATGGCCAACATCATCCCCATCATCCTCTTTCTCTTCCAACTCTGACTCCTCTTTCTCCTCCTCAAATGGCAGCACCTCCTACCCCATGGGACTTTTTCCCCCAGGGCCACCTGTTGCATAAGCATTAGCATCTCTTCAAAAATATATATGAGGGGGATGAGGGACAACTGCAGCATGAATGGCATAAGCTGCCACTGCCCAACCTGGAAACAACACATGCTCCCTGCTGAGGTGGTCTGGTGCATGACCAAATCGTTCTAGGCTTTCCGCTGCTCATACAGACACTCGAGCACGTGCAATGTTGAATTTGGGCGAGTTGGAATATCGCAGATTAAGCACTGTAGCTGCATACCATTCTGATGCTGCAAATCCAGGAGAGCATTCCTCAACACATGAGAATGGTTGAAAAGAGGCACAGTGTCCTAGAAATTACTAGTAACTTGTGCAAGCCAGTGCATTTTTTTAAAAAGGCGATGCAGGGAGCATGTGTTATTTCCCACAGGTTCAGGGCGGCCAGAATTATTGTCACTGACTGACCCCCACCTTGCAAAGCTGGAGTCAGCGAGGCAACATCCAGTTGGATTTTCGCTGCTTGACGTACTTAAGGAACTGCTCACCGGTGTGGCTAGTCTCTCACAGGCTGATTAGCTCCAACGAAGTGTGGCAACACTTGAATTGACACAAGTGATAGGAGGGATGGGTTGTGTGAGTGACCCTGTGCCCTGCTACTGTTGAGGACGGGGCCATATCCATGGAGGAGGCAGGTAAGTGCCTGCTATGGGAGCCAGCCCCATGATATAGTGGGGAGGAGTCAAAAGGAACTGCCATGCTGCTGCCTCTCCTGTGCTGCAAAAAACATTAACTGCACACATCGTGAGGACGTCGGCAAGATGTGACCTCACGCTGTGTGGCATCAGGTCACAGCACAGCGAGCAGCAGGAGGAACTGGAAGAGCAGGAGCTGGATCTTCAGAGCAGCGGCGGCATCTGGAGCAGGAGAGGTAAGTTGATATATTGTTTTCATTTGATCTGAGGTCTGAATAGAGGTCTTAACATTCGGAGTCTGATCTTAGTGTCTGAAAAGGGCTCTTATTAACATGCCAGTATGATCTGAGGTCTGAAAGAGAGTTTAATCTGAATAGGGGTCTTATTAACATTAGGGGTCTGATCTTAGGGTGAATAGGGGTCCTAACATTGGTGGTCTGATAGTGTCTGAATAGGGGTCTTATTAACTTGGGGGTCTTATTAACATTAGGAGTGTGATATGAGGTCTAATTGGGGTCTTATTAATATTGAGGGTCTGATCTGAGGTCTAATTCAGGGTCTGCTGAAAACATTTTTTCTTATTTTCCTCCTCTAAAACCTAAACTGCATCTTATAGGGCTAAAAATACAGTATATATGCTGCTATTTTGTAAATAATCACCCCCCTCCCAAAAAAAAAAAAAAATTGATAGGAAATGTGTTTGTGAACCCAGAAATAAAGGGAAACTAATTAAGGTCTAAATTTGTTATCCTTCACAACTACTTTTGCATGTTATATGCTGGTTTAATTAAATTGAACAACTCGAAAAAACATTTAAATTCCTACCATGTGGAAACTGAAAATACGTAAACGGTGCGCGTCCGATCAGTGCAGAGGCCCGGCATTCACTGATAGCTGGGTCCCTGGATTAACCTTTTCTATACCATGGTCAGCACTGACCGCGGCATAGAAGGTGTTTGCTGCAGGTGATGGGGATCCGATGGGTGAGAAGACAGCCCAATGCCTTGCAGCGGCATCGAGACCAGCCTTCTACGGAAGCCTAGGAGATCCAGCACCTTGCTGGGTCTCCTAAGCAACTGTTAGTATATTACACAGTGTAATACACTAACAGGCAATGCATTACAATACAGATGTATTGAAAAGCATTGCAGAGGGGATCAGACCCCCCAAAAAAAGTGTTTTTAATAATAAAAATAATAACGTTTCAAGTTAAAAAAAAAAGCCCCATTCCCCTGATTTTATAATAAAAAATAGAAAAACACACACACATATTAGGTATCGTCGCATCTGTAACGACTGGTTCTATGATCATATCACATAATCTTCCCAGTCAGATAAACAAATGGATTAAAATGGAAAATCTGCCAAAAAATTCTTGTGAAATACCTAAAGGGTTAACAAAGTTTGTAAAATCAGTTTTCTATAACTTGAGGGGTGTAGTTTCTAAAATGGGGTCATTTATGGGTGGTTTCTACTATGTAAACCTCACAAAGTGACTTCATAACTGAACTGATCCTTAAAAAGTGGGCTTTGGACATTTTCTTAAAAATTTTAAGAATTGCTTCTAAAATTCTAAGCCTTCTAACATCCTAAAAAATAAAATGACTGTCACGCGAGGTCGGCGTCGCGCTCCCTCTGCACGACATCGCCGGACCTCTCCGCCCCCCTAGAGACGAGCAATAGGGAATTGAAGTGCTGGTCTTGTCAGCCAGCACTTCATGAGTTAATTCTCTGTTTGGGTTTAGCCATGTGGTGCTGATCACGCCACATGGCTACTTTGCATATTTTTTGGACAGCTTGCTCCGCCTCAGGTCATGTGATGCTGGCCACATCACATGATCCTGGGTGGGCTATTTAAAGATGGCAACTGCCTCACTCAGATGCCTGTGATTAGTTCTACCTTTGACCAGTGCTTGTTACCTTGCCATATTGATCTTGCTATTTGGACTCTGACTCGGATTTTGGACTTAGACTACTCTTCTCTTGACCCCCTGGTATTTGACGCGATCTCCTGTATTTGACCCGGCTTGTTTACCTTTCTTATATTGTGTTTGTTCCGTCCGTTTGTGTCTATCCCTGTGTTCCCTTCCCTGCCCTGCACTTACTTAGTACAGGGAACGTCTCCAAGTTACGGTGTTGCCGCCTAGGGCTCCTACTGTAAGTAGGCAGGGAAAGAGGTGGGGTTCAGGACAGGGCTCACTCTCCCTTGTGTTCCCCCCTGTCGTGACAGAATCACAGGCCGTACCATATGGAGCCGTTGCGGGTTCTCACGGACCAGGTGCAGGGCATGGCGCATATGATCCAGAACCTGGCCGAGAGACTCCAACATCAGGAGCGGCTACAAACTATACCAGTAGCCACTCCCTCCACAGCTAATCCTATTTTAGAACCCCATGTTAAGTTGCCGGATCGATTTTTTGGGGACCGGAAAACTTTCCGTTCCTTTAAGGAGAGCATGAGGTTGTATTTTCGTTTACGTCCACACTCCTCGGGTTCCGAGCAGCAGCGAGTAGGAATCATTATTTCCTTGCTGCAAGGTGATCCGCAGGAGTGGGCCTTTTCGTTACCCCCTGACTCCCCCAGCCTGCAGACTGTGGATGCATTTTTTCAGGCCTTAGGCCTATTATATGAGGAGCCTGACTTAGCTGCTGTAGCTGAGACTCAGCTCAGAGACATTCGGCAGGGTAACCGTCCAGTTGAGGATTACTGTGCTGAGTTTAGAAAGTGGTGTGTTTCCTCTGGATGGAATGACCCAGCTTTGAGAAGCCAGTTTAGGGTGGGCATTTGAAGAATGGCGTCATTTTTTAGAAGGGGCATTACACCGTATTACGGTCCTCACGGATCATAAGAACCTCATGTTTCTGGAGTCTGCTAAGCGATTGAATCCTAGACAGGCGAGGTGGGCTTTGTTCTTTACTCGCTTTGATTTTTGTGTTACTTTTAGACCCGGAAGCAAGAACATTAAGGCTGACGCCTTATCCCGAAGCTTTCAGGCGTATCAGCCTCCTGACGTCCCTCCTGAGCCCATCCTGCCAGCTGACATCATTGTAGCCGCTACTCGTCTGATCTGGCATCTGAAATTTTGGCAGAACAACATCTGGCTCCCACTGGTACCCCCAATGACAAATTATTCGTGCCGATTCATTTGCGTTTGCGACTGCTGGGTGAGTGCCATAACTCTGTTTTGTGTGGACATCCTGGTATCAATGCCACCAAGGAGTTAGTTTCTAGGCATTATTGGTGGCCATCGATTTCCAGAGATGTTCAGGCTTTTGTAACTGCGTGCAATACTTGTGCCAGGTCCAAGAATCCCAAGACACGACCTATGGGCGAGCTACGTCCATTACCCATACCTAGCAGACCATGGTCACATCTGTCCATGGATTTTATCACGGATTTGCCTTGCTCTGAGGGTAAAACTGTGATTTTAGTGGTGGTTGACAGATTCAGTAAAATGTGTCATTTTATTCCATTGTGTAAGTTACCCTCTGCTAAGTTCTTGGCTTCTATATTTATGGACCACATTGTTAAATTGCATGGTATTCCAGAGAATATTGTATCGGACAGGGGTGTTCAGTTTGTATCCAAGTTTTGGAGGGCTTTCTGTCATAAGATTGGTATCTCTTTGTCCTTTTCGTCAGCTTTTCATCCAGAGACCAATGGTCAGACTGAACGTCTGAACCAATCTGTAGAACAATTTCTTAGGTGTTATGTTGCAGATAACCAGCATGTGTGGGCCAGATTCCTGTCTCTGGCCGAGTTCGCGATTAATAACCGTGTGAATTCGTCTTCTGGGGTATCGCCGTTTTTCTGCAACATGGGGTTTCATCCGCGCTTTGGCTCCTTTTCTCCAGCTGCTTCGGTGGTCCCAGAGGCCAACGTTCTCTCTCAGGAACTGTGCACAGTTTGGGCACAGGTTCAGTCGAATCTGGAAAAGGCCCAAGGTATTCAAAAGGTCAAGGCTGATAGGAGACGTTCTAAGAGTGTGGATTTTAAGGTGGGGGACATGGTATGGTTGTCTACAAAAAATCTTCACATGAAGGTACCCTCCTATAAATTTGCGCCGCGCTTCATTGGTCCTTACAGGATCACCAAGGTGATCAATCCTGTGTCTTTCAAGTTATGTTTACCCGACTCCCTTCGTGTTCATAATGTATTTCATATTTCTTTACTCAAACGTTATGTTGCTCCATTGGGTCCTGAGGAACAGTCTCCACCTCCGGTCGAGGTGGCAGGACAAATGGAACACGAGATTGCTAGGATCATTGATGTGAGGAGGGTCCGGAATTCCTTCCAGTACCTCGTACATTGGAAGGGGTTCGGTCCTGAGGACAGGTCTTGGGTACCGTTAACCAGGATGCATGCGGACTCGCTCATCAGGAGGTTCCATCTGCAGCATCCCGATAAGCCTGCTCCCACTAGTAAGGGTCCGGTGGCCCCTCGTGAAGGGGGGGGTACTGTCACGCGAGGTCGGCGTCGCGCTCCCTCTGCACGACATCGCCGGACCTCTCCGCCCCCCTAGAGACGAGCAATAGGGAATTGAAGTGCTGGTCTTGTCAGCCAGCACTTCATGAGTTAATTCTCTGTTTGGGTTTAGCCATGTGGTGCTGATCACACCACATGGCTACTTTGCATATTTTTTGGACAGCTTGCTCCGCCTCAGGTCATGTGATGCTGGCCACATCACATGATCCTGGGTGGGCTATTTAAAGATGGCAACTGCCTCACTCAGATGCCTGTGATTAGTTCTACCTTTGACCAGTGCTTGTTACCTTGCCATATTGATCTTGCTATTTGGACTCTGACTCGGATTTTGGACTTAGACTACTCTTCTCTTGACCCCCTGGTATTTGACGCGATCTCCTGTATTTGACCCGGCTTGTTTACCTTTCTTATATTGTGTTTGTTCCGTCCGTTTGTGTCTATCCCTGTGTTCCCTTCCCTGCCCTGCACTTACTTAGTACAGGGAACGTCTCCAAGTTACGGTGTTGCCGCCTAGGGCTCCTACTGTAAGTAGGCAGGGAAAGAGGTGGGGTTCAGGACAGGGCTCACTCTCCCTTGTGTTCCCCCCTGTCGTGACAATGACATGCCAAAATGATGCCAACATAAAGTAGACATATGGGAAATGTTAAGTAATACATATTTTAGGAGGTATCACTTTCTTTTTTTAAAAGCAGAGAAATTGAAAGTTTGAAAATTGCGAATTTTTCTAAATTCTTGGAAAATTTGGATTTTTTTCATAAATAAAGGTGAAATAAATTGACTCAAATTCATGAAGTACAATTTGTCAGGAAAAAACAATATCAGAATAGTAAGGGTCCAGTGGTCCCTCGTGGAAGGAGGGTACTGTAATGGGGAGCTGGCGGCGTGCTTCCTCCCTGCAGCGCCGCCGGTCTCCCATATGCTTGCTGGAGCGAGGATGCGGCTGGTGTCCTCGTCTCCATGGCAACCAGGGGGCGGGGAGGACCCAGTCGCACTCGCATCCTCAGCATGGCCGGCGCTCCCCACCCCCTAATCAACAGACAGGTGAGACTGAGTGCAGTCAGCAATTAGCTGCGCTCAGTTGTGAGAATGGTATAGAGGTCACATGACGCTGGCCACATCATGTGACCCATCTCCTGGGCCTCTTTAAACAGGCAACCTGTTGGCCACAGGATGCCTGTGATTGGTGCTATAACCCTCACCAGCGTTTTGTATACTATTGTGACTTCTTTGTTGACCTCGGCTTTGAACTTGACCTTGTCCTCACATCTCCCCTTGTACTACGTTACCTCTCGGCTCCTGACCTCGGGTAGTGTTTGACCTAGTCTCGTGTTAACCCTTGTACTGACGCTACCTCGCTTCTGACCTCAGCTTGTATTTTGACTCTGCTCCAGTGTTATCCCTTGGTAGTGACTTCCTGGCTTTGACCTCAGCTTGGTAATATTCTCTTGTCCGTGTGTTCTGTCTTTGTCTATTGTTTTCTCCCGTTGTTCCCCTCCCTGTAAGCCCGAGCACGTACATAAGCTAGGTACACCGTCAGTTAGGACAGACTATGCAAGTAGGCAAGGACAGTGGAGTGGATTTGAGGTCAGGGCTGTGGTATTCCCTAAAACGTGACAGGAGGACTGCTTAAATACCAATTCTAATTGGACCAGAAAATTTATTGGGCGATTCACAGATCAGACACCTGTTGTGAATTTTTCTGTTAAGCGCCTTGTTAGAGAACAGCAAGTTGTGCAAAAAGTACTGAAACATTGAACAATTTGACACGTGCATTCAAAAGTTTAGAGAAGGTCACATTAAGTTCATCTGTAAAGGTTAGAGTACATTTTAGGTTCATCCACAAGCCAAATATCCCTAACTTTTTGTGAGTAGTGTGTGTGAATATATATATATATATATATATATATATATATATATATACAGCCTTCTCAATGTGTAGCCAGGTTTATAAAGAATATAACATGACCAACCTAATCTATCTAACCAAATATACTACATATACTATAGATTTACCAGAAAGCTTTACCTACTGAAGACTATCCATAATATCCATAATAATGTCATATTATCATTGATTATGGAATATTACAACACAAAACTGATAAAGCAGACATCACACGTAGTACTAGGGCTTGTTCACCTATTCAAGGAACATTGCAAGGTAATAAAACACAACATATTATCTCATCCATGGTCTCATAAAATTGGAGCAATGAACTAAAGTTGGGGAGCACTCATCATCAGCCTATCAGTCACGCATATAAAGGGGGTGAATACATGAAATAAAAATATATAAATGGCAAGTTAAGAGTGAAAAGAAAATACCTCACGTACAAAACAACCACATTCTGTATATATTTTATATCGGTTATGCTAAAAGCCATTTTTCCATTACTATTACTATTTGTAATGATTGCTCCCCAAACAAAGCGAGCCATTATAACTAATGAAAAGTATTTGGGAATATATTTATAATAAAGTAACATTTCAGTATTTTAATGTTTTTCACCTATATAACTAACAGCAGTGCCCCACAGAAGATTGCACACACATTCCAGACATACAGTGCCTTGCGAAAGTATTCGGCCCCCTGGAACTTTTCAACCTTTTGCCACATTTCAGGCTTCAAATAAAAAGATATAACATTTTAAATTTTTGGTGGATCATTGGATCATTTAAACTTTTTTTGTAATAATAAAACTGAAAAGTTGGGCGTGCAAAATTATTCGGCCCATTTACTTTCAGTTCAGAAAACTCACTCCAGAAGTTAATTGAGGATCTCTGAATGATCCAATGTTGTCCTAAATGACTGATGAAGATAAATAGAATCCACCTGTGTGTAATCAAGTCTCCGTATAAATGCACCTGCTCTATGATAGTCTCAGGGTTCTGCATCATGAAAACCAAGGAACACACCAGGCAGGTCCGTGATACTGTTGTGGAGAAGTTTAAAGCTGGATTTTGATACCAAAAGATTTCCCAAGCTTTAAACATCCCAAGGAGCACTGTGCAAACGATCATATTGAAATGGAAGGAGTATCAGACCACTGCAAATCTACCAATACTCGGCCATTCCTCTAAACTTTCATCTCAAACAAGGAGAAGACTGATCAGAGATGCAGCCAAGAGGCCCATGATCACTCTGGATGAACTGCAGAGATCTACAGCTGAGGTGGGAGAGTCTGTCCATAGGACAACAATCAGTCGAAAACTTCACAAATCTGGCCTATGGAAGAGTGGCAAGAAGAAAGCCATTTCTCAAAGATATCCATAAAAAGTCTTGTTTACAGTTTGCCACAAGCCACCTGGGAGACACACCAAACATGTGGAAGAAGGTGCTCTGGTCAGATGAAACCAAAATCCAACTTTTTGGAAACAATGCAAAACGATATGTTTGGCGTAAAAGCAACACAGCTCATCACCCTGAACACACCATCCCCACTGTCAAACATGGTGGTGGCAGCATCATGGTTTGGGCCTGCTTTTCATCAGCAGGGACAGGGAAGATGGTTACAATTGATGGGAAGATGGATGGAGCCAAATACAGGACCATTCTGGATGAAAACCTGTTGGAGTCTGCAAAAGACCTGAGACGAGGATGGAGATTTATCTTCCAACAATCCCAATCCCAAACATAAAGCAAAATCTACAATAGAATGGTTCAAAAATAAACGTATCCAGGTCTTAGAATGGCCAAGTCAAAGTCCAGACCTGAATCCAATTGAGAATATGTGGAAAGAGCTGGAAACTGCTGTTCACAAACGCTCTCCATCCAACCTCAAAGAGCTCGAGCTGTTTTGCAAGTAAGAATGGGCAAGAATTTCAGTCTCTCGATGTGCAAAACTGATAGAGACATACCCCAAGCGACTTGCAGCTGTAATCGCAGCAAAAGGTGGCGCAACAAAGTATTAATGCAAAGGGGCCGAATAATTTTGCACGCCCAACTTTTCAGTTTTATTATTACAAAAAAAGTTTAAATGATCCAATAAATTTCATTCCACTTCACAATTGTGACCCCCCTTTTTGTTTGAAGCCTGAAATGTGGCAAAAGGTTGAAAAGTTCTAGGGGGCCGAATACTTTCGCAAGGCACTGTACCTGTGTGCACTAAGTGTCTGTATTACATGTCCAGGAAAAGCACTTTTATTCTGCTGGAAAACAGCTCCCAAGTGCCCAGCTCAAAGTGAAAGTAAAAACTGCTTTCTCTCCCGACTCGATTTGTAACAGCTATATATTCTGATATACTGGATATAATGCAGTGATTTTGGTATCATTTGAAAGCTTGGAATACCAAAGAACCATTTTTGTATCTGCTACCAATCTGAAGATATGATCAGCTAAAGCAGCCCTCCCCTCTTCAGTCTGGTTTGCTTTGAGCACTTGCAGCAGCAGAGCCGGGCACTT
This sequence comes from Rhinella marina, assembly GCA_900303285.1. NCBI lineage: Eukaryota > Metazoa > Chordata > Amphibia > Anura > Bufonidae > Rhinella > Rhinella marina. Next base: position 339,246 of record ONZH01024648.1, read on the forward strand.
GGGAGCTGTTTTCCTGCAGAATAAAAGTGCTTTTCCTGGACATGTAATACAGACACACAGTGCACACAGGTATGTCTGGGATGTGTCTGCAATCTTATGTGGGGCAGTGCTCTTAGTATATTGGTGAAAAACAGGTGAAAGACTCCCTTTAATTCCTGGGGAAACCCTTTAAGGCAGTGAGTACAACTTCTTTATTTCCATCAGTCAGTTGTTTTCACCAAAGGGAATCTTTTTCTGGAAACTTAGCAGTACGTGGTGGCCAATGCTGACTATAGCTGACTATGTAGCACATAGACAGACCAGGTATGCAGCATGTAATGCGTTACCTTGCTGCTTGCTATTCTTGCTCATAGAAGAAGCTGGCAATCCATCTCTATGATGTGGTAATATGGCATATGGAAACAGTGTTATCGTGAGACAACCCCATTTATCAGATCAGTATTATAATACGTTTTAAGTACGTAATATATTTTATAGTTAAGTTTTAATATGGCACTTACTAAAAGTTTCCTGTTTGCAAACACAGGCTGAGTGGGCAAGTGTATATCCTACACACCCCTACCTACTGGAAGGCCTCTGCTGCCATAAGAATAAACTCCTAGAAATTACTAAAATGTAGTATAGCTACCAATTAAATAATGTATCTGCACTAATGGTGTTGTGGTCCTTTGACACATCTTGGTAACAACGCTAGCACTGTGACGTGGACACGTGACCACGTAATTGCCAGCCCCCGAGACAATGTATCATGCATGAGGATATCACTGCTGTGGGTATTTTTCACAAGATGCAACGGGGAACCACAGTACTCGTAGCACAGGAATGGCGGGGAATTTAAATGATGAGTATATTACATTATATTGTTTTCAGCCATACAGAGCCTGTTGGAAATTACTTAAAGCTTTGGAGCTCCTGGTGCAAAATGTCCTCCAGTGGCCACTCTCTATTGTGTGTACTGACTTCATGCTGTATAAATCTTACATTGTCATATGCAGTGAATGGCCACTTTATTAAAGTCACTTCATTGAAGACAGATCTCCAATCTCTTTTGGCCTTTAGAACCAAAGCAATTCACCATCACACAGATTCCTCTAGGTGCTGAAAACGTCCTGCAGGAATATTGGCCCATGCAGACAGGATAGCGTCTCACAATTTCTGCAAATTAGACGGATGGACTGACGGGCTCTGAAGAGCCACTTCTATCTTGCCCCAGAGATGCTCTGGAGGATTAAGATCCGGGGAGTGTGAAGGGCAGGGAAGCAAGGAAAATTTGCTGTCATATTTTTGGAACCAATTCATGACTATAAAACCCCTGTGGCATAGTGCATTTTACATTCAATGAAACCAGGAGATGGATGAAAGAACACAGACAACTTCTATTTAAACAATAATGGTCTGTCATTGGTCGGCTAAAATAATCATTTGTTGTTAAATTGCAACCGATGAACATTCGTTTTGGTTGAAGTTCATTTTGTTCTACTTTAGAGTAATGTGTATGGTCTCCTTAAAGTGGTTATCCAATCCCTATAATGACCCTTAGAATGCCCAGGCCCCTCATCTGGAGCATACTTACCTAGTCCTCAGCACTCGCATCCCTCCGGATCCCTGCACGGCCGCCGCTGCATCTTCTTGTTATGCGGATCAAGGCATGAGGGGAGCAGCCAAAAGCAGGCCGCAATGGTGACCAGCCTCCCTAGCATCACGGGTGGTCACCGTCGCGGCCTGCTATTGACTGTTCCCCCAGTCACAGATGTTTTGATCCGCACGACGGGGAGATGCAGCAGCAGCCATGCAAGGATCCTGAGGGACACGGGTGCCGGGGAGAAGGTAAGTATGCTGTAGAGGAGGGGCCCGGGCATTCTTCGGGTCATTATAGGGATTGGATAACCTCTTTAAGCCCTACCAAACAGCCATCCATAGATATTTAGAGAATCTGGGATGTGTCAAGAAAGCATTCCTCACACCATTACTCCAACTCCACTGTCTTGAACTATTGACACCTGATAGGAAGGATTCACCCATTCATGCCGCTTGCACCAAATTCGAACCCTCCCATCAGCATGGTACAACAGAAATCTGGATTCAGCTGACCAGGCAATGTCTTTCCACCGTTCAGTGATCCAATTTTTGCACTCTTTTGTGTACTGTCTTGCCTTTTCTGTTCCCTTAGACAGCAATGGGACTGGAACTGGTCATCTGCTGTTATAGTCCATCCATGCTGATGACAGATGAGTTGGGCTTTCATATACTTTAGTTGGAGCACCAGTGCTTCCAGCACCAGCGTGACTGTGTACCGCCTGTTTGTCAGAATGCCTTTGTCAGAAAATACCTTTTGTTGACAAGTTGTTTACATCCACAGGATTCCCCTTCGCTGTAAGCATTTCCTCTGTTTACATGAATGAGAGCAGCGCTGCAGTAACCAATAGGTCCGTCCACTGAGCTGTGTGGTTCCTATGCCCATTTCCAGCGCCTGAGCTACTGAAAAATACTGACTAATCAGTGGGGATATTGGGAATCAGACCACAGCCAATCAGATATTGATGACCTGTTCTAAGACCATCAATATAAAAAACTCATTTAAGTGTCTGAGGTAATTTGGGTGCCTTCAGGAACCAGGATCTGATTGTGACTACAGCATCTACGCCTTTTTTAGCCACAGTATATTAAGCACACCGTTTTGATGTTTTTTTTTTGTTTTTTTTTTTTTAAGCTAAAATTAGGGTCCAATCACACAACAAGCTTTTTTAGCAGAATTTTAGCGCTGAAAACTGCACCGAAATTTCGCAGAAAAATCAGTTGACGGACATGTACTTTCTGCCTTGAATACATCTCAATAGGAGACAGCGCTGAGGAGTGAGGAGCGGTGGCTTATATGGCACAGACGCAGATATTAGCTGCCACTCTGAGATACTCAGCGCTACCTCCCATTGAGCAGTATGGGAGGCAGAAACGACATGGCCGTTGGCAGACTTTGAGTGAAATTCTGGTGTGGCCGCTTGGACAAAAATTCCGACTAGAACGCCAACGTGTGAGTGACCCCTTAGAGGTAAATCCGAAAAGAAGGAAAAGGACCAAATAAAGTATAACAACTACATTAGGCTGGGTTCACATTGCATTTTAGACCTTTGCAGGGCTTTCCATCGGGCTATATGTCTGAATACTAGGAAACAGGTTTTCAAAGGATTCATATTTGGACTCCATTTGACCTGCTTCACATTTTTTTCAAAGTTTTTCACCAGACAGAATAGCATGGTAGAGCGGGCTATTCTGGCCTGCGATATCCCTATAGGGGACAAGTTCACCATGGCACTTGGGCCAGAGGACAGCAACCATCCATTTCAAAGGGTGAATTCAAAGCAAATCCGTAGCAGTGTGCCCTCAATCTGCAGCAACAAGATCTGATATGTACTTGATGCAATGTATCTGTTACGTGTATTTTCACACAACAGAAGTTGAGGTGCAGTTAAAAATGCAGTAAATTCACACTGAAAAAAAAAAGCATGTTTTGTTTTTTGTTTTTTTACATGGCTTTTGATGTGGTTGCTTCATGTGAATATACCCTAAGGCTGGGTTCACACATGACTAATTAGCTGCAGATTTGCCTTCACGGCTTTTCATGCTGTAAATCTGTAGTGTTGTACAGTACCAGCAAAGTGGTTGAGAATTTCTGATATCTCATCCAAGTGCTGCGTACAAAAACGCAGCAGAAAAGGCGTGGAATTGCAGATTTAAAATCCGCAGCATGTTAATTGATATAGTGGAGTTCTCCTGTGGATTTCACCCTTTGCAATAGAGAGGGTGAAATCTGATGTCTTTTCCATGGTAAAAACCGCATGTAATATATGTGGATTTTTGCGGTTTTAGCTGCAAAAAACGCAGCAAAATTCGTGTGCATGAGCCCTTAGGCTGAAAATTAAATTCCAGGGCATATTCTAGTAATTATCCGTGAAAACCACAGATCAAACATGGATGATCTATGTTGTGTCTGTGGTTTTCATGGACCCATAGACTATAATGTGCATGAGGGATCCATAATCCGTAAACAGATAAAAATGGGGAAAGCTTCTATGGTGTAACCAAGACCCACGGTCCATGAGTACATATCAAAGGCCGGTTATTTGGCTTAAAGGGAACCTGTCATGAACTTTATCCTGCCCTCACTGAGGGCAGTATAAAATAGTGACAGAAATGCTGATTTCAGCGGTGTGTCACTCATGAGCTAAAAGTAAGCAGTTGATGACAACCAGCATCATAATCATTGCAGCTTAGGCCTTGAAAAGAGTCAAATCTACCTGAGAAGAGTCAAGGTTATTCATAATCTCCTGCTCTCCTGTCCATCTGCTGAAGATTGTCAGTTCTCTCCTAGAGAGAAAGGGAGAAAACTAGGTATAAGACTGTCAGTCATTAGCAGATGGGCAGGGAGAGCAGGAACTCATGAATTACCAGGACTCTTCTCATGAAGATTTGACTCTTTTCCAGGCCCAGTCTCCAATGTTTGTGATATTGATTCTCGGCAACCACTTACTTTTAACTTATAAATGACAGACCTCTGAAATCAACTCACCTGTCTATACTTTATTCTGCCGTTAGTATGGGTAGCATAAAGGTGATGACAGGTTCCCTTTAAGACATTTCTAGGAGTAGATTGTAGTAGATTTGCCGGGGCCAATGTCCTGGCATGCCCTCACAACTCTCTTGTGGCGAGGACATCATAAAAACGTCAGGGCAACAAAATTTAGCATTTTTGCTGCAGATTTTATGGCTTTTTTCCCTATAATGAAAGAGAAGGTGAAACACCTAAAACATTTCCCATTTTAGCTAATATCTGCTTGTAAAAAAGCACCAAAAATATAGGTGCAAAAAAAAAAAAAAGTGACTAAAATGCAAATGTGCAGAAAATAAAACTATATTTGAACACACTCTCAGGCTGGATTCATGCCTAGTGTTTGGGTGTCTTTAGATGGTGTGGTTAAAACACTATAAAAACTGCACTGGAAAAAAATTACCGGTATGCGTTTATGCCATGGTTTTGTGTGCTATTGTTTTTTACAGGGCCTGGAATTGTTTTTACTCCAGAATACTCCTTGAAATCTGACAATCCCTTTAACATGAGCTGTTTTCACTACTGTCATATTACATTGTACAAGACTGCAATGTTACGAGCTGCACAGGCAGCTAAGGAGTTAATTTTAACAAGCAGATGTTGCAGTGTAAAAAGAGCACAAGTGCCCCCACAGTCTGCATACCAAGGCCGGTTACCTGGCAACTGCAAGTTCTGGCATAGGCCGAGCCCATTTCCCATGATACACCAGCAACACAATACTAATTCCTGCCACGTTGCATAGGCCGATGATTGGATGAAATTTGCTGCAGGGCGTCTCCAAACAGGGGGTGGGGGTGTATAAGCCCTCTGTGTACGTGCAGGATCAAGTGTAACCCTTGCAGTATCAGAAAACATGTCTGTACACTTAAACATGAAAATGGTTTTAGTCATTGCTGCAATGTTATTGTTAGTCAGACTGACATTTTGGTAATTCATTTTTTAAATTCCTCTCGAAGTATAAAACAGTCATCCCCCATAATGGAGTCTTTTTTTTTAGTCCTAGTAATATGACATGAGGAAATGTAAACCAGTCACCTCAGTTTGTTACCTCCATTACATAAAGCTATTTTTATTACTTTTCAGGCAGTTTTAGTGTTGAAGCTGCTGACATACCAGCTTACCCACCTATCTGACACATGAGGAGAGAGCAGTGCTAAAAATTCAGCCATTTTCTTCTTCTTTTCTTATGGATCCTTATCTCCTGCGAGTAGATTTATCCGCGGTGACAAAAACCATAGCATTATGTAAACTGTAGGGTTTTTCAGAGACTTTACTACTGATCAGTATCTCATTAGTAGGAGTCCGACACCCGGGACCACCTGTTCAGCTGTTTGAGAAGGCAGCAGCGCTCACAGTAGCGCCATAGCCTTCTCCAGCGTTTCTTAGGCCGAGTGATAACACGTTCATTGGTCACGTGGCCTAGGAGAATCATGAAAATGAGGCTGAGCTGCGATACCAAGCAAAACCGCTGTATAATGTACGGCGCTGTTCTTGGTGAGCACGGAGAAGGCCATGGTGCACACTGGAGTCCTAGTGTCTTGTCAAACAGATGATCGGTGGTGGTCCCGGGTGTCGGACCTCCACCAATCAATATTGATGATCTACCCAGAGGATAAGGTCATGATGGAGGTATAGGTCAACTCCGCTCGCCCCTAATACTTACCTTTATCCCTTCCTTACACTCACACCATCCCTAAAACCCCATTATTACCCTACTACTGCCTCCCCCTCCCATTAACCCAAAAATTACACGGACACAAGGGTTGGATTAATCTCGGCCACAGCAGCCGCTTTATTTACCAAAAAATAACCATTTACCATAACATAAGTAAATATCCCTAGTAACCCATATGCAACGGCATATGAACAATAACCCTCCCATATATGTATAACATATATATATATATATATACATATACAGGAGGAGGTCCTTGAAGCCCCAAACAAAGATGTGCACACTTCCATGGGTTGGGCCATCTTGCCTCCAGCCGATGAGTGACAGCTCAGAGGCACCCCTGATGACCCTTTAACTCCGCCAGCACCAACCAAGGGAGTCCAGCCCCAACCGTGCGGTCCTCCCCTCCTTCCTACCAGACCATTTTACCAACTCCAAGGACCTCCCCCCGCTACAGCTGCCGTGACAAATAACAATTATTAACATTTTGCTAATAGCCCAAACACTCCCAACGACCCTTGCCCTGCTGAGGCCAGCCCCAATCCAACCACCCCTTCCATAATATGCTACCAAAACTACACATAACACTTTGTAACCAAGATAGGGAGGGTGGGCGGGAGCTGAGCTGATCAAACAAAATGGCCCCTTCCCCACCTGCTCTCACCCCATTTAACCCCTCTTTAAGAACCAGCCCACTGTCCCTTTAAATTGTCCAATCCGGTTCACCCGCACCCCCTCCGGGGCTCGCTGACCGAACCCCCGTCATGACGGCCTCCCCTAAGGGCCTCGCCCCCCGGTTCCGCCTTAACTTTAGTGTTAAAGTCTCAGAAAACCCTTTTAACATGCCTCACACATAGCAGATGAGGTGCAGTTGAAACTACATTGAAAAAAAACTCATCAAAACTACATGCTTTTTCAATGCGCTTGCATTTTTTTATTTTTTATTTTTGCAGTTGATTTAACATGTTTCACCTGTAAAATACATATATTTTTTCTGATGAGGTTTCAACCTCACCTCAACCTAAGGGCAGGTTCACATCTATTTTGGAGGCTCCATTGAAGGCAGATTCTGCTCTTTTATAGTCAATGGGGTCTGTTCTCCTTTGTTGGTTTTATTTATGTGCCAAAGTTCTCACTTCCATTATTTTTGTTTTTCTGGTCCTCTAACAGCAGAACAGCGGAAAAAAGTAGCGGTGATGTGAAGGTCTCCTAAGTGTTACAGGGGTTTTCCCACATAGAGCACTTTTCTCATAGCCACGGGTAGTGCACATGTCACTGCTTCATTTGCCTCTGTAGTGAATGGAGCAACAGTTGTGCATACCGGCTACAGTACCATTCACATGGGGACTTGGATGGCCAACGTTCTTGCTAGCGCTCACCCCCAGCTTTTAAGGGGTTTTCTAGGAGTAGAATATTGATGACCTATGTTCATTATAGGCTATCAATATCTGATCAATGGGGGGTTTGATATTCTCAGCACCCAGCTGATCAGCTGTTTGAAGAGGCCTCTTCCTAGGCCAGTGACATCATATTCATCAGTCACTTGCTGGTATGCTGTGAAGAAGCTATTCCGACAGCTCATCAGTGCTGTGCTGGGAGTTGGACCCCCACCAATCAGATACAGCTATTGATGATCTATCGAGAGGCAGGTCACCAATATTCTACTCCCAGAAAACCTCTTTGAGACAACTTTTACACAGCAGCATATTGCATCAGGTTTTGTCAGCTAATACCAAGAAAACCTAAACAGAGAAAAACTATTAACCATTTAAAATATACTGCGGTTCCTGAATGAATTTAAAAACGAAGGTACTGAAACCACATGAGAAAGTGCAGTAGCAAAAACGAATCCAAAACTGCATCAAAAAGTTATAAACCATATGCAGTTCTTCATGTGGTTTTGATTGCGTGATCAAAAAAAGTCTCCAGTAAATATGTCCTAATGGAAAGACTAATAAAAGGGTTGCCCATCTGGGAAATTTTTGGCATATAAAAAGGGGATGCTGTGAATGTCAGATAGGTGCAGGTGTCTCCTCTAGGGCAGCTTCTATCTCAAGAACAGAGCTCTGAAGTGACTGGAGAGCAAGCCACGCACGCGTGTCCAACCTCCTTTCACTGCTATGGGACTTCCGAAAATAGTGCTCGCTCAGTTATTCTTGGAAGTCCTATAGTTGGAAATGGAGGGCTGGCCATGAGCCCTGAAGACCTTAATAAATTTGTCACAAATGCCTACTCCACCAACAAATCAAGCAAAAACACTCCACTTATCTGGCGCAGCACATCTGATACATTGTAGCAAAAGCCCCACTGTAAACTACCCTCAAATGAATACACATGGCAAATAAATTGGATGGATTAGGCCGCAGTGTTTATTATGGGTAACCATACGTAAATTAACCGGTAATCAAATAAAATAAGTTATACTGTAAACAATAAAAGCCATCTATAATAACTGCAAAACTCATGCAAATGAATTATGAGCGTTAAAGGGGTTGTGCCACTTCAGCAAATAGCATTTATTCTGTAGAGAAAGTTAATACAAGGCACTTACTAATGTATTGTTATTATCCATATTGCTTCCTTTACTGGCTGGATTCAGCAGTGGCCGTGCTTGCAAACTATAGAAAAAGCATCAGCCTTTGTGCACTCCCATGGTCCCAGCCACCAGATAGGCCTGTACTTTTTCCTATAGTGTGCAAGCACGACCACTGCTGCAGGGCGGTCGTAACCATGGAAACAAGCAGTGTATAATGTGATGGAAAAATGAATCCAGCCAGCAAAGGAAGCAATATGGATAATCACAATACATTAGTAAGTGCCTTGTAGTAACTTTCTCTACATAATAAATGCCACTTGCTGAAGTAACACAACCCCTTTAAAACCAGTTCACCCAGCATTAGCATGGTGACCAAAAACCCCACAAGCCATGGCATTCAATGACATGGCCCCTCAAAACATAGCTGCCACTTCTCCTAAATGTTCTGTAAACCATCATTTCATTACCTATGTCCGAGGGGGGAACATATTTCTCCATGGACTTATTAACCCTCTTCTGTATTTTATCCCTGAAGAGGAATTCTTTATGAGACCACAATAACCTGGGCAAAATTTTGGAAAACCCCCCACAAAGTCACACCCTTCATTAAAGGGGTATTCCCATCTTAGACAATGGGAGCATATCGCACCTATATAGAGAACGGAGCGGGGAGCGCTACGCCTGGATGACCCCAGGTTTCCCAGGGTCCGGCCACCACCAGGCGCAGCTCCCCGCTGCGCTTATATAATTGAATGGGAGCGCACCGCGCATGCGCGGCCACCGCTCCCATTCATTTCTATGTAGCCGACGGAAATAGCCAAGCCAGCGCTTGGCTATTTTCGGCGGCCCCATAGAAATGAATAGAGGGTGGCTGCGCATGCACAGTGCGCCCTCCTTCACTTCGGGGGCTCATTTCTTAAAATATGTGCGGGTCCCAGCGGTGGGACCCACACCTATAAGACAATGGGGGAATATCCTAGCGATATGCCCCCATTGTCTAAGATGGGAATAATCCTTTAAAGCCAGGTCACACCTCATAGAGAATGATAAATCTAAAGTTTTCACTTTACCTAAATCATTAGAACCAATGTGCAGTATTAAAAGATCAGGAACTGGCAACATGTTCTTCAGATTTTTTAACTCATTAACAAGTTCTCCAACACAAAATACAGAAAAGAGCTCAGGGACAAGTTTTCTGAATAACATCATCTTGCTGCCCTCTTCTGGGCCCATACTATATAAGAATGACCCAGTATCCAGAAGAACACAAAATTAATTTGTTAACAGTAACTCTGGTCTCATATACACTATAAGCTAAAACGGTTGGATCCCACCAACTAATCCTTTTCATGACACTGTCTTCAAGGCCTAAATGCGCCAGCACCAATTCTAAAAGAGTGAACAGATATTTTTACAGACTCTAAATTCAGCAATTTCAAAGATTTCCTCAATGCTACATTAAATTAAAACTTGGTTGGCGGGAAGTCATCCTTGTGAATAAGAAAAGCAGAACCCACCACTGGTCTAACTGATAACCAGTCTCTTACATCACTGATTAGTCATAACTACACTACCTCTAGCCAACTGATTAGTTTTAGACCTCCTAATGAAAATCAAGGATTGATAAGACTGACGACTCACATCACCCAAGGCTAAACCCGCCAGAAGCAACCTACTAACAGTTCTCCAGTTCTTTGATATCCCCTTTAAGGCAGCAAAGAAAACAAGAAAAAATTTGACACAGAACAACCCGTAGACAGAATTGAACATAAACTCTACAACAGAGAAAAAGAATTTGGGCTTCATCTATCAAAAACTGGATGAACCTTTCTATAACCCTTTAAACTGCAACCAGATCCTTTAAACTCTGGTACCTCAAAACCAAATCGAGAACTAGCTAGATTAGCGCCCTCACTTTTTTGGTACATTGCTAACCATGGGGTCATTCTTAACATTACTGGCATCTATGCTTTTAAAAATGAGCTGTCTGGTGCTGGGCTGCTGTTTAGATTGGGTAGCCTTCTCTTAGCTTTTCCTAGGCCAGTGACGTCACGTTCATCGGTCACGTGGCCTAGGAGCAGCTCAGCCTCATTCAAGAGAATGGTGCCGAGCACGATACCAAGCACAGGCACTGTACAATGTATGGCGCTGTGCTTTGTAAGCTTCTCAGACAGCTGATCAGTGTTTATGTAAGATGACTATATGGCACTTACTAATATAGTCTTTGATGAAATTCTATGCCTTTGTTTCTATCTTTTATAAGTTATACTCCATGATGGCCAGAACGGCAGAGAATATCAACAGAGACTATGGCGGTCATTTATTATTTGGTTTACGCCGCTTTTTGGCATACTAATGTAGCAGATTTTGTCTCAAAGATGTTTTGCAACAAAATCTGTGATTTTACCCCGCTCACGTCACTTTTGCGAAGTGGTGGAAAGGGGGGTGTGGGCAGGAAAGAGGGTGGGCCGCTTGCCTGTCTCATTCATCATTTTCCACACCAGTTTATTGGGTGAAAAATGCCCTTAAACTATGCTGACAAGGGAGTTGATGTGGTTTAAAGCATAACGCACCATAACGCACCATAACGCACCATAATGCATGTAACTTTGGTGCATCCACTGGCAGCGCAGGGGGATTAAGACCGGAGTATAAATTGCCAGTCATAATAAAGGTCCCCTATATTTTCATGTGCTATATCGGCATCTTAACTACACATTGGTCAACAGTAGCCAGAAAACAACCCAATTGGACAACCCCTTTAAAAACCTATGGACTACCTAGCATGTACCAATCTCTACGGTAACATTAAATTAAGATATAAGCTGACATCTTTACAACCCCATTTTAATGATGGATAAACAGCCAGTTTTTGCTTAAACATGTCATCTTAGGATAACCAAGCCATCCCACCAAAATGGAGGTAGGCTTCTAAAATTTTGTCACCATGATTAGCAGACAACAAATCAATATACACATTACACTATATCCGCTCTTTCATGGGCATTGTCAAGTGAAAGCCCAAAGGAGATAATTAGCGCCTCCTTCATGCAAGCCTCAGAAACATCAGCACTTTATCCAAAACAGACATTACTTTCCACTGGAGTAGTAGACATGTGTAAAGGAACAGACTGCTGATCAGGATTAGCCTTCACCCTATTACTAGCCAAGGCCACAGATTTGCTTAGAAATTCAGAAAATAACCTTAAAGGGAGTCTTTCACCTGTTTTTCACCTATGCAACAGCAGTGCCCCACAGAAGATTGCAGACACATCCCAGACATACCTGTGTGCACTTTGTGTCTGTATTGTATGTTCAGAAAAAGCACTTTTATTCTTTCACTTTCAGCTCCCAAGTGCCCAGCTGAAAGTGAAAGTAAAAACTGCTTTCTCTCCCGACTCGATTTCTAACAGCTATATCTTCTGATATAGTGGATATAATGCTGTGACTTTGGTATCATTTGAAAGCTTGGAATGCCAGCATTTTTTATCTGCTACCAATCCCAAGATATGAGCAGCTAAAGCAGCCCTCCCTTCTTCAGTCTGGTTTGCTTTGGGCACTTGCAGCAGCAGAGCTGGGCACTTGGCAGCTGTTTTCCTGCAGAATAAAAGTGCTTTTCCTGGACATGTAATACAGACACACAGTGCACACAGTTATGTCTGGGATGTGACATGTAATACAGACACACAGTGCACACAGGTATGTCTGGGAAGTGTCTGCACTCTTCTGTGGGGCAGTGATCTTAGTTATATTGGTGAAAATCAGGTGACAGACTCCCTTTAAATGGGTTATCCAATAGTACAAATACCCCCCAAATGCCTGGGCCCCTCCTATTGGTTCTTCCCCCTTCTCATGCAGGGATCTGGAGGGATGCGGGCTCCGGGGACTGTGTAAGTATCGTGTATAGGAGGGGCCATGGCATTGTGTGTGTGTGGGAGGGGGTATTTGTACTATTGGATAACTCCTTTAGTGCATCAGAAAAAAAATGCTACATTAGGCAAAGACTGCATGTCTTGAGGTGAGGCTGGCTGCACAACAGTTATCTCCCCAATCTTCTCTGCTTCAGAGCAACACCACTCCAATTGCCTCTGATTGCCTCCACTAGTGCTCTGGGCTGCTCCAGGTCACCCAGTTGCTCACTAGACTAGACTGCTGGGTGGTGGCGGTGAGTATGAGACTTTGCTCCACCTCTACCTCTTGGATGTCCTTGTAGCAGAACCACCTCTCTGCGCACACCTCTTCAGCCTGCACCGTCCTCCATGCTGATCGCTAATGCCATGCTGTCTAACAATGACCATTCCTTCATCACAATAGGCGCACACAACAGGTGAATGCAACTAATTTATGACAAGGTGCATCCTCCGCCTGCACAAAGGGGAAACAAAGAAGTCTTTGTAAATGAGCCCCATTGTTTCTGGGCAGCAGATCCCCATAATTTTGCTGGCCGAAAGAATGACCTGATGAATGAGTATTTTCTTTTACACAGAGCAGTTATCCTAAGAATAATCATGCTCAATAATTGCCCCAATCTTTGGTCCATGTAAAGCCTTAAAGGGAACCTGTCATCTCTGAAACATCCCCTGAACTAGAGTAAGCGGTGTATAGTGTAAGTGATGCTGAATCCGATTATGTACGTTCATAGACTTTCAATGAAGTTCATGACGGATCCGTCACATACACACATACAGACATACACACATACAGACATACACATATACAGACATACACATAAACATACACATAAACATACAAATACACATACATACTTACATGCTCCTGGCAGGTCATCATAGCGCAGGAGGAGCAGGACAGGGCACACAAAGGACGATTCCACCCGGCGCCCAGCAGAGGGCGCTGTGGGGAATCGTCCTATGTGCGCGCCATCCTGCTCCTGTACTGTGCTGTGGAGACCTGCCGGGAGCATGTAAGTATGTATGTGTATTTGTATGTGTGTATGTACTGTGTGACATGTGTGGGGCCGGAGCGCGGCTCCGGCCCCACACATGTTCCTGCGGCAGCACGGATCCGGCAGCACCCTTCACCTGCCGGATCCGTGCTGCCGCTAATGTGAAAGAGGCCTACCTGGGGATTCATCTGTACCCCTGTGAGTCAGTTAGAACCTGTTTAAAAGTAAAACTTGATATGATTTGAATCAGGGTTGCAAACTGTCCAGAAATTTCTGAACAGTCTGTAAAAATAGGTGACTTTTTTCCTGTGTCCGTGAAAAAAAATGGTTGTGTCCATGATTTTTTTTGAGGCTGGTGGTACCTGACTAGATTATTTAGGTGGTGACTATCATGATTTTACAGCTCACACTAAATGCTGGTATTGAGTTATTTTCAGTATATTGAGCTGTAGACCTAGTAACATAGTAACATAGTTTATAAGGCCGAAAAAAGACATCTGTCCATCCAGTTCAGCCTGTTTTCCTACAAGTTGATCCAGAGGAAGGCAAAAAACCCTGTGAGGTAGAAGCCAATTGTCCCCACTTTAGGGAAAAAAATTCCTTCCCGACTCCAATCAGGCAATCAGAATTACTCCCTGGATCAACAACCCATCTCTAGTAACTATAACCTGTAATATTATTACCCTCCAGAAATACATCCAGGCCCCTCTTGAACTCTTTTAGTGAACTTACCATCACCACCTCCTCAGGCAGAGAGTTCCATAGTCTCACTGCTCTTACCGTAAAGAATCCTCTTCTATGTTTGTGTACAAACCTTCTTTCCTCCAGACGCAGAGGATGTCCCCTCGTCATAGTCACAGTCCTTGGGATAAATAGATCATGGGAGAAATCTCTGTACTGACCTCTGATATATTTATACATAGTTATTAGATCTCCCCTCACTCGTCTTTTCTCTAAAGTGAATAAGCCTAATTTTGATAATCTTTCTGGGTACTGTAGTCCACCCATTCCAGTTATTACTTTAGTTGCCCTCCTCTGAACCCTCTCCAGCTCTGCTATGTCTGCCTTGTTCACAGGAGCCCAGAACTGTACACAGTACTCCATGTGTGGTTTGACTAGTGATTTGTAAAGTGGTAGGATTATGTTCTCATCACGGGCATCTATGCCTCTTTTGATGCAACCCATTATCTTATTGGCCTTGGCAGCAGCTGTCTGACACTGGTTTCTACAGCTTAGTTTGCTGTTCACTAAGATTCCTAGGTCCTTTTCCATGTCAGAGTTACCTAATATTTTACCATTTAGTATGTACTGGTGACTTGCATTATTCCTTCCCATATGCATAACCTTACATTTGTCAGTGTTAAACCTCATCTGCCACTTCTCTGCCCAAGCCTCCAGTCTATCCAGATCCATCTGTAGCAGTGTACTGTCCTCTTCTGTGTTAATTACTTTACACAGTTTAGTGTCATCTGCAAAAATTGATATTTTACTGTGCAAGCTTTCTACAAGATCATTAATAAATATATTGAAGAGAATAGGGCCCAATACTGACCCCTGTGGTACCCCACTAGTGACAGTGACCCAATCTGAATATGTGCCGTTAATAACCACCCTCTGTTTTCTATCACTGAGCCAGTTACTTACCCACATACAGACATTTTCTCCCAGGCCAAGCATTCTCATTTTATATACTAACCTTTTATGTGGTACCGTGTCAAATGCTTTGGAGAAGTCCAGATATACGACATCCATTGATTCACCGCGGTCCAGTCTAGAACTTACCTCCTCATAGAAACTGATTAAATTGGTTTGACATGACCGATCCCTCATGAAGCCATGCTGATATGGAGTAATTTGCTTATTTTCATTGAGGTACTCCAAGATAGCATCTCTTAGAAAACCCTCAAACAGTTTACCCACGACAGATGTTAAAATTACCGGCCTATAGTTCCCGGGCTCTGTTTTTGGACCCTTTTTGAATACTGGCACCACATTTGCTATGCGCCAATCTTGTGGAACACTCCCTGTCAGTATAGAGTCCTTAAATATCAGAAATAAGGGTCTGGCGATGACATTACTTAATTCTCTTAGGATACGGGGGTATATGCCATCCAGTCCTGGCGATTTGTCTATTTTAATCTTTTTAAGACGCAACTCTACTTCTTCCTGGGTCAGACAGGGCATTTTTAATGGGGAATTTACTTTTATATTCTGCATTTCATCAGTTTATTTTCCTCAGTGAATACAGTGGAGAAAAAGATATTTAGTAGCTTTGCTTTCTCCTCATCGCTCTCTGCAACTCGCCCCTCATTACTCTGTAAGGGGCCGACACCTTCAGGTTTATACTTTTTACCATTTATATAATTAAAGAACATTTTAGGGTTAGTTTTACTCTCTTTGGCGATTAATCTCTCGGTCTCTAGTTTGGCTGTTTTTATTTGTCTTTTACATATTCTATTTGTTTCCTTATAGTTTTTCAATGCTTCCTCGCTTCCCTCCTGTTTTAGTGATTTAAATGCTTTCTTTTTGTCATTTATTGCTTTCTTTATAGTTCTATTTATCCACATTGGTTTTTTCTTGTTCCTTAACCTTTTATTCCCGTAAGGTATGTACCTCTCACAATTAGATAGTAGGATGCTTTTAAAAATCTCCCATTTTGTGGCTGTATTTTTATTTTTGAGGACTTTGTCCCAGTTAGTTAGGCCTATGGCCTCTCTTAGTTGACTAAATTTTGATTTTTTGAAGTTTGGTATTTTTGTTCCTCCCTGACGAAACGCTCTTTTGAATGACAGTTGGAAGGTTATTATGTTATGGTCACTATTTCCCAGGTGTCGCCCGACCTGCACATCTGTTATTCTGTCAGGTCTATTGGTTAATACTAAGTCCAGTATGGCCGTCCCTCTAGTCGGGTCCTGAACCAGTTGGGAAAGGTAATTGTCTTTGGTTATTTCCAAGAACCTGTTTCCTTTATGAGATATACAGGTTTCAGTTTCCGAGTCTATATCTGGGTAGTTGAAATCCCCCATAATAACGACCTCATTATGTTTTGCCGCCTCGTCTATTTAATTTAGAAGTAGATTTTCTATGAGCTCTGGTATACTAGGGGGTTTATAATAAAGTCCTAAGAGTATTTTATTATTGTTTTTGGCTCCATTTATTTCTACCCACCTGTATTACTTATAATCTTCATCATTCATTATGGTTTTCCAATTTGTCCGTAAAAAATATTGGATGTCCGTGATTTTGGGATAAGCTGTCCAGAAAAAAGAAAAATTTTGGTTGGCAACCCTGATTTGAATAGACACACATCTTCCCTAAAAGAAGCACTCAGCTAACAAACAGATGAAAAGCCTGTGCTGGAACCGATGTGCCCCCTAGTGTTTGCTGTGGTGATTTACAGTATAAATTAAATTATTGTTGAGACCCTGAGAATAATTCTGAACTGCAAATATGGAATAAAATAGCTTTCAGTAAATACAAGTGCATCTCAATAAATAAGCATATCATCAAAAGGTCATTGCTAAAGAAGCTGGCTGTTCACAGAGTGCTGTATCAAAGCATATTAATGGAAAGTTGAGTGGAAGAAAAAAGGGTCATAGAAAAAGGTGCACAAGCAACAGGGAGAACCGCAGCCTTGATAGGATTGTTAAGAAAAGGCCTTTCCTAAATTTGGGGGAGATTCACAAGGAGTGGACTGCTGCTGGAGTGGACTGCTGCTTCAAGAGCTACCACACACAGACGTATTCAGGACATGGGCTACAAGTGTCACATTCCATGTATCAAGCCACTCACGACCAATAGACAACGCCAGAAGCGTCTTACCTGGGCCAAGGAGAAAAAGAACTTGACTGTTGCTCAGTGGTCAAAGGTGTTGTTCTCAGATGAAAGTAAATTCTGCATTTTATTTGGAAATCAAGGTCCCAGAGTCTGGAGGAAGAGTGGAGAGGCACTCAATCCAAGCTGCTTGAGGTCTATTGTGAAGTTTCCACAATCAGTGATGGTTTGGGGAGCCATGTCATCTGCTGGTGTTGGTCCACTGTGTTTTATCAAGACCAAAGTCAGTGCAGGCGTCTACCAGGAAATTTGAGAGCACTTCATGCTTCCCTCTGCCGACAAGCTTTTTGGAGATCAAATCTGTATTTTCCAGCAGGACATTGCACCTGTCCACACTGCCAAAAGTACCAATACCTGGTTTAATAACCACAGTATCATTGTGCTTGATTGGCCAGCAAACTCGCCTGACCTTAACCCCATAGAGACTCTATAAGGTATTGTCAAGAGGAAGATGAGAGACACCAGGCTCAACAATGCAGACGGCTGAAGGCTGCTATCAAAGCAATCTGGGCTTCCATAACACCTCTACAGTGCCACAGGCTGATCGCCTCTATGTCACGCTGCATTGATGCAGTCATTCATGCAAAAAGAACCCCGACCAAGTATTGAGTGCATTTACTGGACATACTTTTCATTTGGCCAACATTTCTGTGTTTAAAATTTTAAAATGTAAAAATTACAGTTGGTCTAATATAATATTCTAATTTTCTGAGATAATGACTTTTAGGTGTCCCTTGGCTGTAAGCCATAATCAACATTGACATAAATAAACACTTGACATAGTTCACTCTGTAAAGACTCTATATAATATATGTGTTTCTGTTTTTGAATGGAATTACTACATAAAAAACAACTTTTTGATGATATTCTAATTCATCGAGATGCACTTGTATATTGATTTAATCTCTCTCTACCTGTTTATTTGTTTGGCATGCTGTAAGGGTTTGGAACTATCTACTGAGGAAAACAACTATATCTAGGAAACCCAAGTATGCAGGGCCTGAATAAGGTAGTTCAGCGCTGTAGACAGAGCAGGAAATTGCGTCCCCCTTCACCTGAATCAATTTAAAGTGACCCTACTTACTAATAGAGATATTAAAACACATTTTAAAAAGTAGTCTGGGCAGACCAATGACTTACAGGTGATGTCTCCATGGATTTCAGTTCTTCATCACTTTCCCTTTTATCTCCATTTGGTCCAGACCATCAGGGGCAGACATCTTTGGTCAGTTATGTGCATGGATGACTTTAGCCTAATCCAAAGAGCAGGCACAACAGAAATCCTTGTGAGCTGGACTGGTAACAGGCATATCCAGCTGAGAGGTGCTCACTTAAATAGCTAATACAGCTGTCAGCACCCATTTCCATTAACTAATAGGAGTCCATCACTGGGGGAAGAAGCAGCTTTTGATCCCCATCTCCAGATCAAATCTGCCCAGAAACAGTGGACCAAAACAATGGGGGAAAAACTCCTGCCAAAACTGCAATCCACATCTGTGATGTTACTAATCCCATGTGGCTGCCTCCTTAATGTTCAGGACCCCCCAGTATATAGGACTACCTCTCTTATTTTCATTGCACTCCTGGTTTTGGCTTAAAAAATGTCAACAAAAAGGGCGAACATAAAAATAAAACGCCCCCACCCCCAAACATCAAAAAATGCTCCCTGGCTGTGGGGCATGCTGTCCCTTCAGTTCTTCCTAAAGACTGCTCGAGGCTGTAACTGTAGGTCTCTTTCACACAAGCATGACAGATTAGGTCAGGATGCGTTCAGGAAAACTTGCACCATTTTTCAAGCAAGTTCAGATAGTTATGTCTGCGATTGCATTCAGTTGTTCAGTTTTTTCTGCAAGGGTGCAATGCGTTATGATGCGTTTTTCCACGTGTGATAAAAACAGAAGGTTTACAAACAGCATCTCTTAGCAACCATCAGTGAAAAACGCACTGCATCTGCTCTTTCTTAAGAATGCAATGCGTATTTCACTGAAATACTATTCACTTCTATGGGGCCAGGGCTGCGTGAAAAACGCAGAATATAGAACATGCTGCGTTTTTCACTCAACGCAGAAGTGGTGCGTGAAAAAAAACGCTCATGTACACAGACCCATTGAAATGAATTGGTCAGGATTCAGTGCAGGTGCTACATGTTCACGTCACGCATTGCACCTGCGTGGAAAACTTACTCGTGTGAAAGAGGCCTAGTGTAGCAACTTGAGGCAGAGGCCTGCAATGAGATACATACTGCTTTATATACAGATGGAAATGGACGGCATATTCTAACTTCTGCAGCTGATGATCTTCATTTTGTAGAACATCATGCATCCATCAAAGATCATCAGAACACTCCACCATTCATGTACAGCTGTATATAACATGGCCCTGTGTCTCATCACACTTCTGGTGCAACTTGCTGCGTTATATAAAGATCAAATGGAAATGTATGATGTGTTCTAACTTCCGCTGATCTTCATTTTGGATGCATAGGGCATTCTGCAGCCTGCTGAAACCAGTCCACCATGTAGAAATCTCCAGATGAGAACCCAAATTCAAACAGACCCCAAATCCATACAGACCCTAGCTCAGCCCCCAAATTCATACAGACCCCAGATTAGCCCTCAGATTCATACAGACCCCAGAATAGAACCCAAATCACTTCCCAGATTCACACAAACACCAGACCATCCCCCAAATTCATACAAACCCCAGAAGAGACGTCAAATTAGCCCCCAAATTCATACAGACCCCAGATTAGCCCCAGATTCATACAGACCCCAGAATAGAACCCAAACCACTTCCCAAATTCACACAAACACCAGACCATCCCCCAAATTCATACAAACCCCAGATGAGAAGTCAAATTAGCCCCCAAATTCACACAGACCTCAGATCAGCCTCCAAATTCATACAGATCCCAGATTAGACCCCAAGTTCATACATACCCCATATTAGAAACCAAATCACTTTCCAAATTCACACAAACCCCAGAACAGCTTCCAAATTCATACAAACGCCAGATTAGACCCCCATATTCATACAGACCCATATTAGAACCTTAGAAACCAAATCACTTCACAAATTCTCACAAACCCCAGATCAGCCCAAAATTTCATACAGCTGCAAGATTAGACCCCAAGTCAGCCATCAAATTCATGCAGACCTCTGATCAGATGAGAACACAAAATTAATACAGAACCCCACGCCACAGCTCAGAATTACTACCGACTGCCAGGCTAGATTCCAGAAATAATACAGACCCTCAGATCAGACCCCAGAAATAATCCAGAACCCCAGAATTAATACAGACCCCTGGATCAGCCCCCAAATTTATACAGACCCCAGATCAGGCACCACATTTATGCATACCCTAGATCTGACCCCAAATTCATTCAGACCTCAGATCAGACCCCAAGTTAATTCAGACCTCAAATTTGGCACCAAGTTCATTCAGACCCTAGATCTGACCCGAAGTTCATTAATTCCAAGTTTATTCTGACCCAGATCTCACCCCAAATTCATTTCGACCCCTGTGCTCTTATAACTCCCACTCAGCCTTTCCCTGAAGGCAGACATCAGACCAGATTTTTTTAAAAATCCTACGCAAAAAATAAAGTCACCAAAGCTCAAATAAATAAATATACATTTTATTGAAATATAACAAAATAAAAATATTTTTTTTTAAAATGGAAGAATCATTACAACAGAAAAACTTTTTCCTGAGGGCTAGTAACAAACAATCGAAGGCACATGTAGAATAAAATTTATAGTGACTGGATGTTGAAACAGTCAAGAGGCTATAAAAATAGCTAAACCAAGATATATTTGGGGACTGTCATGAAAAAACATCTAGACCAAAGTATAACACCAAAGGGTCAATCATCCCCCCAACATAACAGTAATAATAAGTAACAACAAGGGGGAAGGTGTCTTCTGAGGTGAAGTTTGGTTATGGGTAAGGTAACACATGGCACTTGTTCCCATTTATTGGTATTGCAGTGCGCATCATTGTATACATTAATTGTTGTTACTGATTATTATTAGAGATGAGCGAGTAGTGTTCGATCGAGCTGGTATTCGATCGAATACTACGATATTCGGCGTACTCGATTTAATTCGAGTATAACGGCGATGGCGCACCTAGAATTCGTTTCCCCTCCCACCTTCCCTGGCGCTCTTTTTCCACCAATCACCATGCAGGGGGGGTATGACAGGCACGCTGAGCACGCTGGCAGCGCGAAAACGGCGTCTACATGCATTGGCTGGAAAAACCATGTGACCTCGAATATTAAAAACTCAGCTCTTCCTGCTCGTACGCATATGCTGCGTGAACTTAGTCAGGGACAGAGGCTGGAGAAGGGACAGACAGATTTTAGCTGTTGGACAGGCAGGAGCGTGATTAAAAGCCCTTATCAGGGCTACTACAGTGGACTTCAGTGATAGCTTACTACAATATAGACTTTACAGAGAACGGCTGCTGTATTCAGGGATAGCTGCTGGAGTAGGGACAGAGAGAGGCATTAGTGGTGTATTAGGTGCTCTGCTACATACCAAACTATATTTGGCACTACTGCTGTGTACCTTGAAAAATACAATATATAGGCCTTATAACTGGCAACTGTACTGTGCGTTCTCTTGCAAAGTAATTTCTCATAACTGGTGTTCATACACACCGTCTGATCACTTAGTACACAGCTGTGTACCTTGAAAAATACAATATATAGGCCTTATAACTGGCAACTGTACTGTGCGTTCTCTTGCAAAGTAATTTCTCATAACTGTTGTTCATACACACCGTCTGATCACTTAGTACACGGCTGTGTACCTTGAAAAATACAATATATAGGCCTTAACTGGCAACTGTACTGTGCGTTCTCTTGCAAAGTAATTTCTCATAACTGGTGTTCATACACACCGTCTGATCACTTAGTACACGGCTGTGTACCTTGAAAAATACAATATATAGGCCTTATAACTGGCAACTGTACTGTGTGTTCTCTTGCAAAGTAATTTCTCATAACTGTTGTTCATACACACCGTGTGATCACTTAGTACACGGCTGTGTACCTTGAAAAATACAATATATAGGCCTTAACTGGCAACTGTACTGTGCGTTCTCTTGCAAAGTAATTTCTCATAACTGGTGTTCATACACACCGTCTGATCACTTAGTACACGGCTGTGTACCTTGAATAATACAATATATAGGCCTTAACTGGCAACTGTACTGTGCGTTCTCTTGCAAAGTAATTTCTCATACCTGGTGTTCATACACACCGTCTGATCACTTAGTACACGGCTGTGTACCTTGAAAAATACAATATATAGGCCTTATAACTGGCAACTGTACTGTGTGTTCTCTTGCAAAGTAATTTCTCATAACTGTTGTTCATACACACCGTCTGATCACTTAGTACACGGCTGTGTACCTTGAAAAATACAATATATAGGCCTTAACTGGCAACTGTACTGTGCGTTCTCTTGCAAAGTAATTTCTCATAACTGTTGTTCATACACACCGTCTGATCACTTAGTACACGGCTGTGTACCTTGAAAAATACAATATATAGGCCTTATAACTGGCAACTGTACTGTGCGTTCTCTTGCAAAGTAATTTCTCATAATTGTTGTTCATACACACCGTCTGATCACTTAGTACACGGCTGTGTACCTTGAAAAATACAATATATAGGCCTTATAACTGGCAACTGTACTGTGTGTTCTCTTGCAAAGTAATTTCTCATAACTGTTGTTCATACACACCGTCTGATCACTTAGTACACGGCTGTGTACCTTGAAAAATACAATATATAGGCCTTAACTGGCAACTGTACTGTGCGTTCTCTTGCAAAGTAATTTCTCATAACTGGTGTT
Organism: Rhinella marina; assembly: GCA_900303285.1. Classification (NCBI taxonomy): domain Eukaryota; kingdom Metazoa; phylum Chordata; class Amphibia; order Anura; family Bufonidae; genus Rhinella; species Rhinella marina. The sequence continues at coordinate 362,668 of ONZH01024648.1, forward strand.
CATACACACCGTCTGATCACTTAGTACACGGCTGTGTACCTTGAAATATACAATATATAGGCCTTACAATTGCCAACTGTACTGTGCGTTCTCTTGCAAAGTAATTTCTCATACCTGGTGTTCATACACACCGTCTGATCACTTAGTACACGGCTGTGTACCTTGAAATATACAATATATAGGCCTTACAATTGCCAACTGTACTGTGCGTTCTCTTGCAAAGTAATTTCTCATAACTGTTGTTCATACACACCGTCTGATCACTTAGTACACGGCTGTGTACCTTGAAAAATACAATATATAGGCCTTATAACTGGCAACTGTACTGTGTGTTCTCTTGCAAAGTAATTTCTCATAACTGTTGTTCATACACACCGTCTGATCACTTAGTACACGGCTGTGTACCTTGAAAAATACAATATATAGGCCTTAACTGGCAACTGTACTGTGCGTTCTCTTGCAAACTAATTTCACGGCTGTGAAGGCAAAATATTGTAAAAAAAAAAAAAATGCGGCGGGGGGCTAGCGGAATAGGACGTGGACGAGGACGGGGGCGCGGAAATGCTGTTGGGGGCCTTGTTGAAGCCAGTGGGGATACAATGCGTGCTGGTGAGGGTCAGCCAGGATCCCGCTCATCCAGAATCCCTGCCTTTATGGGACAGTTAAGCAGGGGGCGGGTTACACCGCTGTTGAGGCCTGAGCAGGTTGAACAGGTGGTGCAATGGATAGCCGATAGCGCTTCCACACAGTTGTCCACCAGCCAGTCATCCACACAGTCTCACTCTGACCCTCCTTCCTCCACACCTGGCCAACAGAGTCATCCCACCCTTGACCCCTCCCAGGAGCTCTTTTCGGGTCCTTTTTCAGATGTGCCGGAAGAATCCCAGGAGCTAGGAGAGGAATTTGTTTGTAGTGATGCCCAAACCCTTGAGTTTTCGCCATCTCCTGCTGATGTGGACCCTGAACCAGCATCTGTTATCATGAGCGATGATGATGATGAGACGCAGTTGCCATCAAGGGAGGCTGTTGGAATGTCCAGTGGGCAGCAGGAGGAGCAGAGTGAGGAAGTGGAAGAGGAGGTGGTGGATGACGAAATGACCGACCCCACTTGGCCAGGGGTGATGTCCAGCGAGGAAAGTAGTGGAGAGGTGGTGGTCTGCGCAGCACCGAAAAAGGCAGCAAGAGGCAGAGGGATGTCCAGAGGCAGAGGGATGTCCACAGGCAGAGGGATGTCCAGAGGCAGAGGACAGTCCAGACAAAGTAGTGAGGCCACAGCCAGCACGGCCGAAGCTGTTCCCGGCAGCGGGCAGTCGCGCGAAGCTCCCCCATCGAGGCCTCGTACTTCTGTGGTGTGGAGATTTTTTAATGTTTGTGCGGATGACAAACTGAGCGCGGTTTGCACACTCTGCCACTCAAAACTGAGTAGGGGCTCTGAGAAGAGCAATCTGACCACCTCAGGCATGCGGCGTCACTTGGAAGTCAAGCACTGGGCTGAGTGGGAGAGAGCAAACGCAATACAAACTGCGCCCGGTCCTGCTGCCACTGCCTCTTCCCCTTTGTTGTGTGCTGCCACTGCGGTCCAGACCTCCAGCCAGGACACCTCCACATCTGCCTCTGCCTCGGCTACTTTGGGGCCTTCTCCTTCAGCCTCCCCTTCCCCCGCCTCTTCGCCTGCACCCTCACACTCCTCGTCCCAACAACTGTCCATCTCGCAGGCGTTCGACCGCAGGCGGAAGTACGCCTCGAGTCACCCCCAAGCCCAAGCCTTAAACTGCCACATCTCCAAACTGCTGGCCCTGGAGATGTTGCCGTTTAGGCTTGTGGAGACGCAGGCCTTCCGCGACCTGATGGCGGCTGCCGCACCTCGCTATTCCGTCCCCAGCCGCCACTACTTTTCCCGGAGTGCCGTCCCCGCCCTGCACCAGCACGTGTCACGTAACATCAGGCGGGCCCTGAGGTACGCAGTCAGCGCAAAGGTCCACTTGACCACCGACTCGTGGACAAGCGCTTGCGGCCAGGGACGCTACATCTCTTTGACGGCACACTGGGTGAATGTAGTGGAAGCGGGGACGGGGTCGCAAACAGAGACGGCCTACCTACCACCCCCGCCCAAGATTGCCAGCATGGGTTCTGATAAACCCCCCTCCTCCTCCTCCTCCTCCTCCTCCTCCTCCTTAACCGCCGTAGAATTGCTCCGTAAATAAGAAAAATGTATATATTTATGGCTCACCTCTTGGGCCTCCACATAATTTTTAACAGGTCTCACCTCTTGGGCCTCCACAAAATGTTTAAGAGGTCTCACCTCTTGGGCCTCCACATAATTTTTAACAGGTCTCACCTCTTGGGCCTCCACAAAATGTTTAACAGGTCTCACCTCTTGGGCCTCCACAAAATGTTTAAGAGGTCTCACCTCTTGGGCCTCCACAAAATGTTTAACAGGTCTCACCTCTTGGGCCTCCACATAATTTTTCACATGTCTCACCTCTTGGGCCTGCACAAAATGTTTAAGAGGTCTCACCTATTGGGCCTCCACATAATTTTTAACAGGTCTCACCTCTTGGGCCTCCACAAAATGTTTAACAGGTCTCACCTCTTGGGCCTCCACAAAATGTTTAACAGGTCTCACCTCTTGGGCCTCCACAAAATGTTTAACAGGTCTCACCTCTTGGGCCTCCACATTATTTTTAACAGGTCTCAACTTTTGGGCCTCCACAAAAGGTTTAAGAGGTTAACAGTGGAAAGCAGCCAAAAGTGAAGTGCCATCTGTATGAAGTGCCATTTCCTCCTCCACCTCCTCCTCCTCCTCCTTAACCGCCGTAGAATTGCTCCGTAAATAAGAAAAATGTATATATTTATGGCTCACCTCTTGGGCCTCCACATAATTTTTAACAGGTCTCACCTCTTGGGCCTCCACAAAAGGTTTAAGAGGTTAACAGTGGAAAGCAGCCAAAAGTGAAGTGCCATCTGTATGAAGTGCCATTTCCTCCTCCACCTCCTCCTCCTCAACCGCCGTAGAATTGCTCCGTAAATAAGAAAAATGTATATATTTATTGCTCACCTCTTGGGCCTCCACATAACTTTTTAACAGGTCTCACCTCTTGGGCCTCCACAAAAGGTTTAACAGGTCTCACCTCTTGGGCCTCCACATAATTTTTAACAGGTCTCACCTCTTGGGCCTCCACATAATTTTTAACACGTCTCTCCTCTTGGGCCTCCACATAATTTTTAATACGTCTCACCTCTTGGGCCTCCACATAATTTTTAAGAGGTCTCACCTCTTGGGCCTACACAAAATGTTTAAGAGGTGTCACCTCTTGGGCCTCCACATAATTTTTAAGAGGTCTCACCTCTTGGGCCTCCACATAATTTTTAAGAGGTCTCACCTCTTGGGCCTGTACAAAATGTTTAAGAGGTCTCACCTCTTGGGCCTCCACAAAATGTTTAAGCGGTCTCACCTCTTGGGCCTCCACATAATTTTTAAGAGGTCTCACCTCTTGGGCCTCCACATAATTTTTAAGAGGTCTCACCTCTTGGGGCTCTACAAAATGTTTAAGAGGTCTCACCTCTTTAGCCTCCACACAATTTTTAAGACGTCTCACCTCTTGGGCCTCCACAAAATTTTCCATGAGCCTCTGGCCAGCCCACGGCCTCTTCCTGCCTTTTGCGGTCCTATGCATCCCTCAACATCCCCACTGCTTTACCTGCTAGACATGACACTGGGCCAGGTCGGGTCACTGACATCTCAAGCGCCAACAATTTGGGCATTTTAAGGCTTCTGCATGTGTTTTTGAGTTGTTTTTACATTTTAAAGAAGACATGTCTGACCACATCTCACACACACACACAATGACAATTAGGGGTGGGGTCTATTTGCTTTCCCCCTTGCCTATGCCATCTGTGGTTGTCATAGGCAACGTGATTTTAAGGGGTGCAGAATTTTATCTTCTTTTTTGTCTAGTTTGGCTTGGGGTCCATGGCAATGTTGAGGAAAGAAGGTTTCCTTGTATGGTCTCACTTTACAGAGAGGTTATATTGTGTTTGGAGTGTATTGTTGAGAGGCTGTGATAGTGGCGTAATAGTGCGACTTGGGCGCGTTATATGCACCCAGACATGCTTCCCCTGCTGTCCTAGTTGCATTCCAGCAGTGTTGGCATCCTTTTCTGAGGTTCCAGGGTGGACTTGGTGACCTCCAAGTGGTCGAATTGAGATTTCCAAGTGGCGAGCATTTTTTCCCCATAGACTTTAATGGGATTCGATATCTGGTCGAATAGTCGAATTTCGCGGTCTATTCGAATCGAATTTCGAAATTTCGAATATTTCACTACTCGCTCATCTCTAATTATTATTGCATTAATAAACCTGCTATTTTGATCCGGAAATCATCTGCCTTATTCCTAACTGCTTAAATGTTAACTCATAATGTTATTTCATGATTTATTTGATAACTTGAATAATATTTTATGATTTGATTTTGATGGTTCTTTGTGCCAATATATAAAAGAAAGAGTAGTTAGAGTTATGTGTATAGAAATCCACAAAAAAGTCAATTTTTCATATAATAGATTGTGAGTTTTTTCTCTTTCACTATCTTCTGTAATGGTTGTGTGGCATAGCTTTGTCTGTGTACTACAACATGGATTGTATTAGACTAGATGGGATTTATGATCCCTGCCCGTAAATAATCCAGTAACAAGTAACAAGCATCCTATAAAATAAGAACTCCTCAAGCTCCTAGTCTGTGTATAACCAACTATACAAGGGATTGAGTGTGCAATAGCGAGAAACAGAGCTATGATATGTAAAATAGGGGCGCCCTCTACTGCATGTTTTATGTAATGAGCACAATACATGATAAAGTCTGGTACACAGTTTTTTAATTCTAAATAATAATTTCTAAATAATAATATTAATAATAATAATTATTATTATTACTGTATAATATCTATTAGGTGAAACAATCAGGCTAAAATGAAACAGGTTAAACTGAAACAGTTGACCCTTTTCTCCAACTTCTTCATCAGAAAGGTACCATACACTATCAGCAGACAAAAAATATGTAGGGGTCATTTATCAAACTGGTGTAAAGTAGAAGTGGCTTAGTTGCCCACAGCAACCAATCAGAATCCATTTTTCATTTTCAGATTTCTCCTTTCATTTTCCAAAGGAGCTGTAAAAAATGAAAAATGGATTCTGATTGGTTGCTGTGGGCAACTAAGCCAGTTCCACTTTACACCAGTTTGATAAATTACCCCGGTAATGTCTGTTGCCAATAATAGCTATAATAGGACACTTCAATTTATACTGATTTTCTTTTAGAATGGATGTGCACCTAAATAAAGGCCATATACCAATAATTATAAGGGAAAGTGATCAGTCAAGTTTGAATTAAGTTTTACCAATTTTACCTGCAGTGGCCACTTTTGCAAAAGTGAGGCCAGCCATATTGGTCGTCACTTTTGAATAATTTTCCTATGAAGTCCTAGAACAAGATGTCCATCCCAAGCTGTCCTCCCATCACTCATCTCATTTTTTGATCAGCTGCAATCCAGCTTCAGACCCAATCATTCCACTGAAACTGTCCTAACCAAAGTCTGCTTCAACTTCCAAAGCTAAACTTCATTACTCTGTATTGCTCCTCCTTGACCTGTCCTCTGCCTTTGATACTGTTGTTCACTCTCTGCTGTTACAAACCCTTTCTTCCGTTGGCATCAAAGAACTGACTCTCTCTTGGTACCTTATCAACAGAAACTTCAGTGTTTCCCATTCATTCACCACCTTCTCATCACGCCCTCTCACTGTTGGTGTCCCTCAAAGCTCTGTCCTGGGTACCCTACTTTTCTCCATTTATACATTTGGCCTGGTGCAGCTCATAGAGTCCCATGGCTTCCAATATGAGCTCTATGCTGATGACACTCAAATCTACCTCTCTAGTAGTGTTCAGCAAACTTCATGTTTTGAAGTTCGGGTTCGGTATAAGAACATTTCTCGTATTCGTCCTTTCCTCATCCTGAGTCAACTAAAATGCAAGTGCATGCCCTTGTCATCTCCCGCCTGGACTAGTGCAACATTCTCCTCTATGACCTCCCATCTAGCACTCTTGCTCCCCTCCAATCTATTTTTAATTCTGCTGCCCGGTTAATCCACCTTTACCATCATTTCTCCTCTGCCTCACCCTGTGCCCATGCCTTCACTGGCTCCCCATTGCCCAGCGAATTCAGTTTAAAGGGAATCTGTCAGCTTTGAAACACCCTCCAAACTAGAGTAAGCGGTGTATAGTGTAAGTGACGTCGAGTCTAGTTATGTAATTTTTATTTTCATACTCACTTGCATTCTGACTCTCACAAACCAGCAGTAAAATGCACTCAGTGGACTCCAGTGCTTATGCACATTCAAAGAAGAGTCCTCTCAATGTATTTTTATATTTTTTTCCGGTATTGAGTTCCGTCATAGGGGCTCAATACCGGAATAAAACTCTTCAGTTTTGCCCCCATTCATTGTCAATGGGGACAAAACTGAACTGAAGACAACGGAATGCTCCTAAAAGCATTCCATTCCGTCTCCAGAACGGAAGAACGGAGAGCAAACCACAACATGCTGCGATTTGCTCTCCGTCCTGGGCATCCGCACCAAGACAGATCCGTCCCCATTGACTTGCATTGGGGGTCATGACGGATCCGTCCACAGTACACCACACATGACAGACACATACACACAGACATACTTACATGCTCCCAGCAGCTCCGCACATCGTACAGAGGGCGCTGTGAGGAATCTTCCTATGTGCGCACCGTCCTCCTGTGCTGTGCGGAGCATGCTGGGAGCATGTAAGTATGTCTGTGTATGTGTATGTCTGTGTGTGTGTGTGTGTATGTGTGTGTGTGTATGTGTGTGTGTATGTGACATGTGTGGGGCCGGAGCGCTGCTCCGCCTCCTCACGTGTACTTGTGGCAGCACGGATCTGACAGATTCCCTTTAAAATACTAAAAACTACATATAAAGCCGTCCACAACCAATCCTACTTATATCTCTGACCTGCTTTCTCGTTACATCCTCACATATAATATCCGCTCCTCAGAGGACCTACTTCTCTGTTCTCCTCTTATCTGTTCTTCATATAATTGACTACAGACTCTTCCCCAAACATCCAATCCTTTAAAACTAACCTGAAAACTCACCTCCTAAGGCTTACAGTCTGTTTAGAAAGGATCGCCAAAACCGTAGAGCGGGAGAGGTCTGCCTTTATGTAAAGTCCTGTCTAAAGCCCACACTCCGGGAACATATAAGTGAGGGACATGAAGATGTGGAGTCACTGTGGGTAGGAATAAATGGAGCCAAAAACAATAATAAAATACTAATAGGAGTTTATTATAAACCACCCAATATACCAGAGTCCACAGCAGGGACGTTGCTAGGGTCTCAAAACATCCGGGGCCCAAGCCCCGATGAATATGGCCCAGTTCCTTAAGGCTACTTTCACAGTAGCGCTAGCCTTCTCTGGCAGGCTGTTCCAGTGTGGAAACAGCCTGCCGGATCCGTGCTACCACTAGTGTACCATGCCACCGGAAGTCCATTCTGGTCCCATTCACTATAATGGGGGCGGGCCAGAGGTCTGGCCGCAGCACCACAAACATACCGAGAAGCGGCTGGAATAAAACTGCAGCGTGCAGCACCTACGGCCGACCCCCATTATAGTTAGTGGGGCCGGAGCGGACTTCTGGCGGCACCGTGGGATAGCGTCAGCACGGATCCTGCTACCGCAAGTGTGAAAGTAGCCATATGTTGTGGTTATTTTCTGCTCTGAAACAGACACAATAAGTGGATTTTAAATCTATAGCATATACACTTTTTGTAGTGGAAAATGCACAGATTTGTTGTAAAGTGAATGGGAAAGAAGGCATCCACAAATCTTATTGTGGATTTTGTTGTGGATTACCTGTGAATCACAGCAAACTCCACAAGTGCAGACAATGGGGGAAAAAAAGTATACTCATCTTACCAATCCTCTAGTGGCCCCTGGTCAATGCTTTCCTGCTCCCCTGCCAGTTTCTATATATTGGCATCAAGTCATGACCTGTCATTCCAATCACAGGCTTCAGCAGTCACTTATGTTGAGACAACATGTTGTCGCTGAAGGTCGGAGACCAGGCTGGCCAGGGCATTGGTAAGGGGAGGTTTTTTTTTCGTCTGACTACAGGTCTACTGATCAGAACTCACAGTATCAGGGATCTATGATGCCATATGATTTGGTCAGCTAACAGAATCAGAGCAGATCCATTCACATAGGTATTAGGGCTCATGCACACATTCATGTGAATGGGTCCACGATCCGCATGCGGTGGCCTCACGGTCAGTGCCCGTGCGTTGCGGACCGCAGTTTGCGGCCCGCAGCACGGGCGCGGCCGGCATACGTTCGTGTGCATGAGGCCTTAATCTGCCTTTGTAAATGTGCTGCAGATCACCTTGTTCATAGGGTGAATTTATCTTTCATGTTATGCTAGTTCACATGTATTAAGAAATCTGGCAGCCTGTTATCGTAGGCTCTTCTGGCATAAATTCCGGCTGTCGGCTGGACAAAAATTGCATGCAGCAGTATTTTGTCTGGGCAAAAGCCAGCATTTTATGCTGAAAAACTGTCCAGATCCTCTTTGGGTCCCATTATAGTCAATGGGGATCTGACAATGCTGTATAAGGTGAACTTGGGGAAAGAGTTCCAGGAAAGAATGGCCTGCCAGATTTCAAAATGGCAGTGTGAACATAGCCTTAATCGTTGTTTCTAAAGAACAGTCTGTGCAGTCTAAACAGCACTCTGCTGCACAGAAAAAATACAGCTGTATGAGGACAAGCAGCGGCAGTAGCCATTGCTTATCCTTGTACATTGGAGGTGATCGCTGCCTGTAAATGTAGTTCTTCACCTCCACTAACAAGCAGACAGTTATCAGGCAGGAACTGTTCCTTCCCGATAATTGTATGCTGAGTTGTTGAGGGACACAAAATGCACCTTTACGTTTTTATTTTTAAATACAGCGGATGCTGTTGATTTCCCTGGCGCATATCTAGCTGTCCTAATTGGACCTACAATACTCACCCCTTATCTCCAGCGACATTTTTGTTGCAAAATAAAAATACTAACCTTGCATCTACTAACAAAGTTCGGAGTCTTCATTATATATGTTAGGGCTCATGCACACAGCCGTTGAATTGGTCTGCAATCCCGGAGATGCGGAACGGAGGAAGGGATCGAACACCACAAAAGCACTATGGAGTGCATGCACTTCTTTTTTTCCGGTGCGGACCGTGGGATGCGGATCGCGGGCCCCATTCAAGTGAATGGGTTCACGATCCGAATGCGGCGGTCCCAGTGTCAGTGCCCATGCATTGTGGACCGCAAATTGCGGTCCACAGCACGGGCACTGACCACACAAGTTCGTGTGCATGAGCCCTTAAGGAAAGCCAACCACCTGCAATAAGCATGCTGCCACCACACAGCCAGATGAGTAGCATTTATCGTCACCTACTGTGTTCTGTGTAAGCTCTTGCGGGCAGGATCCTCTCCTCCTCTCTACCAGTCTGTTAATAGCTTCTTGTTTATTGTACTTTTATATTATGTATAATGGAATTATTGGTGCTTTCAAATGAATAATAATAAGATAATAATAAAGTAGTTTTGTGAGCATTATATATTAGTATCAAAGTGACACTGTCATTGTGTAAACATGGCCACTGCAACTGAATATATGCATGCAGTACAATATTTGAATATAGTCTTTTTACAATGGTCACTAAGGGACATTAGGTTGGACCTCCACCTTTTTGCAGTGGCTTGGTCTAAGCGGAGCTTAGCTCTCACATGAAAGCCAGGCTCCTGCCCTATCATCCCTGATTTAACTCCTTTGTTGCCGTGTTCAATAGTGACCGCAGCATCACTGGGGATAAATGTTTTTATGTAAAAAGCAATTTGACACATAAAAATAAATAAAAGAATAAAAAATAAACATATTAGGTATCACTGCATCCAAAAATGTATGAACTATTAAAATATAAAAATAATTTTCGTGAGTGGTGTAAGGCGTAACGGAAGAAAAATTAAAAAACATACCATTCACCATTTTTTAGTCATCTTGTCCGCACAAAAAATTGAATGACAGTGATCAAAAAGTCTTACATACCACAAAAATGGTACCGATAAAAACTACAGTTTGGTATCGCCGTTATTGTATTTACCCGCAGAATAAGGACATCATGTCATTTTTAGTGCATTGTTAGAGAAAATGTCAAAACCCAAAAAACCTTATAGGAATTTTGTTTTTTATTCCATTTCACTCCACAAAGAATTTTTTTCCCATTTTCCAATACAAGACATGGTAAACTAAAAATTATGCCATTAAAAATACAATTTGTCCCTCAAACAACAAGCCTTAAAAAAGTTATGGCTTTTGGAATGTGGGGAGGAAAAACATAAAAAGGCAAAAATGAAGATGTGCTTGGTCTTGAAGAAGTAAAATTAAAAAAATCTCGAAGTTAAAAATACACCTTTCCTCCATTAAGAAAAAATGCAAAAAAAAAATTGCCTCCACATATTTGGTATCACTGCATCCGTAACGTCTTGTACTATACAATTATCATCTAATTTATCTTGTATGGTAAATGATGTAAAAAAAGAAGGAAAAACAATGCCAGAGTTGCTGTTTTTTGTTTATTTGCCACCAATAATAAAAAGCTGTCCAACAAAAATCAAGCCCTCGCACAGCTCTTTGTAAAGAAAAATAAAACAGTTTGCGGTGATGCAAAAACATTTTCTTTAAAAAAATAAATGGGGTTTTATTGTGCAAAAGTAGTAAATGTAAAAAATATGCATTTGGTATAATCATACAGACCCAGCATCAGAGTTTCTAGCAGGCTCAAGTCTACCACAGTGAACAAACAGCTCCCTTGATCTCAGCACGGGGAAGCTATTTGGGCCTGGGAGCGTTGTGATTCTCAGATGCCTCTTAAAGGGGTATTCCAGTAAAGTAATTTTTTAAAAACTGCATTAAGGCTGCAACCTGTGACCCAACCAGAATCCATACCTACACATATAGCCAGAGCTTCAATTTACCCTGCAATCCATTTTTCTAGCTCCTATGTGAGCCTGCAACACACTGAGAGTATCATGGAGCCTGATCTTCCCTCACAAAGCTACAATCCCCACAATCCCTAGCTTTCCTGCTGTTGATGTTTACTGATTGGCTACCTGATATACCAGTCTGGTCACGCCCCACTACTCAGTAATCAGCAGCACACTAACAATCCCTTTGTTTCACAAGACATTTAGCTAGAGAATAGATAGCAACACACTGAGCATGCTCGACCTAACAAAGGCTCATAACTACAGGTCGATGCCATGGTAATTTATGAGGAAACACAGTGGGTATGAGAGGAAGAAAACATCTTTTATTGCTACTTTACGGTAAATATGTGAAATTTACATTATATTAGGTAATTATTGATGATGAATTAGTCTAAAATATGAGTTATATTTATGGAATACCCCTTTAAATTTCTGTGAGAATCCAAAAGTAAACCATGCACATTCATTACCTGATTGTGTTCAATGCCCATCCTGGCAATGTGTTTCCTACTACTTCTTCTGTATATTTGGGTAGTTCTAGCATGGCTGATTAGCTGGTAGTTAGTTGTTGCCTTCTACTAGCCATTAGGAATTGGCTTACATTGTTGTATTGGGGATCTTGTCCCTTTATATTTTTATTATACATAATACACCTGTGTTATGTAGGCATGATGGACGATACGCTTATGAGGTCATTATTGTGTGGAAACTATGGGAAGAATTTATCAAGCCCTGCACTCCCAAATTCTGGCTTAAAAAAGTTTCGAACCAGGACTTTTTGAGCCAAATTTAACAAGTAATATATTGGGTAGGGTTGCACTGGGTATCGAATTCTCGATACCCAATCTATACTTTTGTCCCGGTATCGATACGATACCAGGATTTGCCTGTCACCGATACTAGGCCGTGCTACTGCGCAGTCTAGTATCAGAGAACATGGAGCGCGCTGCTCTCAGCGCACTCCAAGTTCCCTCAGCAGCACAGGGGAGAAGGAAGCTCTCCCTCCCCCCTGTGCTGCCACTGACACCAATGAGAGGAGGGGGGGCAGAGAAGGGGAGGGGCTGTGCCTGCTGCGCCACCAATGAACATTACTATCATTTAATACAGGTGCGGGTGCCGGCACAGAATCACATAGCCGGCACTTGACCTGTAAGAAAGAGAGCTGCGATCAGCGGTAGTTAAACCCTCAGATGCGGCACCTGAGGGGTTAACTGCAGCGTATCTCAGCTCCCTATCATACAGGTCGGGTGCCGGCTATGTGATTCTGCCCGCTCCTGTACTTGTATTAAATGATAGTAATGTTCATTGGTGGCGCAGTGCGCCCCCCTCCCCCAACTCCCCAGTATTAAATCATTGGTGGCAGTGGCCACAGGCGCCCCCTTCCCCTCTTCATTGGTGGTGCAGTGGTAGATTCCGATCAGAGCCCCAGCAGTGTAATCGCGGGGCTCCGATCGATTACCATGGCAACCAGGATGCTACTAAAGCCCTGGCTACCATGGTAAGCTCCCTGCTACCCTATGCACAAAGCATAGGGCAGCAGGGAGAGTGTAAGTCCTATGCACCCTAATAGAGCTCTATTAGGGTGCATAGGACAAGTGTTTTAGCCCCTAAGGGGGCTAATAGGAAATAAAAAGTTAAAAAAAACTCCAGAATATTAAGTTAAAATTCCCCCGTCCCAATTTTACATAAAAAATATATAAACAATAAATAAATAAACATATTAATTATCGCCACGTCCGAAAAGTCCAAAGTATTAAAATATTAAAAAATATCTCCTATGCGGTGAACGCCGTAAAGGAAAAAATAAATAAATAAAAACCGCACGATTCGCCATTTTTTAGTCACCTTGTCCCTCCCCCAAAAAATAGGATAGGACTGTTCTATTATGGGCTGGACGTTTTATAAAATGCGGAATGCACACAGCTTTTTTTGGTGTTTTTTATTTTTTTCATGTGGTATCCAATGGTATCGAGTATTGCAATACTTTTTTATGGTATCGAAATTGAATCAAAATTTTGATATCGTGGCAACCCTAATATTGGGCACAAGTACGCCAATGCAGAATCAAGAAAAAAAACTGACTTGAAATATCACCCTCATGATAAACTCTCCCCATTGATTTGCATATGGGATCTGAGGCAGGGACTAACGTGTAAGGAAGATGGCTCGCACTGTAGCAGATAGGAATGGTAATTTGCATGGCACTAATATGGTTTGCTATTAGAGATGAGCGAGCATACTCGTCCGAGCTTGGTGCTCGTTCGAGTATTACGGTACTTGTAAGTGCTCGCTGCTCGGACGAGTATCTCGCCATGCTCGAGGAAATGGCAACTTCCGCATTGTGCATTTTTGGCGCCTATAAACTCAGCCAATCACAAGCCAGGAGACTCTGCGGTACACCCAGCATCACGTGGGGCTCTTACATGTCGATAGCAGGGGTTGGCTGGCCTGATCAGGTGACCCTGGAATATACTAGTGACTGCCCGCGGTGCTCGGCTCAGATGCTGTCTGGATGTCGTTAGGGATAGAGCTGCTACGTTTCAGGGAGAGTGTTAGGGCCTGGATTTAGTTCTTTGTTAGGCAGGAGTGATCTCAAAAGAACCCAACAGCCCTTCTAAGGGCTACAAGACATTTTTTTTGTCTCCTGGCTTGGCTGGCTGGCTGGCTGGCACTAGTAGTGCAGCTATCGCCATATATAACCCTTTTTTTTTATTGTTATATCTCAGTGATACAAATCCATTTCACACAGCTGCGTGGAACCATTCTGTGTGTCACAGTTTAGCTGTCCACTCACTACAATCCGTATTTTCTGTCCAGGTGACACTTTCTGTACGTCACTTAATCCAACAAGGTCTTTTGCTCTCACGTATACAGCTAGATCACAAAAATCTATGTGCGACATTTGTCTGGGTCGCAGTCAAAATAGCCACCGTCAGCAGGGTGTGAGTTAGCTCTACGATAGTTTCTGCACGTAACGTTCCAAAAAAACAAAACTAAAAAAAATATATAAAAAAAAATACATAAAAAAAATAGTTTCTTTGTTGTTTTAGCTCAGTGATACGAATCCATTTCACACAGCTGCGTGGAACCATTCTGTGTGTCACAGTTCAGCTGTCCACTCACTACAATCCGTATTTTCTGTCCAGTTGACACATTCTGCACGTCACTTAATTAAACCAGACTGAACAAGTTTGTGGGTTTCAGTACAGCAGGCCTATTTATTTTATTTTTTTTATATAATACACTTATATACAGAAAATGTTGAACCCCAGGGCTAAGGGTCGAGGACGAGGGCGTGGGCATGGGCATTCAATTACTGCAGGGGGCAGAGGCCGTGGTCCTGGGCAGGGTGAGACAGTACCTGCTGATGAGGGAGCAGGGGAACGCCGCAGAGCTACACTCCCTAGCTTCATGTCTCAACTTACAGGGACACGTGGTAGAGGACTGTTGAAACCACAACAGTGCGAACAGCTGATGTCGTGGATTGCGGACAATGCTTCAAGTAATTTGTCCACCAGTCAGTCTTCCACGCAGTCCACCCACGTTACCCAAGGGAGCACTCCTCTGGCTCCTCCACCTCAACCTCCTTCCCCCCAGTCTTTCCCCTCCCAGGAAAATTTGGAATGCGATCCGGCATACTCTCAGGAACTGTTTTCTGGACCCTTCCCAGAGTCACAAACCACTTCTCAGGTTGCTGCTGACCTCGTTCCCGATGCCCAAGTTTTCCAACTGTCGCAGTCTGTGGGTGATGATGATGATGACAATGTTGACTTAGTGAAAGAAGTTTGTAAAGAGGTGTCGGATGATGAGGAGACACGGTCGTCAGACAGTGGTGAAGTTGTTGTCAGGGCAGGAAGTCCGAGGGGGGAGCAGACTGAGGGGGAGCAGACTGAGGAATCGTAGGATGATGAGGTGACTGACCCAAGCTGGGTTGATAAGCCGAGTGTAGACAGTGCTTCTGAGGCGGAGGTGAGTGCTGCACCAGAACAGGTTGGAAGAGGCAGTGGTGTGGCCAGAGGGAGAAGCAGGGCCAGAGCTGGTGCATCATCAGCAACTGTTTCACGTAGTGAAGCTCCTGTGGCGAGGCCTAGATGTTTGCAAGTCTGGAGGTTCTTTAAAGAAAGTGAGGATGACCGACGGACTGTGGTGTGCAACCTGTGCCACACCAGGATCAGCAGGGGTGCCACCACTATTAGCCTAACCACCACCAGCATGCGCAGGCATATGAGTGCTAAACACGCCACTCAATGGAACCAAGGCCGTTCACCACCTCCTGCGGGTCACACCACTGCTCCTTCCCCTGTGTCACTCGCTGCCTCTGCTAGTCAACCCCCTGCCCAGGACCCCGGCACGAGCGCCTCCCGCCGGAAATCCACACCTTCGCCTCCACGATCCTCCACAGTGTCCACCAATGTGTTCCAGCGCAGCGTTCAGCTGTCTTTACAGCAGACGCTGGAGCGCAAGAGGAAATACAGTTCCACCCACCCACATGCCCAAGCCCTCAACGTCCACATCTCCAAATTGCTTAGCCTGGAGATGCTGCCCTATAGGCTGGTAGAGACCGAGGCCTTTCGCAATCTCATGGCGGTGGCTGCCCCTCGGTATTCGGTCCCCAGCCGCCACTATTTTTCCCGATGTGCCGTCCCAGCC
Source organism: Rhinella marina (assembly GCA_900303285.1). NCBI lineage: Eukaryota > Metazoa > Chordata > Amphibia > Anura > Bufonidae > Rhinella > Rhinella marina. The sequence goes on from ONZH01024648.1 coordinate 378,425, forward strand.
CTACACCAGCACGTGTCACAGAACATCATCCGTGCCCTGACCAACGCTGTTTCTGAGAAGGTCCACCTAACCATGGACACGTGGACAAGTGCAGCCGGGCAGGGACACTATATCTCACTGACGGCACATTGGGTTAACTTGGTGGAGGCTGGGACCGAGACTGACCCTGGGGCCGCTCATGTACTGCCCACACCGAGGATTGCGGGGCCTACCTCGGTCACGGTCTCTCAGACGTACTATGCCTCCTCCTCTGACCCCTCCTCCTCCTCCACCGAATTGCCATCCGTGGGCACGGCGCCTTCAGTCGGTAGCTCTAGGCGCAGCAGCAGTGCCGTGGGTAAGAGCCAGCAGGCGATGCTCAAACTGCTGAGCTTAGGTGACAAAAGGCACACCTCCCAAGAGCTGTTACAGGGCATCACGGCGCAGACCGATGTGTGGCTGGCACCGCTGAACCTCAAGCCAGGCATGGTTGTGTGTGACAACGGGCGTAACCTGGTGGCGGCTCTGCAACTCGGCAGACTGACACATGTGCTATGCCTGGCCCACATGTTCAATCTCATAGTTCAGCGGTTCCTCGAGACATACCCCAATCTGTCTGATTTGCTCACCAAGGTGTGCCGCATCTGTGCGCATTTCCGCAAGTCCACCACAGATGCTGCCACTCTCAGGGCAGCGCAGCGCCGCCTACAACTGCCCGCTCACCGACTGTTGTGCGACGTGCCCACAAGATGGAATTCGACATTAAACATGTTATCCAGAGTTTACCAGCAGCGCAGAGCGATTGTAGACTGCCAGATGTCAACTTCCACCAGAACTGGTAGTCAGGTCACTCAGATTCCTCAAGTCTACAATGAGGAGTGGACGTGGATGTCTGATATCTGCCAGGTGTTGACCAACTTTGAGGAGTCAACACAGATGGTCAGCGGCGATGCCGCCATTCTCAGCCTCACCGTCCTGCTGCTTTGCCTGTTGAAAAACTCACTGCTCAGCATGAAGTCGGATGCTTTGCGCTTGTCACAAGAGACGGTGGAGGAAGATACGTCGCTTGATAGCCAGAGCACCCTCCGGTCTGTTTCTCAGCACGTATCGGAGGAGGGGGATGAGGATGAGGAGGAAGAGGAGGAGAATGTCGGCGAGACAGTAGAGGGTACCAGTGCTCAGTCCTTAACTCTTGAGCGTGTATGGGCTGAAGAGGAGGACTTGGAGGAGGAGGAGGAAATGGAGAGTCAGGCCAGTGAGGAGAGGGAATTCTTACGTGTTGGGACTCTGGCGCACATGGCAGACTTCATGTTAGGCTGCCTATCCCATGACCCTCACGTTAGAAGCATTTTTTCAAACACCGATTACTGGGTGTTCACTCTCCTGGACCCACGGTACAAGCAGAACCTTTCCACTCTCATCCCTGCAGAGGAAAGGAGTATGAGAGTGAATCAATATCAACAGGCCCTGGTGCACAAGCTGAAACAATCCTTCCCATCTGACGCCGCTAGCGGCAGAGGGCGTGGTTCTGTGGGCCAAGTAGCGGGGGAGAGGAGGCAGGCAGCTTGTCCAGCACTGGCAGGGGAACGCTCTCCAAGGCCTTTGCCAGTTTTATGTCACCCCAGCAAGACACTGTCACCTGTCCCCAGTCTAGGCAGAGTAGGGGGGAGCTATACAGAAAGATGGTGAGGGAGTACCTAGCTGACCATACTAACGTCCTGCGTGATCACTCTGCTCCATACAACTACTGGGTTTCAAAGCTGGACACGTGGCCTGAACTGGCGCTGTATGCCTTGGAGGTGCTGGCCTGCCCTGCCGCTAGCGTGTTGTCAGAGCGGGTATTCAGTGCAGCTGGTGGCGTCATCACCGATAAGCGTACACGCCTGTCAACTGACAGCGCTGACAGGCTGACGCTTATTAAAATGAACAAAGCCTGGATTTCACCGGAATTCAAATCTCCTCCGGGGGAAAGCAGCTAAAGATTAACATTACTTATGTATCCGATTCCTCTTCTCTACTCCTCCTACTCCTCCTCCTCCTCCATGTCGTCTTTGCCTAACGCTGACCAAAAAAACGCCATTTTTTAGAGGTCCAACTGGCACTCTTTTACCACAATTTTTCCAGAGGTCCACCTACAGGCCCTCTCTCCAAACAATTTTTCCGGAGGTCCACCTACAGGCCCTCTCTCCAAACAATTTTTACGGAGGTCCACCTACAGGTCCTCTCTCCAAACAATTTTTCCGGAGGTCCACCTACAGGCCCTCTCTCCAAACAATTTTTCCGGAGGTCCACCTACAGGCCCTCTCTCCAAACAATTTTTCCAGAGGTCCACCTACAGGCCCTCTCTCCAAACAATTTTTCCGGAGGTCCACCTACAGGCCCTCTCTCCAAACAATTTACGTCTTTTTGCTATCTTTCTCTCTCTCCCAACTATTTTTCCGGATAGCTGCCATATACGGTATTAAACTGAGTAGTATACATAGAAGACATACCACACTTGATCAATCTCATAATTTACGACTGTACCGCTTGATGCTAAATTTTTAAGTTGGGGTCCTGCGTCGTCATTCTAACTACATCCGCCTGTTGTCACCACCACACACACTAGCCCAGGGGGCACTCCTCTGGCTCTTCCAGCTCAACCTCCTTCCCCCCAGCCTGCCTCCCACCTACAGGCCCTCTCTCCAAACAATTTACCTGGATAGGGGACGTATTAGAAATTATACTGATTTTTGTTGGTTCCTCTTTTAATTGGCTCCTGACCTGTGATAGGCAGAGCATGGACACGTCCCCTTAGCTGCAGTAGAAAAGACACTCCCCTGGCCAGAGCAAGCTCTTTTTCCTTTTCCGTGTTCGAAAAATCCATGAAATATATGGTCCCAAGATAGGGGACATATACGATTTTAAACTGAGAAGAATCGATACCACACATGCCCCACTAGGAGAATTTGGGGTAATGGTAGGATTAGGCAGCCTCAGAGGAATCCATGCATGCTGCCCCTGCTGTTTCATGTCCATTTCCGTGGTGTTTCCATCATTTTCTGAGGTTTCCAGGTTTTCACCCAGCCTTCCCTAGGCAGAGCCTTGGTCCCCTGCAAAAATGCTCGAGTCTCCCATTGACTTCAATGGGGTTCGTTATTCGAAACGAGCACCCGAGCATCGGAAAAAGTTCGACTCGAATAACGAGCACCCGAGCATTTTAGTGCTCGCTCATCTCTATTTGCTATATTATACGAGCGCATAGGCACTGCTAAAAGGGTGATACTGTATTGACACAGAAATGTAGTAATAAATATTTTAGAATTTTGTCACAATAAGGGCTTATTCAGACCAGAGTTGAAAAAATCATTCATGTTCCGTCTCCATAAAAACAGACTGTTTTCCATCTGTATGGAATCGGTATTGTCTCTGACTGCGTTCTGCTTCTCTATTTTTTTACATTCATATGGAATCAGTATGTTATACATGTTTCAAAAAAGCAGTACTAAGGCCCCATTCTCACGACCGTATATTTGCGGGTCCACAAAAATGCGGACCCGCAATAATACGGGGGGCCGCCCGGCGTGTGTTCCGCACAACTCGGAACACATGGCCGGGCGCCCCATTCAAAATACCTATACTTGTCTGTGCGTGCAGACAAGTATAGGACATGCTTTATATTTTTTGCGGGAGAACTTCCGTAATATATGGATGCGGAATGCACACGGTGTGCATTCCGCATTTTTTTCTCCTATGGAAAAATGAATGGGTCCGTATGTTTCGCATCTTATCCGCAAAATTGCGGATAAGATGCGGAAATGTATATACGGTCGTGTGAATGGGGCCTAATGGCATTCACTTCTGATAATCACACCAAAGTAGTGCATGCAGCAATTTTCTCTGCATGGACCTAAGGCATAGTTCATATTTCCGTATCAGTATCGTGTCCGTGAAAAAAAGCGTATGTGTTTTATCCGTGAAGCTGTCTGTGAAGAATCCGTGGTTGGTCCGTGTGTCCGTTTTTTACCATCCGTGTGTCATTCGTAATTCACTGACGTTGCTCAGCTGAAAATTAATTTCCAAATAATCTCCTATTAGTCTTCAGTGAAAAGCGTAAGTAATGTGTACGTGTCCTCATTAGCATTGGGCGGCTACCATCATCATTCTTTTGATTTGATTTGATGTTACATGTATACTTGTATGATTGTGATTGGATATATTAAAATTGATGACAAAAGGGGGTGTGATTACACCAACATGTATTTCTAATAAAATTAGCTCTCTGGGTGTAACCAGGAGAGATATGCATGATCAGCAATGAAACGACTGGACGTGCATTTCTTGTGCTGAGGCCGCACCCTCTTACCGTGAAGGGGGAAATTTAACCTAATTTGAACACCACAGACAACTGAGTATTAAGTCCAATTTGGGACTTATCCTAAATTGCATTGACAGACGCAACATTGACACAACACGGATGTCTGTCAGTGATTTTCATGGACCCATAGACTTCAATGGGCGTGCTTGGTCCACATCACGGATCAAAGTAGCGCATCTCTCCGTGATTTTTCTACTGACCAATGGTCAGTAAAAAAATACTGAAATTGAACAGACACATTTAAATCAATGGGTACGTGTGCTGTCCGCAGAAAATGCAGACAGCACGTCAGTGAAAAATTGAAATGTGAACGAGGCCTCAGGTCCATGTCGAAAATCTGGCCTGCGAGTTGGCCCATAATGCGTCTGTGTAGAATGGACAGCATGTGAACATCCCTCGTGAACAGGTCCTATTTTTTTTCTGATTACTTATTGTAGAGACTTGATACTGCTGGTGCCCATGTTAGATATTTTCTTTTGCAATACCAGTGCTGGAAATGATATTATTAAAATGAAAGAAGAATCATCTGTATGTCATTCATGTCTTTTGGGAAGAAATGCAACTTCTTCTGATATATAATATAAAATATTTAAATAAATTCACTATAAATGTAAATTTATTTAAATGAGCTGATTTGAACTTGTCATTGTATTTGGCAAAAACAATAGCATTTCATTATGCCAGCTCGTATTCTGTTTGTTTATTCTACCATGGAAATAGCATCATTTTAGGAGGTACTAATATCCTAAGATTAATGTTGATTTCAGATGCAGCTTTCATTTATTTTGGCATATTTGACCTTGCACTTGACTGGCCTCATGACTCAATCGCTTGGAAGCTGTAAAATACTGAAGACCTTTAAAGATCCATTGCTATTTTCAGATCATTTCCTCCAGAGAATGTGGATTGCTAGTTTAAACTATTTCAAAGTTTATGTGGGCATCAAAAAACATTCTACCAAAAAAATGGCATTCCTATGATGTCTTCTGAATCCCAGACAGTACACAGTATATCTCCACGCAATGTGATCAACAAACCCGCATTAGTTTTCGCTTTCCAGCAGATATAGGTTATTGCACAAAGATGAGAAGCAGCAGTTATAGCTATATAGTATCTATGAAAATAAGCTTATTAAATATATACCATCATAAGAAAAAGTAAGTGAACCCTTGCAACTACTTGGATTTCTGCACTGATTACTGATACGAGGAGTGTTCAATAAGTTAGCTACCCCAGCATGTTCTGTCAGTATTAGAGAGTTTGTCTGTGCAGGTTGAGACATGTTGGTATATACAAGACACACGTTATCAGTTCAGGTTCATGAGAGCATTGGAAGTGACACAATGGCAAGTGCAGTGCAGTGCGGGTCTACAAAGAAAGTGAGAGATTTGGAGCTTCATTCTGTGAGTAAATTCTTTACAAAGGAAGAAAAGAAATCCATCAAAGGCTGATTGCTGTACATGGTAATGATGCACCTTCCTACTACCAGGTAAGGTTTTTGGCCAAGTAGTTTAAATGGTGTAGGGAATCAACTGAAGGTGACCCTGTTCAGCACAACCTGTTGAAGCATCTTCAAAGGAAATGTGCCAAAAGTGGAGGCCATGAATTTGGAAGATTGTCGGGTCAAAAACAGTATTTTAGCTCATGAATTAGGCATTTCAGTTGACGCCTAAGCAAAGCAATTTAGCCAAGAGAATTTAGACATAGAGAAAACCAGGAGATTTCTATTCTCAATTTAGGCATTAAAAAGGCATTATGTGAGGCAATTAAAGCAAAATGCTGTGGAAAGTTGTTGGCAGGTATGTTGCCGCTTCACAACAATGTGCCAACTCACAAGTCTCGCAACTCATAAGCTGCTGTCCGGGAATGCAGCTTGATGGCACTTAGCCATCCACCCTACTGTCCAGACCTAGCTCAAAGTGATTATTTTCTCTTTAGGAATCTTAAGAAGTTTCTGGGTTGGGAACAATTACCTGATAATAATGCAGTCAAAGAGGTAGTAACAGTGTTCCTGCAGCAACAAGAAGTCTCCTTCTATTCTGAGGGCATCTGATCACTGAAGATAAAGTGGAATAAATGTGCTGAAGTCAAGGGGGATTACATTGAAAAGCAGTAAGTTTAAATTTCTCAGAAAATTTGGGGGGTCATTTATGACAGGATATATGCCACCTTTGTGCCATATATCTGGTGCAGATTCTGTCGCACGCCATGGTGCGACTTATTCCCCGCTCGCGCCAGGTCTAAAAAAGTGGGCATGTCGTGGGCCTGGTTAAGGTGTAGAAAATGGTCTAAATGTAAGAAGCAAACAAGCTATGTTACATTTAGAATCGGCAGTTGATACGCTAAAGTTATGTAGAGGCCAGCGCATTTTATCTGATTTTATGAAAGTCACAATTATAGTAAAGCGCAATCTAACTACATAAATAGCACAAACTGTTTTACAGGCTAGGGATGCGCTAAAGTCTGCCCATTAGTGCCGGTGACATCACCGGGAACACTGCTAGACGGAAACCTCCACCTAGCAGAGCCCAGTACGTCAATGGATCTGCAGAAAAAGCATCAGAGCATGAGCATTGGGCTGACTAGGTGAAGAAGGAGTTATAACCAGGTTCAGCTCTGAACCTGGGTAGACTCTTTAAGCTAGAATCACACATGCATTTTTCGGTGCAGTTTTTAATGTAGTTTTTTTTTGTTATAATGCTGGATTTGGTTAAAAAAAACTGCATGTATGAATCGAGTTTCATACTCGGCATTTCAAAATAATTTCATGATTTTTATGGAGTTTTGGTGTCATTTTCCATGGTCTTATATTACTTTAAAGGCTATGTACACCTTGCATTTTACTTATTTTGAGCTAAATATCATTTGTTCAATTGGTCTTTATTAAAAATATGGGATCCTTTTTTGTGTACAGAGCTGAGATGCTGTAGTAGCAGCCTGTGGATTTTCTTTCTTTTCCGTCATTTGAGGAGCTGATGGGCTCATTATCTCTGCTTTCTGACCTTATAAACACTCATTATAGCTCGGTTCTTATCTTACTGATAAGAATGTGGTTAAATATGTGTTCATAACCTCTTAGTAGTTAAGAGATAAGGTTTATTAGATGACCAGCACAAGGTGAAAGTGGTGAATGTTACACAGTTAGAAAAACAGTTAACTCTTTGTGACAGAATGGCTCAATATTTTTAATAAAGGCCAACAGAAAATATGATTTTTAGCCAAAAATGAGTAAAATGCAATCATAAACAAAAATTTCCTCTGTTCATAGCCTTTAACTCCTGCCTCATGCAACAATTTTCCTTTTTTTCATTTTTGTATGTTCCCTGCTTTCTAGGAGCTCTAACTTTGAAAGTTTTTTTTTTTTTTTTTTTTTTACTAATGGCACCATTTAATATTGCATATGATGTAGTGGGAGGCTAGAAATAATTTTTAAATGGGGTAGAAATGAAAAAAAAAGCAATTCCACCATTGTTTTATGGGTTTCAGTTCCTTATGTGGTAAAAATTACATGTTGACTTCAATCCATGGATCAGTACAATTATAATGAATAGTTTCATAGTTTTTCTTCTGTTTTAAGACTTTGAAATATAAATATTAAGACTTTCTTTGCATCACCATATTCCGACCCCCATACCTTTTTTATATTTTCTTTTTATGGAGCTGTGTGAGGGCTTATTTTCTTGAAGGAAGATCTGTATTTTTCATTCATTCTATTTTGGGATCTGTGTAACTATTTATAAATTAGTTTGGGGAAGTGAAGTAACCAAAAATGGCAAAGTCTCCATTTTGTTATGCCATTCACCATACAGACTAAATACTTTTAGATTTAACAGTTTGGCTGTTATAAAAGTGATTTGAATTTTTATACCTTTTTATTTTTTTAATTTTATTTTAATAGGACAACTCATTCATATTCAAGTGTATAGGAAAAAGTCGTCTCATTGAAGTGAATGGGATGGCTTGTAATTACACCCGCTCAACACTGCGCTGTCAGCCGTGAGCAGGTAAATAAAGAAGGGAAGGCTCGTATGAAGTGCGGCCGTCCCTTCAAGCAGCAATTGGTGGGGTGCCAGGTGTCGGACCTCTGCCAATCTGATATTGATGACCTATCCTTTTTTACACTAAAAATCTTTCCAAAACCCTTGCCACACTTTAAAAAATGGGCGGGCCATGGGTAGTAGATATGCAGCCCAACACATTTATCAATTTGTGTGCTAGAAAACTGGTGCAGAAACAATCTACGCTCAGACTTGCTAGCATAGATTTCATTTTCTGGCAAACTGACCTCCCAAAGATGCACCAAAATGATCAAAAGGCATGTGCACCTCTTAATAATTTTGATGCATTGTACAATACTTAAAACTGGAATCAGAAGACTGCAGTAAGTACCATTAAAGGGTCACTTAGTTTTCAGAAAACTTTTCATATGTCATAGAAACATATAAAAAGTTTTGATCGGTGGGGGAGATGTGCTGAGATCCCTACTAATCGCTAGAACTAGGAGAAAGAAACATACAGGGGATCATTTATTAAGCATTTTAGACTCCGGTCATAATAACCCCTATAGCTAGTGGTGGATCCGCTGAAGTTATAAAGAGGCGCTGGACTCTACATAACTTCGACATATCCTGTGCAAGTCTAAATGCAAGCCAGCTTCCTAGCTGTCTTACATTTACACAATTTTCTACACCTAAAACAGCCATAAAAAATGATGAACGAGACGGGCCTGCCAGCCCGTCCCCTTCCCCACTCACGGCAAGCCCACTTTTTTAGACCTGACGTGCGCGGGGAAAAGTCACAGATTGCGATGCATATAACCTTTGCACCACAATCTGCGACTGAAATACATCTAATATAGGTGTATTTCTGGATAGTAAATACCCCTCATAGAGTTCTCTGTCCTCGCTGCAGGAGATGAGGCAAAAAGGACTCAACAGAAAGTCTATGGGCCTGTGTCATGTTTTTCTCTTCTCATTCTAGCGATCAGTGAGATCTCAATAATCTCAGCAATCAAACCCCGATCAAAACTTTTTTCTATAAACATATCAAAAACTTTCTGAAAACTCAAAACTTTGTTGGTGCTTAGCAAAATAGCAACATTTCTATATTTTGCTATTGCAATCTTATGTAAATAACTAACAGATTATCTCCTCTTCTACTGGGGGTGAAAACTTGGTCAGGACTCTACCCTCTAAAGGAATAACTTTTAGCAAATGAGGCAGCGGAAAAATGGCCCCATGGCCATTAAAAAGGGTTTAGGCAGAAACCCTTCTGTCCTGTGTGGGGGGCCTGGTTTGATCCTTGCTATGGGGCCCTTACTCCTCTGCCACTGATATGCCACTGATGTTGGCCCCAATTTCTCTTGGAAAGTAAGGCAACTGTTAGGTGGTGTCAAGTTAAAACTAAAAGAGCATGGGTTTTACACTGCTTACACATTAAACAGGTTTAGCAAATCAGCTCCCATTTATTGTTTATGGCAATGATCTTTATTATTCTGCATTAATATACATGTTCAACACAAGATGGCAGCAGAGATGCATTCCACTGATCTATTTCTTTAACCATAAGACCTAGCAGCATGTTTTCTGATATTTTCTGTCCTCGGAGCTGTTGTTATTTTATATTTTAGGTTACTGTCAAAACAAGTCATTTACTAAAGATTTTATGTAATACAATAGAGGACTGCCTGACAGCATAAAAAAGCTCAAAAAAACTGGGTCAACATCAGAGCTTACAAGATGCACCATGTTTATAAAAACTGAAATTACGTTTTCCATGTCTGGTGCAATCATTTTTCCTTAGTTCTGTGCTTAGAAGATTGATCTAAACCCCCTCCTCTTGCATCTTAGAATTCAAAAGTGCCTGCTGATCCTTTGCACTCAGTGAAGTGGTTTTCTTTTGATCACGGCCTTTTTAATCTATTATTATTTATTATTATCTTTCATTTGTAGGCAACCAACTTATTATATGGTCCTCCATAAGCCTGAATTAAAACCTGACAATAAGAAAATGACAAAGACACTAACAGAGAAACAAAAAGCAGAGTCTAGTTTGCCGCAGACAACAGAAAAAATAAGGTCCGCTACTGTGAAAAATGAAAAAACACATAACTGCCATCATGTTGAAGAAGCATAACATTTTTTTTAGTATATCTGCTTGTCTCAACATTTGTGAAGACAAATGCCCTATTAGTGCATGTGGATATCATGTGGATGGGCCCCCTTTGTAAGCCAACATAAATGGCCATTCTAGAGCCACTTCAGTGGAAATGACTAGTCAGAGAAGGTTCTCCCCTACACACAAAATCAGTAGTTGGCAAGGAGCTCATCAAAGCATTAGTTGTATCTGCCTCCAGGGATGTCCTCTTAAATTCTTCTTCACTCTCAAATACCTCAGATGGCCCATAAATACCCATACCTTATTTCACCCAAAAAACACCTTTCGTAGATGACACCACAAAGTGCCTTTCACACAAACTTCCATATGTGTCTGGCACAGATATGATGCCCCCATAGTCCTTGTAACAGATATCCCTATGAGTACATGCCACATATAGTACTTTCATAAAACCCAGTTTCTCACTGGACAGTTACTGGTTCTTTCCATGTGTCTAAGATACTATATACTGAGCTCCACACATCAGACCAGTAAATTATATACTGACCAAACCACAACACCAGGCAAAATAATCAAAATAAAAAATAAATCAAACCAGCAGTTTGGCTGCTGTAGTCTCTGAAGACAGTAAACTACATGCATTAGCAAAATTTGGATCATCGGAAAAGGCACAAAATAATAAGAGGTATTAGAGTGCTCTATTACAGTCCATATAAGGTGGTCAGAACAATTTCAAGAAAGCAAAAAAAAGTGGAAAAACCTTTTAGGGGATTCAGCTGAAATTGTAAGAATCATAAGAAGCAATTCATTGGTACTGTTTTAGCAAAGTTTATTTTTGGGGGGCCGACCCACAGGGATCGGGAGCTCTGGTGCAAGTACCAGAAGCTCAGGATATAGAAAATGCTCAAAAAAGAAGAAAGAAGACCGCACATATAGTCTGAACAGTCACTAAGACTTGAATGTGGGTTTCCGAGATCCAGGCAGCATATTTGAAGTGTAAATAGTGGGAGAAACAGGATAAACAAACAGGAAGGGTGAAGATACAGATGGGTCAGACGGACAGGGTTTACTAAAACACAGCCAGAACTAAAACTGAAACTGGGAGTACTGGAACACACAGGCAGGGCAGGAACAAGCTGGAGCACAGACAGGAACAAACACAGGATAAATGCAGATAAATCACCTTAAAGCGGTTTTCCTCAAGATCAGATTGGAGGGGGTCGCAGCCTTCACTTCATTGTTTACCTGCTCGCCACCGACATTGCAGCGGTGAGCAGGTGTAATTACAAGAAGTCTTCCCACTCACTTCACTTAAATGGGAGGGCTCTGTAGTATACACTTGTATAAGAACGAGCCGTCCCATTGAAGTGAATGGGAGAGCTTCTTGTCGCAGTGATGTCGACAGCTAGCAGATAAATAATGAAGGGAATGTTGCTCTGCATGGCACGCAAGCTTCTCTTCAACCAGCTGATTGGTGGAGGCTCCAGGTGTTGGACCCCGCCAATCTGATATTGATGACCTATCAGCGCTGCCTTCCTCCTATAGAAGAATCGCTTCTATAGACTTGTATGGAAGTGATTCTTCCCATAGAAATGAATGGGGCGGTTAGGTGTAATTACACCTACTCACCACTACCCCGTTACGGCCAGCAAGTAAACAGTGAAGAGGAGGCAGCGCTGATACGGCGCACGCCTCCACTTCAAACAGCTGATCGTGGGGGTGCCGGGTGTCGGACCCCGAGGATAGGTCATCAATATATATAACTCGGAAAGCCTCTTTAATAGCTTATCCTAAAAATAGGTCATCAATATTAAAATTGTAGGCAACCTCAATAATAATTTTCTTTAGTCTTATAGCCACTGTAAATGGCGGCTTATAACTTTGATACTTTTGTTTAATGTATGGATACGATCTAGTAATTCCCATAAGTTTTGTTGCTTTTATTCCCTGTAATTATTGCCTTTCTTTTTATTGTGCCTCTATGCTTTAGTTATATTGTGACATTTTTATTACAAATATTTTTCTATATGATTGTTTTTAACTTACTGCGCTGGGTTTTTACATGCTATTCGTATTTTAATTATTTTAGATTTAAATTATTTTTCATTAGTTTTCATTTTCCATAATAAATATTATATCTTCCAGTTCAATAGTAAATATACTTCAATTTTGCAGTAATATATTTCTTATTTGCTTAGCAAGTATATGATTAGATTTTCTTATGATGTTATTAAGGATACATTTAAATTCTATCGTCAAAAGCTTAAATTAACCCTTTTAACCCTTGGGGCTTAAAGGGGTTGAGCAATGGGTAAAGACTGATGACCTAACTGCAGGATAGGGGCATGAGGGGGTACTGTTAGGTCAGCTGTCTATGTCCGCAGCTGCCCTGCTCTCCCCTGTTGGCATGATACCATGCCTCCATGCGTCTGCCTTGTGCTCCAGCCCTTGTCTCCTTAGGGTGCACGCTTGGGCTTTGTGGCTAGGGGCATGGGTACTCCTAGTCTTTCTGCTTCTTGAGGCAAAAATTGAAATCCCCTCCCCACCCCATGCATAACCCCTTCCTTCTAGCCCCATAGCCCTACTGTTAAAGACATTAGGAAATCATTACATACAGCTGCAACAGGGAGCCAGCAGTGCACTCCCTCCTTGCAGCGCTGCCGGTCTCCTGCTGGTATAATGGAGCGAGGACGCAACCTACGTCCTTGTCTCCATGGTGACCAGGGGGTTAGGAGGACCCTGTGCGGCCAGCATTCTCCATCCCCTAGGCAACGAGCAGGCAGGGCTTCTAAGCTCCAGCGTGGATAAGCTGGCACTCAGCTATATTGAATGTTGTAATTAGGGTCTCGTGACGCTGGCCACATCACGTGAGCCACTTGTGGGCCTATTTAAACAAGTAACCTGCTGGCCACAGGTTGCCTGTGATTGGTCTTTACTACCTTCACCAGCGTTTTGATATATTGGGACTTTTGTGTTTGACCTCATTCCTGTGTAATCCCATGTACTATGTGATCTCTTGGCTTTCTGACCCCGGCTTGTATTTTACTCCGCTCCCATATTTCCCTTGGCATTGATGTGACCTCCTGGCTTTGACCTCGGCTTGTACTTGACCTCACTCCAGTGTTTTCCGTTGGCATTGACGTGACCTCTTGGCTTTGACCTCGGCTTGGTAATATTCTCTTGTCCGTGTGTTCTGTCTTTGTCTGTTGTTTTCTCCCGTTGTTCCCCTCCCTGTAAGCCTCAGCATGTATGTAAGCTAGAGACTGCCGTTCAGTTGTACACTGTCAGTTAGGATGGACTGTGCAAGTAGGCAAGGACAGTAGTGTGGGTTTGAGCTCAGGGCTGCACTATTCCCTGAAACGTAACAACAGCACTACAAAAAATACAGGGTAATACAGCGCCACATACCTCTTACATAGTTAATACAGTTCAAAAAAGACATAAGCCCATCAAGTTCAAACAAGGGATAGGTGAGGATGCAAATTTTAGGAAAAAGGGAGTGAGACCCAGATTTCTACACATTTTCATAAGCAGTAATGTAATTTACTTTTAAGAAATCATCTAAACTCTTTTTAAAACTGTCTACTGTTCCTGCTGTGACCACGTCCTAAGCTAGAATATTCCACAGATTCACAGTTCTTACAATAAATAAGCCCTGATGCTTCTGGAAACTGAACTTTTTCTTCTCCTGATGGAGACAGCGCTCCTTGTCTTTTGAGGGGGTTCTTTTTCTCTATATTTTTTGTACGGACCATTTATATATTTGTATAGGTTAAACTTGTCTCCCCTTTAGATGTCTCTTCTCAAGACTAAATAAATTTAATTCTCCCAATCTTTCCTCATAACTAAGACCTTCCAGGCCCCTTATCAGTTTAGTCGCTCTCCTCTATACTTCTTCCAGCTGCAATGCATCCTTTCTATAGACTGGTGCCCAGAATTGAACTACATATTCCAAACGAGGCTGCACCAATGCTTTGTAAAGTGGTAATATTACATCCCTGTCCTGCGAGTTCATGCCTCGTTTAATACATGAAATATCCTGCTAGCATTAGAAGCAGCTGATTGACAATGTATGCTGTTATTTAATCTATGATCTATAAGTACACCCAAATCCTTTTCTACAAGCGACTCTCCCAGTGTTACTTCCCCAGGACATATTATGCATGTAGATTATTACTACACAAATACATAACTTTACATTTATCCTATGGACCCTAATTTGCCAAGTGGATGTCCATACACTCAGAGTGTCCAAATCAGGTGTAGTGTTTGGACATGTTACATAGACTGCACAGTACTACATAGCTTAGTGTCATCTGCAAAAATAGAAATGGTGCTATTAATCCCATCCTCAATATAATTAATAAATAAATTAAATAATAGGTACACCACCTATAACCCGGGACCATTCAGAACAGGAATCATTGACCACAACTCTCTGGACAGGGTTTCAATCAATTACAAACTATACTTTCTAAGCCTATAGACCTTACTTTATCTATTCAACATCTATGATAGACAGTATCAAATTCCTTTGCATAATCCAAGAACACTACATCCATGGTTGCCCCTCTATCTAAACTTCTACTCACCTCCTCATAAAAACCAATCAGGTTAGTTTGACAACCTCTGTCCTTGGTAAGCCCATGCTGGTTATCACTTATGATATTATTAACAGTCACATAATCCAGTATATAGCCCCTTAAAGGGGTCGTCCGGGTTTAGAGCTGAACCCGGACATATCCCCTTCTTCTCCCACTCAGCCCCATTGTACAGGTTAGGGCAGTGCTAAAGCCCTCCCATTTGTGCTAGTAATGTCACCGGGCTTACTACTAGGCGGAAGCCTCCACCCAGCTTACCCATTGAGAGCCTGGGACGTTACTGAATCTGCAGAAAAATCCCTTGCCCTGTTTGATTCAGCTCAGGGCAAGAGAAAGCATCAGAGCATGAAGTGCTCCGACGCTCATGTCAGAGGAGCTGAGTGGGGGAAGAAGGGGTTATGTCCAGGTTCAGCTCTGAAACTGGACAACCCCATAAAGAGTCCTTCAAACATTTTTTCCCACAATAGTTAAATAGTTAAAGTTAATCTTACTGGTCTATAATTACCTATGGAAGACCTGGAGCCCTTTTTGAATATGATCACCACATTTGCCTTGGACCAGTCACTTGGCACTTTGCCAGTCTCTAGAGAATCTCTAAAAATTATGAGCATACCTCCACATCCAATCAGTGTCGGACTGGGGTGTCTGGGGCCCATCATATGGATACATTCAAATATCCCCTGCTCACATAGCAAGATGCTACCAGATGATTGAATATGGAGGTCCCTACAGCAACTTTGAGAAGGTAGGTCCTGGGGAAAAGAGGATACTGGCTAGCTTTCCTCTATACCTAGAAGTCATCTCAGCTATCTGAATGTGTCTATAAAAATAAACCAGGGAGTTTCCTTATAATAATCTATCAAATTTTTTATATGAACGTAGGCTGGTTGAGGTGCTATACATTGGAACTGAACCCAAAGTAATAACTTCGGCTCATAGGAGCCAATACAATCTAATACTGTATGGAGCGCTCGCTCTGTACAGCATTTAAACAAAGTTTTATGTGAATCGACTTCAGATGTTTCATCCGAAGTCAATTCGTTCATCCCTAGTGATTTCACTATTTTCCTAAGGAGACCTATTACAGGCAAGGGTTCCATAGAAAAGACTGTGCAGCAGCCTTGTGTCATAGACTATGACGGGGCAGCTGCACACAAGCGCAGGAAACAGCAGGCATCCAGTTGCTATGGCACCTGCTGTGCTCGGGAATGGGTGCCATCTTTAAAGACCCGACATGTGACGTAATAGTACGTCACATGTCAGGAAGGGGTTAAATGGCGCCAATGGAAAGTACAAAATATCCAATAAAAAATAAGCCCTCATATAGCTCTGAGAATGCAAGGAGTAAAAAACAAAAATGAAAAATCAGAAAATCGCTCAGTAATAAAGTGGCTAAGTGGCTAGTGGCACTTTAGGAAAAGAAATCTTGTATACTGGACAATCCTCTTTTATATGGCACACAGTAGCAGTCTCTAATATAATTCAGGAACTTCACAACTTCAGCACAATGTTGTGCAAACCCTCTGTTTAGTTTCCCTTTCTTTGGCATGTCTGTCCTGATATAAAGTTCATGTTAATGTAAAGAATGAAAATGAGACATCACATAGTACATGACAGTCTCTTTCTCAAAGCTAGAACCAGCCATGTACCTCACATGGAATCTGAGATCTCCCAATTTATAGCTCCAATTGCTCTGGCTAGATTTATATGAAGCCTGTAGCTCAAGAGTAGCATCCTTTCTGCTGCAGTTTACTCCTTATCACAGCTCAGGAGGCAGTTGATGGTTGAAACTGAGCATGTGCGGCCATCTTAGTGAGCTGGACAAAGAAATAATAATACAAAAAGCTACATACATTTTATTAAATAACTCTGTGTTGTAATGTCATATAATTACAAAAGTATTTATATTCTTCTTTGAAAATGAAATTGTAAAATATTTTTTGTGGGACAACCCCTTTGCTTACCACCAGTAGTTCCAGTATCTGGCCAGTTCCAATACTTCGGTACCACGAGGTGGTAACTTTTCCTCTTGTGGCTCCAATTCTCCACCCTGGCTGCTTTCGTGTCCGTGTCCATGCACAATCTGGAACAGTAATCTCCTTCCCTGGCCACATATGTGGTGCTTTAGAGGTTACAAATATACCATGTAATGAACTATGATATTGGCAGTGTGTGATAGTATTGTAAACCTCTCTATAAAACCTTCAACATATCTTGCCATCAAGATGGACTGTGTTACTGGATCAAATAAAGTTCCAGGATAATAACTTTGGCTGTCTACTGAACTTGTCAGATCTATAAGGATAATTAGCTTCAGCATGGGTTGCACGCAGATGAGTGTCATTGTGTTCAGTCTGTGAAGGACTCAATTTATAACACTGCAGGAGATTTATGAGAACACCAATGCAATACGCTGAATCAGTGATAGACATGATCAGGCAAAATTTTTCATTTAATAATGCACATATACATATTTTCACTATAGGAGTAACTTGATTACTTGGTTGTCATTGATTTGCATATGAAGGACAGTGAATGAGGACTGGCTGGACATTTAAGAGGAGTGACTTTACAAAGATACTAAGGAGCTGACAACGTAACCACATGTGACAACCTCCTGTGACATGCACAAGAAGATTACCAATGATATAACTTTAATTATTATGTTATCTTATCAATCTACAGAGAAACCATCACTATGATCAGTGATATTGTTAAATGTTGCCCATTGGATTTTTGCTCATTTTATTCTTAATCACTTCTCTTTTTCTGCTTCTTCTAGGGGTTCCACTTTGGCAAGAATAGTGCAGTCTGATGCTCTGTTCTGGGTGTCACATCTACTAGAAGCCGGCTGATAGAGGCCACTGCCATTAGAGAATACCATTCCCATGAAAGGATGAACTTGGTACAGTGTTTAGGTAGTTGGTGCTTGTCAAAGTAATATCCACATGACTGTCCTGACCCAAGGTTTCCTAGCAGTACACTGCCCAAAACATCATACTGTCTCTGCTGACTTGACTTTTTCTGATAGTGTATCCCAATGCCATCTTTTCTGTAAGTGACACACCAAACCAGGCCACCTTTTTCCATAGCTCTATGGTCCAGTTCTGGACAGGAGTCAGCACAGACTGGGATGTGATGAAATGACTTTGATGACAACTTTCTATCATACCTAGCATTAACTTTTTCAGATTTTTTTTTGCTTCAGTAGCTCTTCTGACTAGTTGTAGCTTCTTACTCACGTCAGTGATTATGGGGTGGCCATGACCCTGTTGGCCATGGGTGTAATTATAGCCACAGCAGCCATAGCATAGCACAGAGTTCAGGGAGCCCTAGGTGCAAGCACATTGTACCTTTTTGTGGGGAATAGCAATATTGTGGATTTTGCTATAACGTGGGTTTCTGATATATGGTGCTATATATTATACTATTTATGCTGCTGTTTTAGTTTTCTTACACTAGGTGGTGGGAGCCCCATGTTATTTTACTATGGGGCCCTATTAATTATAGTTACGTCCCTGCTGTTAGCGGTTCACAAGATGTCCTTCCGTGGACTGCTTTTGCTAGATGTTAACCACTGGATACCAGAATGCTCCAGATGACTTTTTGTTTTGGATGCTTTTGACCCAGTCGTCTACCCACCACAATTTGGTTCTTGTCAGAGTTGCTCAGTTGCTTCTGCATGCCCATTTTTCCTGCTGTTTACATACTGTTTACATACTGACTGTTTACATACATTTACATACATTGGTTAGGCAGTAGTTAAAAAAACAAAAAACTGCAGGAAAAAAAAACATCAAGTGCCTCATTCAGGCCATGTCTATGCCCATTGAGACGTACGGATAGACTGTATGTTGTTAGAGAGTAACTGAACCTTTATCTAAACGTTTAATATGTTCTCCCTAATGCACTAATAAAACTATCTCTAATATACTTCATTAATGCACTTAAAACTCTGTTCTCTGTACACCGCTGAGCTGTCAGCGTACGGAGTGCATTTTATGAGTGGGGAGCAGCAGCGCAGGGAGTACAGGCAGGAGGGCACATTGCTGCTCCTGCCCGTGCTACCTGGGCTATTACTAACTCTTGGCATAGCACATGGGTATCCTGTACATCAAATCTCCTTTGGAAAATGAAAGGTGGAATCCGGTTGCTATGGGCAACTAAACAGTTTTACTTTGCACCTGTGTCTTCCTACTAGCATTTCTTTATGTAGCTTTTCCGCTATTGAGAAGATGATGTAAAAACCCCTGTAAAATGCCGAGAGCTCCAGCATTCTGCATTTCTGAAAAGAAGCAAGAAAGACAAAAAAGGCCACCTAGTGAACAAAAACATGAGGAACAAAAGAACACTCTGTGTCCTGCATTTCATATTTCCCAGAGACCTTCAGCTAACATTTGGAGATGGTCCTTTACCACAAATAATGCACCAAAACATGATTGGGAAAAATGGCACTAAAATGCAAAAACACCAGGAAAAACCTACATGTGAAAGCACCCTTATCCAAAAGTGACTGCTACATTGTCATATGTTTTAGATATGTGGCCACTAAGTCCTCATTCACACTTGTAGTGAATTTGTATTTTTCATCCATATTTAAGCCAATATAAGGAGTTGGACATAAAAACATAAAATATATCATGAAAGGATCCATAGTGGTGTCTTTTTTAATTCATTCCTGATTTTGGCTTAAAAACCAGGCACCTATGAGTAGTTACAAAAAAGTCTGCACTATCACATTGTGTAGATTGTGTGGTGTAAATTGCAACATGGATGCAATTGCTCTTCAAAAATACAATCACATCAGTTCTTTCAGTCTGGTTATTCTGCTTCTCCTCCCTGCCTTAATGACTCATAATGACAGAGAATCCTGCAACCTAATCACTTTGAAAGTGTTTTGCCTTGACCTGTGAGAATCATCATTCAGCCTTATCAGTCTTCCTGGAATTGGAAAGTGTTTCTATGTAGGTACCTGTGGGTGAAAAGTGAGCGTTCTGCCCTTGGATTAAGGGATTTAGGACACCTGGTTGTGTAGTAGCAAAACATTCTCAAATATCAAATAGTAAGTTTATCAGAGGTAGATGACCTTTCTTTCTCAAGCTAATATGGATAATATAACAACAGCAACTTGAAGCAAAAAACACACTTTGTCTCCAGGAAGCCCATGTCTACTGGTACCAATCATGACAGTGGCAAAAAATAAAAATAAAAATCAACTGATCTTTAAAGAATTAAAGAGAATGTCCTACCTGAGACATTTATGGCATATCCATAAAATATATGGGTCCACCTATGGGACCCAATCCTATCTCAAGAACAGAACCCCATCACACCTGATCGTGAATGGGGAGATGGCTGAACATGGGTGGCTCTCTCATTTTCATACTTCTAAAAATAGCCTCAATTATTTCTGTAATTGAATTGAGTGGAGAGGCCACATATGAATGGCCACCTCTCTATTCCCTACCAGGTAAGAGGAGGCCCAAAGTCCTCTCCCATCATTTTACAATGCATTCAGAAAGTCTTCAGACCCTTTCACGTTTTCACATTTTGATACGTATGTTGTGGCTTGTGTTAACATAAAAAAATCAAGTTTTCCCCATCAATCTACATTCAATACTTCAAGATAAGAAAATGAAAACAGAATTTTAGAAATTTTTGCTAATTTATTAAAAAAGTAAAAAGTAAAATGTCCAATGGACATGAGTATTAAGACCTTTTGCTATTACACTTTTAGTGTTTAGTTCTTGAGACCTTCCATCTCTCTTGATCATCTTTGAGATGTTTCTATACCTTGATTGCAGTCCACCTGTGGTAAATTCAACACCTATATTAACCAACCTATAAGGGCCACACAAATCAAATACTATACAAAAATAGTATGTATACCCAAAAATCACTTACAGTCCAGATCACCATAAAACTGTATATTCTTTATTTAAACATCACATTAAAAACAGAATAAAGAGTCCACACAACATTGGTGAACCAAATAAGTGAGGGGCCACTGGAAAAAGCTAGCAATAATTGCATACACATTAAGAACAACAGGCATACATCGAAATAATCGCCTGACGAAGCCTGGTGACGAAACGTTTAGAGTGAGTGAGGGACACTGGTGTGGTAGCTATACTTATTGGTCTACATACTGATTATGTTGAATCTATGATTTTAGAAAATTGCTAGGTTTTATGTACATTAGGGACTATTTTTTGGTAGTAGGCTGAGCTTGTGAGATTATTTCGATATATACCTGTTGTTCTTAATGTGGATACAATTATTGCTAGCCTTTTCCAGTGCTCCCTCACTTATTTGTTTCACCAATGTAGTGTGGACTCTTTATTCTGTTTTTAACATAGTTTTATGGTGATTCTGGACTGTAAGTGATTTTTGGGTATACACACTATTTTTGTATAGGAGTTGTGTCTGTGGTAAATTCAGGTGAATGGACATGCCACAAGACCATGAGGAGACAGGATTGTGTGGTGGCACAGATCTGAAGAAGGGAACAAAAACACTTTCTGCTGGACTGAAAGTTTCCAAGAGCACAGTGACCTCCATATTTCTTAAATATAAGAAGTTTGGAACCAGGATTCTTCCTAGAGCTGGCTGACCCACCAAACTAAGTAATCAAGGAGAAGGGCATTGGTAAGAGCAGTGACCAAGAACCCAATGGTCATTCTGGCTGAGCTCCAAAGACTCTGTTTGCAGATGGAAGAAACCGCCAGAATGTCAACTATCACTGCAGCACTCCACCAATCTGGGCTTTATGGCAGAGTGACCACAAAGAAGCCTCTCCTCAGTAAGAGACACATGAAAGCCTAAAGAAACACCTAAAGGACACTCAGACTGTGAGAAACAAGATTAATGGTTTGATGAAATCAAGAATGAACTTTTGGCCTCAATTCTAAGCGTCTGGAAAAGACAGGTATTGCTCATCACCTGTCCAATACCATTCCTACAGTGAAGCATGGTAGGAGCATTATGCTGTGGGGGTGTCTTTCAGCAGCTGGGGCAGGGAGACTGGTCATGGTTGAGGGAAAGCTGAGTGGAACAAAGTTAGATACTCTTAATGAAAATCGGAATCAGAGTTGTCTGGACCTCAGACTGGGCTGAAGATTCACCTTCCAAAAAGACAAGCCAAGACAACACAGGAGTGGCTTAGGGACAATACTGTAAATGTCCTTGAGTGGCCCAGCCAGAACCATGACTTGAACCCAATCGATCTCTGGAGAGACCTGAAAATGGCTCTCCACTGACTGTCCCCATCCAAACTGACAGACCTTGAGAGGATCTACAGAGAATAATGGCAGAAAATCCCCAAATTCAGGTGTGAAAACCTTGTGGCATCATACCCAAGAAGACTGGAGACTGTAAAAAAGTCAAAGGTGCTTCAACTAAGTACTGAGTAAAGAGTCTGAATTCTTATGTCAATGCAAGATTTTAGTTTTTCCTTTTCAATAAACATTCTGTTTTCACAAGGCATAAACATAACAAAATGTGAAAAAAGTAAAAGGGTCTGAAGACTTTCCGAATGCATTGCACCTGTAGATCTCATGAAAACGTTCATGGGAATTATATATTTTGGAAGGGTTACTTTAAGAAAATGTAAACACCCAAAGAGACAATTCTCTTGATGCTTAAAACTAGCAACCAGTCACATAACGTGGATTTGTAAAAGTAGGGTTTGTCCAATCTAATGGCCACAATGTATGTTGTATATTGTCAGTGGCACCTAAAGAAAAAAAGGAATGGACTAATAACACAATGCTCCCAGAATAAAGCTATCCTTACTGACAATACAGATACAATACATAGATGTGTTGTACAGACGAAACACAGGCCTGTGTCTTCAGAAAAGATATTTTCAATGTAATAATACACAATAAGAAACTTCTTCACAGTTCTCAGAAAAGTGACCTCATGTCATTCCAACCTCTGCTAAAGCAAAATGCTGCCTATTGTTAAACACTCCCTTTCATTGACAATATTATTTAGTCTATGGGAACATTTTATTTCCAGTCATGACCTCCATCTAACTGATAAAATGACCGGGAGAAACACAGTCGGGAGAGGTTAAAGGGATACGACAGAGATTAATATTGCTACATTACATTCATTTTTCCTCCACATACTTTGTATCACGCAGAGCTTAATGTTTCAGTACGCACAATACATTCTATAATCAATTACTAGTCAACAGGGTGTCCTTAGAAATGAGGGGAAATAGGGATATATGAGCATAGAGGCTATTCATACATGATAAATGAATACAGATCACGAGGCTATTCCTTTGACACAGCTGAATACATAGATTATAATATAGATATTAATCTGATTATTGTTATTACCACATATCATTTCTGGCACTGGTTACAGTCAAGAGGTGACAGTTCTGATAAAGGGGTTTTCCCATGATAAGCAAGTACTATATTATGAATAAGACTTTTTAAGGCATTTTAATGTAGTATTACAGTTCATGCAATAGTATACAGTTCATGCAATAAAAATATTGTTAATTTATATACGTTACATTTTCCTCTCTGTTAGTGCCCTTTGCTGTTTATTCTTCTAGTCCACCTTCTCCTGCATTCAGTGGTGGACTAACATGGTCAGTAGCTTACCTGCACTCCCCTTCCTTCCATTCTAGTATAATTATCTCATACTGAAGTGTCTCCTTTCATTCATTCATTCATCCATCCCTATATATAGCTATATCTCTCTCTAGACAATAGAATAGGAAACTGTGAGGTCATTACATACAATATGTATCTAAGGAGCTATATGTGAGGGGCTATCTAATATATAAAGCTGAGTGTATGTGTGTGTGTGTGTGTGTGTGTATGTATGTCCGCTAAAGGAATCCGCACCGCTGCAACTACAATCACAAAATTTGGCACACATGTATATCAGGTGTCCGGGAAGGTTTTAGAACAGTTTTCAGCTCTCCAGGACGTACCGTTCCTGAGATATTCACAAAAAATGCATTAGCCAATAGTAGCCTCGTCACATGACCCTTATCAGCCAATAGACGCTCACAGGCAGTCTCCACACACCAGGTTTCTATGACAACCTAGCTAGTTCACTGCTGTAGGTTGCATTAAAGAGGCAGAGCACTGTGGATGACAATGGTAAAGGGGTATTCCGGTTACCATAACTATAACTTATGTTTTAGACTAACTCATCATCAATCATTACCTCATATAATGTAAATTTCACATATCTACCGTTCAGTAGTAATAAAAGATGTTTTCTTCCACTGCTACCCACCTTCCTCCTAAATTACTATGACATCGACCTGTAATTCAGGCCACAGTCAAAAGAAGGACTTAAAAGCACCACCCCCAGATCCCACTAAGTCACGCCCCTGACTCAGTCAGGCCACGCCCCTTCCATGCCACATTTGACCGGGATTAAAAATATAGGTAAAAATCACCTTCTGTCAGCTTCAGGGGGTGGGGGGGAGGGTGACTTTCTCCTTGCAGCTCATGCTCAGACTGCACAGTGCTGCTGCTGAGAGTGAGCTGTTCAAAAGGACATCCCTGTGTCCATCCAGGCCCTGCGCATGACAGAGGACAGGGAGTCTGAAAGCCAGACTGTCCAGCCTAAAACAAGACCTCTGGCCACCCTAGGGCCAGGCTGATGTTAGGGTGGCCAGATGTCCGGCTTTAGGCTGAACAGTCCAGTTTTCTGGCTACCTGTTCTCCGTCCGACGCAGTGCCTGGACAGACACAGGGATGTCCACTCTTTCAGTAGCTCACACTCAGACAGCTTCTCCTCCGTGTCTTCCGTGTCTTCACGGAGCCAGGGGGGCATGGCCTTATGTTTAATGGTGTGTCTTCATGGAAACTGGGGGCACTGTTTCACATTTGGGGGAATGGCCGGTGAGATCTGGCTTTCTGGGGTGAAGAGAGTGGCCACTCTAGCTGCTGTGGAGGTCACAGTTAAAGGGGCAGGCTGCTGTAGGGGTCACTGTTAAAGGGGCGGGCTGCTGTTGAGGTCACTGTTAAAGGGGCAGGCTGCTGTAGAGGTCACAGTTAAAGGGGAGGGCTGCTGTAGAGGTCACTGTTAAAGAGGCGGGCTGCTGTAGAGGTCACTGTTAATGGGGCGGGCTGCTGTAGAGGTCACAGTTAAAGGGGCTGGACGCTGTAGAGGTCACTGTTAAAGGGGCGGGCAGCTGTAGAGGTCAATGTTAAAGGGGCGAGCACTGTAGAGGTCACTCTTGATATCTTTTAACGACACACACACAACCAGTAAATATACCCGGGCGAAGCTGGGTCCTTCAGCTAGTTAGCTATAAAGGAGAGAATGGGGTTAACAAGAGCTAATTACAATGCATCCTGGGTAGTGTTGAGTGAATCATGTTCAGATTGCTCTATCCCACCGAATTAGTTTGAAAACTTTGTTTACAATATCTCCTCCGCTAAAATGTATGGGATAGTCTCCGCTGAGGCCTTGAAAATCTTGCTGCAAATAAGACTTTGCTTCGTCTTATGTCTATGATGTTATACTTCGGTTATTCGCATAAATTATTGTTTCAAAATCCAAACTGCGCTCCGGCCCCCTTCACTGTAATGGAGGCGGGATGCAGATCCGGCCGCAGCACGGCAACCCCCTGCTGAGAGGCGAACGGAACGAAAATACAACATGTTGTATACAGTAACTGAGTGTTCCTCCTGCGTCCTCTGCCAGTCCTTTCCTCTTCTTAATTGACAGGGCAAGATTCATGCATCGTCATCTCTCCTGGTTAGGTAGGGACTGACAGAGGAAGGAGGAGTGAGAGTACAAAGAGTAGTTTGAGCCCACCTTTGGTGCACTTTTTCATTTGCATATGGTTAAAAAAATACTTTTTATCCACAATGAAGCAATGGTCCACTAAGTGGAAGGTATCATTGCATTCAGCTGAGCTAGCCC
This sequence comes from Rhinella marina, assembly GCA_900303285.1. NCBI lineage: Eukaryota > Metazoa > Chordata > Amphibia > Anura > Bufonidae > Rhinella > Rhinella marina. The sequence continues at coordinate 404,393 of ONZH01024648.1, forward strand.
TACGAGGTGTACTACCTGCTTTAACAGTGACTTCCTGGTGACAGACACCCTCTAAGACTGTTTACAGTGACACTTCTTTGTACCTACTGTGTAAATTTACTGTTATCGCAGAATTCCTAAAGGAACACTACACCTAGAGTTGAATAATAAAAGTAACCAGGAGACTTCGAGATTCGAGACTTGAAAACTTACCCACAATTATTTTCAGTCTGTAGCATTATCTGCATGTTCCTAAAACAAACAGCCTTGTGAAAATCTTGCGGGGAACACAGATGTTAATTTTCATCCATTTTTGACTGGCAAATCACAGATGGGGTGGTGCTTGGTTAAGGGAAGGGATTGGACATTAGATGTCTTGTTTGGCAGCACCAGGAAAGTACTGGTTCTCCCTGAAAAGATCCAGATGGTGGTAGGGAGTTTTACATGGCAGCTACCTATAGGAAGCACTGGAGACAATTTCCTGCTTTCTAGAGGCAAGCTGATTTGCATTTTCTCTTACTGCACAGCAATGATTTTTTTTTAAGAATACAAGAGATTAATTAATAGAATGTGCACCCCTTTAACCACCTAACTGTTTTGCCCCAAAAGTAGCTAACTGGAGGGGGGCAGCTGCTTTAGCTGCTCATATCTCTGGTTTTGTACCAGCTAGATATATGTGTATTGTCTGAAAGCTGACATTCCAAGCTTTCAGACAATACCAAAATCACAGTAATAAGCTAAATACAAGGGAAGATATCACTGATAGAATCGGGGTGTTGTGAATGAAGCTGAAAGTGAAAGTTTTTACCCGTGATTATTCCAACCTCAATTTCTAACAGTGATTTCTCCTCTGTTGCTTGGACTTTAGCTGTCATTCTGGTCTTGTGTGAATGTCAGCTTTCAAACAAGACCAGTTGCATGTTTTTAGCTGTTACCATTCAGGAGATATCTAAAGCAGCCTCCCCCTACAGTTAGCTACCTTCTCCCAACGCCCGAGGTGGTTAATGAATGTGATGTATGCTGGACTAGTATAATATTGGCTACCTACCAAGGTATTTTATATGACTGCTTGAGTCTCTCTTTAAAAAAAACTGTATTATATTTTAGGAAAGTAAATTGCGTTCTGCATTCTAACATTTTTTTCTTTTTTAATGCATTACATTAAATAAATATGCATATGTGTTTCTTTTATTGCTTTTCTTTTGTATTATTGATGTTAAATCTGTTTGTGTTTTGTTACTTGTGGTTCTAATATTGGAAACAGTCATTGTAAACATTTTAATTCTCCTGAAATGTTGGTATACTTAATAATATATTGCTTCAAGATTAGCCAAGCTTCTTGCACATTATTAATAGTTTCTATGATATAATTGTTTGGAGACGTGTATGGACATATTTGTTGTCTCAAGCTGTGTCATGTATATAATTTGGCTACAACGCCACTTTTATAAGGAAACACTATAGGATTTGATAATTCACTAGTCAATGTCTATATTCGTATTTGCTGCTCTAGCTGTATATAATGTACTATTCTAAGTAATCCTTCATGTAGGCAAAGCCCTAATGTCTTAATTTTTCATTTGGCATTAGTAATCAAAACATTAGCCAGAACCACATTTCTTTAGTATAATTTTCCAATTCCGAAAATAAATATTCATACTCTATTACCATATAGTAGCCACACAATTGTATACATACAATTTATAGTAGACATATGCTAGTGCCTACAGAGAGACTGTTACCTCTGCCCCATATAGCTATGCCCCTATGTTCTAATAAAAACGACATGTAACCCCCGCAACATGTCTGTTTAGTGAATACATTGCATTCCCCACGTAATAACAATTCTGGAGCATCTAATGTATTGCTATGGCTTTATCTTGTGCTATTCCGCTATATTATTACTTTCTAGGATTTTATAAATTAATTGCCAACAGTCAGCAGTTAAGATCCATCTGGGTGTTACCAGTTTGGGGTGTGTCCCTACACAGTCTGATACTTGTCATGTGATGTAAAGCGAAGAGTAAGGGCTGTTTTGTTGCTGCTTTACAGGCTAGGGCGGTGCTAAAGCCTGTCCATTAGTGCCGTCACCGGGCTCACTGCTAGGCGGAAGTCCCCCTCCCCATATTTCCCCCAGTGGTAATAAGGCTCCCTACAGTGCCCTCAGTTATAATAAGGCCCCCCCTATAGGGCACCGCTTATAGATATAAGGCCAATCTATAAGGCACTTCTATAGAGCTCTAAGTAGTAGTCCCCCACCACTGCCCACAGTATTTATAATGTTTTCTGCAGTGTCCCCTGTAATTATAATTCCTCCTGCCGTACCACCTAGAGTTATAATATTCTCTGTAGTGCCCCCAAAAATTATAATGCCTGTCCTCTCCCTCCAGTCTTCTATACCATGCAGTCCCATGTAAATAACACCAGTCCTCTCTCACCAGTTTTCTATACGATACTGTCCCATGTACATAACCTCTCTTCCTTACAGTCTTCTATACTATGCAGTCCCATGTACAATCCCAGTTAAATAACATATTTCCCTCCCACCAATCACATCTCTCAGCATTTCTCTTGCACTCACATTCATTCCATGGCATCACAGGTCTCCACTGCTGAGTGCTGCCTGTTTCTGCACTGGTCACATGAAGGTGACCTCATCACAGGTCCTATCACCAATTCCAGTGTGGAAAAGATCACATGACTATCGTGTCATCGCAGGTCCTCCAGCTTTGGAGTATAGGCAGAACCAGCACCAGATTCATAGTAAGTCGTAATTAGGCCCCCCCAAAAAAAACTCCGGCCCTTCCACCTCCTCCCCGAGATGACCAGGTTACCCTGTTGGCAGAGGGAGTGAAAAAATAATAAAATAAATAAAAAAAACACCTCAGCTGGCACTGGAAAGGGCCCCCCTCCCTCTCTGGGCCCCTGCACAAGTGGTATGTCCACCCCTGGTAAGGAGAGTCGACAGGTCCTCTTTAAAGAGGACCTTTCACAGTTCCTGACATTCCTGTTTTAATATCTTCATGCATTCCCCACGTACTAACAATTCTGGAACATCTATTCTTATGGCTCTATGTTGTGCCATTCCTTTATTATTTGCACTAGAAGTTATATGTGAATTGCTATTTGCCATCAGTAAAGGAACAGAGGTGAGGTAACAAGTTGGGGATGTGTCCCTGCACAGTCTGAACATGGCGGCACTGATTGGATACAGTGAGTCTGTGCAGGGACACACCCCCAACTGGTCACTTCCCCTCTGTTAAATTACAGAAAACACACTTCCAATTTTGCTATAATCATTCCATAATTTGTTTGACTGTGTACCAAACCGTGAGTTTTCATTTAGGAAAATCATGCTTTTTCATTAGGCCTCATAATTAAATGTTTGGAATATGAAAGAGTTCAAAATGAAAGACCCAGGCCTTATCCTTCCGTCGGAACTAGCAGCAGCAGTTTTCCAGGCAGTAGTAATAGTCACAGCAGGTGACAGTTCCCCCTGGCTTCAGAAAGGCACAACATAATTAGAGGAGGAGATTATGGCCTTGATGGCTCACTCCTTTTCTCAGTCACAGCAGGATGATGTGGAGGTCATCTCTGAGTCTGGCACTGTGCCTTGGAGCCAGAAGTTTCAACAGTCCTCCTGCTCCAGCTCTCTCTGTCTTCACTTCCTCCTCTTAGTGGGGCACCTTCTTTTTTCCAAAGCAAAGGCAACAAAACCTACCAAACACTACATCAGATAGTCAAGAGAGTCTCCCTGTTGATGACTGGTGTCATCAGAGCAGTCAGCGTTTGGATTGCCATGAGATGGAGGTTCGGGGGGGAGGTGGGAGACCCCATAAATAGCTGTATTGATGGCAGTGGTGAGGGCACATGTCTGTCGTCTTTTCCCTGGTCTTCTTTGTGGCAGCCAGCCCACATCTCCAAACAGTACAGAGTCCTCATCATCACTTGCTTCTTCTCATGCTCAGACTAGTCATCCTCTTTGTCCTTGGTTCCATCGTGAGACATTCATAACAGAATGTGGCCATTAGAAAACTATTCTCGACAAACAATTAGCTTAGATGCAAGCTCCCACCTGACCAAGTTCCTGGTGATTCAATTGCTACTGTTGTGGTAAATTAAATTTTTTGGGGTGTGGCCCAGCCAGTGTGCTGGGACTGATTCTTGGCCAGGCAAGGAAGAGTACCACAGCTATATGCAAAATTTGACTTGTTGCTCCGCAAATGTGGAAACCCTTCACCTAAATGTTATTTTTCTGTGGTGTGGCTGGGGGTGTGATGGGACTGACTCTTGGCCAGGCAAGCAAGAATACCACTGCTATATACAAACTTTGACTTGTTGGTCTTATATACAAATTTTAACTCTTGTTGGTTCGCAAATGTGGCGCACTGCTCCGCCTTTGCCTAAAATTTATTTTTATGAGTTCTGGCCTGGGCAGTGTGGTGGGACTCTTGGTGTGTGTGTCATATGGGCAAGCATTTTGACCCTGTTAAGGCATCATTTTTGGATGCTTGGTCCCCTAAGAAGTTTCTGTTATTTTCCCCATAACAACAAGGTCCATGGCATCTGAGCAGTCCTAAAACGGGAGCTGCATGCTCCCGCACTCGTAACAGCATTACTCGGCTAAGATTGGGGAACCTGTTACATTACAGTAATAGCTTTCCCCAAAATAAAAATACATAACAACAACAAAAAATACAGATCATGGGAATTGTCACGTGTGAAAATGCTCATACTATTAACACGGCAAATGGCATAATGGAAAAAAAAAATAAAAATTACCAATTCACCATTTTTTGTCACTGCACCTCCCCAAATTTTTTTTAATAAAAAGTGATCAAAAAGTCATACACACTTCAAAACACTGAAAAGTACAGATCACCCTGCAAAAAATTAGCCATCATATAGCTCTATAATAATAAGTAAAAAAAAGTTATAGGGGTTTTTATTTTTTCAGTATGAAAACAAAATAAAAGCTATACACTTGCGGTATCGTTGTTATCTTACTAACCTGTATAATGAAGGTAAAAGGGTCAATAAAAACCATAAAACTGTGACAGAATTGCATTTTTTTTCCAATTCCACCCCATTTGAATTTTTTTCTAGCTCTCCATTACACCATATGCAATATTAAATAGTGCCATTAAAAAGTATGACTTTTCTTGCAAAAAATAAGCTCTCATAAGGCTATGTGAACAGAAAAATAAAAAAAGTTATGGCTCTGGGAAGGAGTGGAGTAAAGAAGGAAAACGAAAAAAAAAAAGGCAAGATCCTCTAGGGCTTAAACACACTGTTTGCTAAAATTGTCAAACATTTGTTGAACCATTGCTATGTATGTCATTGTCACTCTGATATTATTTGCTATTTCATTAAAGAGCTTAGGGAGGGTGGAGGAAGGAGAGAAAAGGCAAGTATTTATGAAAAGAGATAACATCTTTTCCTAACAATTCTGAGTCCTAGGAGACAATTGAAGCAAATTTGGTTTGGGTAAAATTGATTTGAGACAGAACCAAACTTTTTGAAAAAATTGGCTCATCTGAAATGAACTGAATCTCCAATTTCCAAGGTTTGCTTATCTCTACTATATAATTATAATAGCAACAAGTTAATTCAAAAGAACAGCATATCTTTAATTAGCTTCTACGATTTGTGATTACAAACAGTTAACTGAAAGCAAGCAGCCAATAGCCTCCGTAGCATTTTAAATACTATTTCCTAATGGGAATGAAGAAGAGTATTATCTTATGATTTCATGTCATCTGATGTCGGTAACATGGGTCATGAATCAGAGTTGAGGCATTTTATTGGACCATCTTGTGAGTTCTTGTGCTGCATCTTTGATTTTGTTTCATTCCTTCCTATGTTGTTGATTCACAATTATCAGGCTGTTCTCAGCTAGGCACTATAAGTAGCATTATTGTACATCCATAGACTTCAGCATGTATATTGGCACGGGATAAATAGTTCCTTATGAGTAAATGTAAAACAAGAAATGATTTAGAAGAATTCCTCTATTTGCTGTTGAACTTGTGCCCTGTTTTTACATATTGGTATTTGATTGATGTTGTTTTTATTTCATTAAAGAAGAACTGTGCTAAATCATAGGGATAACAATGGTCTCATTTTTTGGTGTTTTTCTGACTGAGATTATTGTGGCTGTCATAATCAGGGGTGTAGCTAGAGAACCAAGCACATGGTGCAAACGTCAAGCCTAAGACCCACTTTAAAAGGGTTGTCCAAGTTATTTTTTTGTTCTTTATATGTTTCTAACTTGTCAGGTATAACAACTTTCCCATATACTTTGTGTTTCTAACGCTGCTGGTTTCTCAGAGTTGACTGAGGGTCACATGACCTGTGATGTTAGCTTATCTCCCTGGTCTGTGATGTTTCGTGCACAAGCCTCAGAGTTCAGATAACAGTCTGTACACGAGACGTCACTGGCCACACCCCCTCCTCTGCCGCTCCTGCTATCTGCTCTCTCCCTGGATTCCTTCAGATAAAACATTAACCCCTTCTGCCAGAACACACTGAGGGCTCAAGGCTTTGCAACAAATAGTAGCTGCAGCAGTGAGAGGAGACAAATGCTGGGCAAGGAGCTATAGAGGAATTGTATTGTACAAGAACAGGTAGGGAAAATTTCCTGTGTGTATCAGCAGTGTCATTGTACAGCTGGGACTTGTAGTCCTACACATACAACATGCTGCTGAGTATTCCAGCAGGCAGACATGTCATTCAGCTCTTGTATTCACTGCCTTTGCAGAGAAGGGGGGAGGGGGGAGGAGCTGAGATTGTTGTTATTGCATGTAAACAAAGACCAGAAGAGAACCAGGGAAATTAGGAAATATAGCTTTTTTTTGCCTAAAACTTGCTGAACTTAGTTTATATATATATATATATATTGCTGCCCATCAGATTTACAGTGCTATATTTTTTTTTCATAACTTGGACAACCTCTTTAACTTTGTGTCTTTCCCTGTGTCAAAATATACACTGACGAGCAAAAGGGTAACAATGTTTTGAAATTTTGACTTTCAGGCTCCATATCTCACCATCCACTACAGCTTTGAATGTAAGACTACCAGCATTTTATAGACAATCATCTTGGCATCTCATACATAAATTATACTGGCAACTATTTAGCATATGATTAGTTATGCACATTCTTGTCATCTAACTGCATTGTTACTGTTGTGCTCCTAAATTTTAATTTTTATTATTTTGTTAGTATTTTGTAAATCCACCTGTGGCTTTAAACACTGCCTGAATCCTTCTGGGCATGCTCTTGATCAGAATCAAGCATGTCTCGAAATCTGTTCCCAGGTCTCTTCTACACATTTCCAATGTTGGTGCATGCTGGTCGACTCATTTGGGTATGAATACAGCATTTTCTTCAACTCTATCCATAAGTGTTGAATTGGGTTCAGGTCTGGGGGACTGTGGGGGCCAATTTAGCACCTCGACTTCATTGTCATTGAACCATTTTTTTCGCTGATCTCAACGTATGCTTCGGGTTGTTGTCCTGCTGGAATACTATGTCGTCCCATAGTACTCGATTGTACAAAGTAACTCATCTTGTAGGATACCCACATCTAGTTCAGCATTGAGACCACCATCAATCCTGGTTAAGTATCCAATGCCCTTGGCTGTGAAACAACTCCATATCATCAGGCTTCCTCCACCGAACTTGACAGTTCCTTCAATTTCTCGATCCATTAGCCCCCTTTTCCCTTGTTTCTTCCAGACCCATTTGCACCCATCACAGTCCAGTCTATTGACTTCATCTCATCGTTCCAAATCACCAATTTCCAATCTTCTACTGTCCGCTGTTCGTACTTTTTTGCAAACTTAAGCCAACACTTCTTATGACAATATTGAAGTCAATGCTTCTTCACCTTTTTTCGGGCCACCATTCGAGACTTTTGTAATGACCGTCGCTTGCATGGACGTATGAGCCACCTCCACTAACATGTTTTTCGCACCAGAACTGATAGGCCTTGTGATAAGCCAACTTGTTGACTCCGATATTTTGCCTGGATGTCCACCTCTTGGCTTTGGAATGGATGGACTGACTTCATTTCATATTCTTCCAACTGTCATGGCACTCACATGGCACTCAGAGCCCTTAGGCTGAGTTCACATTTGCATTGAGCTTTCCATCCTTCTGATCTGTCAGAAGAACAGAAAAAAAAAACTAATATGTTTTATTTTGAGCATCAGTTGTGATCAGTTTATATCAGTTCCATTAGACATCATTTAGGGTATTCTGTTATAGGTTCAGTTTATAATAGAATATAACAGAATTCGTAGACGAAATGCAAAACGGAAGGCTTTAATCTGTTTTGATTCATCATATTAGAAGTCTATGAGCAAGCATAATGGATACGTCTGGTTTCCATTATGCAGGACGGAAAACAAAGTCCTGTCAACAGGACCAGACGGATCATCTGTTTTTTCATGCTTGCTTATAGACTTCTATTATGACGGATCAAAACGGAATGCCTCTTAAAGGCTTCCGTTTTGCATTCTGTCTATGAATTCTGTTATGTTCCGTTACAAATGGAACCTATAACGGAATACCCTAGCACAAGTGCGAACCCACCTTTATTGTTGACAGGATAGAAAGTACAGCAGACAGGATTTTTTCTCTCGTTGACAATAACTGATGTCTGATGGAATGGATTTCTTCCATTTTTCTTTTCTAAGGCTTCTTTCACACGAACGTTGTGTTTTGTGGTCCTCAATTTGCAGATCCGCCAAAAAAACAGATGCCGTCCATATGGTATCCGTTTTTTTTGCGGATCCATTGTAACAATGTCTATCCTTGTACGCAAAACTGACAAGAATAGGACATGTTCTATTTTTTTTGCAGGTTACAGAATGGACATAAGGATGCAGACAGCACACAGTGTGTTGTCAGTATTTTTTGCGGACCCATAGAAATGAATGGGTTCACATTTTATCAGCAAAAAATGCGGATCGGAGCCCGCAAAAAATACTGTCGTGTGAAAGAGGCCTACGGGTATGTTTGCATTTGCAGCATGCCTGATCTGGCAGAAATGCCAGCTGTCAGCCAGACAAAAAACATAACATACAACGTTTTTTGTCTGCTCGAAACTTGCCATTTATGCCGGAAAGAATCCATCAAAATCCCTCAGGCTGCTCTCTGCCTGAACAGCCTGACAGATTTGCTGCAGATGTAAGTATACCTTTATACAAATGCAAACTGATGCAATTTGAGCACAACTGATGCCCATTCAAACAAATGGTGCTTAAAATGGATCAGTTATTTTTCATTTTTCTGTTCTTCTGAAGGATCTGGAGAAAGGAAAGCTCAACGCAGATGTAAACAAGCGCTTATTTGGGAATCCTTCATTTGTTATACTGTAGCAGAACTGTCACCAAGAAATGACTGCATCTTGGTAGACATGCTCTTTAATTGCTGCCTCCTGTACTCATAGAAGAATATGCAAGCCACTTGCACATGGAGTAAAACTTTTAGTCATCACAACAATTGGAAAAGACATTACGTGAATGAATCTTCATTTGTCACCTTAGAAATGGCATTTCCTGACTTCACAGTGTAATTACTATTTCTTCTCTATAAGGTGCCTCTGTCACATACATTTCATCTCTGTAAGTGTCAGGCTCATTGATGAAAGCAGTTGAGCTTTGTTCTGCTGATCAGTGCTGGGCTTAGCGACACCAGCTCATCTCACACACGATTCTCCCTGTCACGGATTAAGGTGCTGGGATTAAGGTGCTGGGACTGTGCCGTGTCTGATGCTCCTGCTTTATGCAACAGAAAGATAGGAGAAGGCAGGGAATTTTATCCATAGCGGAAAATAGCAAGCCAGTAATTGAAAATCACCCATGCACTAACCATACGGTCTATGGCTCCCGCTAAACAGTTCAGATTTCATAAGCTGGAGGTGGAATGACATGGGAGGAATTTGATACAATATTAAATGGGATGGTTCAAAAAAGCAAAATGAAAATATTATTGTTACTGGCTTCATTCGGAAAATTGCTCCATCGCTTTCATTGGCTATATCTTGGAATTGATGTCTCTGTTTCAAAAACTAGTCTTTGCGCACATTGCACAATTCCACTTCATCTTCCATAGGATGACAGAGACAAACTGCATAAAGTTCTGTTTTCATTTGCAGACAAGCTGAGTTTAGTTGATATCTCCCCATGCCTAGCAATTCACAGTGTTCACAAAATGTTTAAAGGTTATGTGCACTTTGGAAACCATTTTTTGTCAGAGGAGCAGAAATAAACTGATCAGTTTAATCCCCATCTGTGGGTGACTTTGAGCACCAGTTGTGCTCGGTTTGCGGTGGTTCCTTCAGGTTTCAGTTATTTTTGACAGGAGAAAAAGTCCTATCTGTTGTACTTTTATTTGTCCCAAAATGAACCCAAGTGAACTTGTACATGACGTGATGCTTGGAGAAACATCACCACTGAGGTCAGACATTGGCTGCAGCAGCACACGTGACCCTGTTCACAGCCTGGCCAGAAGTCACAAGCCTAGGACCAGAAGATCACCAAATGCAGCCATGGCACAGGAGTGGTTCAGTGGGAACCAGGCAAGTATGCTTTTTATATTAGCTCAAACACACTAGGAGGCAAATTCAAAACTGAAGGAATCCTGGATAACCACTTTAAGTCCTTTGAAGGCTTTGACATTAAGGGGTTAACATTGAAGTCAACGAATGATGGACAGAAATGGAAGGGGTCTTCTTTGTATCCGTTTGGCAATCCATTTAACAGCTCCATATTTTTTGTTGCTCTGACGGAACAGAATAAAGGAAGCGTCAACAAAGATGTGAACTAGGCTGGGTCTCATAGGCGAACTGTAAGGCCCCTTTCACACGAGCGAGTTTTCCGCGTGGGTGCAATGCGTGACGTGAACGCATAGCACCTGCAGTGAATCCTGACCCATTCATTTCTATGGGTCTGTGTACATGAGCGTTTTTTTTCACGCATCAGTTCTGCGTTGCGTGAAAAACGCAGCATGCTCTATATTCTGCGTTTTTCACGCAGCCCTGGCTCCATAGAAGTGAATGGGGCTTCAGTGAAAAACGCATTGCATCCTGAAGCAAGTGCGGATGTAATGCGCTTTTCACTGATGGTTGCTAAGAGATGTTGTTTGTAAACCTTCAGTTTTTTATCACGCGTGTGAAAAACGCATCAAAACGCATCGCACCCGCGCGGAAAAAACTGAACAACTGAACGCAATCGCACACAAAACTGACTGAACTTGCTTGCAAAATGGTGTGAGTTTTCCTGAACGCACCCTGAACGCATCCGGACCTAATCCGTGACGCTCGTGTGAAAGAGGCCTAAGTAGAAGTCAGTGGAAGTGGAGATCAGACCCATGGTGTCCCATAGTGAAACAAAAATAAAAAGTAAAAACAAAAGTAAAAAAAAGGTAGGATTTTTATAAAGATAAAAAGATAAAAAATTAAAGTAAAACAATCATCCCTTAACTCTTATCAAGCCAGTTATCAATTGATAAAAAGGACATTAGGTATTGGGTATTAGGTATTCCTTCATCCATAATGACCTGCTGTATAAAAATATCACATGACCTACTCCATCAGGTGAACGGTGTAAAAAATAAATAAAAACCATGCTAGCAATTTTTTGGTCACCTTGCCTCAAAAAATGGCTGCACTGGTACTCCAGAGGCTGTTCAAAAGTAACATGGCGCCTGTAAAGCTATACATCAAAATCTGCGCTCCAAAAGCCTATAAGCCCCAGGTGAGTTTCCGTTTTCATTTTATACTCACTGCCTTCTTGGACCCATAGCTTTTTATTATTTTTTCATTCACATAGCTGTATGAGGGGTTGTTTTTTGCAGGACAAGTTGTACTTTCGAATGGCACTATTAATATTGCATAGGACGTAGTGGGAAGCTGGAAAAAGCCCAACACGAGTAAAATGAAATCATAAAAAAATTGTCCCCAAAGGTATACATAGCCTTTAATGTTAACATTTTTGAAAAACATATTTTTTTCCTGCACCAAGCCAAGTTTGCAGAGGCCTATAGTTGGCGGAATAATAAAAACCCTTTAAAAATTACCAAATTTTGAACTCTGAACGCCTTGAGTTATTCATTGGGTGGTGTATTTTGACCGCACAGTTTTTTTTTTTTTTACAGGAATTAATGCTAAGCAGGTGAAAAAATGTAAATTTCATTTTTGACAGTTTATTTTGTACAGAGCACATGAAAATGAAGAAGCACATCTCAAAATGTATGACCCCTTGTCTCCTGTGGCCTATTGTGGCCCTAATGTTATGTCTTCACACATGGCAGGGCCCAAAGGTTAAGGAGCACCAGGTGGCGCTCAGAACACAAAATATGCCTGAAAATGTTTCAGGCCCCACTGCACACTTTAAAGATGTGGAGATGCCAAAAAGATAGACAGGCAGTATAAAAATCATCAGATCTGATAAGGCGAAGATAGGAGAGAGAATATCTGAACTGGAAGCACGGCTGAGTGAGAATGAGGATAAGACCAAATCTATGAGCAAACAACTTTCTGATCTATATAAGCGCATTACAGTGTTATCTAACAAATAAAATGATCTAGAAGACAGACAGATTTGTGGGATTCCCAGAGAAGTGTTTCAGGGCAGATGCTGTCCAGTTTATATAGAGGTGGCTTATTTCAAACTGCCCAAAAGATTGCTTATCTCCTTTTTTTCTGTGGAGAGGGTACATAGGGTTCCTCTGAGACATCCAACACCAGCCTTAAGCCATGTGCTTCATTAATTAAATTATTGTTCTCTCAGGACCAGGACACGGTTTTGGCTGCTTTCAGAAAATCAGAGACTCTTATGTTTAATGATCATAAGATTATGGTTTTTCCACATTACATTTATGAGAAATGTTTCGTATGTTGTACTCTGAGGTGCAAAACGATACTTGCATCTGCTGGTCTGAAATATCCACTACTATATCCAGTGAAACTGCGCATAATTGATAAAGATTCTACTTTTTTCACTACAGGCAAAGAGGCCTTTGACTGGTGGTATACCAGTACCAGAGTCTAATAATAAAGAAAGCCTTTTTTTAGTGGCCAAAGACTTGGTTGTAATCAGATAATTACTTTTTCTGTGGCAGCGGTGCTTATTTCCGTTGTATTTTTTTTTTACAGTATAGTGTAGAGGATATGCTTGGTGAAGGTCTTGGTCTTGAGTTTGAGGTTGGTCTGATATTGCTCTGGTTGAAAAGTTAGAGAGGAGGGTATCGTGGAGAGAGAGTTGGATTTTTTTCTTCATTTTCTAATTTTTTCATTTAATATTTTTTGCTTTTTTTTCCTTAAATGGATTATCAGCATTTTTTTTACATTTTTGTTGAAAATATTCCTAGCTGGCCTGAGCTGCACTCCTTACGCTGCCCAATGTAATTAAGCAGCAGGCACTTCCTACTTCACGTGCTGTACATCCTAGCCCGGTTACAATCCGTGATGTACGTGGGTTTCCCCCTACACAGTCAAGTAGCCTCAGATGCTCTGAGCAGTCATCCCTTCACAAAAGGATGCCTTCTCCCTAGAAAGCTCACATACTAAGCAGAAAATAAGAATCAATTGACTCCCTGAAAAGTACCTCCCAACCCTTTTTGGTATTAAATAGAGATGAGCGAGCACTAAAATGCTCGGGTGCTCGTTATTCGAGACAAATTTTTCCCGATGCTCGTTTCGAATAACGAACCCCATTGAAGTCAATGGGAGACTCAAGCATTTTTTGCAGGGGACCAAAGCTCTGCATAGGGAAGGTTGCGTGAAAACCTGGAAACCTCAGAAAATTATGGAAACACCACGGAAATGGACAGGAAACAGCAGGGGCAGCAAGCATGGATGCCTCTGAGGCTGCCTAATCGTACTATTACGCCAAATTCTGGGCAACAGCCTGGTGGTGACCCTCAAGACAATTGTGCTGACCCAGACCAAGATGGACAAGGCACATGCGCTGGCACATGTTAGGAAAGCACCCAACTAGGTGCAATGAAGGTCCATCGCCGCCTGTGGGTGACACCACTGCACATGCTGGCACTGCTGTCCTATACCCCGCCCCAAGACGCAGGCATAAGTGTCTCCCTCTCCGCACCCACCCAGTAGTCTACAGCGTACACAAAGTTCTCCCAGCACAGTGCCCAGCTCTCCCCATCCCAGACGGGCAAACACGCACCCACCACCCACCCACCCTGTCCACGGCAGACACAAAGACCTACAAGCACAGTGCCCAGCTTTCCTAATTCCAGATGGGCTAAGATGCACACTGCACCCACCTATTAGTCTCCACACGTGGGTGGGTGCAGAGCCTTTTAGTGCCCCTCAACACAATGTTTGTGTGCCAGGGCCTGGTAGTAACCGTCCTTGAAGTTGTTGTTGGAGAGGCCGCCGGTGACTCTGAAGACAACTTTGTGCAGTGGCAAGCCTCCAAAAAATCGTGGGTGAGAGCCTGGAGGTGACGCTCAGAAACAAATGGTTTAAAAAAGCATGGTGATGCACCCCTGAATGACAGTCTGTGACTGAGATTGCAGGTGAACCCGCTAAAATTGTAGTCTAGCACACCTTGGTGGTGAACCCCTAAATTACAAAGTTTGACTGAGATTGCAGTTTACAGCATGGGGGTGAAACCCAGGATGACTTGTTAAGACTGAGATTGCAGTTTACAGCTTGGCGGTGAACCCCAGAGTGGCTTGGTTAGACTAACATAACAGCTGAACCACCCAAAAATTTAGCCTGACACAGCATGGCAGTGACTACAGTTCAGTGAACAATTCTGTGGTGTGCGGTACAGTAGCCGCAGTCTACAAAAATGTTTTTTCTATCACTTATATATACTACAGTCCAGTGAAAAATTGTGTGGTGTGCGTTACGCTAGCCGGAGTCTAGAAAATATACGTTTTTTTCTCTCAGTCATATATACTACAGTGCAGTGAAAAATTTTGTCGTGTGCTGCACACTAGCCGGAGTCTACAAAATATACGTTTTTTTCTCTCAGTCGTATATACTACAGTGCAGTGAAAAATTCTGTCGTGTGCTGCACACTAGCCGGAGTCTACAAAATATACGTTTTTTCTCTCAGTTATATATACTACAGTGCAGTGAAAAATTCCGTTGTGTGCTGCACACTAGCCGGGGTCTAGAAAATATAAGTTTTTTCTCTCAGTCATACATACTACAGTGCAGTGAAAAATTCTGTTGTGTGCTGCACACTAGCCGGAGTCTAGAAAATATACGTTTTTTCTCTCAGTCATATATACTACAGTGCAGTGAAAAATTTTGTCGTGTGCTGCACAGTAGCCAGAGTCTAGAAAATATATGTTTTTTTCTCTCAGTCATATATCCTACAGTGCAGTGCAAAATTCTGTCGTGTGCTGCACACTAGCCGGAGTCTACAAAATATAAAATTTTTCTCTCATTCATATATCCTACAGTGCAGTGCAAAATTCTGTCATGTGCTGCACACCAGCCGGAGTCTACAAAATATAATTTTTTTCTCTCAGTTATATATCTGACAGTTCAGTGAAAAATTGTGTGGTGTGCGGTACACTAGCCGCAGTCTAGAGAATACATTTTTTCTCTCAGATACATTTAATACAGTCCAGTGAAAAATTCTGTGGTGTGTGGTACACTAGCCGCAGTCTAGAGAATACGTTTTTGGCCTCAGATATTAATTCTACAGTTTAGTGATTACACAAAATGTTGAACCCAAGGGCTAAGGGTCGAGGACGTGGGCGTCCAAGTGATGTAGGGGGGCAGAGGCCGTGGTCCTGGACAGGGTGACACAGTACCTACTGATGAGGGAGCAGTGGAATGCCGCAGAGTTTCGCTCCCTAGCTTTATCTCGCAATTTACAGAGTCACGTGGTACACCACTATTGAAACCACAACATTGCGAACAGGTGATGACGTGGATAGTGGATAATGTGTCCAGTAATTTATCCACCACCCAGTCTTCCACGCAGTCCACCCACGCTAGCCAAGGGAGTAGACCTCTAGCTCCTCCAGCTCAACCTCCTTCCCCCCAGCCTGCCCCCCCCCTGAATATGGATTCAGATACAGCATACTCACAGGAACTCTTTTTAGGACCCTACCCAGAGACACAAACCACTGCTCAACAGCAACCTGAGCAGTTGCTCTGTCCCGATGCCCAAAATTTAGAACCTTCGCAGTCTGTGGGTGATGAGATTGTGGAGAGTAGTGCGTCAAGAGGTGTTGGATGATGATGATGAGACACAGTTGTCAGACATTGATGTTGTTGTCAGGGCAGTAAGTCCCAGGGGGGAGCAGAGTGAGGAATCGGAGGAAGAGCAGGTGGATGATGAGGTGACTGACCCGAGCTGGGTTGGTAAGCCTAGTCAAGACAGTGCTTCTGAGGGGGAGGCAAGTGCAGCACCAGAACAGGTTGGAAGAGGCAGTGGGGTGGCCAGAGGGAGAAGCAGGGCCAGAGCAAGTAGATCAGCAACTGTTTCACGGAGTGAAGCTCCCATGCCGAGGCCTAGATGTTCGCAAGTCTGGAGGTTCTTTAAAGAAAGTGAGGATGACCGACGGACTGTGGTGTGCAACTTGTGCCACACCAGGATCAGCAGGGGAGCCACCACTACCAGCCTAACCACTACCAGCATGCGTAGGCATATAAGTGCTAAACACACGACTCAATGGAACCAAGGCCGTTCACCTCCTGCGGGTCACACCACTGCTCCTTCCCCTGTGTCACATGCTGGCTTTGCGAGTCAACCCCCCGCCCAGGACCCGGGCACGAGCGCCTCCCGCCCTACAACCACCCCTTCACCTCCACGATCCTCCACACCCTACACCAATGTGTCCCAGTGCAGCGTTCAGCTGTCTTTGCATCAGACATTGGAGCGCAAGCACAAACGCAAATACAATTCCACCCACCCACATGCACAAGCCCTAAACATCCACATTTTCAAACTGCTGAGCCTGGATATGCTGCCCTATAGACTGGTATAGATTGAGGCTTTCCGCAACCTGATAGCGGTGGCTGTCCCTCGGTACTTGGTCCCCAGCCGCCACTATTTTTCACGATGTGCCGTCCCAGCCCTACACCAGCACGTGTCAGAGAACATCATCCGTGCCCTGACCAATGCGGTTACTGAGAAGGTCCACCTAACCACGGACACGTGGACAAGTGCTGGCGGGCAGGGACACTATATCTCCCTGACGGCACATTGGGTTAACTTGGTGGAGGCTGGGACCGAGTCTGACCCTGGGGCCGCTCATGTACTGCCCACACCGAGGATTGCGGGGCCTACCTCGGTCACGGTTTCTTAGACTTATTATGCCTCTTCCTCCAACCCCTCCTCCTCCTAATCTCAAATACAATCTGTAAGCACGGCACCTTCAGTCGGTAGCTCTAGGCGCAGCAGCACTGCCGGGGGTGAGCGACAACAGGCGGTGCTGAAATTGCTGAGCTTAGGTGACAAGAAGCACACCGCCCAAGAGCTGTTACAGGGCATCACGGCGCAGACCGATCTTTGGCTGGCGCCACTGAAACTCAAACCAGGCATGGTTGTGTGTGACAACGGGCATAACCTGGTGGCGGCTCTGCAACTCGGTAGACTCACACATGTGCCATTATACACCAATACTATTTCCCAAAGTAACAACAACCCATGTAAACACTGCATATAAAACCTGCCTGGCCCACGTGTTCAATCTTGTGGTTCAGCGGTTCCTCAAGACCTACCCCAATTTGTCTGATTTGCTCACCAAGGTGCGACGCATCTGTGCGCATTTCCGGAAGTCAACCACAGATGCTGCCACTCTCAGGGCAGTGCAACGGCGCTTACAACTGACAGCTCACCGACTGTTGTGCAACGTGCCCACACAATGGAATTCCACATTACACATGTTAGCCAGGGTTTACCAGCAGTGCAGAGCGATTGTAGACTGCCAGATGACAACTTCCACGATAACTGGTAGTCAGGTTAGTCAGCTTCCTCAAGTCTACAATGAGAAGTGGACGTGGATGTCTGATATCTGTCAGGTGTTAAGTCACTTTGAGGAGTCAACACAGATGGCCTGCGGCGATGCCTCCATTATCAGCGTCACCATCCTGCTGCTTTGTCTGCTGAAAAACTCACTGCTCAGCATGAAGTCAGAGGCTTTGCGCTTGTCACAGGAGATGGGGGAAGAAGATACATTGCTTGATAGCCAGACCACCCTCAGGTCTGTTTCTCAGCGCGTATTGGAGGAGGAGGATGAGGAGGAAGAGGAGGAAGAGGAGGAAGAGAAGGAGACTGTTGGCGAGACTGAAGAGGGTACCTATGCTCATTCCTTCTTATCTGTTGAGCGTGTATGGCAGGGCCGTTTTAAGACATTGGTGGGCCCAGTGCAAAGATCAAGAGTGGGCCCCCCCCCCCCTTTCGGGTAAACTTTACAGATTGCAAAATGGCTAACTTTTTTTTCTTAACAAGTCGCATCATTGTGTTTATTATCTCTGTACAGTGACATCGCTGTGTGTATTATCCCTGTACGGTGACATCTCTGTGTTTATTATCTCTGTACAGTGACATCGCTGTGTGTATTATCCCTGTACGGTGACATCACTGTGTTTATTATCTCTGTACAGTGACATCGCTGTGTGTATTATCCCACTGCAGGAAGAGGTAAGTGGTCTGTGTTTGTGTGTTTGTTTTCTATTTTTCAGGGTCGTGAATGCAGAGGACTACGTCGGATTCGGTGGACTACGTCGGACCAGCTTTTTTTTTTTTTCATAAAATGGTCAAACAGGGGTCTGGGGGAGTGTTTATTTCAATAAAATGTTTTATACTTGTGTGTGTGTATTTTTTTTTCCAATACTACAGTTTTAGTAATTACGGCTATCTACAGACGGCCCTGATTACTAATACTGGGCTTAGTGCTTGCCGGTATGGCAGGCCAGCACTAACCCCAACATCTATTACCTCGGCACCCACCGCCACCAGGGGTGCCGAGAAGAGCCGGGTACCCGCAGGACCGGACCTTCAAAATTGAGGGTCTGGCTCTGGGGCGGCTGCAGGCTGGTACCATTAGGCTGGGAAGGGCCAATAACCGTGTCCCTTCCCACCCTGGTAGTGCTAGGCTGCCGCTGCTGGTTGTATCTGGCTGGAAAAGGAAAAAAGGGGGGGACCCCACGCCATTTTTTTTACAAAAATAATTAAATAATTTTAAAAAAATGGCGTGGGGTCCCCCCCTTTTTTCCTTTTCCAGCCAGATACAACCAGCAGCGGCAGCCTGGCACTACCAGGGTGGGAAGGGACACGGTTATTGGCCCTTCCCAGCCTAATGGTACCAGCCTGCAGCCGCCCCAGAGCCAGACCCTCAATTTTGAAGGTCCGGTCCTGCGGGTACCCGACTCTTCCCGGCACCCCTGGTGGCGGTGGGTGCCGAGGTAATAATGTTGGGGTTAGTGCTGGCCTGCCATACCGGCAAGCACTAAGCCCAGTATTAGTAATCAGGGCCGTCTGTAGATAGCCGTAATTACTAAAACTGTAGTATTGGAAAAAAAAAATACACACACAGAAGTATAAAACATTTTATTGAAATAAACACTCCCCCAGACCCCTGTTTGACCATTTTATTAAAAAAAAAAAAAAAGCTGGTCCGACGTAGTCCACCGAATCCGACGTAGTCCTCTGCATTCACGACCCTGAAAAATAGAAAACAAACACACAAACACAGACCACTTACCTCTTCCTGCACTGGGATAATACACACAGCGATGTCACAGTACAGGGATAATACACGCAGCGATGTCACTGTACAGGGATAATAAACACAGTGATGTCACAGTACAGAGATAATAAACACAGCGATGTCAGTGTACAGGGATAATAAACACAGTGATGTCACCGTACAGAGATAATAAACACAGTGATGTCACAGTACAGAGATAATAAACACAGCGATGTCACTGTACAGGGATAATAAACACAGTGATGTCACAGTACAGAGATAATAAACACAGCAATGTCAGTGTACAGGGATAATAAACACAGTGATGTCACAGTACAGAGATAATAAACACAGCGATGTCAGTGTACAGGGATAACAAACACACAAACACAGACCACTTACCTCTTCCTGCACTGGGATAATACACACAGCGATGTCACTGTACAGAGATAATAAACACAGTGATGTCACCATACAGGGATAATAAACACAGTGATGTCACAGTACAGAGATAATAAACACAGTGATGTCACAGTACAGAGATAATAAACACAGCGATGTCAGTGTACAGGGATAATAAACACAGTGATGTCACCGTACAGAGATAATAAACACAGTGATGTCACAGTACAGAGATAATAAACACAGTGATGTCACAGTACAGAGATAATAAACACAGCGATGTCAGTGTACAGGGATAATAAACACAGTGATGTCACAGTACAGAGATAATAAACACAGTGATGTCACAGTACAGAGATAATAAACACAGCGATGTCAGTGTACAGGGATAATAAACACAGTGATGTCACCGTACAGAGATAATAAACACAGTGATGTCACAGTACAGAGATAATACACACAGCGATGTCACTGTACAGAGATAATAAACACCAGTGATGTCACAGTACAGGGATAATAAACACAGTGATGTCACTGTACAGGGATAATAAACACAGTGATGTCACCGTACAGAGATAATAAACACAGTGATGTCACAGTACAGGGATCGGCGTCTCGTGGCCCAATCAGACCTCAGATCAGCGTCTCGTGCCCCCATCAGACCTCAGGTCGGCGTATCGTGCCCCCATCAGACCTCGGGTCAGCGTCTTGAGCCCCCATCAGACCTCAGGTCAGCTTAATGTGCCCCATCAGACCTCAGGTCAGCTCTTGTGCCCCATCAGACCTCAGGTCAGCTCTTGTGCCCCATCAGACCTCAGGTCAGCGTCTTGTGCCCCATCAGACCTCAGGTCAGCGTCTTGTGCCCCATCAGACCTCAGGTCAGCGTCTTGTGCCCCATGAGACCTCAGGTCAGCTCTTGTGCCCCCATCAGACCTCAGATTAGGGTCTTGTGCCCCATCAGACCTCAGATCAGCGTCTTGTGCCCCCATCAGACCTCAGGTCAGCTTAATGTGCCCCATCAGACCTCAGGTCAGCTTAATGTGCCCCCATCAGACCTCAGATCGGCTTAATGTGCCCCATCAGACCTCAGGTCAGCTTAATGTGCCCCATCAGACCTCAGGTCAGCTTAATGTGCTCCCATCAGACATCAGATCAGGGTCTTGTGCCCCATCAGACCTCAGGTCAGCTTAATGTGCCCCATCAGACCTCAGGTCAGCTCTTGTGCCCCATCAGACCTCAGGTCAGCTCTTGTGCCCCCATCAGACCTCAGATTAGGGTCTTGTGCCCCATCAGACCTCAGATCAGCGTCTTGTGCCCCCATCAGACCTCAGGTCAGCTTAATGTGCCCCATCAGACCTCAGGTCAGCTTAATGTGCCCCCATCAGACCTCAGATCAGGGTCTTGTGCCCCATCAGACCTCAGGTCAGCTTAATGTGCCCCATCAGACCTCAGGTCAGCTCTTGTGCCCCCATCCATCAGACCTCAGGTCAGCTCTTGTGCCCCCATCCATCAGACCTCAGGTCAGCCATTTCTGCCCCCATCAGACCTCAGGTCAGCCATTTTTGCCCCCATCATCAGACCTCAGGTCAGCTTAATGTGCCCCATCAGACCTCAGGTCAGCTCTTGTGCCCCCATCCATCAGACCTCAGGTCAGCTCTTGTGCCCCCATCCATCAGACCTCATGTGACAGGTCAGCTCTTGTGCCCCCATCCATCAGACCTCAGGTCAGCTCTTGTGCCCCCATCCATCAGACCTCAGGTCAGCCATTTTTGCCCCCATCATCAGACCTCAGGTCCCCCCCCCCGGGGGCCCCAGCCACAAAAAATACTTACAAAAAGCTGCCTCTGGTCTTCTTCTCCTTCTCCTGCGCGCGCCTTCTTCTCCTGCAGTGTGTGATCCCGCGAGACCTGTGACCCAGCTCTGGATCTCGCGGGATCACACAGCCAGCCCAGGAGGAAGCACGCAGCCAGGAGACCGAGATCGGCAGGGTAAGCATTATCCCCCCGTGTCGTAGAGTTCGGTCCCCATAGGGCAGTACCAGTTGTACTGCACTATCGGTGGCCCTGCACACCCAAACCGGCCAGTTGTAAGGGGGGCCCCCCCCCACGTGACCTATTGGTGGGCCCGGTGCAGATGCACCATATGCCCTATGATTAAAGCGGCCCTGGTGTATGGGCTGAAGAGAAGGAGTTGGAGGAGGAAATGGAGAGTCAGCCTATTGAGGAAAGGGAATTCTTGCGTGTTGGGACTCTTGCGCACATGGCTGACTTCATATTAGGCTGCCTTTTCCGTGACCCTCGTATTTTTGACAACACTTACTGGGTGTTCACCCTCCTGGACCCCCGGTACAAGCAGAACTTTTCCACTCTCATTCCTGTAGAGGATAGGAGTATGAGAGTGAATCAATATCAACAGTCCTTGGTCACTCTGGGTTCACCGCCATGCTGTGTCAGTGTAAAATTTTATGTGCTTCACCTGCTACCTGAGTGTAACTTGGTCACTCTGGGTTCACCGCCATGCTGTGTCAGTGTAAAATTTTATGTGCTTCACCTGCTACCTGAGTGTAACTTGGTCACTCTGGGTTCACCGCCATGCTGTGTTAGGGTAAAATTTTATGTGCTTCACCTGCTACCTGAGTGTAAATTGGTCACTCTGGGTTCACCGCCATGCTGTGTGAATGTAAAATTTTATGTGCTTCACCTGCTACCTGAGTGTAACTTGGTCACTTTGGGTTCACCGCCATGCTGTGTCAGGGTAAGATTTTATGTGCTTCACCTGCTACCTGAGTGTAACTTGTTCACTCTGGGTTCACCGTCATGCTGTGTTAGGGTAAAGTTTTATGTGCTTCACCTGCTACCTGAGTGTAACTTGGTCACTCTGGGTTCACCGCCATGCTGTGTCAGTGTAAAATTTTATGTGCTTCACCTGTTACCTGAGTGTAACTTGGTCACTCTGGGTTCACCGCCATGCTGTATCAGGGTAAAATTTTATGTGCTTCACCTGCTACCTGAGTGTAACTTGGTCACTCTTGGTTCACCACCATGCTGTGTCAGGGTAAATTTTTGGGTGGCTCACCTGCTACCTCAACTAACTTGGTCACTTGTGGTGTCAACACTAGAGTGCGGCTACTATACCGCACACGACAGAATTGTTCACTGCACTGTAGTATATATAACTGAGAGAAAAAAAGGAATTTATAGACTGCGGCTAATTTAATGCAAACCACTCCATTTTTCACTGGACTGTAGTACATATAACTAAGAAAAAATACGTAGTCTTTAAATGGCGGCTATTTTACCGCAAACTACTCCATTTTTCACTGGACTGTAGTACATATAACTAAGAGAAAATACGTATTTTATAGACTGACGCTGCTGTACAGCACACTACAGAATTGTTCACTGGACTGTAGTATATATAAATGAGAAAATACGTAGTTTTTAAATGGCGGCTATTTTACCGCAAACCACTCCATTTTTCACTGGACTGTAGTATATATAAATGAGAAAATACGTAGTCTTTAAATGGCGGCTATTGTACCGCAAACCACTCCATTTTTCACTGGACTGTAGTACATATAACTGAGAGAAAATACGTATTTTATAGACTGACGCTGCGGTACAGCACACTACAGAATTGTTCACTGGACTGTAGTATATATAAATGAGAAAATACGTAGTCTTTAAATGGCGGCTATATTACCGCAAACCACTCCATTTTTCACTGGACTGTCGTACATATAACTGAGAGAAAATACGTAGTCTTTAAATGGCGGCTATTTTACCGCAAACCGCTCCATTTTTCACTGGACTGTAGTACATATAACTGAGAAAATACGTAGTCTTTAAATGGCGGCTATTCTACCGCAAACCACTCCATTTTTCACTGGACTGTAGTACATATAACTGAGAGAAAATACGTATTTTATAGTCTGACGTTGCTGTACAGCACACTACAGAATTGTTCACTGGACTGTAGTATATATAAATGAGAAAATACGTAGTCTTTAAATGGCGGCTATTGTACCGCAAACCACTCCATTTTTCACTGGACTGTAGTACATATAACTGAGAGAAAATACGTATTTTATAGACTGACGCTGCGCTACAGCACACTACAGAATTGTTCACTGAACTGTAGTATATATAAATGACAAAATACATAGTCTTTAAATGGCGGCTATTTTACCGCAAACCACTCCATTTTTCACTGGACTGTCGTACATATAACTGAGAAAATACGTAGTCTTTAAATGGCGGCTATTCTACCGCAAACCATTCCATTTTTCACTGGACTGTAGTATATATAACTGAGAAAATACGTGGTCTTTAAATGGTGGCTATTTTACCGCAAACCACTCCATTTTTCACTGGACTGTAGTACATATAACTGAGAGAAAATACGTATTTTATAGACTGACGTTGCTGTACAGCACACTACAGAATTGTTCACTGGACTGTAGTATATATAAATGAGAAAATACGTAGTCTTTAAATGGCGGCTATTCTACCTCAAACTACTCCATTTTTCACTGGACTGTAGTACATATAACTGAGAAAAAATACGTATTTTATAGACTGACGCTGCTGTACAGCACACAACAAAATTGTTCACTGGACTGTAGTACATATAACTGAGAAAAAAACGTAGTCTTTAAATGGCGGCTATTGTTCCGCAAACCACTCCATTTTTCACTGGACTGTCGTACATATAACTGAGAGAAAATACGTATTTTATAGACTGACGCTGCTGTACAGCACACTACAGAATTGTTCACTGGACTGTACTATATATAAATGAGAGAAAAAAACGTAGTCTTTAAATGGCGGCTATTGTACCGCAAACCACTCATTTTTTCACTGGACTGTAGTATATATAACTGGGAGAAAAAATGTAGTCTTTAGACTGCGGCTAATTTAACGCAAACCATTCCATTTTTCACTGGACTGTAGTATATATAACTGAGAGAAAAAACATAGTCTTTAAATGGCGGCTATTGTACCGCAAAACACTCAATTTTTCACTGGACTGTAGTACATATAACTGAGAGAAAATACGTATTTTATAGACTGACACTACCGTACAGCACACTACATAATTGTTCACTGCACTGTAGTATATATAACTGAGAGAAAAAACTTATTCCCTAGACTGACGCTACTGTACAGCACACTACATAATTGTTAACTGGACTGTAGTATATATAAATGAGAGAAAAAAATTATTTTCTAGACTGACGCTACTGTACAGCACACTACAGACTTGTTCACTGCACTGTAGTATATATAACTGAGAGAAAATACGTATTCCCTAGACTGACGCTACTGTACAGTACACTACATAATTGTTCACTGGACTGTAGTGTATAGAAATGAGAGAAAAAAACGTATTCCCTAGACTGCACTACAGATCCCAGCAAGCCAAGGTACAGTAACAGCAGCAGCAGCAAAAATGAGTACTGAGAGGACTTTGGGCAATTTCTTTTGGGTCTGTGTGGACCACGTGCTGTCCCTTCTGCCACCAGTCGCTGTGCACAGTGTGCAGCCAAGATGGCGGTAGCTGCACTACAAGTCCCAGCCAGCAGCCAGGAGGAGACCAAAAAAAAAGGTGCTTGTAGCCCTTAGAAGGGCTGTTGGGTTCTTTGAGCATGATTCCTGCCTAACCAACATCTAAATTCAGGCCCCAACACTCTCCCTGACAGACAGCAGCTCTATCCCTAATCTCATGCAGGCCAAAAACCTGAAAGCACACGCCTCCAGTCAAGAACACGCTCCCCTGGCTGAGATTGTGGAAGGTGTTCCATTGAAGTAAAAAATATCAGACCCTGTACTAGACTTCTAGGCTTATTACTGGTATATTCCAGTTCAGGCCTGCAGGTGGCAGTACTGTATTGGAATATGCTGATCTTCGTATATTATAAAGATAAAATTCAATTATTTTATACAAATTACAGTCTAATAATAGCATGTTGGGGTCACTTATAAAAAAATTAAAAAATATTTTTTATAAAGAATTTAAAAAAATATAAAAATTCAAATCACCCGCTTTGTCCAAAATTAAAATAAAAAGAAACAATAAAAAAATCATAGGTATCACTGTTTCTGAAAAGACCAGCACTATTAAACAATTTTAAAAAAATTATCCCATATGGTGAATGGCGTAACATTAAAAAAATTTATGTGGCTGATTCTCTGTGTTTTCATCACTTCACCTCCAACAACAAATTTAAATAAAAAGTGATCAAAAAGTCATACACATCCCAAAATGGTATCAATAAAAACTACAGATCACTCTACAAAAAAAAAAAAGAGCCCTCAGAAGGCTCTGTAGAAGTAACAATAAAAAGTTATGGAGGTCAGGTCCATTCTACATAGCCGGCAGGCTGCTCGGCAGGCTGTTTCGGCATAGAATGCTGGGAATCAGCCAGAAAAAAACAGCTGTGCAGAGCAGTATTTGTCTGGCTGTTTCTTGGCATATATGCTGGATGATGGCTAGATCACCACTGGACCCCTAATTAATGGGGCCGGACAGCATTCTGGCAGTGTCCAGCAGTGGCTTATCCAGCAGGCTGTTCCCGGACGGAACAGCTTGCTGGATCGGCAAACGTGTGAAACAATAAAAATAAAAAATAAATTTTTAGCTGTTTTTATTTTATTATCAGTATTAAAAGACAAGAAAAACTATACAAATATGGTATTGTCATTGTCAGACTGAGCCAGAGAATGAAGAGCACAGGTCAGTTTTACCACATAGTAAATACTGTAAAAAAAAACCAAAAAAACCCTATATAATTGCGGTAGAATTGCATTTTTTTTCCAATTCCAGCACATTTGGTTTTTTTTTCCAGCTTCCCGCTTCATTGTATGCAATATTAAATGATTCCATTAGAAAGTACAACTTGTCACAAAAAAAAAACAAGTCCTCATGTGGCTATGTGAACCGAAAAATTATAAAGTTTTGGCTCTGGGATGGGGTAAAAAACAGAAACATAAAAACTTGATGTTGAATGAAAATTGTCATGTCAGGAAGAGATTAAGGGTAATGCCCTTTTATTTATTATTTCAGGGAGGTCCACATTTTTAAATGCAAAGAGGGCTTTTTTACAGCAAACCGTGTAGCATAAATTTTAGTGTGCTGTACAATTCATTCCAGGACTTTATCATTCACAAACCAATGAAAAAAAAATCTTAACGGGTAAAATTTGTGACTTCACTTTTATTTGTGGGACAGCAACACTGCACCGCGAAAATGACTCAACTGGCAACTTCTTCTACCACCACCATAAAAACTCGTATGCCTGCTCCACTCCACACACCCGTCAAGCCTCTTTTTACTACAAAGCACGGCAATTTGCCGTGTTCTTTTTTTTTTTATAGCACCAGCCAGTATTCTGATCTCTCTTTCCTGCCAGAACAACTGCACTGAGAGGAAAGGGAAACACAGCCCAATATGATCTCCATGATAGGGTTATCATACAGATCACATGATCAGGGACCAATAGTAATGGTCCCTGATTGGTACTGTGCTGCAGGCAAGGCCTGAGCATATTAACGTTCTGCACATGTGGGTGCCATTTTTTTAAAGGGGGCTGCAATATAGGGCAGGGGATCGGGACACTGGGGGACATTGCAGGAGCCGATCATCAGACGCACCAGACGTTTTTTCTGTTATGTAAGAGGAGAGAGAAAGCCTCCTGCCAGCAGCTCTGGTGATGTGATTATGGTTGATACAGTGTATCACGTCAATCACGGTGATCAGAGACCGCTCGTTACAGTCCCTGATCATTTCTCAGAGCCCTCAGCTACTGGACATAGCTGACGGCACGGAGCATTAGCACTTTCTTTTAGTGCTATCATTGGGGTAAAGAGCCGCTGTAAAAAGGTGACATACTAGCCCAAGTCCCTTCAGTGACCGCCACAAAAAGACATATTGGCAGTTGGTGGTCACTAAGAGGTTAATAATAGTTACTAGTGGTATTGATGCCTACAATATAGTCATTATTCTACTGTCCTGATTGATGACTCCTTTCTCCTCCACATGGAAGTCACTGTGGAAGTAGTTAGACAAAAATCTAGGCTATCAATTCACAGTTCATTTGTTAGATACAGGATCTGGGAGTCCATCAGGGACTGTTTCCAAGAGGAGATTAGAGGAACAGTAGAGTATTGAATTGAACCGAAGTGCAACAATAAAGAATGCAACAGGATCTATTGTACAGTGTTTATTATATACACTGGAGCTTGAAAGTTTGTGAACAGATTTTCACACAAGTCCTAAGGTAGATAAAGATAACCAAGTCAGACAGGTCATCTATTTATTGAGGAAAATGATCCAATATCACATTTATGTTAATGTATGTAAACCTTTAGGATTAGCAGAAAATCTGAAGGGGAAATCAGTCAGGTGTTTTCAGTCAGATGTGAGTGGACAACCTGTTTTATTTTTAACAGGCATGTATCAAAGGTCTGAGCTTAACACACATGTTTGTAGAGGAGTATCATAGCATGAGCAAGGGAGATTTCCAAAGACCTCAGAAGAAGAGTTGTTGATGCTTTCAAGCACCACTGTAAGTAATACACTGCCTGAGCCACACCCAGAACATTGGCTCATAAAACATAGTACCGCTCACTCTCTCACTCTCTCAGGCAAGCTTCATCCCTTTACTGCACATGCGCCGAATACAGTGGCATTAGCGCTGCTGTTAGAGTCTGGACCTGTCAAAGAGATGGGGGCATGGCACGTAGAGAGAGTGAGCGATGCAATGGCAACGTCCTCCTTACACCCAGTGACTAATTTACGTTTATGTTTAAAAAGCTGCTTTCTCTGCAATAATGCCACAGAGCAACATGGAAGCAGGAACATTAGATTAAGCTGGTTTTAATAGGATAGGATTTGATGAGTCCTTTTAAGAAGGAAAATCCATAGTTACGCAGCCAAAAAATGTTCACATTGGACTTGCAAGTAAAATAGGCTTGACAACAAATGAAAAGACAGTGGTATCCTCCTGTTCCTGAATCCTTAACCCCCACCACAGGTGTGGACTTTACCAGTTGAATACCAAGTTTGCAGTTCCCAAGGGAAGGTCAAGTTGCCTAGCTACTTGGATCAGATATTGTTAAGACAGATTTGGTCGGTAGGAGTTAGAAGGCATCAGGTAACTCAGGTCCACAAATCTGTAGCAGAAGACAGGGTCAGGAGGTAGGGCCAAAGTAAGCACATGGGTAGTCAAATCAAAGCAGTTAGGCAAGCTGGGTCAGTCACAAGTAACCCAAGATATAATCAAGAATCATGTGGAAACTCACCATCATGGTTAATATCTGAGAAAGGAGTTTCTAGATACAGACATTACACCAAAGACATGACACTTGGGTGACACAGTTCTTAAAGGGCCCCCGCACCACCTGCTGGTTAGATGAAGTGTCATGGCAGTTAACTCACAGCTGTTGATATATCTGTATATTCCAGTGCACCTTACAATCGACGAAAGTAGTTAACAAAACCTGATTAACCTCATAATAATTTAATGGAATCCAAAAGGATCAGTTGACTATAGTATTTACCGACCATGAGCCATGAATACTTTAATTTAATACTTAAAATATTAACCCTATATAACAAATACTTGGAGACAAGATTTGACTTTTCCCTGGCTTTAGAAGACATCTTGGGCAGCAGCAGTCACAGTGCATTGCTGAACTTCCCAAGCTTGCAAGATTTAACAAATACCTCATGCTTCATCGCTGAACTGAATCAAATGCAGGCCCTCTAGGTACCCCACATAACGAATTGTTTCACTAGCCCAGTTTACACCTGTAATGATGGCTTCAAAATCTAATCGTACGTGTACTTAATTGAGCCAGAGGGGTTTTATCCATTAGCAGAGCACTGCAAAGTTTAATACGCGTTTTTCTGCCATAGCCCTTATTTGCTTTACAAGGCTGGGCTCATCACAAACCAGTTCTCCCGCTTTTTCCCCAGAAGGCTTGTGTCAGGAGGTGATTTTCAGCAAACATTAGCTCAGGTTGCACAGGGATGTTTTTAGTATCCTGGATTTTTGTAACAGAGGGAAATAGTTGGGACACATTATAAGCATTTGAGTCCTGGAACATATTAAGAAAACACCTTGGGATACTTGTGAAATCAAATGATGTTAGGGGCAATTAACATTCCTTAGGTTTACGCAACCTTTGGTTCTGCAGCATTATGACAAGGCAAGTTCCTGTGATTTACCACCAGCATTTGTAAAGGTTATGGTTCTGTTTTGTATTGTATTGTATGAATTTACATTTTGCACATATTTCATGTTTACCTACACACATTCCCTATCTACCTAAGGTTTCTTTCTATAACAAACTTCTATGGCTAGCAGTTATCATGCCATAAATAGATTGGGGAGGAACTGGTCAGCACTGTGTGATCTTGGCATCTACTTACAGTACCGTCTTGATTTATTACATTCTTAGCAATAAAGTGAAGGTCCTGTATCAAACATGTGAATGATTCTTTGCCGAAGTCTCAGTAAAACAGTAAAAAAGCTTTCTGTTATAACTATCGAACTTTTTGAATCCTCAGCATGGATGTCCAGTTGTGATTTGACTGACTGTCCACTCCTCATCATTCTGTTTACTTGTGAGTCTGCCCTGCTAGGTGAACATCTATCTGCAAGGGCTTACAGACACTGGCAGTACTGGGACCCTCATATCAGTCATATGTCTCTAATAATGTCTCTATAATTGCACAACCACCAAAGATGAACCTCCTAATTTCACACCAGTTTTCACTTTCCCTATACATACCCCTCCCCCCCCATAGTGTGGCCTTTTTCTTTCTCATAGCCCAGCTATTGACATCAAACATGACACATTTCTGCTAAACCTGAGACTTTTTCAACCATATACAGTGCCTTGCGAAAGTATTCGGCCTCCTGGAACTTTTCAACCTTTTGCCACATTTCAGGCTTCAAACAAAAAGATATAACATTTTAAATTTTTGGTGAAGAATCAACAACAAGTGGGTGACAATTGTTAACTGGAACGAAACTTATTGGATCATTTAAACTTTTTTTGTAATAATAAAACTGAAAAGTGGGGCGTGCAAAATTATTCGGCCCTTTTACTTTCAGTTCAGAAAACTCACTCCAGAAGTTCATTGAGGATCTCTGAATGATCCAATGTTGTCCTAAATGACTGATGAAGATAAATAGAATCCACCTGTGTGTAATCAAGTCTCCGTATAAATGGACCTGCTCTGTGATAGTCTCAGGCTTCTGTTTAACCCTTTCAGTACCAAGCCACTTTTCACCTTAAATCCCATATCACATAAAGTGATATGTGTCACTTTATGTGGTAATAACTTTGGAACGCTTTTACTTATCCAGGCCATTCTAAGATTGTTTTCTCATCACATATTGTGCTTCACGATAGTAGTAAATTTGTGGCAAAATATTTCATTTTTACTTATAAAAAAAATACCAAATTTAGCAAAAATTTGGAAAAATTAGCAAATTTCAAAATTTCAATTTCTCTACTTTCAAAATACATAGTAATACCTCCAAAAATAGTTATTATTTTACATTCCCCATATGTATACTTTATGTTGGCATCATTTTATAAATGTAATTTTACTTTTTTTGGACGTGAGAAACCTTAGAAGTTTAGAAGCCATTTTTCAAATTTTCATCAAAATTTCCAAAACCATTTTTTTTGAGCACCAATTCAATTATAAAGTGATTTTGGGAGGCTTACCTAATGGAAAACACTAATAAATGACCCCATTTTAGAAACTACACCCTTCAAATGATAAAAAAAACTGATGTTACAAACTTTTTTAACCCTTGAGGTATTCCACAAGAATTAAAGGAAAATGGAAGTGAAATTTCGAAATTTCAATTTTTTGGTAGATTATTCACGTTAATAATTTTTTTCTTGCAACACAGCAAGGGTTAACAGCAAATTAAACTTCAATATACATTGCTCTGATTTTGCAGTTTGCAGAAATACCCCATATGTGGTGGTAAACATCTCTATGGGTTTGTGGCAGTGGTCAGAAGGAAAGGAGCACCATACGGATTTTGGGGGCAGATTTTGCTACAATAGTTTTTAGGCACCATTTTGTAATTGAGAGACCCTGACGTACCCCTACCGTGGAAACCCTCAAAGAGTGACCCTATTTTGGAAACTACACCCTTCAACGAATATATTAAGTGGGGTACTGGCCACTTTGACCCCCTAAGCGTTTTACGGAATTTGGACACACTTGGCTGTGAAAATGAGAAGTTTCATTTCTTCCAATAAAATGTTGCTTTAGCCCCAAATTTTTCATTTTCACAAGGGGTAACAGGAGAAAAGCACCCCATAATTTGTTACCCATTTTCTCTTGAATATGGCAACACCCCATATGTGGTGGTAAACTGCTGTGGGGGCACATGGCAGGACTCAGAACAGAAGGAGCGCCATATGGATTTTACAACACAGATTTTGATGGATTGGTTTGCGGGAGCCATTGATTTTTATTTTTTTGAGTTATTGTCTTATGTGGGGGCTCATTTTTTGCGGGACGAGATGACGGTTTGATTGGTACCATTGTGGGGTAAATACGCCTTTTTGATCATCTGGTATTACACTTTTTGTGAGGCAATGTGAAAAAAAAATGGCTGTTATGGCATGGTTTTTAAAAAATTTTTTTTACAGCATTCACCTGGGGGGCCATCTCATGTAATATTTTTATAGAGCAGGTTGTTATGGAAGCGGCAATACCCAATATGTCTAACTTTTTTATTTTTGGAAAGTTTTACACATTAGATTTATTTTTTGAACAGAATAAATTCTTTTTTTTGTGTTGCCATTTTCAGAGAGCCATCTTTTTTTTATTTTTCGGGCGATTGTCTCAGGTAGGGTATGATTTTTGCGGGACAAGATGACGGTTTGATTGGTACCATTTTGGGATAAATACGCCTTTTTGATCGCCTGCTATTACACTTTTTGTAAGGGAAGGTGACCAAAAAATGTTTTGGCACGTTTTTTTTTGTTTTTTTTTACTGTGTTCACCTGGCAGGGTGGATGATGTGATATTTTTATAGAGCCGGTCGTTACGGACGCGGATCTTTCTTTTTTTACCTTTTTTTTAGCTTTTTATTTTTTTTAGCTTTTTTTTGGAAAATTTTTTTAGGAAACTTTATTTTTTAACTTTTTTTTATCGTTTAACTTTATTTAACTTTTGGGGGTCTGATCCCCTTTACAATGCAGTACAATACTTTTGTATTGTAATGCATTGGCTTTAAGTGTATTACTCAATGTAATACACTTACAGCCTGCTTCCTGTGCAATCCAGGGGGCTGGATCGCACAGGCACGCAGGGATAGCAGCCACGATGCCTAAGGAAGGCATCGGGCTGCTATCCGAGCCATCGGGTCCCCGTCACAGCAGCGCGGGGACCCGATGGCCCCCCGCTCGCCATGCTGAACTCCCGCACACCACATGTGCCGCGTTCAGCGCTGACCGCAGCACATGAAGGGTTAATGCACCGGCATCAGTGTTTTCACCGATGCTGGAGCATTCAGCAGGGGTCCGGCACCTGGGCACAGCCGGACCCCCGCTGATGATCGGGCGGGCACAGCTCCTGCGCCCGCCCGATCAGAGCGCCGTACATGTACGGCGCTGGGACTTGTGTCCCGGCTTTTTGCGCCGTACATGTACGCGCTGGGAGTCTAAGGGTTAAAGCACAGAGAGCATCATGAAGATCAAGGAACACACCAGGCAGGTCCATAATACTGTTGTGGAGAAGTTTAAAGCCGTATTTGGATACCAAAAGATTTCCCAAGCTTTAAACATCCCAAGGAGCACTGTGCAAGCGATCATATTGAAATGGAAGGAGTATCAGACCACTGCAAATCTACAAAGACCCGGCCGTCCCTCTAAACTTTCATCTCAAACAAGGAGAAGACTGATCAGAGATGCAGCCAAGAGGCCCATGATCACTCTGAATGAACTGCAGAGCTCTACAGCTGAGGTGGGAGAGTCTGTCCATAGAACAACAATCAGTCGAACACTTCACAAATCTGGTCTTTATGGAAGAGTGGCAAGAAGAAAGCCATTTCTCAAAGATATCCATAAAAAGTCTTGTTTACAGTTTGCCACAAGCCACCTGGGAGACACACCAAACATGTGGAAGAAGGTGCTCTGGTCAGATGAAACCAAAATCCAACTTTTTGGAAACAATGCAAAACGATATGTTTGGCATAAAAGCAACACATCTCATCAATCTGAACACACCATCCCCACTGTCAAACATGGTGGTGGCAGCATCATGGTTTGGGCCTGCTTTTCATCAGCGGGGACAGGGAAGATGGTTAAAATTGATGGGAAGATGGATAGAGCCAAATACAGGACCATTTTGGATGAAAACCTGTTGGAGTCTGCAAAAGACCTGAGACTAGGACGGAGATTTATCTTCCAACAAGACAATGATCCCAAACATAAAGCAAAATCTACAATGGAATGGTTCAAAAATGAACATTTCCAGGTCTTAGAATGGCCAAGTCAAAGTCCAGACCTGAATCCAATTGAGAATATGTGGAAAGAGCTGAAAACTGCTGTTCACAAACGCTCTCCATCCAACCTCAAAGAGCTCGAGCTGTTTAGCAAGGAAGAATGGGCAAGAATTTCAGTCTCTAGATGTGCAAAACTGATAGAGACATACCCCAAGCGACTTGCAGCTGTAATCGCAGCAAAAGGTGGTGCAACAAAGTATTAATGCAAGGGGGCCGAATAATTTTGCACGCCCCACTTTTCAGTTTTATTATTACAAAAAAAGTTTAAATGATCCAATAAATTTCGTTCCACTTCACAATTGTGACCCACTTGTTGTTGATTCTTCACCAAAAATTTTAAATGTTATATCTTTTTATTTGAAGCCTGAAATGTGGCAAAAGGTTGTAAAGTT
Source organism: Rhinella marina (assembly GCA_900303285.1). Classification (NCBI taxonomy): domain Eukaryota; kingdom Metazoa; phylum Chordata; class Amphibia; order Anura; family Bufonidae; genus Rhinella; species Rhinella marina. Next base: position 439,413 of record ONZH01024648.1, read on the forward strand.
TCAGGGGGCCAAATACTTTTGCAAGGTACTGTATGCAGTAGTGTACCTTCAATGGAGGCAGTTCATGCAGCAGGGTCTGGGGGAGGGGGGCCCAGTTTTGAACCTTTAATACCCAATGTGAAAACACTGTCTTTTGCATGCTGCCACCACTAGGGGGAGCTCAGCAAAAACAGATAGTACTGCTTCAAATTTAGTCGTAATTCCTATGCACTGAGCTCCCTATAGTGGTGGTTGCAGGCCGGCAGCTTTGTAATAAAAGGTAAGAAGAAGATTTGTCAATGTATTTCCAGTTTCTGGTGTAAAATAGATTCAGAAATATGATGTTCAGAATGAGCTTCACATTTGTGAAGCACCTGTTCAGCTTTTTCTGACATAGAAATCAGATAAACTGAGTGAGGCCAGTTGTGACTATTACTATTTTTTTTAATTAAAATTTCTGCCACTTAATTAAACAGAAAGCATAAATTCATCTGAAATCTGGGGCTTTATGTTTCTAGGGAGTGATTGTCACACGCATACTGGGAAAATTGGTGGGACATAGGGGCCCATATTAGGCTTTGTTATGGGACCATATGAGATCTATATACACCCCCTGCATACGTGTGCGTTTGAGAAAGATTCTGGTTGGCCCGAAACATATCATGTGTTTCATACAGATAAATTAGAAAGGCATAGTGAATAAATCCTACGCACATATCAAATATAGTAGAACAAGACCTATAATAGAGCAAGTCTTGTGTAGAAACCTTTTATACTGGCAAAGAGGGGAATATGTATCAACATATTTACAATTGTTTTTTTGTGACACTTTTTCCTACATCTGCTTCTTGGCTTCATGGTTGTACCAAGCACAAAGGTATTGCTGTTTTCCATTATGTTTCTGCTTATAAAAATAGGCCCGACCTGCATGGGGTAGTAATCCGGCCACACAGTAGGTGCAAGTACTGAACAATCCCCTAGTTTTTCTTGATTTAAAGGGGTTTTCTGACATTTTACTACTTATGACCTATCCTCAGGTCATCAGTATCTGATCGGTGGGGGTCTGACACCCGGGACCCCCGCTGATCAGCAGTAGTGCCACGGCCTTCTAGCTGCTTTCCCTACACCAGTGATAACACGTTCATCTGTTATGTGGATGCATCTCATGGGGCTGAGTGTGATACTAAGCACAGCCGCTATACAATGTACGGCGCTGTGCTTGGTGAGCACGTAGAAGGCCGCATCGCTCTCAGGAGTGCCTGTGCCTTCTCAGATCCCGGGTGTCAGACCCCACCGATCAGATACTGATGACCTATCCTGAGGATAACTCATCAGTAGTAAAATGTCAGAACCCCTTTTAATATCCCTTTGTAAGCCTATGATAGCCCGACATGGATGGCCGTAATATTACACTCAATAATTGAACTTATTCAGCAAAAAATGGAATTAAAAACCTGAGAGAATGAAACTTCCACTTCTACTCGTTTCAATTTGCAGTGCTGTGGATTTCCTTTTACTGTCTGCTTGGTGTTAGGTTCGCAGTCTGATACGCTGACACCCGTTGCTTCTGCTGTGAAAGTGTTTTTTTGTTCTTTTTCCTAATTACAGATTGTGCAGGATAAGAATGAATTTTAGATTTATTGAAGTAAATCGTTCAGCCTTATATTTTGCTGCCTCCTTTCCTTTCAGTAAGTGGATGAGGAAATAAGACAAGAGGATACGGATATTTCTGCTCGGAACAAACTTTTATATTGATTCATTAACTTGGTTGGTTGTGTGTTTAACCCTTTCAGCCCCAGGCAATTTTCCTTCTTCGCGTTTCAGTTTTTTTTCATCCTAGCCTTCCCCGAGCCATAACTTTTTTATTTCTCAGTTCACATAGCCATATGAGGGCTTGTTTTTTTTCTAGGACAAGTTGTACTTTCTAATGACACCATTTACTGTTGCATATGATATAGTGGGAAGCTGGATTGGAATTGAAAAAAAAACAATTCTACCACAGTTTTATAGGTTTTGTTTCTATGGCATTCCCTATGCAGAACTGAACTATTACTTTCATTCAATGGGTCAGTTCGATTGCAGCGATACCACATTTGTATAGTTTATTTCATAAAAACTAGTTTTCTTTGCATTACCATATTCTGACCAATAACTTTTTTATTTTTACATTTGTGAAGCTGTGTGAGGGCTAATTTTTTGCAGGACAATCTGTACCTTTCATTGATACCATTTTGGAGTGTGTATAACTTTTTGATCACTTTTTATAACATTTTTTGGGGGAGGTGAAGTGAACCTGCCATTTTGATTTTTACCCCCCTATTACCGTTATTGGCCATATGGGATAAATATCTCTATATTGAAACATAGCTGGAGCAGCCTTGGATCATTCACTGGGACCAGGGCAGGAAAGGAAAGCACCCCTGAATGGCACTAAGGGAAGTACGTGTTCCTGTTTTCTCTTAGCTCTCTATCTCCTGTTCCTGTTTTTTCTTAGCTCTCAGATGCTATGGTCACGTTTGACTACTGAGGGGTTATATTTCTGCGATCAGAGTTATCACCAATTGCAGACATTAGCCTTGGGTGTCTGCTGCGGCTATGGCGTCCACTGTGCTCGCGAGCAGCTGACATTTTTAATGACCTGTCCAATGTGGTACATGTATGGCGCTGGTCGGGAAGGGATTAAACATAACTTTAGACAAATATTAAACTAAATTCCATGTCTTTTAATAACCTATTAGTCCTGTTAGAAAATTATAGGGTAAAACTAGGCATATCAAAAATTTATAAGAAACTAGCATTGTTTTATCTACAAATGAATAGTCTGTCTATGGTTAGGGAAACCAAATTTTCAACAGTAGACGTGGATGCAGATGGCTCTTTTCACTGTGTATTGGCTGTGCCGGTGTACTATAACTCCTCTTAGGCTGCACGATGGTGTGGAGCAACACACATAGCACAACATAAAGGAAGGGTGAGGTGGGTATATATATATATATTTTTTTGTTTAAAGGGCAAATAGGGAGAATTTAGGTTAGGGGAACGCTGGCCCATAGGCCTAAATGAGAATTACTGGTACTACTCTCAGAGGGGCTAACCAGGGTCATGGGTCCTAGATGGTAATGGATTAAAGAAAACCTGTCAATGCATCTTGCCTCTTCAGGTCATGGCTTATTGCTGCTGGGAACATTACACTGTTTTTAAACTTATTTTTCTTAAAACTGACCATTATCCCTAAAAGTATGATAAATACATAGGTTCCCTTTCATTACAAAAAAAAAAAAGTGTTACTGTGAATAAGAAGCTAGAACGTTTTTAGGATTGTAAGAACTATTCGCAGTAAAGCTCTTTTTTATATAATTAGAGGAAACCTACATATTTATCCTATGCAGCCTTACACTTTTTGGTGGTAACACATGTTCACGGTCTTGACAGTATTATTTGTCTCTTATATACTGCTATTGTTAGAAATGGTGGTTTTGGTATAGTGTTTTTATTCAGTCTCAATATGGTGGCAGTATAATGATCTTATATGTTCATAGTGTAGCGGTATTATTTGGTCTTGGTTTACTGCGGCACATGGTTTTATAAAAAAATAAAAAATAAAAAAAGGGCATATCCAAAGGTTAGTGGGGGCGAAACGTGGTTTCTCTTGGCCAAAATCAACTCACACTACGTTACTGACAGGTAGTAATAGCAGATACCACGTCAACATTTGAAAAAGAACATTGAAGGTTAATTAATAATTAATCTAACAATTAATGTTGTATTATTTATCTGAGAAAGTGTGAACTTCTTTGACTGGTGTCTTTTTTCCCAACCTGTGTAACCATGTAAGTACATAGAATGAAGTCCTAACAGTATTTTACTTTTAGGATTAGTTGTCTTACATTCTTCATATAGCTTCTAATGTTTTCTACCTTGTAAATAAGTAGCCGTTATTTGGACTCGCAATTGACAGTCAAATGGTTAAATGAAAGACATTTGGAGAAGTTGATAGAGCACAAAATATTCATCTAAAATCCCAATACATGTGGAAGTGGGTTATTAGTCTACAACTTACCTGTGGCTTGAAACATATGCAAGCAAATGCCTTCCTCTGCAAGGGGGCCTGCAATACATTAGCAGGCACTCTGTGGCCCTTTCAGGAGAAAATGTCTTAAATTACAAACAAGCTGTGCGTAGAGAAGGCTTTGAAGATTCAGTAAAGGAAATGAACGGAGTGGCATTCTAGTATTTATTTTCACTCGGCATTCCGTTAAGTTGTATGAGGCTCTAGTAAGCAAATATGGCACAGTTAAAATAATCCCTACATGTAAACAGTCCAATGTACATAGCAATAACAAACATGTCTTCTGGAATTCAGATTGGAGGAGGCAGCACGCATTTTGTCTCTTCTATTTTTGCTAATTTCTAAAACATCTATCGATCTATCTATCTATTTATCTATTATCTATCTCTTGTGCTATTTTTCTATTATCTATCTATATATAAATCTATCTAATATCTATCTTTTGTACTATTTTTCTATTATCTATCTCTCTCTCATATCTATCATCTATCTATCTATCTATCTATCTATCTATCTATCTATCTATCTATCACTTGTACTATTTTTCTATTATCTATCTATCTATCTATCTATCTATCATTTGATTTATTTCCCATCTATTTATTTTATATTTATCATTCTTGTTCTATCTGTCATCTTAGAGCTTGTCCGATCTCAGTCTAGAATGAGCCGGACCGGGGGCAGGGCCTTAGGGGAGGCGGGCATGACGGGGGGTTTGGTTAGTGAGCCCCGGGGGGTGGGGGGTGGGTTTCCAGGGTATTGGCAATTGGCCAATTTAAAGGGTAACATAGTTGGGGGGTGGTCTTTGGGGAGGGGGTATTTAAGGGTGAGCGGGACGTTAGTCGGGGCCATTTTGTGTGAGCAAGGACATCAGGGACATCGCGTGCAGTGTGGCAGCACCTACCTTAAAGATGTCCGCCATCGATGCCCTTCTCACCCAGCTGCATGCAGCAGCGGGTGTAAGAGTAGACAAGTGGGTCCAGGAGCAGCTTGCAGGTCTCCTCCAGGGGGTGGTCGTTCAGCCTGCTGACCCTCCAGCTGTCCGGACCAGCCCCCCAGAGTCCAGCGCCGGTTACGGAGCCCCACCAGGGACCCTCCTCGCCGGGCAGCGGGTAAGCGGGCGCCCGCAGTGCCCACGCGGCGGGGGAGGAATCCGGATGTGCGGCGGGACTCCAAGGGTGGCCGAGCCCGGTCACCCTCGGCCTTTCCAGGATCCAGTGGCGGCGGGGGATCGGGAGCAGGATCGGCAGGCTCCCCTCCTATTCCAGGCGGGAAGGGAGCCCCTCGGCGGGATCAAGATGGAGGACTGACCGGAGCTGTTGGAGAGCACGTGGGAGCAGGGAGCAGGCCGGTGTGCAGAGCAGAGGGGAGAGGAGCTGACTCCGCCCCTCCAGCATCCAGAGCTGCTTTTGCAGGAAGCGAAGCTGTGAACGTCTGCAGCATGGAGGCTGCGATATGTGACACAGATGAAGGGGTTCCAGAGTCTTCAGGGACGGCGCAGAGGAGGATGCATCCAGGACCAGGAATGGCGGCTGATGGGATCACAGCGCCCAGGCAGCCAGGTGAGATGAATTGGGGTGCTGTTTTACCTTTTATGGAGGGTGCGGGGGGGTCCCCCGGTAGATGTAGGTAGGGGTTTAGGTCAGTTATTAGGGGGGTTGGCGGGTTTGTTAGCTGGTTGGGGGTCGACGGTGGGGTCGCCGTTGCCAGCCTGGGGTGTAGGAGGTGGCGTTGGTGGTTCCGGGGGGCAGGGGCGGTGCAGGAGGTGCGGGGAGGTTCGGTGTCGGTGGAGACTCAGGCGGGAGGCCCAGTAGAGGATGAGGTGGTTAGGCTAGACGATAGAGCCAGGGGGGAGGTATATGTGTGTTTTGAGGGTCCGTTGGGGGTGCACCTTAAACCAGAGGTGCGGGAGAAGATTTGGAAGGGAGAATATGTGGAAATATTTTCCTTGCTCCCTTTGGAAAAATTTAACTTAGATAGGGTGAAGAAGGATGATAATAAGAAGAATGACAAGGAGAAGAGGCGGTATCGTTTGATCCCGCGCACTTTTCCGAATTGGTTGCAAGCGTTTGCAATCCTGGCTAGCGTAATCAGGGAGAAAACGCCTGAGTGTTGCTCGGCGCTTTTCTGTTATCTGGATTCCATTGGGGAGGCGTATCGGGTTTATGGCGGGCAAGCGTGGCTGCGGTACGACGAGCAGTTCCGGCAGAGGAAGGCGGTTCGTCCTACCATAAGGTGGGACCATAAGGATATAGCCTTGTGGTTAAAGGTGATGGCGCCCGTTAGATCGGGTCAGCCCTTTCGGAGTGAGGCCGGGGGTGGGGGACAGTTCAATTTTGCGGCAGCGTCCGCAAAAGGACTCTGTTTTTTGTTTAATGAGGGGAACTGTAAGTTCGGAGCAAAGTGTAAGTTCAAACACGAATGCTCCGGATGTGGGGGTAATCACGAAGCGTCCAGGTGTTTTAAGGGTAACAGACAGAGGGGCGGAGGGGATGCAAATTCGAAAAGGGGAGACGCCAGTGCAGTTGGCAAGGATGGAGCCGTTCCTAGATAGATACCCGGATCAAGTTGCGGCTAATTTGTTGCGGGAGGGGTTTTCGGTTGGTTTTAGGATCCCGTTTAGTCCGTCGGGTCCGGTGTTGGTTAAGAAGAATTTGAGGTCGGCTTTGGAGCATCCTGATGTGGTGACGGATAAGTTGGCTAAAGAAGTGAGGTTAGGGAGGATGGCGGGTCCTTTTTCGGAGCCACCGTTGGCTAATTTATGGCTGTCCCCGTTAGGGGTGGTTCCGAAAAAGGAGGTGAATACGTTTCGGCTTATTCATCACCTGTCATTTCCGAAGGGTACGTCGGTCAATGATGGCATAGACCCTGACATTTGCTCGGTGGTTTATACGTCATTTGATGCGGCAATAGTTTGGGTCAAGAAATTTGGGGAAGGAGCGTTGTTAGCGAAGATGGACATCGAGTCAGCGTTTCGCTTGTTACTTGTTCATCCGGATAGTTTACATTTACTGGGGTGTTTTTGGGATGGGGTTTTTTTCATGGACCGTTGTTTGCCGATGGGGTGTTCCCTATTGTGAGCGTATTTTGAGACTTTTAGTTCGTTCTTGGAGTGGGCGGTGGTAGACGTTGCGGGGTGTCAGTCAGTTATACATTATTTGGACGACTTCCTTTGCATTGGGCCGCCCGGGTCGAGGGTGTGTTCGTTGCTGTTGCACACGTTGTGTTCATTGTTTGGGAAGTTTGGGGTACCGCTGGCGGAGGAAAAGACGGTGGGCTCGGCGACTGAGCTGAGTTTTTTAGGGATTGTCATTGACACGGTGAGAATGGAGTGTCGGCTGCCTCTGGACAAGCTGGAGGATTTGAAGGCCGCGGTGTCCAGGGCCAGGCGAATGAAAAAGATTCAGTTGAGGGAGTTGCAGTTGCTGCTGGGCAAGCTGAACTTTGCGTGTAGAATAATGCCGATGGGCAGGATTTTTAGTCATCGGTTGGCTAGTGCGACAGCCGGGGTGTCCTTCCCGCATCATTATATACGATTGGGGAAGGAATTGAGGACGGATTTGACAGTTTGGAGTTCGTTTTTGGAGACTTATAATGGCAGGTCCTTGTTTATGGATGAGGTTGTAGATGCTTTTGATGTTGAGTTGTTTTTGGACGCGGCCGGGGGCTGTTGTTTTGGGGTTTATTGTAGGGGCCAATGGTGTGCTGGGGTGTGGCCTATAACTGGGTGACCAGGGGATGGGTTCGGAATCTGGCCTTATTGGAATTATTTCCCATAGTAGTGGCGGTGAAGTTGTGGGGGGGATTGTTTCGTAACAGAAAGGTGCGGTTCCACTGTGATAACTTGGGAGTGGTAGAAGCGATCAATAAATTGTCTGCATCATCACCGTTAGTCGTGAGGCTGTTGCAACAGTTGGTTTTGGAGTGCCTGTCGTTGAACGCTTGGGTTGTGGCAGTGCATATACCTGGTGTTGACAATTGCATTGCTGATGCTCTTTCTCGTTCACAGTGGGAGCGGTTTCGGCAGCTCGCCCTGGAGGCGGAGGAAGTGGGGTTGGTGTGCCCGGGATGCCTTTGGGAGCTATTGGAGACGCAGTAATGGGGCTGATCCGGTCGTCCTTGTCGCCCGGTACGTGGGAGGTTTATGAGAGGGCTTGGCGGTTGTGGGAAGGGTGGTGTACAAGGCTCGGGGTGAGGGATGGGGATTTGGAGATGCAGCTATTGTTATTTTTAGGGCAGTGTAGAGAGGAAGGGTGGTCGGCAAATAAGATGAATAAGTATGTTGCGGGGTTGGCATTTGGTTTTAAGGTGAGAAAGATGACGGATTTTACGAAGTCTTTCTTGGTGGGGCGGGCGTTAAAAGGGTGGAGACGCCTGGGTGCTCGGGTTGATCAGCGGCGTCCGGTTTCCTTTAGTTTGCTGCTCAGCTTGGGGGAGCAGGTTGCGGTAGTGTGTCGTTCTTTGTGGGAAACAAGGTTGTTTCATTTGGCGTTCTCCCTGGCATTCTTTGGGGCCTTCAGGTTGGGGGAGTTAGTTTCACCCACGGTTGGGCGTGCGGGGGGGGTTGTTAGCGAAGGACATGGCTTTGTTTGAGGATAGTTTGGAAACCTTGGAGATACAGAGCTAGTCTTCTGCCTTGGGCTCTGGTACTGAGTTAGTCTTCTGATACAGAACTAGTCTTCTGCCTTGGGCTCTGGCATCATCGTCTCTTAGTCGCTGCCAGATTACTTCACAAGTGTGACCGACGATCCAAGATATAGTAAAGATCCCCAGCAGAAACTCAAAATGTAGTGATGCAAATGAGTTCCCAGTCACCAGAAATCTGGGAAAAAAGATAAATGTGAAATAAGATAGGAATCCAACAAGGGGTGAAAGGGTTAAGTTATGGGTTCTTCAGAGTGACGATGCACCTATTCTCAACATTTCATGGTGGAGTCCTGGTGTTTACCGTATGGGATAAATACGTTTATATTTTAATAGGGCATTTTGGGATATGGCGATGCCTATGATGTTTATTTCTCTTATTGCTTATTGCAAGTAGAAAATTCTCATACCCCATTAGTGCCCCATTTAACCAAGAGATGTCAAGAGTATCCTCATAGTTTCCACTGGGTCAGTATGCATCAACATAACAGTTTTTACTGTACAGTATAGGAATATGTAGTCGTCTTCTGCTCTTTTCAACAAAAAGTCTTACTGTAAAAAAAACCTGTATATCCTATGGTATACTCTTTTTTTAAGTGGGATCCTATGTGCAACATATGCCACTTTATGCCTATAAAGCAGCATTTTACAGTGACTTCCATTGGTGGTGTACGTCTGGGAATGCTCCCAAAGTATACCTCTGATGTATGGCTGTAAAAATCAGCCTTAAAGTGGTTCTCCGTGAATTAAGGAAATAAAAATACTTAAATATTACTTTATTATAAATGTATTCTCAAATACCTTTCCTTAGTTATAATGGATTGTTTTGTCTAGGAAGCAATCATTTTGAGAAATAAAATGGCCACCGTCCTATTACTACACACAAAACCTGTCCTAATTACCCACAGAGATGGTCATACTCTAGATCTGATCTTTACTCGCCTCTGCTCCTTATCTAACCTTTCTAATTCGCCACTCCCCCTATCTGACCACAACTTACTCACCTTCTCTTCTCTGGTCTCTTCTGCTGCTCCTCCGGTCCACACACTAGCACACCCCTGCTGGAACCTTAAACATCTCGACTTTCACCTACTTTCAGAATCTCTTTCACCTCTCTCCAACATTCATTCCCTCAAAGACCCCGATGCTGCCACCACTCTGTATAACACCACAATAACTACAGCCCTGGACTCTGTTGCCCCCCTCACACTCCACAAATCCCGGAAAATCAACAGACAACCCTGGCACACAGACCTGACCAAGAAACTCAGACAAGCTTCCAGAGCTGCTGAGCGGCAATGGAAGAAATCCCATTCAAAGGATCACTTCACCACATACAAGCAATCCCTCCTCATTTTCAAATCATCACTCTCTGATGCAAAACAGGCCTACTTCTCATCTCTAATATCTTCTCTGTCCCACAACCCCAAACAACTGTTCAACACTTTTAACTCTCTTCTCCGTCCACCGGCGCCCCCCACCTTCACCTCTTATCTCAGCAGAGGACTTTGCCACATATTTCAAACAAAAGATCGTCAACATCAGAGAAGGCTTCAGTGCACAGTCCCCTCAGCCCCTCTACATAACTGCTCAGTACTCTTCCACCAAAACCTGCTTCTCCACAATTACAGAAGAATACCTTTCCACCCTACTCTCCAGATCACATCTCACCACCTACGCACTTGACCCAATCCCATCCCACCTCATTCCCAACCTCTCCTCAGTGTTCATCCCAGCCCTAACTCATCTCTTCAACCTATCACTGACCTCTGGTGTCTTCCCCTCTGGTTTTAAACACGCTACAATTAAACCCATCCTTAAAAAACCCTCACTCGACCCATCTTCTCTGTCCAGCTATCGCCCCATATCACTTCTGCCATATGCCTCAAAGCTACTTGAGCAACATGTCCATTCAGAACTGTCCTCTCCTGCTCACTCTTTGACCAACTACAGTCAGGCTTCCGACCCCACCACTCGACTGAAACTGCCCTTACAAAAGTCACCAACGATCTGCTAGCAGCCAAAACCAAAAAACATTACTCTGTTCTCCTCCTCCTTGACCTGTCCTCTGCCTTTGACACCGTCGACCACTCCCTTCTACTACAAACTCTCTCGTCTCTTGGCATCACTGACCTGGCCCTCTCATGGATTGCATCATACCTCACAGACCGGACATTTAGCGTCTGCCACTCTCACGCCACCTCCTCCTCCCATTCCCTCTCTGTTGGTGTCCCACAAGGCTCAGTCCTAGGTCCCCTGCTCTTCTCTATCTATACCTTTGGCCTGGGACAGCTCATAGAGTCCCATGGATTTCAGTATCACTTTTATGCTGATGACACACAAATCTACCTCTCTGGTCCAGACATCGCCACCTTACTATCCAGAGTCCCACAATGCCTATCTTCAATATCCTCTTTCTTTTCCTCACGCTTTCTAAAACTTAACATGGATAAAACAGAATTTATCATCTTTCCACCATCTTGCACAGCCCTCCCAACAGACCTATCTATCACCATCAACGACTGCACACTCTCCCCCGTTAAACAGGTCCGCTGCCTTGGAGTGACCTTGGATTCTGCACTCTCCTTCAGACCACACATCCAAGCCCTTTCCACCACCTGCCACCTCCAACTCAAAATCCGTATCCGTGCGTTCCTCAACTATGAGTCTGCCAAAGTACTAATACATGCCCTCATAATCTCCCTCCTAGACTACTGCAACATTCTCCTCTGTGGCCTTCCATCTAGCACCCTAGCCCCCCTCCAATCTATCCTCAACTCTGCTGCCCGACTAATCCACCTCTCACCCGGTTACTCCTCTGCCTCTCCCCTTTGCCAATCCCTTCACTGGCTCCCCATTCCCCAGAGAATTCAGTTTAAAATACTAACAAATACATACAAGGCCGTCCACAACCTGTCCCCTCCCTACATCTCAGAACTACTCTCCCGATACATCCCCACACGTAATCTCCGATCCTCACAAGACCTCCTTCTCTCCTCCACTCTTATCAACTCTTCACACAATCGCCTCCAGGATTTCTCCCGCGCAGCCCCAATACTCTGGAACTCTGTACCCCAACATATCAGACTCTCAACTACAGTGGAATCCTTCAAAAGAAATCTGAAAACCCAGCTCTTCAGACAAGCCTACAACCTGTGACCCTGCTGCTGCTACACTGCCACGACCAGCTTTACCCTCACCTACTGTGTCCTCCCATACCGCATAGATTGTAAGCCTTCACGGGCAGGGCCCTCTCTCCTTCTGTACCAGTCTGTAACTTGTTTGTCCTAGAGCAATTGTCTAGACTATGTATGTAAACCCCTTTCAACATGTACAGCGCTGTGGAATGAATGGCGCTTTAATAATAAATAATAATAGTAATAATAATAATAATAATAATAATAATTATTACACAGCAGGACAAGTTACTTCACAACACTGAGCTAAAGAGCTGCCTCTATGTAGGAATGGATCTCATGAAGAGACATAAAGTACGGAGAGGATGGACAGACTGTGGTAATGTGGGGCGGTGGTATCTGACACCCGGGCACCCGGGCACCACCCTGATCGGCTGTTTGAGGAGGCACTGGTGCTCCTGTGAAGTGAAGATATCCTGAAGTATCAAAATCTCAGACAACCCCTTAAAGGAACATCACATCTCAGTAGTAAATGAAAAATGAATAAAAAGTTAGTAAACGTTTAATAGTTGTGTGACCATTGCTTCTATGAGTACATACCACTTCGACTTCATCATTTCTACATGCCTTTAGCAACATGTTTCTAACTCTAACAGAATTTACATTATAAGTGACTGCTAGGAGTGGGAGTTTTCCTATAAAACAGCATGGTAGCACGGTGAGTTTTGATCTGTCTGCCTTTTAGCAGTTTACAAGGTTTTACACCCTGTAGTCTATTCCCTTCAGCTACATACTGGTATAAACAAGGGTTTATTGGTACATTTTAGTGTGATGTAATTTAAAATTCCTAGTCGCCATCGTGTATATTATTGGGACACTGCTGAGGGAGTAGTTGTGATTGAAGCTACATATATACAAGAATTACCTAAAACAGCAGACCGATTCACAGCCAGGGAGTAGGAGATTTGTTTTCATGAGATTTAGTAAATTGCAGAAGAACAGGCTATGTAAGCGAGCATAGTACTTGTTGCACTCGCTTACATAGCCTGTTCTTACTTACACGATTTACCAAGTTTCACGAGAACAACTCTCCTTCTCCCTGGCTGTGAAGCAGTCCACTGCGATTGGACTGCATCAAAAGATGGTGAGAAAAGATGATGTCTCCTCCTCCTCCTCCTCCCTGTACTGATGCTATTAATTAGCATATCAGGTGCCAAAACCAAACAGTGGCACAGCGGCACAACGAAGGAGAGGCTCATGAAAAAAATAAGCGAGATGGCATCTCCTGAACATGGACTACAGTATGAGGTATTGCTTTTATAAAGTAAAAACTGATGAAAGGTCCTCTTTAAGGACAGGCCGTTTTTTTGGAAATTTGACATATGTCACTTTATGTGTTAACCCCTTCCCTGCAACGATCAGAGGAGCAGGAGCTTAAACGTAGAACATAAATAGTTGATTCTTTCCACATACACACGGTCACATGTCCCTTATCAGCCAATAGAAGCTTGCAGGTCCGTGGTCTCCACATACATACAACTTTACTGCAGGTTTCCATAACAACTGAGCCAGGAGCAGGGCAGAGGAATCTGGGTGAGAACAAGAAAGACTTGGGAAATAGGTTTTCGCTCTGTGTAGTAACAAGGCTGGTAATGAGAGGTAATTAGCAGCCAGCTGAGGAGCTCAGGTAAATATCTCCCCAAAACACAATTCAGTGCTTACCTCCCACAGGTCTTGGCGCAGCCTGCTTCTTTCACACATGCACACAGATTTACTCCAGGTTTCCATAACAACCCAGCCATTTTTTTTCACTGCGTTAGGTTAGCTTTAGGCTAGGGCTGCATGACACATAGGGCACAAGTACACTGCTACATGTATCGCGCGACATTGATGTTGCACCATTGTCGTGCAACAATTATTATAATGATAGTCTATGGTGTTGCACTATGGCATGCAACATGCTGCGACTGTGACACCATAGCCTATCATTATAAAAATTGTTGCCCGACATTGGTGCGACAAAATGTTGCACGACACATGTAGTTATGTAGCCCTAGCCTTAAAGGGGCAAGGCGCTGTGGAGATCACTGTTAAGTGGACAGGGGCCACTGTTAAAGGGGCAGCTGCTGTGGAGGTCACTGTTAAGGGGACAGAGGCCACTATTAAAGGAGCGTTCACTGTTGATGTTACATTTAAGGGTGCAGGCCGCTGTGGAGGTCACTGTTACAGGGGCGGGCACTATGGAGCTTTTTGTTAACGTGGCAGGGGCCACTTTTAAAGGGGCACCTGCTGTGGAGGTCACTGACCTCGCAAGGAACAGTAAGGGTCACAGATAAGGGAATGGTCCCCTATGGAGGTTAATGCTAAGGGGCGGGGTGCTGTAGAGGTCACTGTTAAAGAGGCGGACCCCTGAGGAGGTAAATGTCAAGGGAGTGGGGTGCTGTAAAACTAACTTTTTAAGGGAAGGGCTGCTGTGAAGGTCCCATTTTAAGGAGACGGGGCACTGTGGGAGACTGTAAAGTTCACTGTTAAGGGGGCAGGGTGCTGTACAGGTCACTGTTATAGGAAATACTGTCGATATGTTTTAATGACACACAGAAACATTAAATGAAATAGATGAAATATATCTGTGCAAAACCTGGTCCTTCTGCTAGTATTATATAATAAAAACATTTTTGAAAAAAATCCTATTTTTGTGTTGCTATTTTCTAAGGCTAGTTTCACCCTAGCGGCAGCCTTCTTTGGCAGGCTGTTCCGGGAGGGGGGGGGGGTGCAGCCTGCCAGATCCGTGCTACATGCTAGTGCACCGTGTCGCCATAAGTCCGCTCTGACCCCATTCACTATAATGGGGGCAGGTCGGGGATATGGTCACTACCTAGCAAATATGCCGGGATTCAGCTGGACAAATACCGCTGCTGGAATTCCTGCCGGCAATGTGAAACTAGCCTTAGCCAGTCACTGACTAAGGCGTATCACTGATACGGACAGCTTAGGAAGTCTAAAATTAATTTAATACCTAGCATGCATAAAGCCCTTTTTGTCTTATAATAATAAAAATTTTGAATCTTTAAAAACCAAGAATGTTCAGCTGAGGTGTCGCTATATTTACTGACTAAACAAGGAAGGTACCAGGATGTTGAGAGACAGGTTCAGCTTTTTTTTTTTTCCCTTTTGTCACCAGTGCTCGTTAGTAGCTCTCCTAGAAAGAATGTTGGATGAAGCAGATGTCAGTGAGGGCAGGGATAGCCACCAATAACATAGGACACTTTAGAGATTATAGAACATCCAGCCTTAGTGTCGTTAAAGGTTTATGGGGTCAAATCTAGTCGTCACACATGATACAGATCTCTGCTCTGACACCTTCAAACATACAACATGTATGGTACGGGCAGGAGGTATTTCCCTCTCAGTTGAAGAGATTTTCCGGGTTCAGCTCTAAACCCGGACAAATCTCCTTTTTCATCCAGGTGCACTCTCTGGGTTGAGAATCTGAGAATTTCATGCACCGATGCTCTCCCTTGTTCTGTGCTGTATCTCTCAGGGCAAGGGCTTTTTTGTTTTACATACATGGGCAGTGTTAAGGTTTCTGCTGATGTCACGTCCTTTACCAGGTTTCTGGCCTATGGAAAAGACATCACTTCTGCTGTGGACGGGGCCAGATGTATTCCCCTCCCTGGCACATGGGCTGCTAGGGAGAGGAATGGTTCTGTCCATAGCATAGGCTGGAAACCTGGTAAAGGTCATGAAGTCAGTGGAAGCTGTATTTTCAGGAGAGGAGCTCCCCCTGACTCCAGGAGGCTGAACTTTCTCCTATAGGAGTGGTCTGTGTATTGAGGTGGCTTTGTGGGACCTGCATGTTATAAATAAAACGCCTAGACTCTGCATATATATTTTGACATCATTACTGATGATACATACATTGGGGGAAGTAAGACGTGATCAAATATCACATGTCTGATGAACCGCATGTGATCTGAGGTAATGTGACCAGGATACAAAGCTCCTGATCCGTAGTAAACGAGAGTACATTATAAAGATAACTAGTAATGGATTGTGAAGTACTATGCAGTAAAAAAGTTCGGCTAGTCTCACATCTGCACTAAAGGGACCCTGTCACCATGAGAATGTGAATTAATCTGCCAACGTCATGTTTAAGAACAGGAGATGCTGAGCAGATTAATATATAGTTTATAGGAAAAGATTCAGTGTAAGGGTACATTCACAGGAACATAAGCTGCAGAGGCGGCCATAGGACTGGCCATAGGCCTTACAGGGAATTTTCCCAGTGGGCTGACGCCCCATAGGGCCACCTGAGCCCTCCTCACTGCCGCTGGACAGGTATATGATACTGGGGGGACTAAAAAGTTCATTATTAGAGGAAGCATGCTGAATATAGGGCTGGCTTTGTTGTTGTAGCTCACATCTCACCTCCTAAGTCCCCTGGCTCCATATGGACACAGGTGGACAGCTTCTGGGGTGGTATTCTGTCAATTTGGACCTACCTACAACATTGGGTCCACTTTTAGTTTTTTCCAGGGCCACTTTAAGGTCCCAGTCCACCCCTGATAAGCTGTCTGTGCCCATGCTCGGGCACCAGATGTGTGAATCCCGTACTGCAACGTGGACCCATAGACTTGTCCTATCTTTTGCGCTGTGGAGGCACAGACCAAAAAACCCATGGAAGTGCTTCCGAGTGTTTCCATGAGCTTTTGATCTGTGCCTCAACTCCACACTGCGCCGTATCTTGAGGATTGCGGACCCATTCAAGTCTATGGATCCACATCTGTAATACACGGCCGGTGCCTGTATATTGTGGACCGGTCATTTGCGGTACGCAATACGGGCACGGACGGCCTACAATCTTGTCAATGTACCTAACTTGTATTTTCCTTATTTAAATTCCTCTTCATTCTGGCCTTAGAAGTCCGGGAGGTGGTCCTATCAGGGATTGACAGCTATCTCTATATACACAGTCATAGAGGGAAGGCTGTCAATCACTGATAGGACCGCCTCCGGGACTTCTAAGGCCAGAATGAGTATGAATATAAATTAATAAATTACAAGTTTTACTGAACCTTTTTCCATAAACTACACATAAATCTGCTCATCTCCTCCTGCTCTGTACCATTCTGCATTTAGCTCAGGCACCATGTTTAAAATGACAGTTTCCCTTTAAGATCTCCGGAAAGCTGAGATCAGGATCTGGATCCGGCATAGGTGGATATTACCGCATGGTCCGATGGTTACCTAGCAAATATGCCAGGATTTGGCCACACAAAAAAAGCTGCACGCGAGTTTTTTTTCCAACTGAATCCCGTCATATCCCCGTCGGTTACCATTATGGTCATTGGCGCCAGCAGACATTCTGGTAATGTCCGGCAATGTTGGATCCCAGGGGCAGACTTGGAACTTAAAGAGGCCTGGAAAAAATACTAAGTTGCCCTGTTTTGCAATCAGGCCCAAATTGATGGAAGGCAGGGCCAGCAATACCATACTGTGGCACATAATAGCACCCCAACAGAGCCAAATATCACAGTCCATCACAAAATACAGCCCCAAAAACTTCCACTGGCCGGCCGTGAGGAGATATCAGGCGGCCCCCTGGACATCGACCCACCGGGAAATTTCCCTGTAAGGTCAATGGCCAATCCACCCCTACTGGATCCCCTTTAAGTTATAGAATATATTTTTAAAATACACATGTTATTTTTCTGTTTAGTCTTTAAGGAAAATTCCTGATTCCCAGGCAACAAAATTATGCGTGATACAAGTGTGTTAAAAATAACAGTAATTATACCAACAGGAAAATATGGCGCGGCCACATGAAAGAACAAGCGTGCTATTTTAAAACTTGCTTTATGAGCTGTGCTGTGTAGCTGATTGTTTCAAATTTCATGTCACTAAAATATGTCAAAAACCACAGTTAACTAAAAGCAGTGTGAAGATGTATGTCTCTGGAGCGTTCCCTCATTTGTCCTGGTACAATAGTTTTCTATAAAAAGTTTTCATTGTTGTAATACTATGTGTGAATTAGTAAGACATGTCATGACATTTGCTGAGCATTTACTGAGCAGGATTTACATAATGATGGCCTGACCTCAGGAAAGGTCATTAAAGAGGCTCTGTCACTAGGTTGTAACCTATGTATTTAAATACATAGGTTACAAGTCCTAGTGACAACTTTTAAAATCATACCTTTCATGCAGAGTTCTGCGCAGCGGTGGCGTAGAAATCTAAACTTTAAAACATATGCAAATGAGCCATCGGAGCACCGGGGGGCGGCCTCTTTCCTCTGGAGCACCGCTCCCCTGGGCCCGAGGCACGTCCCCTGTCTCTAATCACGCCCCCTCCTGTACTTGATAGACAGCGCTAGACTGGTAAGTCTAGCGCTGAACTCTCGCGCATGTGCCCTAAAATTTTCCCGGCGCATGCGCAGTAGCGCTTGCAGTGTCTACACTGCAAGCGCTGTCTTCTCTTCTGCGCACGCGCCGTCACTCCCGGGACTAGCGAAGTGACGGCGCGTGCGCAGAAGTGAAGACAGCGCTTGCAGTGTAGACACTGCAAGCGCTACTGCGCATGCGCCAGTTCATAAGTAATACATCTCTTCATGATAAATGCCACTTGCTGAAGTGACACAACCCTTTAAGGGCAAAACTATCCGTTTTATCCTGAACAGCTCCTGACATAATCCGTATTGCTCGTGTGAAAGAAGCCTAAAATTACTGACTAACCATGACAGAAGTGACAGGTCTGTCACTACACTATGCTGCATTCAGTTAGGACAGCATAGTGCAGGTGACAGGCTCCCAGTAAATATAACCAGCGTGGCGTCAGATTTTAGGGACATTTGGTGGTGCTGGCCAAATTAAATGAAATATATAAAAAAAAATACAAATTTTATAACGTCTTTAATAATACAACAGAAGAGGTTATGACACAAAAATAAGAAAGTATGGTAAAATAATATACATAATAAAATATTACTACTAGCAAATCTTATCTTGGAGAGACAATGGGGGAAATGTATGAAATGTGCTGCAGCTGATAACTGAAGTAGACATTCACACCACATTTAGGCCACTTACACACGGCTCGGATTACATCTGGTTAGACAAATCTCACGTACACTTTGCCTTTTTCTTCCGTGTGGAAATTACCCTGCCTTGCAGATTCTGAAATCCACAGCTTGTCAATTGTTTGTACAGATGTAAGGGTAAGATCTGCAGCAGAACCTTATCAAATCTGCACCAAAAAAGGTTTTTTGGAAATGCCCCGAAAACTGCACGGAAATCAGCTTGGATTTTTTGTTACTAAACCTGCATCTGTCTATATTTCTGTGGTTACGACCACACTACGATCCAGTAGCAGTGGTCGTACTTGCATACCATACCTCCCAACCATCCCAGATCCAGTGGGACACTCCCGAACTGCAGTGGCTGTTCCACTGTCCCGGTATGAGGGAGGTATGTCCCGCTTTCTGGCAGCTGTCCCTACATCGGTAGGACGCAGAGACAGTTGCCAAAGTAAAACAGAGAGCCGGCATCGGCATGGGCTCTCTGCTTCATCGACCCTCCCCCTGCCAGCTCTCTATACCTCTGGTCTGTGCAGGGGGCGGGGCCAGACAGCAGATAGCCTAGGCTCCGCCCTCTCCACAGACTAGAGCAGCCAATGTTCTGCTGCTAGGAAGAAGGTAAGAATGTAGTGTTTATTTTTTTAACTTTCTGTGAGGGGCACAATGTGGGCATATTACTGGGGGACACAGCTGGGCGTAATACTGGGGGGCACAATGTGGGCATAATACTGGGGGACATAGCTGGGCATATTACCGGGGGCACAATGTGGGCATATTACTGGGGGACACAGCTGGGCGTAATACTGGGGGGCACAATGTGGGCATAATACTGGGGGACATAGCTGGGCATATTACCGGGGGCACAATGTGGGCATATTACTGGGGGACACAGCTGGGCATATTTCTGGGGGCACAGCTGGGCATATTACTGGGGGGCACAATGTGGGCATAATACTGGGAGACATAGCTGGGCATATTACCGGGGGCACAATGTGGGCATATTTGACACAGCTGGGCATATTACTGGGGGGCACAATGTGGGCATAATACTGGGAGACATAGCTGGGCATATTACCGGGGGCACAATGTGGGCATTTTACTGGGGGAAACAGCTGGGCATATTACCGGGGGCTCAATGTAGGCATATTACTGGGGAACAAAGCTGAGCATATTTCTGGGGGCACATCTGAGCATATTACTGGGAGCACAATGTGGGCATATTATTGGGGGCTCAGCTGGGCATATTATTGGGCGCACAATGTTTCCCTCTTTGGTGGCTTGCAAAGTTGGGAGGTATGGCATACTATACTAGAAAACACTGATCTATGCGCACTCCTGTGGTTCCGGCGACTAGAGATGTTTGTGCTTTTTCCTATAGTGTGCAAGCACGGCCACTGCTGCTGGATTGCAGGGTGGTCGTTACCATGTAAACAAGCAGTGTATAATGTGATTGAGAAATTTATCCAGCCAGTAATGAAGGCAATATGCACAATCATCATACATTAGTTAAAGTCTTGTAGTAACTTTGCCTACATGATAAATGCTATTTTCTGCAGTGAGACAACCCCTTTAAGGCTCATGCTGCAAAATACGGATACCGCCGTGTGCATCCCGCACTTTCTGCAGGCCCAGTTGTAGAAATGCCATCATTATCAGCAAAATGGACAAGAATAGGACATGTTCTATTTTGCGGAACGGCCGCACGGATTCAAACAGAACACGGATGACAACTATATGCCCCCCGCATAGAAATAAATGGGTCCACGAGTGATCCGCAAAATTTGTTAATCAGACATGCACCGAATATACCGTCATGTGCATGAGGCGTTATGGCGTATTTTGCGTCATTTTTAGGGTGGTTTGCACCATTTCCCATAAATTTGCTTCTACTAAGGGGTATCTATGTGTTTCTTAGGTGGAGCTGCAATTTAAAAAAAAAAGTCACAAAAAGTGGCAACTTCCTCCTGATGGCGTATAAACTGACGAAGCCTTTGTAAAAAATATGACTAGACTTTACCCTGACAAATCCAAAATTTTCCAAAATCCAACACATTTTAAAAAATGGTGTGCCAACTGCTTGTAAATGTGTCGCAAAAAGCGGTTTCCAACTAAGAAGACACTCAAAAACATGTGCAAAATACCATCTTAATAAATTACCCCCCAACCTGAATAAAGAATATTAGCAGTAAGTAGATTTATAATCAGTGGCTAGCAATAGGACTGCAATAATATCAGTACTAGTGGTGGTAGTAGTGATTCTGGTGGTGGTAGTAGTGATTCTGGTAGTGGTAGTACTAATCCTAGCAGCGGTGATGCCATTCCTGGGGGAAACCTGGCAGTGCCCTCTGTCATCAGCCCTCCCCTGTGCCCCTCATCAAATGATTCACTGCAACGTGGTGTAAAAACCCTTCCGGGTTCCAGCTCCTATTTCCTGCAGTGTGAGGAGAGCTGCGGCGGATCAGGATTCTCAGCCGGGAGCGCACAGAACAGTCAGGGGCCCCGGGCACGTCTCAGGGGGCAGCCATTCCCCCCGCGCTGTGGTAGCAGAGGGCAGCAGAAGATGAGAGGCGTCCTGCTGAGCTGCTGTGTCTGCCTGCTGCTGTGTGCCGTCCTGGGCAGCGCAGTGTACAGGCGGGAGCAGGAGGAATCCCCCGTGTCTGCGAATGGCACCGTGCACACTCCGGTCACACAGGGCAACGACACTGCCAGGGTGACCCGCTTCAACAACATAGGGCAGTACATGCCCACCATCAAGAGCGTCTTTATCTTCGTATGCGGCTTCAGCACCTTCCTCATCGCCTGCCTCATCGTCAAGATATTCAGGTACTGGCTGTGCGGCATGCAGGGAGGGGGTGTGTAAACTTTTGCAGCAGTCTTGGTCAGTCACCTGCAGCGGGCAGGGTTGTGGTGCCAGCTGCCACTTACATGCCATATGTCCAGTTGAAGTCAGTGGAAGTATCATGGTAGAAGTTACTTTGATGGTAACCAGAGACTATTCTGTAGATCTAATGCTTTATGGCATAATAACCCTTTTCTGTTTTTTGCGTTTCCATTTTTCACTCCCTGCCTTCTCGGAGCCTTATTCACATAGCCCTATGGGCTTGTTTTTTGTACTTTCTAATGGCGCCATATACTGCTGTCTACAATGTAGTGGGAAGATGGAAAAGATGGGGTGGAATTTGAAAAAAAAATGTGATTCCGCTGCAGTTTTACCGATTTTGTTTCTACACGGTATCTATGCAGTAAACCCGACCTGTGCCCTACATTCTGTGTCAGTAGGATTACAGCCATGCCACATTTATATAGTTTTTCTTGTGTTTTAATACTGAAAAAAATTTAAAAACTTTGGAAATCTTTTCATCAGCATATTCTGACCCCCATTAACTGTTTCATATTTGTCTACGGAGCTGTGTGGGGGCTCATTTTTTGGGTGACAACCTGTACTTTTCATTGATACCATTTTGGGGTGTGTGACTTTTTGATCACTTCTTATTAAATTGTTTTTGGGGAGGTGGTGACATAAAAACCTGAAATTTGAGCATTTTGATTTTTTTCCTGTTTCACAGTTCACTATATGGCATAAATATTGTTATATTTTAATAGTACAGGCTTTTTGGGACTCGAAGATGCCTATTATTTTTTTTTTTTTTTTTTTTTAAATCTTTTTAGACTCCCCAAGGGACATGAACTTTCAATAATCAGATAGCCTTTTCCACACTGTAATGTGATTTTATACATTAGTGTGTGGAAAGTTTAGTATATTCCAATGCAGTGCTGCCATCTGCAGGCCTGCATTGGAATATGTCTGTAATAGACCTGGTAACCTTGTACTGGCTCAGGCCTATTATCACTAAGGAACGCCTTCCCTGCTCTCAGATGCTGTGGTCACATTTGATTACGGTATCTGAGGAGTTAAATGTTTTCGATCAGCGTTATTGCCGATCACAGACATTAGCCCTGAGTGATTTCTGTGTGAAACGCAGGCACACAGCTTTGGTGCTCGTTGTGCTCCAAGGCAGGTGCCATCTTTAAAGTTCAGCAAAAAAACGTATATTTTGAGGGCAGTGTGCAAAGCGATAAGGCCGTCAATGCACACAAAACTATTTGAATTTTGTGAAACAAAATGCAATCCCTTGCAGCAGGTTTTGCTCGTCCTTACATGCGGCTCCAATGTCAGTCAAGCCATCTTTATTCTCCAACTGTTGCAGACGAAAACTCATGCTATGTTCTTTGTCTAGGCCATCCTAGCAGCCTTGTGGCCTACATTAAGCAAACCCTAAGATGTTTTACAGCTGTGTATCTTTGTGAAGCCAAAAAAAATTAAAAAGTGCGTCAGATGCATCCTGAAGTCCCAAATCTCGTTCATCACTGCAAATGTGTGGACCGGTTGCCAAGAGATCTAACTCGTATCTATATTTTCTATCTCCATTTGTAAAACTCGAGATAAATGTCATAACGCCCTTCATTTCCATTGAAATTCTGCCACTCAGGTCCATTACTTTTTGACATTTCTATATAGCACACATTTTTCAGGTGTGTTTTGTGAAAGCACAAAAACTCCAAACGCAAAAAAATTTTTTTTTGGCCCAGGGCTTGACGCAAAAATAGCGTCAAATTTTGATGCGAATTGTTTTTTTGATCCTAAACATCAAATCTTTCCTGGAAAAATGCTCATGATAGTTGCTAAATCAATAGTTTAATGGAGGCTCGACTGGCAACAGAGATGAGATGGGAATTATTTAGTGTTCTTTTTTTTGAACATTTCCACCTTTTGGATCTCACCATTGCACTCGTGTTGACTTATGCCTCTGCTGGCTCGACTTGTCTCCTCTGGTAGGTTCAGCCCTAAAGCTTAATGTCTATGCTATTTAGGTCGCTGCTATGCTTCTGCCATCTATAGACACGCGTGCCCATGAGTTTTCCACATCACCGCCACCGGAAAAACATTAGCTGGCTTTTGTGTGCCAGCAACAATCATGCGACCTAAAATTATCATTGGTACAACATCCAGCAGGAGCATAACGCCTAAGGCCAAAGATTCTCTATAAGCCGCATGGTCCTCCTGCTCTTTGATCATGCAGACTGGGATACCTATACTAAGACATCGGATACGCATTTTTTTTTTCCCACATTGCCATTACAACTTCGTGTGACACTGGCATTTATGTGACCTATTTTTCTCAAGTGCTCTTGATAAGTATCAACATTTAGTCAGGACTGTTTAATGAGATTATTGAAATTCTTGTTGGAATGACATGTCACACGCGAGATACTGCAGGTGTACAATACTTACTTACTATCCCACTGCTCTGGTGGTCCTAGGTCCCTACACTTCTGTATTATGGGGGCTCACACAGATGCACCGCCTACTACTGCTGCCATCACCAGGTTTGCCTTAAGGCCCCTTTCACACGAGCGTGACGGATTAGGTCAGGGTGCGTTCAGGAAAACTCGCACCATTTTGCAAGCAAGTTCAGTCAGTTTTGTCTGCGATTGTGTTCAGTTGTTCAGTTTTTTTCCTCACGGGTGCGATGTGTTTTGATGCGTTTTTCACGCGCGTGATAAAAAACTGAAGGTTTACAAACAACATCTCTTAGCAACCATCAGTGAAAAACGCATTACACCCGCACTTGCTTCAGTGAAAAACGAATTGTATCCTGAAGCCCCATTCACTTCTATGGGACCAGGGCTGCATGAAAAACGTAGAATATAGAACATGCTGCGTTTTTCACACAACGCAGAACTGATGCGTGAAAAAAATGCTCATGTACACAGACCCATTGAAACGAATGGGTCAGGATCCAGTGTGGGTGCTACATGTTCACGTCACACATTGCATCTGCGCTGAAAACTTGCTCGTGTGAAAGGGGCCTAATTCATATTATTCCCATTAATATAGAAAATGGTTACATCAGGGATTAGCTGGATTTCTGGACTATTAGGTTTTGCAGAATTTTACCATTCCTATCCTACGACAGGCGCATGAGTGTCACATGTACGTGAAATGACACGTGAGTCCAAGGGTTCCTATGTGCCACAGACGTAGCAGATTTCGAATGATGCCATAAACAGGGTTACAAGGAAAGATCACCGGACGTAAATAAACTTCCTAATGTACAATTTACTAAAGTTCATTCCTGGAGATGAATGCCGCTGGGGTGGGAAGCAATGCATCCACATATACATTCTTATAGTCCAGGCATACTTAACCCCTTCCTGACTGAGCAATTTTTGTTTTTGCATTTTGGATTTTTTTGCTCCCCACCTTTCTGAGCCATAACTTTTTTATTTTCCCATTCACATAGCTGTATAAGGGCTTGTTTTTTGCTGGACAAGTTGTACTTTAATGGCTTGCTTTAATCTTACATGCAATGGAGTGAAAAGCTGGAAAAAAATTAGGTTTTATGAGTTCCATTTTATGGCAATTGGTATGGGGTAAAACTGACCTGTGCCCTTGAGAGTGAATGTGCATGCACGCCCTGCCGCCTCATCAGAACGGGGAAACAGGAACCTGTACTCATGATCGATGGGGGTCCCAGCGATCATCTAGTTGTCCTCTATCCTGTGGATAGGGAATAACTTAACCACTTCCAGTCTGCCCATTGACTATAAACGTCCTAGTAGTGGATCTCTATCTCTGAATGGACGTTTTAAAACGTCCTTGAGCTTTGCCCCCTGTGTGCAGCACCTGTACATAGAAGCTCCATGACTCAGATGCCTCCTGACAGCCACAGCTTTAGGCTCCATTCACACGTCCTGTTTTTCTTTCCTGATTCGAACCTGATTTTTTTTCAAGACCCATTGAAATGAATGGATCCAGATCAGGATCAGGATCGAATCAGGAAAGAAAAACAGGACGTGTGAATGGAACCTTAACCTGAGACCTTTTTTCTTGGCCTCCAGGCTTTTGATCACTCTGACAAGCTGTCAAAGCCATCACAAATGCTTGTACTATCTCCCTATCATTACTGCCGGTCACAGAGCAGTTTACAACCACATATAAGGTGTTTCTGCAAACTTCAGAATCAGGAAAATAAATCTTCCGGTTTGATTTGCGGTTTACCCTTGCTATCTTATAGGAAAATGAATTAAAAATTGAAAATCTGCAAAAAAAAATATTTATTTTTAAATTTCACCTTCTTTCTGTTTTAATTCTTGTGGGAAATCTAAAGGGTTAACAAACTTTGTAAAAATCAGTTTGGATTACATTGGGGGCTGTAGTTTCTAAAATATGTTCATTTATGGGAGGTTTCTATTATTTAAGCCCCTCAAAGTCACTTTAGAACTGCAAAGGTCCTTTAAAATTAACTATTGGAAATTTTCATGAAAATCTTAAAAATTACATCTAAAATTCGAAGCCTTTTAACGTCCTCAAAAAATAAAATTACATTTCCAAAATTATGCCAACATAAAGTGGACATATGGTGAATGTTCATTAATAACAATTTTATTAGATATCCCTATGCAACTTAAAAGCAGAGAAATTAATATTTCAAAAATTGTGTTTTTTTTTGTTTGTTTTTTCTTCAAAATTTTCAGTAAATTTTGGATTTTTTTTATAAATAAAGGTTAAAATATACCATGGCTTGGATAAGTAAAAGCGTTCCAAAGTTATTACCACATGAAGTGACACATATCAGATTTGCAAAATTAGGCCTGGTCAGGAAGGGGGTAAATGGCCCGGATGGGAAGTGGTTAAAGGGGTATTCCCATCTCACAAATGTAGTTTGTATAGTTAGATATAGCCATACCAATATTATTACTAATAGAATGTATTTATATAAAATGTACCATTTAGAAGATTTACCTATTTGTATAGGCATTGTCCCACACACATCAGTCAGGCTGTTGCCCCTAGTTACAACCACCGCGGCCATGTAGTAGTGGTGACCGGCTTGTTCCTGTTCAAACCTGCTCTGAGGTAACTGCTGTATTGTGAACACACATTGTATGAGCATGCGGAGACACATCTTAGGGCACTTTCATATCTGCGTTTTGGACGCTACCAGTCCTATACCCAATGGTCAGGATGGTTCCAAAACACAGACTTTATAAACGGATCCTGCTCCGTAGAGATGAATTGATCTTGGAACAGGATCCGTTTCTCTGCGTTTTGGAAGCGCAGACAAAAACGCTACAGCCCTAAGATGTGTCTCCACATGCTCATGCAATGTGTGTTCACAATACAGCAGTTACCTCAGAGCGGGATTGAACAGGAGCAAGCCGGCCACCACTACTACATGGCCACTGTGGTCGTAACTAGGGGCAACGGCCTGACTGATGTGTGTGGGACAATGGATATACAAATAGGGAAATCTTCTAAACGGTACATTTTATATAAATACATTCTATTAGTAATAATACTGATACGGCTATATCTAACTATACAAACTACATTTGTGAGATGGGAATACCCCTTTAAGAACTTGGCACAAACCCTATAAAGTGAATCTGTCACCTCTGTACACTGTGTAGATATATATTCTAGCCTTGCAATATAACGTCCCAGAAAACCCTTTTAGCGCCTTAACTGCCTAGGACCATCATTATATTATTATTTATTTATTTTTTTAATATGAACCCCTTTATTAGTCTTCGTTCACACTTCAGTGTTTGGTGAGTGATTTTTTTTTTTTTTTTTTTTTTTTTTAATCAGTGATTTGTGAGCCAAAACCAGTAGTGAAGCCTACACAGAGATAACCTATAATGGAAAGATCTGCACCTATTCTGAGGTTTTGAGCCGCACCAGGTTTTGGCTGACAAATCACTGACGAAACACTGAAGTGTGAACAAGGCTTTTCCTGGGGTCAACAGGGCTCCTGGAATTAACCCCTTCATTGACCACCAGCAATGTAGTCATTAACCCCCTCATTGCCCTTGATCTGAATGAAGTGGATTTTTTTACAGGTAAGTAGTAGATGATGTATGTTTAGATTTATGTTCTGTACTGATCGGATCAGCAGCGTTCAGCTCACTGTCCTGCTCACCAAGACCTATAGGGAAGAGAAGTGATGAGAAAATGTAGCGGACGTCTTGTTTTGTGTGTATTATAGGACTGATATTATGTTACATGTAGGCAGGTACAGCAGGATAGGCCCAGATTGCCTCCATTCTGGTCCTGGTTGGGACATCTGCTGGATAAGGTTACTTTATTAACAGTGTGATCTGTATCTTGGGCATTCTCATTGATGCATGTATTTGCCTATTGTTGAATACTGTAACTTTTCCGCTATAATGTGGTGCGTTCATGAGCTGTCCACGGGGATTTCTCATGTTATTCATAAAGCTTTTTAGTGGCGCACGTGTCTAAAAGTATCTTTAATACAAACTGTTACATTATGCGACCACCGTGCTGTTATATTGTTCATATGCAGGGCTGTCAGGCTGGGTTTATGTGCTGCATTTTATTTTTCGGAGTACAAAAAGCAACAGAAACTACATTGTAAAAATACATCCAGGCCTCTCTTGAACTCTTTTACTGAACTTACCATCACCACCTCCTCAGGCAGAGAGTTCCATAGTCTCACTGCTCTTACCGTAAAGAATCCTCTTCTATGTTGTACTGCTCCACAAAACCAGTTTTTGTAGAAAATGGACATGGCTTTACCAGAACAGAAATTTTAATTGTGTAAACCCAGCCTGGTGGGCACAGTTAACTTGCAGGACCTGCCGCCCAGTTATAGTACCTCCGTATACCTCTGATTTTATACAGAGGTTGTTTCCCATGGCATTCTTTTGTGTTGCACACTAGATTATGGAAGTATTGTTCCCTGCAGACGGTAGAATATATACTGTAAAAGGACAGATTATTTTATAGACAGAAAATGGACGCAGACATGTGAATTAGGCTACATTCACACAGATGTATCGATTTTGCGGTCCACAAACCGTGAATCCGCAAAATACAGATACCAGTCGTGTGCATCCTGTACTTTCCATGGGCCCTAATAAAGAAATCCCTATTCTTGTCCAATAGGACATGGTTTATAACTTGTGAAATGGTCTCACGGATGTGGACATAACACAGATGTCATCCATGTGCTGTCCACATTTGGACTGAATCGGAAAATATGGTCGCGTGAATGTAGCCTAAGGCCAATAATGACACCATTACCTCAAACAACCGTTACTGACGTTCTCACGTACAGCCTGCAGTCATTAAATACAAAACTATCATAGATTTTTTTTTTTCCATCTGTGACAATGTCCGTGTTGAGTGTAATGCACATGAAAGTTATTGAAGGTGGCCCAGTTGCACTCAACTACGACTCACTGCTAGGCTGAAAAGGGGATTTTCTCCTAGTAAAATGTCCATGAAAAATGTATCGAACACGGATGGCATCTGTGTCCTGTCTATGAATTTCACTGACCCATAGGCTTGATTGAGTGTGTGAATAGGGCCTTAAAGCAGTATTCTGGTTAGATTAAGTCCTGTGGATAGGGGATAACTATTAGGCCCCTTTCACATGAGCGTGACGGATTAGGTCCGGATGCGTTCAGGATGCGTTCAGGAAAACTCGCACCATTTTGCCAGCAAGTTCAGTCAGTTTTGTCTGCGATTGCGTTCAGTTGTTCAGTTTTTTCCGCGCGGGTGCGTTTTGATGTGTTTTTCACGCGTGTGATAAAAAACTGAAGGTTTACAAACAACATCTCTTAGCAACCATCAGTGAAAAACGCATTACACCCGCACTTGCTTCCGGATGCAATGCGTTTTCACACAGCCCCATTCACTTCTATGGAGCCAGGGCTGTGTGAAAAACGCTGAATATAGAACATGCTGCGATTTTCACGCAACGCAGAAGTGATGCGTACACAGGCCCATTGAAATGAATGGGTCAGGATTCAGTGCGGGTGCTATGCGTTCACGTCACGCATCACACCCGCGCAGAAAACTCCAATGGGATCCCCGCTCATCATGAGAACGGGGGCCCCTACCTCTTTCAGCCCACCTGAAAAGAAGAGATTGGCCTCTGTATTCATTTCTATTGATGCATAATACAGAACGACCCTTGTCATGTGTGATGTACTGTGGGTTATGTTTTGGCTGTACTATATCATGTAACCAGTCGTATGGTTTATGTTTACAAATTACTATTCACTGAATATTATTCATAGGCTTCAGAAAAAATGGGGCCCTGTGCGGGGTATCCGCTTCTTCAGCCACATATCGAAATCTGAAATGCCATATGGACAACACATTGGTAGAGAATAGCATATATCTGGGAAAAACCTATGCATAATGCCGTTATATCTTGATCTTCAGCTACAGGTGTAAGAGAATATATGTGCACTCATATTTGTAGCCACTTTCATAATTATTATTTTTGCAACTTCTGCCATTATTTCACAGGCATCGCTCGGACTGCATGCGCATTTGCAGGGTGCCTGTGTGGATGCAGTCTGGGACACAGGAGCGTGAACACTTTTCAGGGCATTGACATGCCCCTTTTATAAGCCATGCGCCCTGTTGGCATAGACCGCACTACCTTTTGTATGACGCCCTGCCCATCAATGAACCTTTGGGCATTTGAAGCTCAGTCTGATGACACAGAACCCCAGAGTCGCATGTACAGAGTGTTCTTGGAGAAAGCAAGATTTACCAGCTCTTCTGAGAGGTCCCCCCTTTTTTCAAGGAGCCTCGCAGATGTTTTTGGAGAGTTGGCAAGTATGCTGCATGGTGACACAAGACTCCATGGTAGGAATTGTGGACAGTCTGTGTGCCTCTGAGTGGCACCGTATTAGGGTGGGTTCACACAGACTTTTTTGGAGGAGGTTTTAAGGCAGATTTTCCTGCAGGTTTTTTTTTTTTTTTTTTTAGCCAAAGCCAGAAGTGGATCAGAAAGCAATTAGAAATATAAGAGAAGGACTAATACTTTTCTTTATTCCCAGATCCACTTTTGGCTGAAAAACCTGCAGGAAAATCTGCCTCAAAACCATCCCCCAGAAAACTCCTTGTGAACCTACCTTTATGGTCTCCCCTTGAGGCTTAGAGAGGTTCAATAAGGGCCCCACAGCCAGTTATGTCTGCTGCATTACTGCTCTATACAGCTTGGATGTTGTACAGAGCCATAATACATCTGTGTGCGTGAGGTACATCTTTTATAAACCAGCAAATAGTGTGTGTGTGTATGTATATATATATATACAATATATGTAATATTACACACCTCTTTATGTAGTGAACATGTGCAATATATATGTAATGTCATCACCCAGTTGGAGTTTTTTTGGGTGACTTTTAAAAAAATTTAATTTATAACATGCATTTTCTGAGCAGGAGTATGTTAAAATGCCCAAAAAACGCCATACATAGAATAGGCTGCATTATGAAAAAAAAATACCAAAAATGAGGAAAAACATCACAAACAAAATGTATTATTTGTCTAGTGTTTTATATTGTTCAGCAAACATCTGGGTCCCGGAAAAATGCAACAAAAATGCAGCATTTTCCCACAAACGCCATGTGTGAAACCACCTCATCTGCTAGAAGGGAAATATCCAAAGTAAAAATATGTTGTCACATATCTGCGTTTAGGACAGCACGTTGCCCTTTGATTCATTTATTTGTCGGTCATGTCAGCGGAGGCTTTCACGTTCCCTGGCTCTTGTTTGATAATCCCAGAGGATTGAGTATTTTATTTCTGCGCAGCGCTCATTTGTAGGACAACAAAGCATGAAATTGTTCTTTGCTTTTGGACGTGGACGCTACCAGGTGATGCCGTGTTTTGCAGCTGATGAATATCGCATTGTTTAACACAAACACTCCTTATACTTTACAAAAACTCCAGTTATCCCATATTAACATTTGGTGACTGTAGCAGTTATATCTGATGGAGGTCTTTATAAGGTTCCATGTGTTCTCTGCCTTGAACACCACTGATACTTGTCCTGCGCTATTTTCATGTGTATATCCGTTTTATATTACTTGGACCAAAATAATGTAATTTGGCTCTCGCCCCCCCCATACCGTCACCATGAAATGCAGTGCCGTCTGCAGGCAGTCTGTTATAGAGCAGGAGAAGCTGAGCAGATTTCCAATATAGACCAGGGCTAGGCAACCTCCAGCACTCCAGCTGTTGTGAAACTACAACTCCCAGCATGCATCTTTATTCTGATCTTCTCTGAACTCTCACAGAAATGAATGGTCATGCTGGGAATTGTAGTTTCACAACAGCTGGAGTGCTGATGGTTGCTGACCCCTGATGTGGACTGATAAACAGATGAACTCTCATGATTACTCTTTGTTAGGGCTCATGCACACGCTAATTGCAGATCCGCAAAACGTGGATACCGTGTGTGTGCATTCTGCATTTTGTGGAATGGCCGTCCCACAATAGAACAGTCCAATTCTTGTCCGTAACGCGGACGATAATAGGACATGTTTTGTTTTTTGCGGAATGGCCATGCAGACATACGGACACGGAATACACAAGTAGTCATTTCCGGTTTTTAGCAGCCCCATTGAAGTCAATGGTTCCGCAAAAATAAAAGCATCGGACACGGAATAAAATACGTTTGTGTACATGAGCCCTTAAAAGCTCTTCTCTAACTTGCTGTCCTTCAGTAGATTGCTTGTGTCCTTCCCTGATGGGGAAGATGATGGTAAGTATGGGTTGCAGCCTCTCTGATCATGTTCCCCATAGTGTGGGTTTATCTTTGAGCTATTGACTCCTTTACTTGTAAACAGATGTGATGTTTTGTGTATAGATAACTGGTTTCTATCCTCCTTCGTGCACTACTGTGTAGACCTGGCTTCTCTCTGGAGTCTGGCAAGCCCCACGTCCAGAAAGCAGAAGGAGGGTTAAAGTGGTTCCATTTCATGCTGTGGTGACGTCACAGGCCATGAGGCCTCTCTTCTCCATGCTCCGACCTCCTCTGTCACAGCAACATCGTGGATTACTTAAAGTATAACAACTGTGCCTCAGGAACGAAGCGCTCTGCATCCTGGTTTGCCAATTGGAGTGAAGGCTAAAAGGAGGAAACAACAAGCGCCTTATCTAAACTCGAAGCAGAATTAATAAAGAAATCATCAGTCGGATGTAGCAGATGGGCCGTGACTGCAGAATTACATTTATGTAGCTGTCTCTGCCGACTTTAATCATTGTGCTGTTTGCATAGGGATTCCCAGCTCCCAGTGTCACCCTTAATTAAATTATAAGCCTTTGGAGTATTAAGGATTTGGCATTTATTTGTTTTAGTTTGTTTCTATTTTATTCTGTGCAATGAAGAGTCAGAGCTAGGTGAGGATTGGCTGGATCTGGTAAAGAGGATCTGCCTCTGTCGACGCCCCAGTAAATAATTATGGAGAACATTTTTCTTAAGAGTTCTGGTTCTGTTCTCCTTGTCAAATGGATTTGTCCCTACCTAGTATGACGACATTGGTCAGGGTGCAGCCACATGGTTGGGTTTCCTGGAGCAGTTTTGGAAGCCAAAGCCAGGAATGAATAAAAAAAATTCATCGTTTCTATCCTCTCCTTTTATGATCCACTCCTGATTTTGGTTTCTAAAACTTCATCAGGAAACCTGACCGCCTGTCAGTCAGGGACTCACCTCCAACTGGAAGCGCTCAGTTGTAATAAATTTTCAGGAGGAATAGCACCACAAAGAGTTATCAGAAGAGATGCTCCAGAATTGTTATATTACTGTGTGTGGAATGCAAGTGTTCCACACGGCCTTTTAAAGTAAAAAAGAGCAAGAGTAAGCACTTGTGTTTTTAAATTTTTTTATTAGCACTTTTTGCGCACAAGGGAGAGATTTATCAGGACTGGTGTTCCCCTATGCTATTCTTGTTCCCCTTTGCGCTAGAGTGAGAGGCAGGTGCCTCCTAATAACTTCGTCTCTGGCCCTTCGCGTGTCAGGAGCTCGAACCTATGCCAACCAGGGGCTGGCGTAGACTTGAGCTATAAATTACACAGTTGATAATGTAACTCCAGGCTCCTTTTCTTGCCACATTACAAGAGTGGTGAAACTAAAAAAAAAATATTTGCTCCATAATTTACAACTCATTTATGCCACAATAGTGGTGTAAAAGGTTTGATAAATGTCCCCCAGTGTGTCCACTAGCATTTTCTCCTTACTCCCCTCTGGAAAAGGTGATGTGAAAATGCCTGTAAAAACTGTAAAAGCTCCAGCATTCTGTGTTTTTGAAAAGAAGCAAGAAATGCAAAAAAACACCACCTAATGAACAAAAATGCCAGGAGCAGAAAAAGTGCTGGTATGATCTATGTTTAATATTTCTCCGAACATCTGGAGCTGGCATTTATTTAAAATTTCAAAAAAGTGCAGAAGAACACCAGCAAAAAGCCGGCATGTGAAAGCACTGTTACAGTTACTATGAATGCAGTTTCCTTCTTTTTGGCATTTTAAAAGTGGCCATAACTTACAAAGTATTTTTATATATTTTTTTTAAGTTCCAGTGAAGAGGATCAAAGTTTCATTATATAAATATATCTCTTAATATTATAAAAATGAGTGTCTGTTCTGTCCTGTCTGTCCGTCCATCTGTTCTCTATGCGCGACCAAACTACTGGACCGATTTTTCACCAAATTCGGCACACAGGTACATCAGGTGCGCGGGAGGGTTTTAGACCAGGTCTCATCTCTCAGGTCTCATCACGTTCCCGAGATATTCCCAAAATATGACCTGCATTAGCCAATATTAGCCTGACAGCATTGGTTTTAAACCCCAACTGCCATTCTCTTCACAGACACACACAGTGAGGGCAGGTTTCCATAACAACACAGCCAGGTAATTAGCAGCCAGCTGAGGATCTCGGGTAACAATCCAGTCATTTCTATTCAATGCTTTAAAGGGGCAGAGCGCTGTGGATGATACTGTTAAAGGGGTATTCCGGTTACCATAAATATAACTTATGTTTTAGACTAATTTTAGACTATGACCGTTCAGTAGTAAATCTTCCACTGCTACCCATTGCGTGTCATCATAAATTACCTTGGCACCGACCTGTGATTCACACCACTCTCAAAAGAAGGACTTACAACACCTGCTCCAGGTTTCACTAAGCCACACCCTGACTGTCAGGCCATGCCCCCTTCCCCCTCCGCAGCCAATTGGGATTGAAAAAATGAAGGTAAAAATAAACTTCTGTCAGCTGCAGGGGTGGGAGGGTGAGTTTCTCTCTGCAACAACACACAGAAACATTAGATGAAATAGACTAATATTAGATTACTACCAGTAGTAATAAAAGATGTTTTCTTCCACTAAAAGGACTTAAATGCCCCCCTCCCTCCCCCCAAGGTCCCAGTAAACCACGCCCCCTCCCACTCCGCAGCCAATGGGGATTGAAAAAATCAAGGTAAAAATCAACTTCTGTCAGCTGCATTGAGTTTTTCTCTGCAATGACACACAGAAACATTAAATGAAATAGATGAAATATACCCAGGCGAAGCCGGGTCCTTCTGCTAGTACTCTATAAAAGTGGAAGTAGTTCTAGTCTTTCAGCTCCTTCAGGCATTTGCTGCAGATGTGAAAGGTAATGATTATGATAGTAATAAATGTAGGACATGCATATAGAAGTAAGCTTTTTTTCAAATGCTTTCCCTACTAGTAAGCTCTGTATGATAATATCAGCATGGTGACCCCTGCTGCATGTGGCTTTACGTTGGGCAGCAGGTGAGCCACCCTTTCCATGAAGCAGTTTCTGGCTGGCACTGTCAATGATCGGCGCTCACCAGCCAATTGTGGGGCATGAGCGTTTTTTGAGGGCAGGAGTTATGCACATAAAAATTGTCTGTCACATCCTCGGGACGTGATGACGTAAGCTTAAATAATATGTAAAGTGGGCAACGGTGAACAGATGTAGGATACCACTTACCGATAGGTATGTGCATATACATGCACACCACACTACCCGGGACCCGCACCTATATCAAGAACGAAGCCCCCACCAGGCGCAGCTCCCTGCTACTCCCATAGAAATGAATGGGAGCACACCACCCATGCGCAGCCGCCCCCCCCATTCGATTCTATGGGGCCGCCAAAAATAGCCGAGCTGGCTCAGGTATTTCCATCGGCTACATAGAAATGAATGAGTGCGGTGGCCGCGCATGGGTGGTGTGCTCCCATTCATTTCTATGGGAGTAGCAGGGAGCTGCGCCTGGTGGTGGCCGGACTCCAGGAAACCCAGGGTCCTCCAGGCACAGCACTCCCCATTCCGTTCTCGATAGCGATATGCCCCCATTGTCTAAGATGGGAATACCCCTTTAACTTACAACAAATGGTTATCTTTTGTATGTGATCTGTTTTAGCACATGGATGGTTAAATGTGCAGTGAAATACATGCTCACATGGTAACTAGATAAAAATTTAAGTAATTTTTTTTTTTTTTTTTGCAAAGTTTTAACATGTTGTTTTAATGGTAAGCAGATGTAAGGCAGAGAACAAAGTCATCACGGAAGAGTGCTGACATTTCTTCAAGGTGTTTTTATCTTAAAGGAGTTTTCTGGTAATAATTACAAACCTGCAGCCTGCCCCCTGAAACAGAACATGATGCTTACCTGCCCCATCTTCTGGTCCCCATGCTGCTAACATCCGGCTGGCAATGGGCATGGTCACTAGTTGCAGCAGCATGTCACTGCTAAAGCCAGTCATTGGCTGGAGCGGTGCAAGTGACCGTGGCCAGCCGGATATAAAGAGTGCAGAGAGTGGAAGATGCATACAGCAGGAGTATGAATCTTCTATTTCAGGTGGCATGCTGCAGGAGTTTGATAAAAAAGTCACTTTTCAGCTGTTGTGCTTAATAGGGTAAAGCCATCTCCATAGTACGAAGCCGAAAAAAATAGATTTTATACATATGTACTTGTACCTTACTCTGCTTTCTGTTTTACACGGCAGATGTTTGAGATGGTTTCCTTTATTGCTGTGTATCTAAGGCAAGTCTAAGGCTACATTCACACGACAGTGAAAAAAAACAAGGAGACACTTCGAGTATCTCCAGTATGTATAATGGCCCCCTTAGTGCTCCCATTAGTTATAATGGCCCTCATAGTGCCCCCAGTAGATATAATTGCTCTCATAGTGCCCCATTATATATTGGCCTCCATAGCGCCCCCAGTTGATTTATAATGGCTTTCATAGTGCTTATATATATATAATGGCCCCCATAGCTGAGCCAGTAGATATAATGGCCCTCATAGTGCCCCCAGTAGATAAAAAGCACTCCGGTTGTACCCTCAGTATAAATAATCCCTCCTAACCCAAGTAGTGCCAACAAAAACAAAAAAAACCTGACCACAGGATTGCTTTTGACAC
Source organism: Rhinella marina (assembly GCA_900303285.1). NCBI lineage: Eukaryota > Metazoa > Chordata > Amphibia > Anura > Bufonidae > Rhinella > Rhinella marina. The sequence continues at coordinate 476,585 of ONZH01024648.1, forward strand.
TAGCTCCACAATGGCTGCTTCTCAATGATACCCAGTGTGAGCATGTGACGTCACTACGCTGGGAGTCCTGCTGCCTTCCATTCTCCCTGAAAGGTCCTTCCATGTACCTGTTTTTAATGGCCATTAGAAGAATGCTGTTAACCCCTTAACATTATGTCCCTGCATTTGTGTGGAACGGGCTGCTGCAGTGAGCCCACTCCACATGTGGCGAGTGGCAGCTGTATAATACAACAGGCACCCGGATGCAATGACGGGGAATAGCAATTGTCATTTAACACCTCAGATTCCGTGATCAACAGCGGTTGTGGCATCTGTGAAGTAAGGCAGAGGGATGCGGCTCTGTTCTGATCAGATCAGAGCCCACACAGTGAAATACTGGGGCTCTGATCGGTTACCCTGACGGTCTCGGCTGTCATGGTAACCTACCTGCTAGACTCAATGGTTCTGAAAACTGCTGCGTGACACCCGCTAAAAAATGGCTGTCACGCGGCCGTTTTTCACCGTTGTAGCTTGACAGAGGGACCAGAATCAAGATGGAGTGAGTGAAAAGAGGGTAAATTGAATGTACCTACATGTACAAGCAGAGGTCGCAATAACGCATAAAAATGCGTCATAGACGCGTTTTTAGGCAATTTTACTCCCTGAAAAAAGTCTAAGGCGTACTACTACGCCTTAGACTTTTCCCAGTTTTTCATCAGCGCAGTGAGCGCAGTGAACGGCACAGGCAGCACAGCAATGCTGCCTGTGCCTGAAATAACCAATAACAAAGCTCCTTACAGCAAGGAGCTTTGTTATTGGTGCACCAGAGAAATACAGATCGCGTGAGGCAGAGGAAGCCGGCGGGAGCTGGAAGGAGGAGGGGCCTGCTCCCGGGGCTGGAAGGAGAGCGCGCAGAACATGGACCCTGGGGAACAAAACAGTGCGGCTGGAGAGGTAAAGGGCCGCCGACTTATGTCACTGTTGCCCTGGAAGAAGAGCTGCCTCCGGCCTGTGTCCCCCAGGTGGTGAGGGATGGGAGAGTTGTGGCAGTGCAAAGCTGTCCATCTTCAGGTTAGTGATTTTCCCCCTCCCCCAACCATGGTTTTGTCCAGTCTCCCAGTTCTCTGCCCCCCCTCCTCCTGTCACCCCACTAATAACCCAGCTCTCCCCTTCTAGTGGCCCTGCTCCCCCTGTCGCCCCTCTAGTGGCCCTGCTCCCCCTGTCGCCCCTCTAGTGGCCCTGCTCCCCCTGCCGCCCCTCTAGTGGCCCTGCTCCCCCTGCCGCCCCTCTAGTGGCCCTGCTCCCCCTGCCGCCCCTCTAGTGGCCCTGCTCCCCCTGCCGCCCCTCTAGTGGCCCTGCTCCCCCTGCCGCCCCTCTAGTGGCCCTGCTCCCCCTGCCGCCCCTCTAGTGGCCCTGCTCCCCCTGCCGCCCCTCTAGTGGCCCTGCTCCCCCTGCCGCCCCTCTAGTGGCCCTGCTCCCCCTGCCGCCCCTCTAGTGGCCCTGCTCCCCCTGCCGCCCCTCTAGTGGCCCTGCTCCCCCTGCCGCCCCTCTAGTGGCCCTGCTCCCCCTGCCGCCCCTCTAGTGGCCCTGCTCCCCCTGCCGCCCCTCTAGTGGCCCTGCTCCCCCTGCCGCCCCTCTAGTGGCCCTGCTCCCCCTGCCGCCCCACTAGTGGCCCTGCTCCCCCTGCCGCCCCTCTAGTGGCCCTGCTCCCCCTGCCGCCCCTCTAGTGGCCCTGCTCCCCCTGTCGCCCCTCTAGTGGCCCTGCTCCCCCTGTCGCCCCTCTAGTGGCCCTGCTCCCCCTGTCGCCCCTCTAGTGGCTCTGCTCCCCCTGTCGCCCCTCTAGTGGCCCTGCTCCCCTGTCGCCCCTCTAGTGGCCCTGCTCCCCCTGTCGCCCCTCTAGTGGCCCTGCTCCCCCTGTCGCCCCTCTAGTGGCCCTGCTCCCCCCGTCGCCCCTCTAGTGGCCCTGCTCCCCCCGTCGCCCCTCTAGTGGCCCTGCTCCCCCCGTCGCCCCTCTAGTGGCCCTGCTCCCCCCGTCGCCCCTCTAGTGGCCCTGCTCCCCCCGTCGCCCCTCTAGTGGCCCTGCTCCCCCCGTCGCCCCTCTAGTGGCCCTGCTCCCCCCGTCGCCCCTCTACTGACCCTGCTCCCCCTCCTTCTGTCACCCCACAGGGAAGCTGAACAGACTCCACCGACTACAATGGGACCCGTTCAGTTTCCATTTGCGATCTGTCTTTTTACCAGACAAAAAACTCCTGCATACAAGGCTTTTTTGTCTGGTCTTTCAACAGAATCTGCAACAGAGGCTCCAAATGCAGCCTCCAACACAGATGTGAGCAAGTGCAGGCCTGCGTATTATGTATTTTAATTACCGCAAATTTCGTACTCCTCCTCGGGTAAAAATACTCCTCAAAAATGGTCAGAGGAGTATTTTTACTCTTCTGAAAAAAACGTAGCGCGACCTCTGTGTACAAGCATGATCATAGACACCAAACTTCTTAGCGATTTTTGAGCATGTGGTGGTTTAATGGCCCAGAAATGAGATGACAAAATAATTTTTCTGTTATTTTTCTCAATTTAGCTAGGGCTGTTTTCTAATCGGAATACCCCTTTAATTGTACAAAAAGTAAAAAAAAAATAAAAAAATCAGCCGTTATAGTTCACAGTAAGAATGGGTTCTCAGTTTTGTGTCGGTTATTTTGATATACAATTTGCATAGTCACGGGTGATTGGGGTGATATTTGGTTTGGCATAAGCAGTGTGCGTGCTGTGTGTGTTTATTTGTGTTTTCTTTATTATTTTTTTCTGTCTTTTTTCCCAAGAGGCCTCTATGAGATAGTAAGACATTATAAGTTACTGTGTAGGCTACTGAGAGTCGGGGTCAAATCTGATGCTTCCGCTAGATTGCAGGAGCTTTAGACTCATAGGGCTGATCTCCTGGACTGACCTGGACTGACTGCATCATAGTGTTCCTATCGGATTGCAGGTCTATTGCACTACTCGCATCATCATGGGTAAAATACAATCCCCTAAACAAGAATGTGATTGCAGTGTACATGGTATGTGCCATGGATTTATTCCTTTTATGGATCTTCGTAACTGATCTGTTTGGACCACAAAGCACCTCCAGTGTTAGAACGAAGCCTAAATGGTCTCCTATTTCCCAAGACTGGCAGAAGTGGAGGGCCAAATTTGTTTTATGAACTTCATGTACAGTGGTGCAATTTGTTAAAGGCTTTCCGGCTTCAACCTCAGTATTAGGGCTCATGTGCACGTTCATTGCCTGGCCTTTCCCGTATTGTGGTCCGCAATACATGGGCACCGGCCGTGTGCAGTCCGGAAGGTCAGTGCGAAACGGAGGCACTTTTCCCCGTGCCTTCACATTGCAAAGAAGTAGTGCATGAACTATTTTATTGCAGTGCAGATTGTGGACCCCATTCAAGTAAATAGGTCCACAATCCACTTGCAATGATTTTCATACCAGATCCGGTGTCCTGCATTTTAGTTTAATACAAACGGATCCAGCGGAAACAGAGCCATCCAGATGTATTAAATACATCGGATCAGTTTAACGGCTCATTCACACAAACGTATTTTTTTTCCGATTGATTTCACACGAGCATGTTTAGTTTGGGAAATACGCTCCGTGTGACATCTACGTTTCCCAGACAGAACTCTGCTACTTTGATCCGAACTCGCAGCATCAAAATTGCTTATAATGCAGTGAGTTCCCGTTTGACCATGGTTCTACTACACTGTACTCTTATAATGCCGTGAGTACAGTACAGTAGACCCGTGTTCAGACAGGAAGTCGCAGCATTGCAAATCATTAGGTTCAGGTCAGGGAAGAAGCGCTTGCAGCGATCTCACACTGTGTATTCCCATATATGTGTTAAAGTAGCCAAAAGCTGGGATAACCCATTAGGTCCTGTAGAGAAGCCTACAGTTCCTTGAAAAGGTATTCCCACCCCTTGAACATTTCCATATTTTTTCACATTACACCCACAAACTTACATTTTTTAAATGTAATTTTCATATCTTATTGGGATTTTATGTGATAGACCAACACAAAGTAGCAAGTTGTGTGACGTGAACAGAAAATGAGACATAGGGGCTGGTTTATCAAACTGGTGTAAAGTAGAACTGGCTTAGTTGCCCATAACAACCAATCAGATTCCACCATTCATTTTCCAAAGGAGCAGTGAAAAATGAAAGGTGGAATCTGCTTGGTTTCTATGGGCAACTAAGCTACTTCTATTTGACACCTATTTGTGTTCGAAGGATCGTTTGTGCATACATAAATATCATGTAAAGACGATATGCTGCCGGGAAACAACAAGTCTGGAGGTGGATGTAAATGCACCGGTCTCCTTCGCTAGCGTTCAGCAGATTGTCAGGAAGGAACGCTTCCTTTCCATCAATCTGCTAGATCGTCGTCCCATGTAAAGGGACCATCAGATACAACCAGCTTCTCTGGTGAACTAACTGTATTCGCTGCTAATTAGAAGCTATTTCTGACTGTTATACTGTATGTAAGGACATATCTTAGTTATCTGCTTATTTTTTCTTACATCTTCATTTTCTCTTATCTTGAATGACATTTTGGGGCTTTGGAACCGATTACTCAAATTACGATGATGAAGATAAACACTCAAAGGTCATCCTGGAACCAATTGATATTGTGACTTGCGGGACCACTGTATTGCTGTTCTTATTTTTGCTTTTTTTTTTCCTCATCCAAGCACTAATAACTTTCATAGACTGCAAAACATTGGGCCCCAGCACCAGATTCCTTGAAGTACTGGCTACCATACTAATATTTGTCTGTGTTAGTCTTCTATGTAGCTTGTCGAAGCAGCGCCGTTAGTTTTTCTACAGCAGAAACTGTCAGGGAGGCACTGATGAGTGGTCATAAGCTGCTCGGGCCAATCTCTGGATGTGCAGTACCTGATTACTGAACTCCTTTTCCCCTTTTTTTCCCCACTTTGTTCCATTGACAAAAGTAAATCAAGATACATCTTTGGTTTTGGCACAATGTCGTCCACTAGTGAGCCTGAATAGGCGTTTTTCCCATCAGCTAGGTTTGCCCTTATGTGTCTGGGCATGAATCATTTTTTGTAGTATTATGTAGAGTTTACAAGTTCAGGTTTTCTGATGTCGTTTTTGGAGCTAAAACCAGGTGTAGATTCAAGAAAGAGGAGAGGTAGTGTGGTACGGTAGTTGACAACAGTCCCGAACTTGCAGACATGCTCCCTAATATTCAGAGATAGTCATTACAAAATTCGGGCTGTCCCGGGCCTAAAATGAATGGGGATCATGTAGCCATGTAACATCTATTAATGGGAAGTCCACACAGTCCTGGGAAGGGCTCTATTTGTTCCTAATTTACCAACTGCAGTGTTAGAAGTATGCAGTATCTGTCCTTACACGACCATATATTCAGCCCGCATCCAATCTACATTTTTAGCGCATGTGGACCTATCCATTGCCATGGGGCCGCAATAAATGCGGATAGCACACTGATGTCATAGTGAAAGAGATGGAAAAACAACAGAACAATGTGCCATTGCTTTAGTATGCTGTTTTTTTTAAAGCCATTGCTTTCACAGGCTTTGTGCTACAAAAAATGGTACAAAACAAAAAAAGTCACCAAATTGAAAAAAAAAGAAAAACGCAAAAAAAAAAATAATTTCTGCATTTTATATTTACAGCAGTTGAAGCTGTGAGCTGTGTTTTTGCAATGAAAACTGCCAGTGCAAAAGTGCAGAAAATGCCACAAACTCCAAACCCCCCCCCAAAAAAAAAACTGTGTGAATCCAGGCATAAGGCACACGGCTATTGTAGGTCTGTCCCCTTTCTGTGAACTGCGAATTGCGGTTTGCAATGCACAGGCACCGACCATGTGTCCCCCGTACATGGACGCAGACCCATGGGAACTGCGATCCGCATTCGACGGTCTACACTGCAAAAAAGTCTGAATTGCAGACCCATACAAGTGACTCTGTGAATCCGCTGTTTTGCAGGCTGCAATATGGGCACCGGCTATTGTGCATGAGACCTAAAAGGTATGCTTTCTTTATAAAATGTCAAATCACAGCCCCCGAGAGAGGAAGGCGGCTGCAGCTCCCCAGCTTTCTTTCAGTTTATCTTTATTTCTTTCTTGTTTGTCTTCTTCCGTTATTTGGTAGATGGCCAGGAAGGCACGTGCGGGGACTAGGTTTTATTTATTTATTTTTTTTAAATGCGCTTTCCCGTAGACCGGTAAGCCATCCTGATTGAAACCTGTAAGTCAACACAATACATTGGAGATGCAGGACGTATACAAACAAGATTATACGCTTAGTACTATTACGGCTGCTGGGGTATAGACAATTATATGGAGCTGCTGAAAATCAATTGAATTTCTCTTGCAAAAGGCTGAGGACATAAGGAAATCCCTGCCACCTTAACCATAGGTTTGGGTAAAGGAAAAAGATTGTGATTTATAAACCTCATTTACACCTTGACCTGGATGTGCCGCCCATATTGATGTGAGCAGTTGCATTGTTTCCATTGCTGTTCTTTTATTCATCCCATACAAATAACTGTAGTGAACATGACTGCAGAAGCAAAACAAAAGGTAAAGGGAACAATCCCTCGATTTTCAGTGGAATTAAAGGGATCCTGTCAGCTCTGAAACACCCTCTGAACTACAGTAAGCGGTGTATAGTATAAGTGACGTTGAGTCCGGTTATGTAAGTTTTATCTTCATACTCACTTCCATTCTGACTCTGTGCTCCCACAAACCTGCAGTAAAATGCACTCAGTGGACTCCAGTGCTCACTCACATAATGGAGAGGACTCAAAGAAGAGTCCTCTCAATGTATTTTACTGCAGGTTTGTGGGAGCACAGCGTCAGAATGGAAGTGAGTATGAAGATAAAACTTACATATTCGGATTCAGCATCACTTACACTATACACCACTTACTCTAGTTCAGGGGGTGTTTTGGAGCTGACAGGTTCCCTTTAAGTCGATGCATAGTAATTTTCTGTAATTTGCTTCCTTGCATTAGAAGAGCATTGTGTTTGGGAACTTCCAGGCTTCCCGGCATTGGCAGTAATTGATGACTGATTTATATACTGTACATGGAAGGAAGGTCACTTGTCTAATGTTCTGTTTGCTATTGGTTTCCAGCTGCCTTTGAAGCTCTGGGTCACGTGCAGCCCCTTTGTTGTATTCCCCTCATTTGAGCTGCTTATGGCCGTCACGAGAAAGCAAACGGCATTCAGTTATGTAATGGCTTCTGAGTGAAGGATCCTGTTTTTTCTCAAACCTTATAATGCAGACATAAATTGACATATTCTCTTATGCCGAGTTTACATCACAGATTAGCTTCCCTTTCTTCTGATCCGTCTGAAGAACAGAAAAAAACCCACATCTGTTAGGCCACGTTCACATCTTTGGTGAACACATCTTGCAGGCCGTTTCGATAGAGAACAATCTGCCGCAGTTCACCAGATCCGGCATTGCCGGATTCAACAGATCTCCGCTGGATCCCTATTGACTATAGCAGGATCCAGCAGTGATCCGGCCACTTTCCAGTATAAATGCTGGATCAGGTGGCCTTATTTTGAGCATCAGTTATGATCGGTTTGCTCAATTTATGTCACTTCGGTCATAGATCAGTTATTTTTGACCAGAGAAAAAGTCCTTAAAAAAGTACTTTTTCTCCAGTCAAAAATAACTGCTCTCTGATGGAAGTGACACAAACTGATGCAAAATGATCATAACTGATGCTCAAAATAACAGATGTGTGTTTTTCCTGCTCGTCTGACGTAGTAGAAGAACATGGCTAAATTGTGATGTGAACTTGGTGTGAGGCCCCATTTTTGTTCTGCATCCAATCCACCTTTTTTGCAGATAGGATGCAGACCCATTCATTTCAATGGGGCCACAAAAGATGATGCGGACAACACACGATGTGCTGTCCACATCCATATGTCCGCAAGAAAGATAGCGCATGTCCCATTCTTGTCCGTTCTGAATGCAAAGACATTGTTACAGTGGATCTGCAAAAAAAAAAATGGATGCAACACGGTCGGCATCCGTCCTTTTTGCGGATTTGCTCTTTGCAAACTGCAAAATACATGTGAATGCATCCTTAGGACTCAAATGTATTTTTTGTCTGCATCTGATCTGTGCTTTGTGCACACAGCAGAAGAGCTTACCAAAGTGACTTCATAAGTGAATTGCTCCTTAAAAAAGTAGGTTTTGAAAATTGCATCTAACATCCAAAAATAAAATGAAATTACATTTACAAAATGATGCCAACTTTAAATTAGACATATGGGAAGTGTAAAGTAGTAACTATTTTATGTGGTATCTCGATCCGTCTTAAAAGCAGAGAAATTGAAATTGTGAACTTTTCCAAACTTTTGGTAAATTTTGGATTTTTTAATTTTTTTTTTAGAAATAAAGATGACCTATATTGACTCAAATATACCACTGTAATGAAGTACAATGTGTCATGAGAAAACAGTCTCAGAATGGCCCGGATAAGTAAAAGTGTTCCAAAGTTATTACCACATAAAGTGACACAAATCAGATAAGCAAAAAATGACCCAGACAGGAAGGTGAAACAGGCCTGGGATAGAATGGGTTAAACACGTCTGGGATAAACATGTCTGTCCCAAGATAAGTAGTAATATAAGGGCTGACAAGAATGAACCTTGTGGTCTTTTTCCGCTGTGAGTCTTCTATGCTTCTTCTATGTTTCACCTGAAATGTAGGGTTGTTTGGCAGAATGAAGTTTTGTCAGTTGATTTGCAGCCCTCAATGGTTTGGAGATGTTTTGTGAGACACCAAAAGAAGTTCATCTGGACCAAAGAATCGGCATAGGTTGGGCAAAATAGGATTCACCTTGCACATTGGAATAGACGCTGGGCTGTAGATCCGGCTTCTTAGTGCCCTGTCAATCAAAACTGTTTCACTGGGGGTTTCTAGCCATACATTTCAGGCCATACAACTCTTCTGGGAAAATGTAAAATGACATGCCATCCATTCACATACTGGCTGTCCGTTCAATGTATGGATAGACTGGGTCTTCCTGATCTGCTGGAATATGTCAGTCATCTGTCATATGTAAAAGGATCGTTATTCGTGAGGATGAGGGCTCATTCAGGCGACTGTATGTTTGTGTCCGCATTGCGGAACGGATTCCGACCCATTCACTTCAATGGAGCTGCAAAAGATCCATACTTCCGTTCCTCAGCACCGCAAAAAAAGATAGAACACGAAGACAAGAATAGGCAATTTGCGGACTGCAAAAACGGATACGGTCGTCTGAATGAGCCCTGAGAGAGACATCTGATGGCTTCCTACTTCAGTCTGCAGCAGGACAATGACGTGTAACCAAAGTCTAAAAGAACTGCTCTTTACCCCTCTTTAGTCTAAAAAGTTCAAGGCAATTATGTCACAAAAGGAGCAGTCAGTAAATGTATTTCTTTCTTTCCCTTTGTTGCCTTTGTTTGACCGCATGATGCCTTCAGATATCATGAAAAGCTACATATGACTCCGAATTTAGCGAAACCCCCCCAGGTTAAAATAACACTCTGCGAACGGTAGTCCTCACCTGGCAGACTAGGTTTCACCAGTGAGGGTTACAGTAAATCTGGAATTAGATGTGAAATGCGGCAAACTCTGACAGACTTTTTGTGTTGCATTGCTTATGGCTGCGGGCGTTAATTCTGCGTAAAATTTAGTACGAACAGTTTATTTTTTAGTGAAAACTTTTGGCATATTTCAAGTTTTAAATGGTTGGATTTGGGCTGCAAAGTCTGTTCTGGGTCCAGAAGAAGAATCAAAATCTCCTGATTTTATAGCTGCATTCGTATGTCAGAGGGCCCAAAGTCTACGCGTGGTATACATGTCTGGGTGATGTGTACGGCAGGTTGTCAGCTCTACTCTATATTTAACTGGCTGTTCAATGTGCAAATCTTGTCTCCTTCCACTTGCATGTGGTGAACAGTACATTAAACGGATCGAAACTTATACTGACAAGATACTGTACTAAACACTTTTTCTTAAGGGCACTGGTTAAAACAACCATCAAAAAAGTATATCCCCCGGTTGTTTATGTAGGCAGCCTTCTCCATATACTCTATGATGCCTATATAGTATATGTAGGCAGCTCCTCTCCATATACTCTATGATGCCTATACAGTATATGTAGGCAGCCCCTCTCCATATACTCTGATGCCTATACAGTATATGTAGGCAGCCCCTCTCTATATACTCTGATGCCTATACAGTATATGTAGGCAGCCCCTCTCCATATACTCTATGATGCCTATACAGTATATGTAGGCAGCCCCTCTCCATATACTCTATGATGCCTATACAGTATATGTAGGCAGCCCCTCTCCATATACTCTATGATGCCTATACAGTATATGTAGGCAGCCCCTCTCCATATAATCTGATGCCTATACAGTATATGTAGGCAGCCCCTCTCTATATACTCTGATGCCTATACAGTATATGTAGGCAGCCCCTCTCCATATACTCTATGATGCCTATACAGTATATGTAGGCAGCCCCTCTCCATATACTCTATGATGCCTATACAGTATATGTAGGCAGCCCCTCTCCATATACTCTGATGCCTATACAGTATATGTAGGCAGCCCCTCTCCATATACTCTATGATACCTATACAGTATATGTAGGCAGCCCCTCTCCATATCATAGAGAGGTGCTGCTCTCTGGTCTATGAGTCAGAGAAAAGTGCTCTAACCAGCAGGGGTTCTGCCAGACTCAAGACATCCACGTACTACACAGACGGCAACAGTTATAGTAATGCCGGCCGAAGGGTAGAGCCCCACCTCTTTCCTCGCCACTTTTCATTGTCACTTTCAAAAAGTCACAAATTATGGAGCAAATATGCCGTTCATTATAATTAGCGACTTTTTTACACCACAAAAGTTTGACAAATGTCACTCATTGTATCTTGCAAACTTTTTTTCAGTATGTATGCTTACCACTCTGATCTGAAGAGCCTAGCTCAAACCACATGATTTCCCAGACTAGTGCTGAAGAATTTCACACATCATCATCAACTGTATATTAATCACTTGTCCAGTGCATGTTCTCTCTGTATACTTTCCTCTGAGCTCATGTTTGGAGAGGTTAGCTGTTCTCATGGCTTCTATATGCTGCTGATGCAAAACACATAGGGCCTTATGTATGAAAACTGTCTAGGTGAAGAAGTTTCTTTTGTTGCCCATAGAAACCAATCAGAGCTCCCTTTTCATTTCATATAGTGCTGTGGAGAAATGAAAGGGGAGCTCTGATTGGTTGCTATGGGCAACAAAGAAAGTCTTAAACCTAGCCGGTTTCATACATCAGGCCCTTAGTGAGCTGTATCCAGCGAAGCCTGATACTGAAAGTTCAAAGTAAATATATCTAGTAAAACATACATTACAAACTTTTTTGTCATGACATATGTGTGCTATTGATTTATGCAAAGTTTGTTTAAAGTTATCACTTAAACATGCGCCATGTATGAGGGAGTCGGAGTCAGGGGAAATTGAGGAGTCCGAGTTGGAGTCGGGGCTTTGGCTTACTGACTCCACAGCCCTGCTTTAATGTAAGTTACAATACAGATAAGGCAACTTATAGTACTTTACTATCTACTGTTTGTCTAGTATATTAAAAATGTCTCTGTCTACAACCAGTATGCTAAATGTGAACCTACAAATGAAAAGCATAAGGCGATTCTTTATTAGCGCTAGCATCTGCCTGGTATGTTATTGGCCTTGAACAAAATGAAATATACATTGGAAGGTAATGGGCAACCAAGCTGGACACCAGATAAGGTCTGCAACATTCCCGTAAGTGTTTCTTATTAGAGGAATGTATTTCCTAGAAAACCTAGTCCTCTTCCATATGTACCCCAATAGAGAACATTTACCATAATTATGTCTGTTAACTTCGGTTAGTCATGATTTTCCTTTAAAGGAAGGAAAAAAGATGATGTTTTCAGTCTTTTGAAATTTTAGCTGTAACTGTTTTATCCTGTGATAATAACGTTGTCAGTTTTACGTCTCGTGTAATCTTCCTAGTAAAGGGAGATGGACGAGCTAATGATCAGATTGTCACGAGCAGGACAATATTTAATCCAGTTGCCCAAGGGACATTTTTATGTGCTTGATTTACACACGCTGTGTGGCTACTTAGCGCTGGTTTTAAGAGCATTTGATTTTGCTTAAATGGCCTGCCATTTTTATGATCTAATTTAAAGAAGACTGAGATCCAGAGCCCGCTGTGCGAGTGTTAACTATTCCCTCCCTTCCTTCCTCCCCAAATCCTGCACTCAGCAGTGATGCTTTCTATTGTTTTACGTTCCTTTGTCTTGCACAGAGATCATGTGTATGTCATTACCATATATCATAGAAATGAAGGGTGACATTGAGGCAGATTTACTAATCCTGTAGATGACATAAACCTAGGCTGTCTAGACCTCTACCAGGTTTATCACAGAAGCTCACGCGGGATGATGCATTTGGGGCATGGCTAGTCACTTTCATCTAACTTCCACACCAGCTGTTGGACAGCGACAAAATTTAATGTCGGAATTGTGACAATTTTGGCGCAAAATGTTGGATCCTTTGCAGATCCCTTTTCCACTAAACGACATCCCATTACATGCAAGCCACACCCCACTACATGTAAGCCACACCCCACTACATGTAAGCCACACCCCTTTGACAAGCTAGTCAGAGAGGATTTCTTTGAGACAATTAGCTAAATTGCACAAAAAATCACCAAATTGCACCAATTGGCACACTTTATGACAACATCTAGGTGCACTGACTTTAGTAAAACTGCACTGTTGTGGTGAAAACTCTTCATCAGGCCCACCTACACTTCGCGTTGTTGTATGTATTTGAGCAGTGTTAAATTGTGAGACCTCTTAATTAAACTGGTGGACTATGAAGTTGTTGACATGAGCTGGGACATTCTCAAATGACTAAGAATATCATATATTATTAGTTTAAAGGGGAAGAACATACATATGCAAAGAAAAAATTAGCTGCAATAATTTCCCTTTAATTAAAGGGGTTATCTCACTTCAGCAAATGGCATTTATCATGTAGGTAAAGTTAATACAAGGCACTTACTAATATAATGTGATTATCCATATTGCCTTCTTTTCCTGGCTGGATTCATTTTTCCATCACATTATACAATTCTCGTTTCCATGGTGACGACCACCCTGCAATCCAGCAATGGTGGCCGTATTTGTACACTATAGGAAAAAGCTCTGGCCTCTGTGATGACCGGGACCGCAGAGAGCACATAGGCCAAGCAGGCAATATGGACAATCACAATACGTTAGTAAGAGTCTTATGGTTATGGAAACCTTTTGGACTGATTTTTATTGGCTTCCTAAATGGAAGATTAAGCAACTTTCTAATTAATTTTCTAGGGCAATGATGCCAGTTTCCTATTGATAAGGAGGAAAACACATGCAAACCAGTCTATGGCCCACTTTACATATCAGTTGTGCATGGACAGTTGTTTTACAGGCCGGGCAGAACTGATATATGTGTTGATACATTAGAGCTAGTGAAGACAGCAGTATCCTGGACACACAGATTTCACATCTAGTACGTATTGCCATACTAGTAGGAACACATCCACATGAAAAAAGTCTTAAACTAAGAGCATGTTGAACATTTCATATCAGGGTGTCTGGAAGTGAATGAAAGGGTGAAGATTGCAGCCTGAAATGTGTGCAAGTTGTATGTTTAATAATAAAGATGTCCATAGTGTCACTCCTAGTAATTGCATATGGAACAGTATATACTGATATTATTCAGTGATATTCACCATTGAGCTGAGACACATGAACACTGGGGCTGTCTCTTTCCCTGCCACCCCTGGACGAACAGCAATTACCTCAGGTTACCACTTATATTACCTGTGTGCTTTCTGCGTATGTACTGTATGTAAAAATAATATCCCAGTAAACTTTATATGTATGCATATAAATATATGTAGCCTGTAGTAGTAGTCCATTTACATGTGAGTCTGTGGATTCTGTGGATTGAATGTGTTTGTTGTGAATAATATATGTAGGCTATTTATACATGAGTCTCTCTTGGGAACTGATGTGAGTTGGTTAGAAGCTCTTACATGTGTGAAACAGTGGGTTAGGAGGGGGGGCAGTTAGGGTGCTTTAATTCTGGCATGGGGAACCTTAGTTCACCTGAACCCTCCATCATTCCCTCATCATTCTCTATAACAGCAATCCTGGGTAAACCCTTCTGTTTTGGGCTTAAAGGGCTTCTCCGGGAATTATTTAAAAAGGCCGCCATCAACCTGTCCTAGAATGTGTGCAGAACTGGTTGCCTCCACTTGCAGAGCGGTTTTAGGTGGTGAGGAGGCGGAGCCTCACTGCACTGCTCTACAATAGATGGTAATGATGTGATCCTGACTATGATTTGCCATCATGGCTGAGCAGCCTGACAGGAACCCTCGTAGTATATGCAAGTTCCAAAGCATAGTGTGTAGTGCGGCCCTGTCCCTTCACCCCCTAGACAGCTCTGCAAGTGGAGACAACCAGTCCTACTAAAGGGCTTGTCCCACTTCAGACACTGGTGTCATATTGCCAGGATTGGTTACCAATGATCTATGGTTGGGGGTCTGTCTGCAATGACAAGCCCCTTTCCCCCCCTACTGATTGTGAGAATGAGTAATCTAACAATATCCAACTCCTATTATAGTAGAATGGATTTATTGTTGATCTATCAGTTTTATAGCAATGACTCTTGTGTATATTGTGACATTTATGTAATTTTATTTATGTCTTTAAACTGATGATTACAGGAAATTAATTAGTTTATGCTTAGTTTGCTTTACATGTAATTGTTCTTTGTGTGTTCCTAGGTCTGGGAAGAGAATACGGAAAAGTCGTAAATATGACATCATAACGACGCCAGCAGAGCGAGTGGAAATGGCTCCTCTCAATGAGGACAATTTTGAGGATGAAGATTCAACAGTGTTTGATGTGAAATACAGATATAGGTAAAGTCCTTTATAACATGATGGGTTATTATTTGACATGGCTTGTCAGGATCTATTGGACTTGGTGATCATGCGATCCATTACCTGATCACTGGATGCCCTCCTGAAATGCTGGGTGTTAGCACTGTGCTAGTGCCACAACTTTACATAATAATATAAAATCTCTTTACCCTGTGCAATCCTTGTACTGTACAGTGAATGTTAGAATTTCATCATCCTGAACAAAAAAAAAAAAAAAAAACGTTGACAGAGAGCATTAAATTTTGTGACTCTGTTTTCCCTTTTGACATTCTCATTTTCCAGTTGTATTACATTATATGTTATTGTTGAGAGAATTTGCCAGTAGCTCAAAGTGTATAGGTACGTAAAGGGGTTATCCTGTGACTAATGTAAAAAATGAAAATCAGACATTATACAGTACACGATAACCTCTTTTAACAAAGCTAGAACCAGCCCTGTATCTCACATGGTCCCAGAGATCTCCACATTCATTGCTCTGCTAGATTTATATCAAGCTGACAGCTCAAGGGGAATGACCATTAAAGAGAATGTGGCTGAGCTGCAATACCAAGTACAGCCGCTATTCCATGGGCATCCTTAGCTTCGTAAGCTGCTTGGAGGCCGCAGCACTCATGGGAGCTCCATGGCCTCTTTAACCAGATGATCAGCGGGGATGCTGGGAGTCGGACCCCTGCCAATCTGATATTCAAGATCTATCCTGAGACTACTACTGTCGCACTAAAAAAGGGATAGTGCAGCCCTAAAACTTTTCGGACCCACTATCCTTACCTACTTGCACAGTCACCCTAGGCAGTAACCCCACAACTGGGTGTCAGTCCCTACGCTGAAATACGGATGAAGGGGACATGTTGCTTGTTTTGACACAAATTCCACTGCAAATCTTTCCCCTTAAGGATGTATTTTTAAAGGGCATCTGTCAGCAGATTTGTACCTGAGAAACTGGCTGACCTGTTACCTGTGCACTTGGCAGTTAAAGGCATCTGTGTTGGTCCCATATTCATATGTATCTGCATTGCTGCGAAAAATTAGGAGCTTCTAGGAGCAATGGGGGTGTTGCGGTTACACCTAGAGGCTCAGCTCTCTGTAACTGCTGTTCCCTCTACACTTTGACTGACAGGGTCAGGCAGTGGAAATGTGATTACACCTGGTCCTGTAAATTAAAGTGCAGAGGGTGCGGCAGTTGCAGAGAGAGCAGAGCCTCTAGGTGTAATGACAACGCCCCCATTGCTCCTAGAAGCCCCTCATTTTTCTCAGCAATGCAGATACATATGAATATGGGACCAACACAGATGTCTTCAGCTGCCAAGTGCACGTGTAACAGGTCAGCCAGTTTCTCAGCCTTGTATTTTAATGGATAACCATGTTTTATATTTTACAGCTTTTTTTATGTACCGTAAAATATATAGTTAGTAACTTTTTATCATTAAGCTGATGAGATACTGAGAAAGAATGATCCCGAAGATAGCCCTGTCATTATTATATGAGGTTTTTTGATGCTGTAGAAAGAAGACAGAAATGTCTGTATCTGTTGGACTTGATGATCTCTTTAAGTATGCCAAATTTTGCTGCAGTTTATGCACTGACATTAGTTAAAGTGGGCTACTATGTCTGGTAAACACTTGACCCTGTTTTCTATTATACTGTATATTGTTTCTTTGAACATTACAAGGTACTCAGTAAGAAAGAACTACTCCATTATTCTTTTTCACATTACTACTACCTGTTACTTATTATGACCACAAATAGTTGCATAGAGGGGTTGTCTGGTTTCAGAGGTGACGTCACAACACCATATGATTGGCTGCAGCGGTCACTTGTTATTGACATGATGTCAATACTGCAGGGCAAGCTGAATCCTGCCAGGAGAACCAGTGGAGCATCTCAGGATCTGTCAGGTAAGTTTACAGGTTGACTCCCTGAGTTGTCCAGCTTCCTCTTGAAATCAGACAACCCCTTTTATTGCTAAAAGTCTGCAGGACGTGTGTCTTAAGAGACTTGAAACCTTGTGACATGTTTGAAGGGATTCACTGCTTTCAGCTCTTTGTAAAGAGCTGAGAAGGATGTTCTCCTGAAGAATGACCTGTCCTTCAGATATGACAAGGCCTTTGTTTGACTGTGGGAGAAGCTTGTTGTAGAGGTAGAAACGTATGCCTTTTTTGCTTAATGTGGAAAAAAAGAGAACTTTCTATTGATCTTCTTGAAACGCTAGCTGGGCTGTTTAAGTGTTTGAGCCTCACAATCTCCCTCTGCGCGCCTCGCAGGCAGTTTGAAGTCAGTTTGTGTGACTTAAGGCATTCAGATGAGTTAGACAATGAATCTTAAAACATGTCGGTGCCTTTGCATTTAATGAGTATATATAATAGAACAGTCTTCTCGGACAGTGCTAGCTTTGCAAAAAATAACTAATCAGTTATACAGAGAATCCTTGACCCCATGTGATACCAGAGTCGGCACTTATTAAAAATATATGTATATATAAAGGAGTATGCTACATTTTAATGGGTTTGAGTAAAGAGTTTTCTCCGCACTTCTGTATAAAATCTCTACTACTTTATTTAGTCCATTAAAGAAGAACTCCCGACAAAAATTTTATTCCATGTCCTGCTAGAAATGTACATGATGTAATCTGTAGTGAATGTCATTTTCTTACCAGTGTCTGAATTTTTGACTTATATCATCCTGAAGTTTCTTATCTGTGTCAAGTGACCAGCAATTAGACCCACCAACTCACACATAGGCTTGTGATCCGGTCCAGGCATCCGCACCAAGACGGATCCGGAATGACCCCCAACGCAAGTCAATGGGGACGGATCCGTCTGGTGTGACCACAATGGTAAACGGATCCGCCCTCCATTGACTTTCAATGGAGTTCAGGATGGATCCTTCACCTACAAATACAGACATACATACAGGCATACATACAGACAGACAGACAGACGCATACATAATTACATACTCCAGGCAGGCAGGCCGCACGTCTTCACACCCAGGAGGCGCACAGCTATGACCATTCCCTACAGCGCCCAGCAGAGGGCGCTGTGGGGAATCGTCATAGCGGCGCGCCTCCTGGGCATGAAGATGTGCGGCCTGCCTGCCTGGAGTATGTAAGTATGTATGTGTTTGTGTGTATATGTATATGGTACTGTGTGACATGTGTGGGGCCGGAACGCGGTTCCGGCCCCACACATGTCCCTGCGGCAGTCCGGATCCGACGGCACCATTCACCTGCCGGATCCGGACTGCCGCTAGTGTGAAAGAGGCCTTGCATAAAAAAAAAAAAAAAAAAAAAAAAAAGAATCCATTCATTCACTAAAGTTTCTTATCTCAAGACGCAGGTGAGGGTTGATCTCATTTGTCTACTAAAGGTCAAGCTGAAATGACTTCATACAGAGACACAGCGTGGAATTTATCAAGGCCTCTTAGGAGAAATTTGGTAGAAACGCCAGTCTTAGGCTACTTTCACACTTGCGTTGTTAATTCAGGTACTGAGATCCGGCAGAGGATCTCTATACCTGAATTAAACTGATCCGTTTTGATTTTGCACATCAGGATGCATCAGTTCAGTTAGGATGCAGTTGTGTGAAATCAAAACTGAAGAAAACTGATCAGGCACTAAATACATTGAAAGTCAATGGGTGACGGATCCGTTTTTTTAGTCTCCTAAAAAAACGGATCCGTCACCATTGACTTACATTGGTTTCAGTACCTGATCAGTTTCTTTCAGTTTTTATGACCGGACACAAAATTACAGCTTGCTGCGGTTTTGTGTCCGGTCACAAAACTGAAAGCTGCCTGAACTGAAGACATCCTGATGCATCCTGAACGGATCTCTTTCCATTCAGAATGCATGGGGACAAAACTGATCAGTTTTTTTCCGGTATTGAGATCCTCTGCCTGATCTCAATACCGGAAAACCACAACGCAAGTGTGAAAGTAGCCTTAGTAAATTCCACCATGGAGATTTTCTTCTCCAATTCATATGCCCTTTCAAAAACCTGTTTGGTGGGGTGCAGCAAGTTGCCTATCCTAAGGATAGGTCATTATGGAACCTGATAACCCCTTAAAATCTGGGGTTGTAGTGTACTTCAAAAAGACTAATCCATCTCTTTTGTTTGGTAAAACATTTTATTCCTAAGTAGAAAAGCACATTAGAGGTGTATTTATAGCTTTTTAGAATTGTTTGTGATAGGGATCCATAGCCATTAAAGCTACGTATGTGTGCTTATGACATCTGTCGCATAAAATAAGCCAGGAAAGCACATCTGAGGGCAGATCCCATATAAGCAATTATAATTTCTACCAACCAGGAGGGTTTGTAAGACTATTGGGATGTAGACTGTTGAAACGTAATAAAAAATGACTTGTTTTTGTAAGCATCAGTAATCATTCTAATTTTCCAATTATTGCTTCAATGTGGCCTTAACTGGTGATTGAAACATTGGCTCTTGCCAAATGAGCCCAACTGTTTGTTTGGGTGGAGAAGGAGTTTGATGTGTTGTGTAATATTGTAGAATATCCAAATGTGTTCCAGAGTATGTGTCTGCTGCATGTTCTCTGAAAAGAAGGAAATCACGGTTTTCTAAAGTAAAAAAAAAAAATGTATTGTGAGCTCAGAATTCGTGTTTTTCCTGGAATACTTCAAAAGTTGTCTAAAAACATAGATGTTCATTGTACATTGGACCACACAGGTCAAAGATTTGGCTGCAGTAATCTTTTTGTGGGGTATTTAGTATGAATATGTATTAAAGGTGGATAACTACGTCATCTGGCTATTGTTTGAGGTTTAAAGGGGTTGTTCACTGAAATCTCTCTGTATAGCGCCACCTGCTGTATGCTAATTTGTTTGTCCTGCTCAATGAGATGGAAGAACATGCACACTTAGATGGAAGCCCATGCTCAGTTCCATCTTTTAACTTCTACCAGCTGCAGTAGAAAGGACCCATCCCATAAAGCAGAAATAAATCTAGCAGAGCAATTGGAGTAATGAATGGGGAGATCTCTCGATCCATGTGAGGTACGGGGCTGGTTCTAGCTTTGTTAGAAAGAGATTTTCATGTCCTATATGATGTCTGATTGTTTACATTAATTATGGCATAATCCCTTTAACAAAACCCATAGTACTGGTGAAGTAATCTCTCTTGTTTGTACCATCAACTATGACACTATTAACTACAGAAAAAAAATGTTTTGGAAAAGAAACCTGCAAACCACACTACTCCTCTCCTGTCCATTCGCTGTTCTTGGTATTGCAGGTCACAACCCCATTCAAGTTTATTAATGGAAGATACAAATTAATTTATAGAGTACTTTTCATTATTGAATGGTTTTTTAGTTCTTCAAAACGAACAAGTACCATACTTGAGCTTTTGTTGACCTTCCTGCTAGGTTTAAGCTCACTGTGCCTTCATATTTGTGTTACCAGTCAAAATGAAGAATGTCCCTTTTTGCCGTAATACTCAAGCTTCTGAGCCAGATAGCCTTTCCAACTCAGTGTACAAATAGAGCTACAAAAGTACAGCAGATAATATGAATTGATTACAGGTAGTAATGCAAGTTAAACCTCTATGCACCGATCAGTCTTAACATTAGACCTTAGAGGACACTGCCATTTTCTGTTTTTGTTTTTCACTATGCCTTTCCAGAGCCATAACTTTTTTTATTTTCTGTTCACATAGACGTATGAGGGCTTGTTTTTTTGCAGGCAAGTTGTTCTTTGCTTAATGGCACCATTTAATATTCCATATGACGTAGTGAGGAGCTGGAAATAGGGTGGAACCGGGGGAAAAATGCAATTTACCACAGTTTTATGCTTTTGTTCTTTTGAACGGTGTTCCCTATGCAGTAAAATTGACCTGTTGCCTTCATTCTCCGATTCTGATTACAATGATACCACACTTGTATGGTTTTTCTTTCATTTTGATACTGAAATAAAAAATAAAACCTTTCTCATATTCCTCGAAACATTCCTGAACAATATTTTCAGTGCTCCTGGGCCCATCATCCTGCTGAAAGAGTCCACTGCCATAAGGGACTGATCACAAAGCCTTATGATATTGACAGCCCACTTCCATGTGGGTTCTTGTAATTTTATCAGTCGCCAAACAGGCAGTATTTCATCAAAATGCCCATTCTGCTAATCACTTTGAGGAAAATAGTAAGAAAAATGTCCATGTGGCTTTGCCACCAATTTTCGCTCTTATTGCATTCTATACATGCCATATGTTACATGTATATCGGGGTGCAGTAATTCTCATACATCTGCTGCCTGTCTGTCGGGCTGGGCGATATCAAATATATTCCCACGATAACGATATTAAGAAATTTATCGCGATAACGATATATATCGTGATAAATACCCATTTAGAAGAAAAAACATTTGGGGCCACAGGGAGATATTATATACTGCATGGGCTGGGATGCTAACAGGCAGTGGGCCACAAAGAGTGACTATACTGCATGGAGTCAAGGTCAGGAGACGTTATACTGTATGGGGCGGCCACAAGGAGACATTATACTGTACGGGGGTGGCCACAAGGAGACGTTATACTGTATGGGGGCGGCCACAAGGAGACGTTATACTGTATGGGGCGGCCACAAGGAGACATTATACTGTACGGGGGTGGCCACAAGGAGACTTTATACTGTATGGGGGCGGCCACAAGTAGACGTTATACTGTATGGGGGCAGCGACAAGGATACATTACTGTATGGGGGCGGCCACAAGGAGACGTTATACTGTATGGGGGGCAGCCACAAGGATACATTACTGTATGGGGGCGGCCACAAGGAGACGTTATACTGTATGGGGCGGCCACAAGGAGACATTATACTGTACGGGGGTGGCCACAAGGAGACTTTATACTGTATGGGGGCGGCCACAAGTAGACGTTATACTGTATGGGGGCAGCGACAAGGATACATTACTGTATGGGGGCGGCCACAAGGAGACGTTATACTGTATGGGGGCAGCCACAAGGATACATTACTGTATGGGGGCGGCCACAAGGAGACGTTATACTGTATGGGGGCAGCCACAAGGATACATTACTGTATGGGGGCGGCCACAAGGAGACGTTATACTGTATGGGGGCGGCCACAAGGAGATGTTATACTGTATGGGGGCAGCGACAAGGATACATTACTGTATGGGGGCGGCCACAAGGAGACGTTATACTGTATGGGGGCGGCCACAAGTAGACGTTATACTGTATGGGGGCAGCGACAAGGATACATTACTGTATGGGGGCGGCCACAAGGAGACGTTATACTGTATGGGGGCGGCCACAAGTAGACGTTATACTGTATGGGGGCAGCGACAAGGATACATTACTGTATGGGGGCGGCCACAAGGAGACGTTATACTGTATGGGGGCAGCCACAAGGATACATTACTGTATGGGGGCGGCCACAAGGAGACGTTATACTGTATGGGGCGGCCACAAGGAGATGTTATACTGTATGGGGGTGGCCACAAGGAGACTTTATACTGTATGGGGGCGGCCACAAGTAGACGTTATACTGTATGGGGGCAGCGACAAGGATACATTACTGTATGGGGGCGGCCACAAGGAGACGTTATACTGTATGGGGGCAGCCACAAGGATACATTACTGTATGGGGGCGGCCACAAGGAGACGTTATACTGTATGGGGGCGGCCACAAGGAGACGTTAGACTGTATGGGGGCGGCCACAAGGAGACGTTATACTGTATGGGGGCAGCCACAAGGATACATTACTGTATGGGGGCAGCCACAAGGATACATTACTGTATGGGGGCGGCCACAAGGAGACGTTATACTGTATGGGGGCGGCCACAAGGAGACGTTATACTGTATGGGGGCGGCCACAAGGAGACGTTATACTGTATGGACAATTGTTGAAGCCCCTTCCTCCTTACTATAATAAAGTCTTGTGGCCACCATGCAGTAATGTCTTCTTGCTTGTGTATGGGGGACTCCTTATTTCTTCATGCCTGCTATTAGAGATGTGCTGACACTCACTGCGGCTTGCAGACAGGAAGGGAAGGCCCAGGCCAGGGCCGCACAAGATATAGACGTTCCACCTTTAAATTATGACACCCTCTGTGACTGTTTTATTGTCTCTCACTCCTCTTCCTCTGCTGGATATTCTTTGCAGGCCAGGAGTTAGGCAAAGTGGCGAGGAGGGCGTCGGAGTCTAGAGAGACTTTTCCTGCGGCCACCTCGCTCGTGCGCTCTCATTCCAGTGTCAGAGGTCGGTGGGCGGTGCCATGAACACACGAGCGAGGATATTCCGGGGCCGCCGCTGTTGGAAGCAATTTGTATTCAGTGGTATGCAGGGGCAAGCGGGCGCAGATTTAGAAGCGGTCAATGCAGATGACCGCTTATATGACGTCACAAAATACTGCGGTTATTAGAAAACAGCAATATCGCCATATCGCTGTTTCTTAATACCGCGGTATATCGTTGCCACCGGTATACTGCTCAACACTAGTCTGTCCAAAGCATTCATAACAGTCCATGGACTGACAACGTGGCCAATTATTGGGCTTGAGCATTGGTAGAAACACTCGTTCCCAATAATTGGCATGTGTCAGAGGTTAATGCGATCACCCGATGAGTGTGCAAACGCTCCTTCACCTAAAATCATAATTTCTGTGCTATTTAGATGACACAATCTGCTGCCGGCAAATCATGATTTATGTGACCACACAAACAATCTTATTATGTTTGTACACAAACATAGAAGAGGATTCTTTACGGTAAGAGCAGTGAGACTATGGAACTCTCTGCCTGAGGAGGTGATGATGGTAAGTTCACTAAAAGAGTTGAAGAGGGGCCTGGATGTATTTCTGGAGGGTAATAATATTACAGGTTATAGTTACTAGAGATGGGTCGTTGATCCAGGGAGTTATTCTGATTGCCTGATTGGAGTTGGGAAGGAATTTTTTTCCCTAAAGTGCGGAAAATTGGCTTCTACCTCACAGGTTTTCTTTTTGCCTTCCTCTGGATCAACTTGTAGGAAAACAGGCAGAACTGGATGGACAGATGTCTTTTTTGGCCTTATAAACTATGTTACTATGTATTACCAAAAGAACCAGTATTTTGCTTGTTCATCAGATAATCAGCAGCACGTTAAAGGGGTTGTCACATCACAGACGATGGGGGCATATCGCTAGGATATGCCCCTATTGTCTTATAGGTGCGGGTGCCACCGCTGGGACCCGTACCTATATCTAGAGCGGAGCCCAGAGCGCACTGCACAGAGCTGCGAGAGCTGGCTCAGCTATTTCAGTTGGGCCCTTAGAAGTGAATGGGAGCAGTGGTGGGTCATGCACGGTGCGCTCCCATTTAGTTCTATGGGGAGAGTGCTTGGTGGTGGCCGGACTGGAGCCCTCAAGCCACCACCTTGCGGGACTCCGTTCCTGATATAGATGCGGCTCCCTTAGGTGGGACCCACACCTATAAGACAATTGGGGCATATCCTAGTTATATGTCTCCATTTTCTGAGATGAGACAGCCTCTTTGACACCGGCAGATCCTCTCCAATGAATACTCCTACGAACGCTTGTTAGCGATTATCTGCCCAATGCTTGGTCAATGTAGGGGCCTTTACTGTGTGTTCCTTCTGAGTTAATTCTATTCTGAGCTTTTAGGACATGATAGAAGTGTGTACCTCACTTACTGATAAACATGGGCCCACATTTGTGTTTCTTATATATAGATATATATATCTAGTGTCAGTCCAATCACTTGCCCCAACAATGTATTATTATTTGCCTGTATAAACCATATAGATAACACGTGTATTGTAATAGAAAACATCTTGTGCAGCATCAGAACCTGTATCCCTTATGCCTTCATTCCTCTTCCTTTCTATTTTGATCCAAAATGTCTGATGGCCTATTGGGATGATTTGTTGCTCTGTTGCATGCTTGTCTTCCTCTTAAAAGAATCCACATGATGCTTAATTGTTGGATTCTCCTAGTTTTTAACCATTCTGCCATATGTTATGTTCAGGAGCTTGTTAATTCCCAGTCCACTACGCTGTTACACGCTGTAAAATGTCAGCTAGTTTCCCATTTTAGAAATTTACATAGTGTACCTAAAAATAATTTGTACTTTTGAAAAAATGTTGTTTTTTTCTTCATTTTTTTTTCTGTTAATTTGTTTACTATTTGTCCCAAAACCATTTCTTAATGGAAGCCGGTGAAACGTTTGCATAAGGCCCCATTCACATGACTGTATATCTGGTCCGCATTTTTTTGGGGTTGGATGCGGACCCATTCATTTTAATAAGGCTGCAAAAAAAATGCGGTCAACTCGCTACGTGCTGTCCACATCCGCATGTCCATTCTGCAGTCCCTCAAAAAAAGACTGTGTCTTACTCTTGTTCGTTATGCGGCCAAAAATAGGCATCATTACAACAGATGCAACACGGACATCATCCGTATTTTTTGCAGATCCGCATCATGTACAAACTGGTGCCATCAACAGTCCATATGACTGTGACAAAAAGGTGAACAAATGTTCTCAAGATTGACTAACTCCTCTTAAGAAGTTATTTATGCATGTGTGATTCGGGTTAATATTTGTTGTAATTTCTTTCCTCTGGTCTAGTTGTCCTTTTTTTCTTTTATCCTGCAAGCTGGTCTTAGATATTCGTGAATGGTTCTTGGATAACTCACCCCAAACCTGATGTAGTTCATAAACGCGGGTATGCTGCCATCTGTTACTCATCTTGGATTCTGTTACATTTTATGCTTTGCAGTCAGATGTCCTTGTGTTTTTTCATAAGATCGCAGTGAGGCTGCTTGTTATATATACACTTATCCGTACCAGGGCCGTCATGCTTTGGGTGTGTGAATGGTCACAGGATCTAAGTTGAATCATACTGGCTCTCAGAAATGTAATGGCTTCACCGTTCAGACCTGTTTTTGGTAAATGTTGACACACTATGTCATTTTATCAATTTTATTTTCTTTATAAAAATTTGAAGAAGAAACAGAGGAATTTACCATTCACCCAATGCCAATTTTCTGACATAAAAAAGTTGCAATCCCTGGGTTTGAGGCTTTTTAAACACCTAAATCTAAGTGAAAGTGGTGTTTCTACATTGCCCTCAACTTTTTCTAAAAAGGTGGTGGGATGGAGCGTAGGCGAGCCATCATAGATGGAATAGATGTCATTTAGGGCACACTGACTGCCAGAGGATGCTCTTCATTTATCATGAGGCCTGCACCTTAACACACATTAAGTGCATCCTCTGGCAGAGAAGAGGCTATCAAAGACCAGGATAAAACACAAATTTCCAGTATAAAAATAATAAAAGTTTTTGTTTATGCACCTTTTGTTGGTCTTCAAACAATTCATCAAGTTTCTGTCTGATATATTTACTTGCCCCAGACTTTCTGTGCAATGTGATCATCTTTTTGGACCGGTTCAGTGTGGTATCTCGGTCAGAGGATTACAGCAAGCATAAGATGAAGTGTGTAAAATGTGATCCTAATTTACGTAACAACTGAGAAGCACGGTGCTATTTATGGACTGGTCTGGTAGCCATATATGAAGTTCTAGAGGTATTGTCAGTGGAATTTGTCACCAGATTTCACATTGCAAACACAAATTATTAAATAGACCTGATGAGGCAGATGTACTTCATCTGAAATTTCGGACTGGCCACATAATCTTATAATATAATTTTTGAAAAGTTTCCTTTAAAATAAGCATTTTATGAATCTAGCTAGAGAATGAGAGAGTTTAGTGTATTCTTAAGCTAAATTCGACCTCAAAGATTATTGAGGGTAAAAGTAAACTGCACATTTTCAAAATTGTACTGATTTCTTCTTGAGGTTATTTACAATATCATGGATGTCTTTTGAGAAATACTTGATAACAGCGCCAGGAAAAGAGCAGTGTTTACTCCAGTACTTGGTTTTACAGTGAGAGAGAGAGAGAGAGCTATCTTCTGTCAGCAGTTTGTGTACAATTAGGGCTGTTTTACACGAGCGAGTCCATTGCAGGAATCGCACTCTGTGTGTGTGTCATCCTCCATTCTGGACTTGCAGGCATTGTTTATGATGCTATGTGCCTCTGCTTGACCTTATTTCTACAGAATCATAATGACAGCTTTATATCACTATGATTCTGTAGAAGTAAGGTCATGCAGAGACGCACAGCATTATAAATCATGATAATGCTGTGCGTTCCTGCAAGTCCAGAATGGAGGATGGTGCTCACATATGGAGCGTGATTCCCGCAATGGACTCGCTTATGTGAAACAAGGATTATACTGCCATTCTAGAATGGTTTTCAATGTAAGTACACCAGACAGGTCTAAGAGATGTATTTAATAATGTATAGTTTTATGTGGGAAATCTGGTGACAGATCCTTTGTTTGCCAATGTATGATAACCATACTAAGGCTAGTTTCATATCTCTGTTTACCTGATCCAGCAAAGAAACAGCCTACCAGAGTTCATTTTAGCCGGCATTGCTGGATACTGCCGTTCGCCACCAGACCCCAATGGGTCTGGGATGGTTTCCGCTGGGCAAAAAACGGTGCATGACCTGGTTTTTGTCTGAAACCTGGCACTCATGTCGGAACCGAGCCAGATCCACGCCGGATCTCATCATAGTCAATTAGGTCCAGTGGTGATCGGCAGTATCTGGCTATGCTGGACTCCGGCAGGTTGTTTAAGTTTTCCATTGATCTATTTTTAACAAATGTAACAAAATGCCTTCCTTTCTAAGTTGCTTGAGAACTGCCAGTGTTGACTTTACATTAAACATCAACCACGATCTAAATCATTTCTATTTACATAATTTATTCCATTTTTCTCCTGTTTGAACTTTTTTTTTTTCTTTTTCATGGCAGGTAAGAACTTTTGATCTTCCGACATCTGGACACAAAAATTTCCAGTGTTGCCAAAAGTCCGACGCAGAGTTTGGAAAATTTTAATCTTAAAAAAGAACAGAATAATTTCTTCCTGGATTTTCGTCTGCAGTAAAATGACATGGATAGATGAGTTTATCCTTAACTGAAAGCCCATGTTTGAGCACCTGAAGACTTCAGACAAAATAGGGAAGGAAGCGTGGAGGAAGCCTTCTAACTGGATCAGTCCTTTCTGCGTGCTGGGGGATGATTTATCTCTGATAACATTTTTTTTTTTTTTTTAATACAAACCAAAGAGCTGCTGCCATTTATTAAGACAAGCATACACAAATCCATAATTACTGGAAACATTCCACTGGTGAAGCGAAATCTGTGTCCTTTCAGATCACACTTGAAAAATGATTTTTCCTTTTTTTCCCAGCATAGTTGATTATAAAAAAACGGAGTTTCTTCAGCATCATCTACAGCCAGCTCCTGCAATTTTTCACATACAAAGAGCAAATACCCAGTGCCGCCATTTTATGGAGGGATACTAGGAATGAAGCAGACTACCTTGATACAACTGTATACACTCCAATTGCTTACATTTTGCATTAGCGAGATCCCTCCTTCTCAATAGTGATGGCGACATTCGACATTTCCCTGTGCCTTAGCCACATGTAGGTGCTCTACCTAATCTGATGTGTTCATCATGATTACCACCAATCTGTATGCATAGAATTGTTCCTGGCCTCTCATAGCTTATGGTGCCGGAACATTTTGTAACCTCTTCTTGTGGTTCCATTTAAAGTGAAATGTTCATTTTTGCTTCCATACCATTCAGCAATGGAAGTCAAATGCACACCAAATGATCATCTCCAATATCCTATTGTATTAGCATGTCGCTGCCAGTGGTGGCCTTTTTGTTTTATAGATTTTCGTTAATCTGTTTAGAACAGATGATTGGGGCAGAAGTTATTAACCTCTGGTTTGGGAGTGAAAATCTTTTGGGTCTGAATGTTTTCAAGGATAGGTCACTATGGTGTATATGGAATGATAATTCATATTAATATATTTGAATATTTTCTATGTTAACTATATAATATGTAATATAAATATATATATGTCCATTAATAACAAATTAAATCAAGGTTGACAAAGTCGATATCCCAAGTGGTGAAGAAATACTGGAGCGAATACAGCAGTGGTTTTGAAGGTGGGAGAGTTGACCACAAAACTCAGATACATTTGTGTGGAGTGTATGAGCGAAGCTGTGATTTATTGAATTCAGTGTTTTCCTTGTTAGCAGCAGCAAATAAAGATAATACAGTGATAGGTAAGATTTTCCAATATAAATAGTGCTTCATGGGAAATTGATTTTACTATTCCAGAAAGCTGGACTGGATTGTTGCCCTCCACATTTTGAGCTGAACAGTTATTAAAAGCTATGTCCGACAACCGACTACCGTACTTGAAAACTTTAAACGTAATATTCATTAAATACGTCCTTTGTGTTTACAGCTCCTGTACATATCTGAGCCTCCATATTAATGAACTAAGGTCCGACATTGTGTAGTCTGATACTGCGCAGGAATAGTCTCTATAGCACTCTCCAAAACACATGAGTGCAAAATGTGGTCTTCACAAGAAAATTCAAAGGAAAAAAAAATGTAAATGTGTGTGGCTTGTACACCCTGGGACTTTTTGGTACTCCCGGACCTTTATATCAGCAGCCAAATGTGTGAAGGGTGGAAGTATGCTTATGTACTTGGCATAATTTTGGAGGGTGCTGGACTATTCTTCCATATTACAAGAGGGACTTGCCATCCTCTTCTAGCACCTCCCCCATTGGTCGTTGAGTGCGACCTTTAACTTTTACTAATCTGATACTGCAGTTGTCATATTCTCTTCTATCTGATCTTTACTTAACTTGCACTCCTGTCCAAAGGGATAGGGATCCCTAGAGTAGGAGGCCCCGTCAAGTACTAGTTAGGGCCTTCTACTCTTGGGAACCCTATACCGGTTTTATTTTATTTATTTTTTTTTTAAGATTGTCCTCATTACATCAAGAGTTATATGCCATTTACTCCCTTTGGACATCAGTGATCTGTTATTTTATAAAGGATGTGATCATGTTAACTTGCACTCAGTAGATTGCGAGACGTAGTGGATAGATGGTCAATATGACTGCAGCATCAGACTACACAGGGTTTGTAGTCTGTTACCATGGAGACAGAAGTATAGAAGCTGTAGATCCAGAACAGTAGCATTTTAATTAAAGCTATTTGTTCAGGTTTTTCATTTTGCATACATATGAATTAGGTGAGAAGGCGAACCTGCCATTTAAATGTTGTAACTTATGACTATATTGCATAGGACCACAGTTTTATTACAGGAAAGACATTTTCTACATTGTTTGTATTTCATCAGGAAGGCTGCATTTTGTCAGGAATCTAGTTGCTCACAAGCTGCACATCTGTGAAGGGGCATGTCTACCTTCAGATGACTTACTGACATGTAACTTTAAACTGCATGCATTGATTTAATTTCCTAGCTTCCTCCAGTGCTTTTATGTATGCATTCATGTAAGAAGACACAGGACACACAGAAAAACCAAGCAGTGGAGTTCATGAAATGATTCACCAGAGATTTCCTCAGCGTATATCCTATATTAAAGTTTAAAGCTGACGTGGGATTGCTCAAGCTCTACATGTTAATGTTAGTGCCATATAAACATCACGTTTACCATGATCACATTAAATTGCTGGATTACTTTTTCTTGTACAAATACAACAAATAAAAACATTTAGATAGAGTTGCATAAGCTAATCACCACCAAATATAGGTGCATGTCAATAAATTAGAATATCATCGAAAAGTTAATTTATTTGTTATTTATTTCAAGAAGTGAAACTCCTATATTACATAGAATCATTACACACAGAGAGATCTATTTCAAGTGTTTAATTCTTTTAATTTCGATTAATCTGGCTTGCAGCTAATGAAAACCCAAAATTCAGTATCCCAGAAAATCAAAATATTACATAAGACCATTTAAAAAATGATTTTTAGTAAAGAAATGCTGGGTTATTGAAAAGTATGTACAGTATAGGCACTCAATGTGCCATAGCATGGAAGAGATCAGCCTGTGGCACTGCAGTGTTATGGAAGTCCAAACCGTCACTGACTGCGGAAACATCACATTGTACCTCAATCAACTTGGACTGTGTGCCTCTCCACTCTTCCTCCAGACTCTGGCACCTTGATTTCTAAATGAAATGCAACATTTACTTTCATTTGAAAACATTACTTTGGACCAGTGAGCAGCAGTCAAGTCTTTTTTCTCCTTAGCCCATGTAAGACGCTTCTGATATCTCTGGGTCATGAGTGCCGTCACACAAGGAATTTGACAGTTGTAGCCTATATCCTGGATACGTCTCTGATGGCTTTTGAAACACTGACTGCAGCCGCAATCCAGTCCTTGTGAATTCTTTAATGGCTTTTTCTTGACCATCTTCTCAAGGCTGTGGTGCTTTTGCATCTTTTTGTACCACACTTTTTCCTTCCACTTAACTTTCCATTAATATGCTTGGATACAGCACTCTTTGAACAGTCAGCTTCTTTATCGATGACATTTTGTGGCTTAGTCTCCTTGTGAAGGGTGCCAATGACTGTCTTCTGGACAACCGTGAAGTCAGCAGTCTTCCCCATAACTATGTAGCCTACTGAACCAGACTGCAGGACCATTTAAAGGCATAAGAAACCTTTGCAGGTGTTTTGTGTTGATTAGCTGATTAGAGTGTGACACCATGAGTTACAATATTGAACTTTTTGACAATATTCAAATTTTCGGAGATACTGACTTTTAGTCGGGGTTTAGCTGAAAGCCGTAATCCTCAACATTAAAAGAAATAAACTCTTGAAATAGATCACTCTGTATGTAATGAATCTATGATATAATGTGTCATCTTTTGAATTGAATTAGTTAAGTAAATTAAGTTTTCCATTATATTCTTACTTTTGTGAGATGGACCTGTAGTTAAAAACATTATATTCTAGAGCTGGAATCTGACACACCTCCATGTAAGTGGAGGGCATATTTATTTAACCTGTATGTTCATTGATCATATGTAACATCTGATAGCCTTCTGTCTATGTGAACTCCCTGCAGACTGATCCTTCTGAATCTTACCTTGAAAATGGTCAGTAGTAGTTTTCTTTATTTTAAATGTGATTTCTACCTTGCCAAATACGCAGTGGGTAAAGCGGAAGGAAACATGGGCCATTCAGAAATTTGTTTAAAGTAAAATCTCGATACCCTGAAAGAGCTAGGAGCTGAAAGTTCATTCCCACTCATTGATCGCTTGTTCATTACATGCAGAAATGATCGCTGTTGTTTAGGAATGCAGGATCGTTACTATTGTTTGCCCCCATACACTTCCATTGTTTGACAGCTGCCAACAAACAAGGATTTGATCATTTGACAGGCGATCAGCATCACCTTTAGATAGACTAGTTATCAGGAACAAGTGTTCATTTCTGAAATCTAAAGTCTAGTAAATAATCTCAATGCACTATTACTACTACTCTACACTGCCATCTCCAAATAATAACTTTCCCAAATTCACATGATTTGGGGGGGGCGTCTTTTTTGAGACCTGAATTTTCTGTTTTGTTACTTAGCATTTTCCTGCCTAGTTAAGTGGCAGAATGACTGAATACAGGTGGCAGGGCATCAGAGCAAGCCTCAATTAAAGATGAGAACTGTTTCAACATAAGCACCCAACCTGCTGCTCTTCCTATCCCAAGGCTAGTTCTTGTAGGGGAAGCAGTGATACATGTAATCCTTCATTTATGCTCCCCAGGCATAAAACAGGTCACTTGAACGTCATCCTAGACAATCTTGCTTCTAATAATCGTTTGCCATCGTTGTCTTTAGGTTAAGAAGGTTAAATGCCTTCTCATACAATGTCTGGTGAGCGGTGGAGATTACGTGTCATCACATTTTTTTTTTATTTTTTGCGAATCTTAAAGCATTTTTTGCATTGTCTTTGCTTTAACTATATTTTTACAAGATGCCTTAGAATATAAAATCAGAAAGCAAGTCTTAAATTAAGGTATGTTCACACATTCAGGATTTGCCTATTGCAGATCCGTTGAGCATTATATGAGCATCAAAATCCAAAACCAAATGTGCCGGAAATGTGTCTTTGAATTTACACGATGATAAACCTCATTGTCATTACATTGGAAAAATCCACAGGAAGAATGGACATGCTCATTCTTCTAGTGGATGATTTAGTTCCATACAGATTTTTTCCATAGCATGTTAATGGAGTATACAATACCCTAATTCCTTGTAAGGGATGCAGAGTGTTAACAGACTTGATGAGGATTTAGGAGCAGAATCGACATCAAAGTCTGCTTGTGATTCTGAACGTATGAGCAGAGAGTCATCTAGAGGAAGAGTCCCTTGAACACCGTGGTTCTCTTTTTTTTCAGTATTCAGCTGTACTAATATAGGTTGGCTTTATTAGTCTAATAATATGTGAAATATGTTAATGTAAGCAGTATTTGTGATCTCTGTAGGTTGTAGGTGCGGTGTGCTTGGGATGATATATCTAGAACATAATAAGGTATGTAACTATATTATACTCTATCTTATATGTATACATCTCTGTATTGTGATGGAATTTAATGTTACAGCTTTACATGAATTGAGGTTTATAATGTGCCATTGTCTGCTATACATGCAAACCATTTAGTCTGTAGGCACTCCATGTCATGGGGCACTGCGCTCTCCTGTAGAAGAAAAGATTTTAGGGGAAAGTAGCCCTATAGTACAGCATTTAAACAGAGTATGCCACTATGTATGTCCCTTATTAAAAAAAAAAAAAAATCTCCATATGCAAGATATTGCAGGTATGTGGAGGTGCTATATGGTCCTATAGCAGGCTGTGGGAATCATATCTGTACCACAAAGAAATATGATATGGTTTTGTCGGTGGTCCATGCTAAAACCGAACCTATCACACTGTAGTGTCCTTAGAACTAGCTGATGCAGCGGTAGAACCATTGGTTCACAATTATGTTGTAGAAGTTTTTTAAAATGACTGCAACTTCCTTTGAGATTCAACCCAATTGATGGGAAGATGGAAAACTCAAATTGCAAAGAAAAAAGTCCAGTAATGAGATGTTTTGTGCCAACCTTGGATAGGCCTGAGTTATGTTTTTTTTTTTTTTTTAATACTGGACAGATGACCTTATAATTACAGTGCATATATTCTACAAGTGAAGTTGACCTAGTAACGCTATTCTTAAAGGGACTTGGTCACCATGAAAATGCAAAGTAATGTGCGGCATGCTATAGAGCAGGAGGAGCTGAGCAGACTGATATAGGAGTTTTGTGAGAAAAAGTTTGTTATAATCTGTTTTTCTTTCATTTAAATTCCTGCACATTCTGAGATTTGAAGTCAAGGAGGCGGTCCTATCAGTGATTTGACAGCTTTCCCTCTGTGACTGTGTATACAGAGATAGCGGTCAACCACTGATAGGATCGCCTCCTTGACTTCACTGATAGAACCACCTTCCTTGACTTTACTGATAGGAGCGCCTTCCTTGACTTTACTGATAGGAGCGCCTTCCTTGACTTTACTGATAGGAGCGCCTTCCTTGACTTTACTGATAGGAGCGCCTTCCTTGACTTTACTGATAGGAGCGCCTTCCTTGACTTTACTGATAGGAGCGCCTTCCTTGACTTTACTGATAGGAGCGCCTTCCTTGACTTCACTGATTAGGAGCGCCTCCTTGACTTCACTGATAGGAGCGCCTCCTTGACTTCACTGATAGGACGCCCCTTGACTTCACTGATAGGAGCGCTCCTTGACTTCCTGATAGGAGCGCCTCCTTGACTTCACTGATAGGAGCGCCTCCTTGACTTCACTGATAGGAGCGCCTCCTTGACTTCACTGATAGGACCGCCCCTTGACTTCACTGATAGGACCGCTCCTTTCACTTCACTGATAGGAGCGCCTTCCTTGACTTTACTGATAGGAGCGCCTTCCTTAACTTTACTGATAGGAGCGCCTCCTTGACTTTACTGATAGGGGCCCCTGACTTCAAGGAGCGCCTCCTTGACTTCACTGATAGGAGCGCCTCCTTGACTTCACTGATAGGAGCGCCTCCTTGACTTCACTGATAGGGAGCGCCTCCTTGACTTCACTGATAGGAGCGGCGCTCCTTGACTTCACTGATAGGAGGCTCCTTGACTTCACTGATAGGAGCGCCTCCTGATACTGTAGGGGCCTCTTGCTTCACTGATAGGAAGCGCCTCCTTGACTTCACTGATAGGAGCGCCTCCTTGACTTCACTGTAGGAGCGCCTCCTGACTTCACTGATAGGAGCGCCTCCTTGGACTTCACTGATAGGAGCGCCTCCTGACTTCACTGATAGGAGCGCCTCCTTGACTTCACTGATAGGAGCGCCTCCTTGACTTCACTGATTAGGAGCGCCTCCTTGACTTCACTGATAGGAGCGCCTCCTTGACTTCACTGATAGGAGCGCCTCCTTGACTTCACTGATAGGAGCGCCTCCTTGACTTCACTGATAGGAGCGCCTCCTTGACTTCACTGATAGGACCGCTCCTTTCACTTTACTGATAGGAGCACCTCCTTGACTTCACTGATAGGAGCGCCTCCTTGACTTCACTGATGGGACCGCCCCCTTGACTTCACTGATAGGACCGCTCCTTTCACTTTACTGATAGGAGCACCTCCTTGACTTCACTGATATGCGCACCTCCTTAACTTCACTGATAGGACCGCTCCATTCACTTTACTGATAGGGCCGCCTCCTTGACTTTACTGATAGGTCCACCTCCTTGCCTTCAAAGCCCAAATGAGCAGAAATTTAAATGAATGAAAAGCAGCTTATACTGAATCTTTTCTCACAAAATACTATATCAATCTGCTCAGCTTCTCCTCTGTAACAAGCTCCATGCAGATCAAACACCATGTTTAAAGTGACAGGTTTCCTTTAACAAATATTGTTTCTTTTACAAATTGATTGCAGACTTTTAGCACACAGCCTATGGACTGGGTGCCAGGAAAGAGTTAACCATTATGACGATGCTCTTCCCTTCTGGGAAGTGTGTGACACTGCCAAATATCCACAAGGATGTGATTGTAATTCTTTGTTTGCTGCTATGTGATCTGTGGTGTCTTACCCTTCGTTTTTTCATGTCCCATTTTGTGTGGTTGTAGGGAAAAACAACCTAAAAATAGAGTACAAGTACTTTGTCATTCCTTTTTGATTAGCTATTTAATGACTGCAAGACCTCATCTGTGCTTTAATTACCAGTTCATTTAAGCAAATGAAGCAAGCTGGCTGCAGACTTCCTGTGCGCTTTGTAATGGCATGTCTGTGTTTAAAGTAACAGTGTTGCTTATTTTGAGAGGAGCGCAAATGAATGCCAGGGTTTTGGGTCTTCAGCGTAGCAGATGCAAAGGTGGTGTGGCAATTTGTGTGATCTCTGATTGGCCTCTTTATAAAGTCCAGAGTAGGGTTTCCTAGGACATGTCTTGTGGGTGGCTTTGTGCGTAAAACGTCATATGTAACGTATTAACACAAGTGGTGTAGGGTTTAAAGGGGTCGCATGGGATTAGGATAAAAGATCTACTTTACATGGGATGTGACTGGTGTTGGAGCTCATTTCCATCCACTTGTATGAGAACCAGATTTATCAAAACTGGTGCAAAGGAAAACTGGCTTAGTTGTCCATGGCAACCAGTCGGATTCCACCTTTCATTTTTCAGAGCTACTTTGGAAATTGAAAGGTGGAATCTGATTGGTTTCTAGGGCCAAACTAAACCAGTTTTCCTTTCAGCCAGTTTTAATAAATCTCCCCCTGTAAACTTTGTTTTATTTCATACAAGTAAAATAATTTCTCCATCCATGAGAGGGACTATGTGAGCATGTCCTTGGAGCTTTACTTTTTAAAGGTGAATATCTGCTTTAATATGTTGCAGCAGTGTAGTACATAGAGGTAGGGACACCTATCACAACATGTTTATATATATATATATATATATATATATATATATATATATAATGGGGGACGGAAAGGGGTTAAATGTATCCAGTGTAAAGTGCACCGTATTAGTCAGACCTTTAGAGAGGGAAATAAGTAGTTCTAATGACTGAAAACAATCAATATTGTACACACACACGTTTTTTGCCATAAAATAACGTCTTTTCTTCTATAGCCCCTCTGAGAAACTAGTAGCACATGAGGTCTTGATGTCAGGGGCTTGGGATGATGAGGTATATCACAGTTTTGAAATGAGCCATGTTTGCAGTCATGCAGCGATCCTGGTGGAGCAAAGTGCCATCAGATTGAACATGAAAATACAGTGTAATCTGCAGAGAGTGTGATGTAGAGCCGGAGGAGCTGATCAGATTGATATATTGGCTTGAGAGGTCTTTCTATAATGAGAAGACTTGGGGTTGTTGCCACTTTGTGACTGACAGCTATGTATGCTATGTAGGACCGACTCAGACCGAATCATAGAACATAGATTTAAACAAATACAACGTACACTGAGTCCTCTTCCTAAAGAACTATAGATCAACCTACTCCGTTTATCCTGGTCTGTAACATGCCTCCCACATAACCCCAGTATATGGATAATTGCAATGAACTTTACATTGGTTACAGCACCAAAACATTGAATTGCTTTAGCCAAAAATAGCACTATTTAGCTGGGAGTAGACCTCCTTCTGTTTCATCCGATTTTTGTAGTTATATGATACAGATTGTTCTCTTAGATTTGAAAAACATGACCACTTTATTCCAGAAACTACATCTCTCTAGTCCATTGGCATTGTGTGGTATTACAGCTTAGCTCCATTCAGGCTAAAGAGGTTCTCCAGGATTTATCCTCAGAATAAGCCATCAATACGAGACTGGCGGCGGAACAACTCCCAGAACCCCCACTGATCAGCTATCTGAGGAGGTCGCAGTGCTCCCACGAGTGCTGCAGCCTCCTCGCAGCTTGCCAAACACATCGCCTAACATTGTATAGCAGATGTGATTGGTATTGCAGCTCAGCCCCACAGACTTGGCCTAGGCCAGGGATCTCAAACTCGTGGCCCTCCAGCTGTTACAGAACTACAATTCCCATCATGCCTGGACATTCTTCGGCTACCAGGGCATGCTGGGAGTTGTAGTTTTGCAACATCTGGAGGGCCATGAGTTTGAGATCCCTGGCCTAGGCCATGTGAGCGCTCAATGGGATGCCACATGGCCTAAGAGCCCTAAGCCCGGAGCACCTCAGCCCCACCATTCACCTGAGCGGCTGAAGTGCGGGGAGTCTGACTCCCTACAAATATTGAGGCTAGGTCATCAATATGTAAATGGTGGAGCCTATGGACTTCAGTCATGCTATTCTTGTCCAGCCATGTTTTTATAATCTTTGACAACCCCTGTACAGTTTTACAGTTAGAAAATGAATCTGCTGCTTTCACTATAATGCTGGACGGGTCTCCAAAGCAACTTTTTCTTTGTTTCCTTTTCCTCACGTGCTGTTTTGTAAGACTGCGTGTGCTGTTCTTGTGTGCTTGTTTGTTTAGAGGTGAGGGATGGGGAGCTATTGTATAATTTAACTATAGATTTACGTACTCAGAGTTTAATGGGATAGAGGTGGTTTATTTTTTAATTTATATAACAGTGTACATAGTGATATGTTAGAATATATTTCTAGATTTATGTCCTCTTATTTATGCTAACGGTAAACCTCTCTGACCTTTTTGTGCAGCTCCACCGGTTTTTGTAAACCATCTGTATATTCATGGATGTTCTTATTTCCAGACTTATGAATTTAAAGTACAGTTCAAACCTAATGAGTATTAATGAATTATTACTGAGACCAGTCTCCCATCAGCAGAAAACATATATCTTTATTATATTTTATTTGAAAGGTTTTGAAGCTGTCCTTTGTATTATCATGGTTAATTCATGCCGTTAATAAAAACATTCTTTGGAAATGGGACTATTGTTGGTGTGCTTTTTCTTTTATGATCATCCATGCACTGTACATTTTGTGTTCATTTGTTTATAGAAATAACGTGATCCATTCTAAACAGACAATAGAAAACACCCACAAGATTCATCTGGTCTGCATTGCATCTGTGGTGCCATTGATCCTAGCGTCGGCTCTAGAAATTCTACGTATTTCTCATTGTTGATTCAAACATGGAATTGAACTAAAAGTTATACTTTTAGAGCCATTTTAAAATGCTGGGAAAACAGGCAGTTTTCGAAATTTTTATAGCTGCTCTCTGGAAACCACTATCAGAAATACATTTGCTAGGACTACCAACACTTGGTGACAAAATTCATGGTTTTCAGTATTTACTAGTGCTGATAAGGCTCCATTCACACAATCTTGTCCGTTTTGCAGACCACAAAACATGGACACTGGCCATGTGCAGCCTGCATTGTGGTGCAGTCCCATTGACTTCAATGGGTCCACAACCCACAAGATGCAGTCAAAGATAGGACATGTTCTATCTTGTGATGCTGAGGCAGTGACCCGGATGCACCACCATATTCCACAGCAGTGGGGAAAAAACATATAAAATCTAAAACAAAACAAATGAGGATAGTGTTGGGGCGATATATCACTGTATTAGGATATGACGATATCACCATTTCTTCATTACTGCAGTATATGCGACATTAGGCCCACTGCTCCCTCTTCTTTAGGCTCAGGCTTTTGGCGTAAAATAAAACACCTGGCATCAGTGAGACCAAAGCCGGAGGATCCACAAGAAATGCAGCTGTGGCTGGAACCTCCTGTCTTCAACTCAACGGCTCCTGAGTCCCGCGAGCAGAGCACAAGAAGAGGGCCGGACTGGAAACTCACACCGTGCATTTGCAGTGTGGCTAAGCATGCATAATGACTGATGCATACTTGGCGACCTAGTGAGATGGTATGTCACTGTTAAGAGTCATAAGTGGAAAGACTAGTACCGTTGCTACTTTTATTATTTGTTTTGCCCACAACAAAGATGTTGGGGGAAGGGCGGAAGCGATGTAAGCAGTTGTGAACACAGCCCCTTGTCCTGATCTCTACATTCTAGAGTTACAGTATGTGTTCAGTGCATGACTCCTCACAATGCAAGGCTTCCCTGCTTGTTGTCTATTATAAGCAGGATTTAGGCTAGAGCTAGTAGCGAGGATCACCTAGAAATGAATGGGATCCCGCGGCAGTCACAAGAAGTCCAGCCGTGTCGTGCGACCAGTGTCGCCGTGTAACCCTAGCCTTACTCAACCCCTCTCCTGATCAGACCTGCAAAGGGAAGGAGTTAAGAAGTGTTTGGTCCCAGCTCCCCAGTCTTGCCGCCTCTCGACTCCCCGTCTTATCAACATACAGTTTG
This sequence comes from Rhinella marina, assembly GCA_900303285.1. NCBI lineage: Eukaryota > Metazoa > Chordata > Amphibia > Anura > Bufonidae > Rhinella > Rhinella marina. The sequence continues at coordinate 516,941 of ONZH01024648.1, forward strand.
ACACTGCTGCAGTCAATTGCTGGCAGCAGTGGTGACCTGCTCCCCTTAAGTCACATGATCAATTGACCTAACACAAGGGAAATAGATCACTGTTGCAGCAGCAGTGGTGTCAATTGCCCCCATACGGTATAATATCTCCTTGTGACCCCTAGTGTTTTTTTTTCTAAATAGGTATTTATCGTTATAAATATCATTATTGTGATAAATTTCTTAACCCCTTTCTGACGGCGCTCGGGCGGTGCTGGGACATGACGCCCGCTTGCGGGTGCGGCGGGCGTCATGGCCGGCAAGTCTCTATTGTTTCTAACAGCAGAGACTTGCCGCTTCTCACCTTCGTCGGCGGCGACTTCCAGGGCCTTACTGATGCCGTGATCACGGCATCAGGATGCGTCTGAACCCGGAAGCCTACGCTTCCGGGTGGTGTACAGACGCCCCGATTGGCCAATCGGGGTGTCTGTACACCATATGAAAACTGTAATCCTCGCTGGTGAGGATTACAGTTTTCAAACTGCAATTCTTATTCTGGCCACTAGATGGCAGGCCAGGATAAGAAATGAGCAATTCATGGATTTAACTGCATCTAGTAAATCCATGATTGCTCATAAAGAAAAAAAATAAAACACAATAGATCAGATGATATTTGAGCTTTAAAATAATCACAGAAAAATTAAAAAAAATGTTAAATATATAAAAAATAAAAAAGATAATGACTCCGGGGTAGAAAGGGTTAATATGAGAATATTTTTTATATTGCCCAACCCTAATTCAGGCTCCAACCAATGATATTAACAGAATAAGGAAGAAAATAAGATAATTTGTCTGTGTACCGTACCCTGCTTCTCGATTAAACAAACTTTGCTTGATTGCCGCCTGCCCCTGACCTTGGATTTCGATTATGGACTTACTACTAAACGAGACAGATGAGGCAGCAAATCATGAGGTTGTTATTATAGGGGACTTCAACTACCCAGATATAGACTGAGAAACTGAAACCTGTACATCTCATAAAGGAAACAGTTTCTTGGCAATAACCAAAGACAATTACCTTTCCCAACTGGTTCAGGACCCGACTAGAGGGACGGTCATACTGGACTTAGTATTAACCAATAGACCTGACAGAACAACAGATGTGCAGGTTGGGGGACACATGGGAAATAGTGACTATACAATAATAAACTTCCAATTGTCATTTAAAAGATTATTTCTTCAGGAGGAACAAAAATACCCAACTTCAAAAAAGCAAAATTTAGCCAACTAAGAGAGGCCATAGGCCTAACTAACTGGGAAAAAGTCCTCAAAAAAAAAAAATACAGCTACACAATGGGATATTTGTAAAGGCATCTTAAACTCAAATTGTGAGAGGTACATACCTTATGGGAATAAAAGGGTAAGGAACAAGAAAAAAACGATGTAGATAAATAGAACTGTAAAGAAAACAAATGACAAAAAGAAAGCATTTAAATCACTAAAACAGGAGGGGAACGAGGAACCATTGAAAAACTAAGGAAAAAAAATAGAATACATAAAAGTCAAATAAAAGCAGCCAAACAAGAGACGGAGAGATTTATTGTCAAAGAGAGTAAAACTAACCCTAAAATGTTCTTCAGTTATATAAATGGTAAAAAGTGTAAATCTGAAGGTGTCGGCCCCTTACAGAGTAATGAGAGGGGAGTTGCAGACAGTGATGAGGAGAAAAAAAAAAGCTATTAAATTTTTTTTTCTCTCTCCACTGTATTCAATGAGCAAAATAAACTGTCAGATGAAATGTAAAAGTAAATTCCCCATTAATAGTGCCCTGTCTGACCCAGGAAGAAGTGGAGCTATGTCTTAAAAAGATGAAAATGGAAAAGGACTTAGGAATTTTAGTGAACACCAAAATAAGCTGTAGAAAGCTGTAGAAACCAGTGTCAGGCAGCTGCTGACAAGTCCAATAAGATAATGGGTTGCATCAAAAGGGGCATATATGCCTGTGATGAGAACATAGTCCTTCCACTTTACAAGTCACTAGTCAGACCACACATGGAGTACTGCTTACAGTTCTGGGCTCCTGTGAACAAGGCAGACATTGCAGAGCTGGAGAGGGTTCAGAGGAGGGCAACTAAAGAAATAACTGGAATGGGTGGACTACACTACCCTGAAAGATCAAAATTAGGGTTATTCACTTTAGAAAAAAAGATGACTAAGGGGAGAGCTAATAACTGTATAAATATATCAGGGGTCAGTACATAGATCTCTCCCTTCATCTATTTATTCCCAGGACTGTGAGTGTGACAAGGGGACATCCTCTGCGTCTGGAGGAAAGGTTTGTTCACAAATAGAAGAGGATTCTTTACGTTAAGAGCAGCGAGACTATGGAACTCTGTCTGAGGAGGTGGTGATGGTAAGTTCACTAAAAGAGTTCAAGAGGGGCCTGGATGTATTTCTGGAGGGTAATAATATTAAAGGTTATAGCTACTAGAGATGGGTCGTTGATCCAGGGAGTTATTCTGAATCTAGAGTCTTTGAAGGTAAAGTGAGGAACATTGTCTTCTACCTCACAGGGTTTTTTTGCCTTCCTCTGGATCAACTTACAAGATAATATGCTGAACTGGATGGACAGATGTCTTTTTTTCAGCCTTATAAACTATGTTGCTATGTTACTTTGCTTGATCGCTGCCTGCCCGGACTTCAGACTTCCTGACCATGTCTTTCCCCTCGGTGCTTTGTACTAGTATGCTCTGCAGTGGTACCTGGTGACTACCCTAACGGCCCAAGCCTATCCTCACCATCTATGGCTCTAGTGAAGACCAGGTAGAAACTTAAAGGGGTATTCCCATCTTGGACAATGGGGGCATATCGCTAGGATGGGAATGGGAATACCAAGGATCCAAGATGGGAATACCCCTTTAATCATGCCCCTCCATGGTATAGCCAGTCAGTGCCGCAATGGCTTGCATAACACACTATAGAATCAGTGCATCCAGTGTTGGGCACTTGAATGAGAATGAGAAAAGGTTTTGACAATTTGCTATACCTACTTATGAGGTATTTTGTTAACTGTTCTGGAGATGTTCTAATGTGCATCAATACTGGGAGCTAATTTGTTTAAGTGGTACAGCCTGGCAGTGTGGCGGGCTGCATGAGCTAAAACACACCCACCTGTGGCAACCAATGGGCACACAACTTTATTGCAAAATTATGTGGCCATTGGTTGCCATGGGTCGGTGTTGTTTGGCCATATGTGACCAGCTGTAATGTTGGGCTGTACTCTGAAGTAGTAGTTCGGCCTAGTTGACAACCCCAATGGCTGTAACCTGCTAGTAACGTACTATTCTAGTGCATTGACCACTGAGACCAGTGATTGGCCACTGTGATCATGGGACCAAGCGACTTCCAGTCTGGTGGGGATTGGAAGCAACTGGGAATGGGGCAGTGGTGCAGGAACAGCAGGACAGTTTTTTTTAAATTGTTTACCATAAGTTATAACCATTGTTGTCAACTCCTTGACTGGATAACCAATAGCAAAATATTAGAACTGAATTGGGATAGTAACCATATGGCATTTTTGTTATGAAGAGCTGAACAACCTGGTATTGGGATCTCTTAAAAGAAAATCTTTTGACTTAACTGTTTTTAAAGCTAGACTGATTATACTGGGGAATTGGGTAGCTGAGCGTCCCTCTATGGGTGTATATGGGTTTAAACAAAATCTAAAAAAAAAAGATTACATAAAAAAGATGAAAATTTAAAATCAAAATAATGCTAAATATTAGTAATCACAAAATCAAACACATTTTTCAAGGTAAGAAATATAAATATATTGTATAGGTTTCCAAATATGTGTATAACATCATTTATGGTGATTGACGTATAGTATAAAAATGTGACGGTATCACCTTTATCTGGACTTTTCCTCAAACAGTTAAATAAAATGTCTAGGACAAAAGAAAAAGTAAAAGTCTAGTACAGTGTTAGCCAATAGAAAACTAGTTTAGTGTTCTCATTAAGGGCTCATGCACACGACCGTATATACTTTGTGGTCCACAAAAAATATGGAAGACGTCTGCGTGCATTCCATATTTTGTGGAACGGAACAGCTGGCCCCTAATAGAACAGTCCTATCCTTGTCCGTGATGCGGACAATAATAGGACATGTTCTATCTTTTTGCGGACCGGACATATGAAAATGGAATGCACACAAAGAGCAGAGCTTTTGAGACATCACCAGTCCCTTCATCTAGAGCACATCTAGGACATAATTGCACTTAAAGTATAGCTCTGCCCTTTCCCCCCCCAAGACAAACAGTGCACCATTCTGCTAGTTTGATGTGAAAATGTAAAATGATAAATGGAATTTAAAGTTAAAAAAAATTAAAAAATCTGCAGGCTGAATTATAAGTAAACTTGTTTTCCACCTGTGTAAGTCTGTATATATGGTAACATACAGGAGCTGTACTCTTCTGTAGAATTTGAAGCCTGTAACTATTTTTATGTTGTGTTTTCAGGCTACTACCTGAGTTACGTAATTGGAGGCTGCGTCTGCTATTTTAATTCCGTGATTTACAAATTATAGCTCTTTGCTGCTCGTAATATCAGGTTTTAAAGATGGCATGTATAAAGAGGGCAGTAGTGAAATGAGTTGAAAGAGATGGCTGAATAATTAGGTCTTTTTATCTCACAAAATAGTATGCAGAAAATAGTTATAGCTAATGAAGCCTTAGAAAAAGCTTTTAGAGTACATCAACATACATTTCACAGCAAAATGGCCCTATATAGATAATTCTGTTTATCAGTGCTCTGAGAGAATGGTCCTCCGCAGGAATGTAGAATTCTTTCCTTCCCCCATAATCCTTATTCAGCATAAACATTTACATATGATTTACTGCTCGATCCCTTGTGAGCGCTTTATTTATTGGCAATTTATTTTATTGCTTCCTTATTTCTAAACTCTTTACTTTGCTAGGATTTGCAAACCATTAGAAAACTAGGCATGGACCCTCTTAATGAGGACTAAGGACCGATGAAGTCATATACTAACTCAGTATCATGTTGTTAAAGCATCATCGGTTTATCTATTCTTGTATTCTTGCCATAATGTAATCCTTTAAGCAAAGCTCCCCACTAACTGAAAACGTACTTAAGTTTAGAGATTTTATAGGGGTTGTGGGCAGTCTCTTTTTGTTAGAAAGGTCCCTTAGCAATAAGCTGATCAAAGCGTGGCTCCCTGCTGAAAACTCTGGCAATCTGCAAATGGAGGGGGAATTCAGTAGCGCCACCACAGGGGAAATAAAGCATTACACATTAGCCATTAAAATCAATAGACTGTCTATGCATTTCTGGTCCTCGAAAGTGAGAACTTTTTCCAGCGGATCTTTAGCTAATAGATTACAGTCCTGAACAGTAGGCACCTCTCTAGTACCTTAGGTTTCTCTAATTTTGTATTTTAAAATAGGCTTCTTAACTAGGGATGAGCAAACTTCTGTTTTCAAGTTCGGTGTACAAGTTTCGGGTTTGGGTTGTATAAAAATTCTGTTATGGATTCCGCTACCACACACAATAACTTATGTTCCAAGGTGGCAGAAACCATAACGGAATTCTTAGAAAACCTTAACCCAAACCATGTACGCCGAACTTTAAAACAGAAGTTTGCTCAACACTATTCTTAACTAGATAACCCAGTGTGCTAGACATTGGGGAGAGCAATTGCAATGATGGGCCATGGTGCACGCTTCAACAGTTGAAAGTGACATTTAGTTGTGTTCTTCTGCCTCAGATTTGCTCTATAACACTACAATCCTATGCACCCTGTAGAGACGATCCTTTTCTTAAAGGCACTGCCTGACAGCAGATGTAAGGAATGACAACACCTACAATATACATTTCTGTATTTCACATGACTTCATATAATAAGTCTGTACACAGGGGTTCAGTCACTTTTGACAGCAAGAATAATGTAGCATGCATTGCTATTCCTGCTGTCAAAACAACAAACCCTTGACGGAAGCTTGGGGACAGTAGCTTACATGCAATAGAGTCAATGCACGAGACCTGTGGCAGAAGGAGATTCGGCATTGAATTGCTTCCCCTGCTTGTTGTCACCACTAGAGGGAGTGTGAAATAAAGTATATGAGAGCGCTAGCAAGGGTTCAGACATGAGCGACCAGGTATTAAATGGGGGTGGAAGGTCTCCTTATAATGAGAGGCTTAAAAAATTGGACTTGTTCAGCTTGGAAAAAAGACACCTTTATTTACATGTATAGATACATGTGTGATCAATATAAAGAACGGGCACAGGATTTATTCATTCCAGGGACATAACAAAAGACCGGGGCATTCTTTATGTTTGGAAATGTGATTTAGACATCAGTACATGAAAGGGTTCTTTACAGTTAGAGGAGTCACACTGTGGAATTCCCTACCCCAATAGGTAGGACTGAAGACTGAATTCCATATTCAAGATGTGGCCCTACGAAGGATTATAAAGGGGTAATATTACATTAGGATCATAGAAGGATTACTTTTATTCCAAGAATGATAATGATATTGAGAAGGATAAAGTCCAGCCTTTTTAATTTATGTTCCTCTAGTTCATGGGTGAGCAGTGCGTGCCCCATGATATCATTCTATGAGGCCCCCACCATCAGGAAGTAGACTTGCATATGTAAATCCTTATAGTTCTTAAAAACATGGCTGCCAGAGGACAGTCAAACACCATATTGTTTGTTCCTGTACTCTCCTGATAAATGGGGATCCCAAAATTGAAACCCTCATCTGCCAGACATACAGTATATGGCATAAACCTTTAATATGCCACAATGTTTCTGATGGGAACACCCCATGGGATTTGTACAGCTAGTGCAGCCTACTAGAAATAGAAATGTGCCTAGATCATCTCCTACCATGGCTGACAAGCAAAAGCAAAGAGTAGCAGTCTGCTCCATGTGCAGTTATATGCAAACAGTGGGCTAATCTGAATTGCATTACTGCTATACTTAAAGAGTTTATCCCATGAATAATTTCAAAAATTGAAATAATACCTAATCTAGTACATGACAACCTCTTTTTAACAACATTCCATGGGAGCCCTCTACCTCCCATGGATCCAGAGATATCCCCATTCATTGCTTCAATCGTTTTCTAGCTGGCAACTTAGGGGGCATACATTTTTCAGGAGGTGTGTCCTTTCTTCTGCAGCTGGTAGCAGTTGGAGGATGGAACTGAGCATGTGCTTCCCTCTCAGTGAGCAGGACAGAGAAATTAGAAAAAGAGCAAACAGCAGGTAGTGCTATACAGATATATTTCAGTGAATAAGATATAATACATTAAACTTTAAAGAGCTGACATCCCCACCATCATCATGGGGGAGTCCAACATCCAACATTGACGCAAACCACTCAACTGCCTCCAAACTCCTCTTTCTTTCTCCTTTGACCTCACAGTGGTCCTTCCGTTCAATTTGATTTTTTTCATCCCCTCACTCCAAAAGCCATAACTTTTTAAATTTTCTATTTATATTGTCATATGAAGGCTTATATTTTGTATTTTTAATGGCACCACTAAATCAACCGTATTTTGTATTGGAAAATGCTAAAAATTACAATTCTGCAATGTTTTTATGTGTTGTGTTTTTACGGTGTTCGCTGCGCTTTAAAAAGTATATGAACAAAATGTGCACATCATTCAATTACAGTGATGCCAAGTTTTTACTGTATTTTACTAAAAAAATGTTTTAAAAAATTACATTGCCACTTTTTGACACCCATGACATTTCTATATTGACCAGGATCATCATTATGCCTGATCCATGTCTTTGCCAGCAGGTGTCAGCTATATTACACAGCAAGCACCTGTCGTGTATGGAGAGGACTTAGCTCATGAGCCCACTCCATACATCCTTTATACACCAAAGACATGCAATTATGTAATTTTGCATTAAGTAGTTAAATGGATTGTCCAGGTTTTTTTTTTTTTTTAATCCTCCCTTCCTACCCAGAGGTATCTATAAAAAGATCTATACTCACCTGCTCCCTGCCTTTGTATTCCATCTCCATGGTTCTCGGGTATCTTCACTGGACTTCCAGCACTGCCTGTCAGCTTCTGCATGGATAGGGTTACATGTGCTGCTGCAGAGAATGACTAGCCTGGGTCATGATATGTGCCCAATCGGCACATCATTGCTGGGCTACGTGCTGCTTGGGGGCATGTCACAACTGAGGCCAGAAATTGCCTGCAGCAGTGCATGTGACCACATCTATGCAGAAATTGACAGTCTATGAGTCACAAAGCTGGTGGGGAGCAGGTGAGCATACATTTCTTCACAGCTACTGCTGGGTGGTGGTAGGGGAATTTAAAAAAAATCATTTAACAATGTTATTTAAATGCCACTGGTGCAAAAGTCAGGCATGCATCCATCAAGATGGAGAAGTATAAGTCCTTATTTTATATTCCCCTTATCTTTTAAATGAACATCTGGCTTTAGCTCAGAAAAAAAGCAATGTTTGAAACCAAAGACATCTGTATTTTTTTTATCTTTTTATCCTTTCAATTATATAGTATACTAGCAGAAGGACCCGGCTTCGCATGGGTATATTTCATCTATTTCATGTAATGTTTCTGTGTGTCGTTAAAAGATATTAACAGTATCCCGCATAACAGTGACCTCTACAGCACCCGCCCCTTAACACTGACCATAGGTTACAGTCGCCTTAACTGTGACCTCCACCATTCCCGGCCCCCTTAACAGAAACCTTCACTGTGACAGTCCCCTTAACAGTGACTGCCATAGTACCCTGCTGCCTTAACAGTGACTTCACAGTACCCCATTGCCCCTTTAATAGTGGCCTCCACAGTCCCCTCCTCCCTTAACAGTGGCCTCCACAGAGGCCGCCCTTTTAACAGTGGCCTACCCCTTAACAGTAACATCCACAGCACCCTCTCCTTTAACAGTGACCTCAACAGCGGCCACCCCTTTATTAGTGACCTTCACAGTACCCCGTCTCCTTAACAGTGATTTCTACAATAACCCGCCCCTTAACAGTGACCTCCACAAAAGCTGCCCCTTTAATAGTGACCTTCACAGTCCCCCACCCCGTTAACACTAACCTCCACAGTGCCCACCCCTTTAACAGTGACCTCCTCAGTGGCTGGCCCTTTATTTGTGACATCCACAATACCCCGTCCTGTTAACAGGGATTTCCACAATAACCTGTCCCCTTAAAGTGACCTCCACAGAGCTCCTTTCCCTTAAAATGTGACCTCCACAACACCCCACCCTTTAACACTTACCTCCATAGCGGACAGTCCCCTTAACTGTGACCTCCACCATTCCCTGTCCCCTTAACAGAGACCTCCACAGCACCTGCCCCTTTAGCAGTGACTGCCACAGTACCTTGCTGCCTTAAAAGTGATCCCCACAGTGGCTACCCCTTTAATAGTGACCTCCACAGTTCCCACCCCTTTAACAGTGACCACCACAGCATCCCACCCCTTAACCGTGACCTCCACAGTGGTCCACCCCTTTAACAGTGACCGCCCCTTTTTTATTGACCTCCACAGTGCCCCATCTCTTTAACAGTGATTTCCACAACACTCCACCCCCTTAACAGTGGCCTCTAAAGCAATCTGCCCCTTAACACTGACCTCCATAGCGGGTCGTCCCCTTAACTTTGACCTCCACAGCAGCCTGCCCCCTTAACTGTGACTTCCACATCACTCCACTTCCTTAACAGTGTCATCCACAGTTCCCTGCCCCTTTAAAGCTGACCTACAGAAGTGAAGAAAAATGGCTGGGTTGTTATGGAAACCTGGTGTAAAACTGTGTGTATGTGGAGACTAAGGGCTTGCGAGATTCTACTGGCTGATAAGGGTCATGTGACCGTGTGTATGGCAGTTGGGATATAAGGAGAAAGACCTGCAAACTTCTATTGGCTAATGTAGGTTATGTAATATGCCATATTTGCATTTTTTTGGGAATATCTTAGGAACGGTAAGTGCTAAAGAGCTCAGACCTGGCCTGAAACCTTTCCAGACACCTGATGTACTTATGTGCCAAATTACGTGATTGTAAATGCTACCGTGCGGATTCCTTTAGTGGCCATACATACATACACTCAGCTTTACATATTAGATTTATCATATCTACTTATTTATATGGTTGGTTGCTATTTGTGTCTCTACTACACTGTTTTGTCGTATGCCCTTGAGATCTCATTATACATAATTCATCTATTTAGAGTGCAGTGGCATGTGATTTTTGTTAACTATTCTCAATAAAAGTTATAATTTACTCTTGTTTTATAGACTAAGGTCAGTGATGTTCTTTCCCAGTACCTGATTGAATCTTGTATTTGAGTACATTTCATTTCTAGGAAAAGATAATTATGGATTATCTATCATGTGATACAGAAGGAGACAAATACCTTTTATTTCAAAACAGGTCTTTTTTGTGCCTCTTACAGTGAGTTTTATTATGAGGAGAGCAAGCAAAAACCTTTAATTAACTGAGTGTCTTCTTTCTGTAGTGATAATTTAAAATATAATGGTCACTGGTGCATACTAAGAAAACATTAAACAGGATTAGAAAAAACGGTGGCCCAGATTTTACTAGTGTCTCTGCTCAAAAATCTAATAAATGATGCAAATTGGTGCAATTTGGTGCATCTAGGGTTTATACACTTTTTTCCAACATGATCGTAAGGGGGGGGGGGGCATAAGAAGCTCCATTTTGTGCCAAATAAGGCCACAATTGTGGCGTAAAAAAATCTGTCAGAATGTAATTGTACGTCTATCCCTTTACTAGATTTATCATCCAGCCTGAGCCCCTGTGATAAATCTGGTGCAGGTCTAGACAGTCTGTCTAAATGTATGCCATGCAATGGCGCACATATAAAAGTAAGGCTCCCATAGCAAGGATCAAACCGGGCCCCCCACACAGGACAGAAGGGTTTCCGTCTTAACCCCTTTCAGTGACCCTTGGGCCATTTTTTCCAATGCCTCATTTACTAAAAGTTCTTCCTTTAGAGGGTCGTGTCCTGACCAAGTTTCCATCCACAGTAGAAGAAAAGATAATCCCAACTAAGACTGGGCCCCCTCTTGCCCTGGGCCCCATAGCAGTCGCATGGTCTGCCCCTATGGTAATTACACCCCTGATGCCATGTATACGATTAGTAAATCTAAGCCAGTGTGCTAATCTACTCTGCTCACCTCTACTCTGTTTTGTTCCAAGTAGTTTGTTTTCTACTTTGGATATGTAGTCCCTAGATGTAGCTGGTACCAGTGTAGTGCCAATTCTCTCTGATCAACCACTAGTCAGCACTGTAGTCATGTGACCTTCATGGTACCGGCTGGGCTTGCTTGGAACTTTCTCAACTGTGGTACCCAAAAATTACTGGGTAATATTTTCAGCTTTTTTTCGCCACTTATTTTTATGTTGCATATTTTACATCATGATTTGGTTCATCTACAGTATATGTTGATTTTAAAAGCGGTATTGAATTGTGACAGAAAAAAAAGGACAGCTCAGTCTGGTAGATATAAACATAACGTACAAAAACCAATGTATACCGGGTACTCTCACGTGTCTGGTGCCCACAGACAAAAAAAAAAAGATATAGTAAGATTGGGAAAAATGGTAAGGGTTACCATTTGGAGAGACCGAAAATGGGATAAAATAAGCATAGAATGGGAGAAAATAAGCATAGAATCACATAATAAGTATTGATTCGAGCTACATGAAATAGAATGGATTCCAAAACTCCAACCAATATTCTTCATCAAAAATTCTGGTGGATTTGGTAGCAGTATCTAACATCAATCTCATGAGTAGTCTGTGCAAACAGATGGAAAAATAGTTCACAGCAGCGCTACAGTGTGCAGTTGACACAACGCATGCGCAAAGTTCTTTATTGACCAGAACATTCTTGTCTAAGGCCCCATTCACACGACCGTATGAATGGGGCCGTATCTATCCACAAAAATGTGGGAATAGATGCGGCCCCATTCACCTCTATGGGGCCGGGAGCCGCAGCACGGAGCTAGCTCCGTGCCGCTGCTCTTTTGAAGCATGTCCTATACTTGTCCGTGCGCACGGACAAGTATAGGCATTTTCAATGGGGCTGCACGGCGTGTGTTCCGAGTGTTGCGGAACACACGCCGGGCGGCCCCCGTATATTTGCGGGTCCGCAGTAATGCGAGCCCGCAAATATATGGTCGTGTGAATGGGGCCTTAGACTACATTCACAAAAAAAAAAAAAAAAAAAAAACTGAAAATGGACACGTGGTCAGTTTTTCATGTCATTTTTTTAACCATGTTCGCATCCATTTCTGGCTGTCTGCCCGTATTAATGGCCATTTTGCATCCATTTTTAACATCTGTTAATATGGCTATAAAAAATTATTGACTATTTTATTTAAATCCCAACCCCTGCAGTATACATAATGTCTCCCATAGAGACCTCCAGCATTAATAATGTCCCCCCTGGTGGCCCCCAGCATTAATAATGTCCCCCATAGTGGCCCCCAGTGTTAATCATTTTCCCCAGAGTGGCCCCAAGCATTAAAAATGTGCAGGGTTTTTGTATAAAAATCCCCAAAAACTAATTTTACTCATCTCATCCATATGCATGTGCAGAAGCAGTCACTCCTCTCTTGATGCTGAAGGACCTGAGATGCCAGCATGATGAAAGACTATGCTGGGAGTGCATGGTGACATCATACAACCAAGAGAACAGGTCCTTCAGCATCAAGAGAGGAGCGACTGCCACTGCGCGTGCAAGTGGATGAGGTGAGTCATTTTTTATTTTACTTTAAAACGTTAAGAAAATGGCAATGTTTATAGCCCCACTGACCAAAATTTGTTCTAAAAGCGGTTGTGTAATGGCCATTTTTTACTATTGGTGAATGTAGCCTAACTGAGAACGTCGGCAGAAATCGCAAACATGCAAATGCTGCGTCAAGATTGGTGAATGATCCATGTATTGCACTGAATGCAGCCACTTATAAAACGACTATTTCAGCACAGGTGGGATCCTTAACACCGAGCTAATAAGATTGACATTTGCTATATGAGGCGCACTCATATAATGGAGGAAATTACAGTTTAACACTACAGTTTAACGCACTAGAATACATATTTTATTCCTTTTGAGAGATTATATTTGGTGACTGACATTACAAGGAGGATTGCCCATTCACTTACTAATGTATAAATGGATACTTTGGCTATCTTATTTTGTTTCCATTATTATTATTATAATTTTAGCTCCTGGGCCCACAGCTTGTTTTCTTTCTTTATATTGTACCTTCTGGACTGGAGCTTTTTGCAATCAATTCTATTTAATGTATATTATTTTTATTTTATTTACTTATTATTTTACTGCATATTAATGTATTTTATTTAATGTATATTATTATTAAAAATGCGACTGTCCCGATACAGGGAGTAGTGAGCCCTAACTTGAGCCCCAACCTCTGTCCCTGCCTACTTACATGGCCCATCCTATGTAACGACGCGTAACTGGGCGACAATCCCTAGCCTGAATAAGTGCTGGGGCGTAAAGGGAAGGGGAACAAGAGGAAAATACAACAAACAAAGACAGAACACAAACACAATATCAGAGGGTCAGCAAGCCAAAAGTCGTACCAAGAAGTCATGTCAAAACCAGGGGAGAGAGCAAAAACAAGGTCAAAAATACACAGCCGAAGTCCAAAACACAGTAGTAACAATAAGGATAAGCAAGCACTAGCAGTGGAGGTATAGATCAATCTCAGGTAACCTGTGGCTGGTAGGCTGCCAGTTTAAATAGGGCTCCAAGTAGGTCACGTGACGTGGCCAGCGTCACGTGACCTATAGCACACATATTCATAGCTGAAGCTCCTCCTGCCTGTCGTCAAGGAGATGGGGAGGACGCTGGCAGAGACTGAACGCGCGCCAGGTCCTCCCCGCTCCCCGTTGTCATGGAGACGAGGTCGCACAACTCGTCCTCGCTCCTGAACAACAGTGGGAGTCCTGCGGTGCTGCACAGAGGAAGCACGCCGCCGGCTCCCCGTGACAGCGACATGATTTTCAACGTATGCCTTGAGGACCTTACCTTTTTTCCCCAATCTTTCTAGACCTATGTTGGATTGTGTCATTGGTCCCAAATCTATTATATGACATAGGTATTCATGCTTAAAATGTTTTGTACTTTGTTTTTTTTTATTCTTTGCAATATTTTGAAACCCTTTTTTTCATTTTTTATTTATTGATGACACTTAGCACAAATATGTTGTCGTAAATCATAGTTAGTGATGTTCAGGGCATCTTTAGATATGTGCAATATTAATTGCTGTGGAATGTGATTCCTACATTCACCCATGCACTTAGGGGCTTACTAACCGGGCATCTCAGTGTTTCTATGTCTAACACTCCCTCTAGTGTATCGATGTAGTATTGCAGCCTATTGTGACTAGGTCTGTAATGCATGTGTGTTGGTCACTGACTCCTGGTTCCAGGTGACCATGTGATGGCGTCGGATGCATGACGGCAATACAGCACATGCATCTGACATTATCAGGTGCCAGGTGCTGTAATCCAGGAGCAACAAACTTGCTCACATGGAGTGAAAGGGACCCAGGTAATTGTAATATTCTTAGCTGCTAACTTGATTCACTATTGGACTACCAAGGAGATAAATAGCCACAGTTTGACCTCTAGCACCACACCCAGACGAAGCTTGGACGTCGAAACTCATGTTTGGGTGTATGTCAGACAACCTTTCACCACTATCATGGGTATGTGATATTCATTATTCAGCAAATTAGCTATTTATATAAAGAAAAAAAGAAAGAAATAAAGTTGTGCCTCTAGTGCCTCAAGATGTAAGGTCCTTTAAGTCAATGTCCAACAATGTTACATTGACCACCTTATGTCTGATTCAAAAGAGGCACATAATTATTTTCTTTTTGGAAACAGAACTAATTTGCATACCCTTTTCCCCAGGGGATCATTTATATAAGACTCCTTATGCCTCTTTTTTTCTCTCTGTCCACTCCTAACTAACCCATCCTTTCCACAGGTTGTTTTTAATTACTGTTGTACATAGCTGTAGTCTTCCTGAATTAAGAGGCCAGCTGGCACAAAGAGAGGAGTCATATAGCAGCTAGCTATTCTCGCCAGCGTGCCCAAGGACCCTTTTTTCTGTTCTGCCCCACATTGAGATGATTGGTCATTGTAGCTAGTGTTGTTGTCATCAGCCTCCTGCTCTTCCTCCATCATGTCTCTACCAGTGGTAGCTCCTCATCTGCATACAGGGCAGCCAGCAAAATTCTTAAGTTCCGCCGTCCCTTGCTGCATCAGTGTGAGCATCAGCTCTAAGATAAATGTCAGGGGGATGACAGTATTGATGCCACAATTGTCCCGACTGGCAAATCTGGTGGCCTGTTCGAAGGGCCTGAGTACACGACAGTCATATCTGATGAGCTGCCCCTCCCAGACCTCAAAACAACCCATACTTCTTGCTGATGTGGTCAGGTGCATGACAAAATCATTCATCATTTTACACTGCTCATACAGAGACTCTAGCAAATTCAAAGTTATATTCCAGTAAACTGGAACGTTGCGGATCAATCGGTGCAATGGCACACTGTTCTGTTGCTGCAAGTCCAGGACGGAGTTACTTACTACATAAGAATTTCCATACTTTTTCAAAAAAGGTTGCACCACTAAATTAATCATGTGTGCCAAGCAAAGAGCATGTGTTACTTTCCACATATGCAGCATGGCCAAGATGTTCTGGCCATTATCGCTGACCACCTTGCCATTTGTAGTTGGTGAGGAGATAGCCAGCAGGATGTTTGCTGCTTGATGCACTTTAGCAAGTGATTGGCTATGTGGCTACTCACGTCATGATCATCTCTAACATTGCATGGCAATGCTTCACATTACAGAAGTGATAAAAGGAAGGGGGAGTGGGAGAGATGCTCTGCCTTGGTGCTGTTAGCGACAGAAGGAAGTTCATGAAGGAGAAAGTGGAGGAGGCAGGTAAGTAACTGGTGTGAGAACCAGACTGATACAAACGTGACCTTTTTGCAGCAGTGCTGCCTTGCTGCAAAAAACATTGACTCAATGGACACGGACATTCCTATGACAGATAACAGGAGGTCTGTCAGATTGGCAACACGTGGTATAATCTGACATGTTTCCCCTTTTTGTTGTTGGTATTTACCACACCCTTTTCCCTCAGGTGTTCCTGGTGTGGTAATTGTCCCTCCCCTATTTTTTGCTTCTTCTCCCACTATTCCTTGCGGTTTATAGCTTCAGTTGTTGTGGTGTGCAGCAGTTTGGTTTTCAGCTGAGATCCTGGTGCCTCCATTTCTTCATTGAAAGATAAGTTTCCTTTTCCCTTCTGTGTGTTTTGTTACTTTTTCCTGTTGTTTTGTTATTAGGCCTAAGGGAGACTCCTGTTCGTCCTTCCTTTTGGAGGAACAGGTAGACTCATTCCTGTCATTAGTTCCAGGGTCCTATAGGGTCAGTTCGGTGTTTAGGTTCCTGTGTATGAACTTGCCTACATTTGAGGCCTGTTCATACTGGTAGATAGACAGGAATTGAGCCAGGGTTTCCTGTAGGAGGTGTCCATCTTCCTTCCTTAGTTTCTAGGCCTAATCTCCTTTCCCTCCTACGCTAGGTTTGGTCCCCCCCACACCTGCTCGTGACATTGGTACTGTCTCGACACAGCTCCTCCAGGTATCCACATGGTACACGTTCTCCACCACATGATAGCAGAATGCGGAGATGGCTTTTTGAGACAAATAATGTTGGTTAGCTATCTTCCAGCAAGGCTGAGCGCGTGCCATCAGCTTCCTGAAGGCAGCAGACTCTACTTAGTTGTACGGCAGAGACTGCACTGTCAGCAACTTGGCCATGAGTTTGCGCACCAGCGGATTGGTCGGCTTATAGAGTTATTTCCTGACCACATACTCTGCTATCGATAGCTGGTGATGGTGATAGGAGGAGGAGTAGTCTGAGAGGGAGAAGCAGTAAGTGATGAAGATGACAAGGACACTGTACTGCATGTGGACGCTGCCTGGCTGCTACAAAGGAGATCAGGAGAAGGAGGACATTCTTGTTGCAATATCTGGGGGCCACTTCTATTTTCCCACTAGATCAGGTGATGCAGATGCATGTGCTGCAATAGAGCCATGGTGCCTATATTTGTGTTCAAATACCCATAGCTTATTTTAGTCATGCAGATCTTGCTCATGGCAATGCTTTTGTGTTCCAGCACTGTGAAGAAAAACCACCAGATGGGAGATACTTGAACACTCCACACTACTTTTATCAGACTGTGTTTTGGTAGGCTCCTTGACACCCCTCCTGATTTCCTCCTCTGTTGTTGCCCTGACTGCCCCTACTGCCACCACGGTGGCTACAGATGTCACTGCTACCTCCACCACTAACATAATTATGCATGGCAGTCCAAATTCTGACTTCTCACACAACTTACCAAAGTACAGTGTCAGACAGAAGGGATCTCCACCTTCTTCTGTGACTGAGAAGAGGAGTGAGCTATCCAGTTCACATTCTCAGGGAAAACTTCTGCCTACTACTAATACTGGATGGATGACTTACTGCTACCCACATTATGATTTTGGAGGACAAGGCACGGGTCTTTCGTTTTGAACTTTTCTGTTTTTCAGACATTTTACTATGAGGCCTATGAATGAAAACTGCCAAATTGTTTTATCTTTAAGTGTTTTATCTTTAACGTAAAGACAGAGGTGCAATTAAATGTCTAGAATCCCCCCCCTTCTACAAAAACACAGCACACTGTTATTCAGAGTTTACAATGGTAATATTGCAATTTTTCAAGTAAAGCCCTTCTTTCAAGTAAAGCCCTTCTTCTTTTTTAAACATGGCTTTTCTTGGGGCCCTGCATGTTGATGAGTCGGTATCTCTGTCAAGGTACTGTATAAACCTGGAGAATGGATGTGGTTTTGGGTTTTTAGATATGCAGATCTAAGACTGATACTTTTGATGGTGGTGTGTGAATTCTGCTTTATGAGGTCTCAAGCTTGGTTTGCCCAGTGAAGTTAGCGATGGAATTAATGGTGGCAAGGTCAGCTGGTAGCTCCTTTTTGCTGCATGAGGATGACAATCCTCTGACTCAACATAATTTTTATTCATTTTTTGAATGCTGCCTGGTGCCTAGGGGGTTTTGACAAGAGGTTTTGGCACACATTTGTTCCATATGGGAGCTGCGAGGGCTGGGCTCTCTGAGATCATGCAGATTTGGCGCTGGCATTCATCCTGTTCTTATGGTTACCCATACATCCCAACCTTTGAAAAGGCACTTGCCATTTTTTTGAAATCCCGCCCAGTCTCCTTTGTGCCCCTACATAGTAATAGCACCCCACACAAAGTATAGAAATAACCCCTTAGTGGGCCAACGCTGTAATAATGTCATATATATATATATATATATATACATATCTACAGTACCTTTCGAAATTATTCGGCCCCCTGGAACTTTTCAACCTTTTGCCACATTTCAGGCTTCAAACAAAAAGATAGAACATTTTACATTTTTGGTGAGGAATCAATAACAAGTGGGTCACAATTGTGAACTGGAACGGAATTTATTGGATCATTTAAACTTTTTTTGTAATAATAAAACTGAAAAATGTGGCGTGCAAAATTATTTGGCCCATTTACTTTCTGTTCAGAAAACTCACTCCAGAAGTTCATTGAGGATCTCTGAATGATCCAATGTTGTCCTAAATGACTGATGAAGATAAATAGAATCCACCTGTGTGCAATCAAGTCTCCGTATAAATGCACCTGCTCTATGATAGTCTCAGGGTTCTGCATCATGAAGACCAAGGAACACACCAGGCAGGTCCGTGATACTGTTGTGGAGAAGTTTAAAGCCGGATTTGGATACCAAAAGATTTCCCAAGCTTTAAACATCCCAAGGAGCACTGTGCAAGCGATCATATTGAAATGGAAGGAGTATCAGCGATCGTATCAGCGATATGTTTGGCATAAAAGCAACACAGCTCATCACCGTGAACACACCATCCCCACTGTCAAACATGGTGGTGGCAGCATCATGGTTTTGGCCTGCTTTTCATCAGCAGGGACAGGACAGATGGTTAAAATTGATGGGAAGATGGATGGAGCCAAATACAGGCCCATTCTGGATTAAAACCTGTTGGAGTCTGCAAAAGACCTGAGACTAGGATGGAGATTTATCTTCCAACAAGACAATGATCCCAAACATAAAGCAAAATCTACAGTGGAATGGTTCAAAAATAAACGTATCCAGGTCTTAGAATGGCCAAGTCAAAGTCCAGACCTGAATCCAATTGAGAATATGTGGAAAGATCTGAAAACTGCTGTTCACAAACGCTCTCCATCCAACCTCAAAGAGCTTGAGCTGTTTTGCAAGGAAGAATGGGCAAGAATTTCAGTCTCTAGATGTGCAAAACTGATAGAGACATAACCCAAGCGACTTGCAGCTGTAATCGTAGCAAAAGGTGGCACAACAAAGTATTAATGCAAGGGGGCCAAATAATTTTGCATGCCCCACTTTTCAGTTTTATTATTACAAAAAAAGTTTAAATGATCCAATAAATTTCGTTCCACTTCACAATTGTGACCCACTTGTTGATTCTTCACCAAAAATGTTATATCTTTTTGTTTGAAGCCTGAAATGTGGCAAAAGGTTGAAAAGTTCCAGGGGGCCGAATACTTTTGCAAAGCACTGTATATCTCTCTCTCTCTCTCTCTCTCTCTCTCTCTCTATATATATCTATATATATATATATATATATATTGGCTGCAGTGGTTGTCAAATTGCACCTTTTCCCACTATGTATAATGATGAATGATTCAAATACCATTTGTATGTTGGCACTTGGGACAGTTATAAGTAGGTCTGAATCTTAAACAGAAATTTATGGGTAGAGTCTGTGAATATTATACCAGTATGAAACATTCCATGAGGTATTGTAAGACAATTTGTCAATATTTTTCCAAACTAAATTTTTGAAATACTGGATGATGTTAGTATCAAGGGCATATGTGCCATGGATGTAGTCTCCATATGTGTGGAGAATGGAGATGTAATTGAACAATGACGTCGAAAATGTATTTCAGTCAGGAAAACAGAACGGGTGCACCAGGACCTCCTGTTTCAAATGGTTAGGATTGTAGTCATGTCAAAAAGCTCATGAAAGAGGTCTGATACCACTCCTATACCACTACTTACTGCCTGGTACATCATTTTTATAACAAATATAATTCTTACTTAGTGTGAATTCTTTGCACACAAGGTTCCTTGGTGGTTTAGGGAAAGATAGTTCCTGTTAAATATTTTCAGCATTTTCAGTAGGGCCTTAGAGCTTCAAACTCCATGCCTATGGCATAGCGATATACTGTAATAAACAGATAACATTGCAATATGCTAGAATGAGTTTTTGCTAAAGTTCATTGCAAGTCCATGCTTTTTGTCAGCTTGAGTTGCGTCCTTGCACGGGTCAGTAAACCTTCTGCAGGTTTCCTGATGATCCCTGGTTTGACACTTAGAGCCCTTCTGTTTTCTCCTTCCTCTGTATGGTGTCACACCTCATTTATTTCCTCCGCTGTCATCACAGCTGTGGCTTTTTCACAGTTTCTCAAGTCCAGTTCTAAAGCTGACACATCAAAGGGCACAGCAGTGTGAGTTCTGCTGCAAATGATTAAAGTTCACTTGTTTTTTTTTTAACGGATTGCAACATGTGGGCATAATTCTTTTAAGTAAAATCTAAGATGACATTTTTAAATAAGCTCTTTTAGCTTTTTACATTTAGAACCCAATCATACTGTTAAGCTGAAAATAATGTAATTCAAATGTGAATTGTATTTGGTTCAGAAACTACTGATATTGATATTTCAAATGAAGATTGAGGAGATTTATCAAAACTTACGTAACTGTACACGCAGCCCACAACAGCCACTCAAATTCTAACTCTTTTTCACAGGTCCATCAGAAAATTAAATCTGATTGGTTGTTTAATTCTCCAGTTTTCCATTGCAGTAGTTTTCATAAATCTCCTTCACTATTTTTTTAATGTTTGCACACTGTAGTGTCCTATGAGATTTGGACTGGAAAACCATGCCAAAGTCACCTCAAGTGTGTGACTAGGACTTTCCAATACGAAAAAAATCAAAACAATCAGGTTACAGGGGGTTTTCCCATGAAGAAAGCTTAGCTCTTATTCAAAGGATAATAGATGTGTCAAGGGTCCAACTGCTGAAGTCCCAGCCTATCACTAGAATGGATGACTATTCTCCTCACTTTGAATGGAGTGTAGACCATACCCCATTCTCCCCCGTTTGAATGGAGTGTGCTCCACGTGCGTGCTGTCACTCTTTGAAACTTTAATCTATGGGGCTGCCTGAGATAGCCGAGCACTTTTACTTTGCTTGGAGAACATATTCAAATGGAGGGCACATTTTTCAAATTGTGTAAATGTTTTTTTTTTAATTCAGTTTTCTTGCCTTACATGGGGGCTGCCATGTTGGAAGTAAAGTGTGACAGTCTGGGTTTACAACACAATGGTACCTCACTTACGGCAGGCATGTACATAGGTTTCCTCAGTCGCTGCCGACCCTATAGAGAATGAATGGAAGACGTGAGCCCGCCCCTGTGATGACACCAGTAACACACAGCCAGGTCCTCCCTCCTTGCTGCTGGGGGAAGCCCACTGTGCCTGCTCCTCACTCCTGCAGCAGCGTCCTTGTCTTCATTAGGCTGCCTGTTCTAAATTCTATGGCAGCTCACCCCAGCAGTGCGGACAATTTTTGCTGAGTCTACTGCTGGTGAGCGGCCTAGGACTCAGAAACAGAGTAGATCGAGGTTCTTGGGGCTGTAGGACCTTAGTGATGTAATCGGCCATGTGACCAGTGGGGGAGGAGCCTGAGGAGCAGAGATCTGTGTTTTTGTAACGAAGCCATTGTCTCATCTTATCTTGCTGAAGCAGTGATGTCACCGCTGAAGGTGTGAATTGGTGATGTCATTGGTACCACCCACTTTTTTTGCAGCATGCCTACTTACAGGTTGCTCAAAGCCTCATTGGGCCAGCAGAGCTCCCCCTGGTGACCAAAGATGGTAAATATGGTAAAATCTAATATTTATTTATAATATTTCACACATTGGAATTTTTATTTATTATTTCTTACAAATATATAATAGATTTTTTTTAGCATAAATAAAATATAGAACAGGTTTTTGTGATAGATTCCCTTTAAGCCTGCACCATAAAAATTTCTCCACACAAAAAGCTGTTTGGAGGACATTCATATATTCATCATACTACCAACATGAATCTCAGATGTTGTGTTGTATTTACATGGCTCATTGGTTAATACTGTTTCCTTGCAGTGTTGGGGCCCCAATTTCAAATCTAATCTAGAGCAACATCTGCAAGGAATTCATATGTTTCCTCCTGTATTTGCATGGATTTCCTCCAACTTTCCAAAAACATACTGACATGTTAAAGGGGTTGTTCTACTGATAACTATTTTATATTTTTTGAAATGGTCCGAAATCAATGTCATAACAAAACAGGGGCACTCATTTCATTGACCCCCCCCCCCCCCGCACCACCACTGTTTTGATGATGGTCTCTGCTCCCTGGTCCCTCTAGATATGCAGGTAATGCCGACTCAGCCAATCACTGACTAAGGCTGGTCATTGGCTGAGTGGCCTTTTCTTGCATGCCATGCCAGAAAGCTGAGACCAACCGTGAACCAGTGAAAATTGGAACAAGGCCTGCTGGGGATCAGTGAGGTGAGTATTCCTGTTTTAAATTTGTTATGCCATTCCAACCTTATATATATATCAGAAAGCCGAGTTAATTGGTCCTATGAATGAATGGGGCTCTATATGTAATGGGAACCAAATCTACAGTCTACATCTGTGTGTTATATCAGCTGCAAATCCATCAAAAAATGAATTTGTAGTTTGGTTGAAATAAAATCTGACATTTCATAATTGTTAAGTGTAACTGTCGCTCGTTTATTTGCAATCCATTGCTGTTACAGGCTTGCTGTCTAATGCTGACAATGCAAGTGAAAGCAATTTTATACTTACAAGAACATCTATATAAAGTATCTCATTGTTCTAAATAGCCAGATGGTGCAGAACTCGAAAAAATATGAAAGGTCTCTAAAGTAAAATGATATTTTGACAAGTGACTTGCAGTCCATTCAAGAGCAATGAAATAAAACTCATTATATGAATTTGGCTTTCTGGATCATATTACAGCAGCAGAAAAGCCATTATTAATGTTACAATAAATTGTAATACTTCCACATAAATCTGAAATGTTATGATTAATATAATATATTCAGTCTTAAAATCATAGTGTAACTGAGAACAAAATTATGGAGCTTGGTTCTTTTTTCCGTTACAATAGCATCATTGTGCATATTATATGATAAATATTTTTCTTATGGTGGTAAATATGGTGTGCAATACACATCAATAGTTAAAGCATACCTCTAGTGATCCTCTTAAAAACCTCTTTAACTATGCACCTATGCACCATATATTTCAAAATTAAATTTCTAATTTAGCGTTATACAAATTAGGTCTTTGCGTAGGTTGGTAGCTTAATTTCTTTGCAGGATGCACAATCCATTCATTTCAGAATAAATCAGTAAAGGAGAAGACTTAATTACTGCAGTCCTTTACTTCCTCCCTACTGAAAGAGATAGATAGCAAAAGAGATATGCTATAGAAACATGGAATCATTTGGTTTCCTGTAGACATGGGGATGGTGCCTTGAATTGATGGGACATTGGGGTCAGGCTGTTTTTCCAGCACCCCAATCTCCCCTCAATAATGGGCCCCCATCTCACTAGTAACATAATTCAAGACCATAAAGTACCTGATAAGTCTCGAATTAAACACAAATAGAATATTGAGAATTAAAAATGATATAGATTACACATGATTAGTTCATATAGAATGACATATGCATTAGATATATAGAGGGAATTTATTGATGACCTATTCAAATATTATTTTTTGGAGTTAAATCATTACTTTGGATGTATACCTTTAGGATTATGAGCTGTATTAGATTTCAACATACGATTTTTGGAATTTGTGGAAGGATATGACAAAAATAACATGATACAATATATTATCAATTAAAGTTGCAATCAAGGATAAAAAAAAGCATATGTATTCAAAAAACTCAGGGAAAACACAATAAAAAGGCAGAGTTATGAAATTATGCAGGTTTGCTAAAAGAGATAAAAAATCTAGATGAGTAACTTGATATCAACTGTCCATCCCACCATTAATATCGTTAAAGATCAAAAAGCACCTGATGAGTTTTGAATTAAATATAAATAGACAATAAATGATTACTGGAATAATAAAAAAATAAATAAATAATGGACAGAAACAGAGAATTATGAATGATATAGGTAAAAGTGATAACTATACATAATTAATTCATATAGAATGATAGATACATGAGACATACAGAGGTAAACACATGATTTTATGAATTTATGGAAGGATAAGATAAAAATAACGTGATACAGTGAATTATCAATGAAAGTTGCAATCAAGGAGAGAAAAAAACCGCATCTGTACCGAAAAAACAGCTAGAAAATGCAGCAAAAACACAGGATTATAAGTGTATGCAGATTTGCTAAAAAGGATAAAAAATCCGGATGAAGAACTTGACATCAACTGTTGATAAGGAAAGGACCATGATTAAACAATGGTATTGTAAAAATCATGGATGACGAGCAAATAATCGTGTTATATCGTTCAATAAGTTTTTATTGAGTATTTTTTTCATATTGACATATACAGCAGTCAAAACATTAGAATAACCACAGAGCAAACGGACTAATAGGCATTATCAAAATTTTGTGGTGATTGAACTGTGTGGTAATAGAATATCAAAGAAACATAAAGACAACCTTAATGTGGAGATACACAATCAGCATCTTCAGAGTTGCTAGGCTGAGCCTAGGATACTAACCTGAGACATTAGGTAGGTATCACAATGTTGTGGTCTCGTTGCAGTTATATGTGGACGTGGTTGGGGACAGAGAGGACCAGGCAGCCCACTCCATCTCATATTTTCTAAGGATGAAGTTCTTTAGAGCCAACATCCTTACAAAAGATTGAGCGGTCTCTACAGATCTTAAAATGTCCTGACAACGGGGGATGATCATGCTTTTCCAATTTCTAGTTATAGCCAACTTGGTAGCCAAGAGTATATGCATCGCCACCATTCTAAAGCGAATTGGTAACTTTGTCAGATCAATCAATAACAGAGCTAAGGCTGGCTCCGTAGCTATCCAGTACCCAACCGGAAGACCGAAGACCACAGACCTACCGTAAGATTTTAGAGCGTTCCCACAACACATGCAAAAGAGACCCTTTTCCCCGCATCCCCTCCAGGAAACATGAGAAGTACCATGGAAAACATAGCTAAGTCTTAATTGGATAAAATACCAATCTAGCACTGACTTCATGTAGGATTCAAAATGTGCTGTACATTTCAGATGTGAAACAGCAAATCTAATGGCCGTGGACCATTGAGCGTTAGAGAAGGATTTCCCTAGTTCTGATTCCCAGGAGAGAAAGGGAGCTGACTTGATAAAGGAGTCTCTTTGGTCAGTATGGACCAAAGACACAGTAGCTTCACGTTAGCTTTTATTGTAAAAGGAAGTCTCCCCATTAAAAAATGTCTTACCCTCAAATATTTATAAACCTCCTGATGTGGGACCTGAAAACTTGCATTTCTGTAAAAGCCTTCAGCAAAGACTGAGGCAAGAGGTCAGCCACAGTATTAACACCTCTGGGATAAGGCACTGTAGACGGGTAACTGTAGAGATTCCACTGGGGTTAGCTGGGCAGCAGAGAATGGTGGCCGGTCTTCCCTGGCGTGATAGGCTTTCCCCAATGATAGTGACATGGAAAGGAAATATGATGGCACAAGAAATGAGGAGTTCTCCTGTAGAGAGGCCATAAGTAGTGCCTGTGATGGGGCCTGAGATTGCTCTATGTGCACCCAGTGTTTGGAGATATCGGCTACCTACCATTCTCTCAGTTGGTTGGCTAGATAATAATCAAAAATGTTGGATAGGCTTACTCCACCAGATTTCCTATATCTATTCAAAATGCTTTGGCTATTTGAGGTCTGCCTTTATTTCAAATAAACTGATTTAGCATTCTGTTGAATTTGGCAAAAAGGAAACTGGTAATGGTATAGGGAGTGTCCGAAAGAGGTATAATAATTTGGGGAGAATGTTGTTAAAATGCCGATATGTGGCCCAGCCAAAAGAGTCCAGTTTTAGCCATGCCTTCCAGGTCATCCTGCAAGAGAGACAGGAGAGGGGGGAAGTTAGCAGCATACAGTTTTTGAGCAATAGCAGTAACCTGGATCCCTAAATACTGAACATCGAATCTAGTGGAAATTGGGCTTTGAAGGTCTCAAGGACATGCTGAGGAATGAGAAAAGGCAAAGCTTGAGATTTACCTTATAATATTAAAGGGAACCATAAGAACGAATAATCTCCATTTCTGTCCTTAGAGATACTGAGGGGTTTGCTAAGGTCAAAATAATATCATCCAGATAGAGAGAGAGGCGGTGTTGTCTACCACCAATCTCAATTCCTTTGTTTCAGTAGCTAGTCGGATCACCTGTGCTAAGGGCTCTAATGATAAAATAAAAATAAGGGGCAAATGGGACAACCCTGTCTTGTACCATTTGATATTGTAAATAGGTCAAAAAGAACTCCATTTGCCAGCACCCGGGCCGAAGGCTGTGTATATAATGCAGTAAAAGCTCTCACCATCGGATTGTTGGATCTTTGCCTGCTTTTGTGTCACTATAACCTCTAGCATTTCTTTGGGGAGCCCACCATCATCCATGGCACAAGACAGGGATGCATGGAGATGCAGGGTCAAAACCAGCATACAGTTTATAATAGGAATTAGAAAGACCATCAGGGCCAGAACTCTTATGCTGAGGAAAGAGACTAATCACCTGGTCTATTTCTCCAGTAGTCAAAGGGGCACAAAGGGTATTTTGCTGCTGTGTATTCAGAGAGGGAAAGTATAGAGATCCAACAAAAGCTCAATCTCTGAGATCCAACAAAAGCTCAATCTCTGATACGGAAGCAGTCTGAAAAGCAGGTTATTCTGCTAAATTGTACAGTTGGGAGTATTAGGACATGAACCTATTAGCAATAGATTTAGGGTCATATATCTTCTGGGTCTTCAAAGTATCCCAAAGATAAGCAATGTATGATTCCAAAGCTCTAGAGAGTACTCTTTTTGCCAATAAGCTTGAAAGTAATACATAGCTTTGAGTTTCTTCAAAGAAAGTTCATATTTGTGCAACGTGCCTTCTCGAAGCTGTATCCTGAGGGATTGGAGCTTATCGGATAGGGCTTGTGATGGGGAAGACTTGTTAAGAGCTTTTACTGTGGTTATTTATGAGAGGGAGTTTTGAGATATGTTTTTAGATTGAGTTTTTTGTCTCTGTGGCCAATCTTAATTAATATTCCCCATATGAATTCCTTGTGAGTCATCCATTCCACAGAGGGATCAGAAACAGAGGGGGCATTAAAGTGGAAATATTCCTCTAATGCTTGCTTCTGGTTGATATCTGGAATATAAGTACTCATTGAGTCGTCATATAGGATTGGGGGGTACATGAAACATTTCAATAACCAGCAACACAGGTGCATGATTCGAGCACATGATTGTACTAACGG
Organism: Rhinella marina; assembly: GCA_900303285.1. Taxonomy (NCBI): domain Eukaryota; kingdom Metazoa; phylum Chordata; class Amphibia; order Anura; family Bufonidae; genus Rhinella; species Rhinella marina. The sequence continues at coordinate 544,695 of ONZH01024648.1, forward strand.
CAGACTCACCTGCAACCCAAAGGGTTAACCTATCTACTAGGAAGTGGTCAATTCTCGAATAAGAATGGTGGGGCAGAGAAAAATAGTAGTCTTTTTCGTTAGCATGATGAATATGCCAGATATCAAACAGAGAGTGTTTAACCCCTTCATGACATAGCCATTTTTCACCTTAAAGACCAGGCCAAATTTTGGAAATATGACATGTCACTTTATGTGGTAATAGCTTTGAAACACTTTTACTTATCCAAGCCGTTCTGAGATTCTTTTCTTGTGACACATTGTACTCCACGACAATGGTAAATTTGAGTCAATATAAATCGCCTTTATTTATAAAAAAATCCTAAATTTACAGAAAATGTGGAAAAATTTGTAATTTTCAAACTTTGAATTTCTATGCTTTTAAGGCAGATAGTGATCCCTCACAAAATAGTTATTACTTTACATTTCCCATATGTCTACTTTATGTTACCATCATTTTGTAGATGTAATTTTATTTTTTGGGGACGTTAGAAGGCTTAGAATTTTAGAAGTAATTCTTAAAATTTTTAAGAAATTTTCCAAAACCATTTTTTTGAAGCAACAGTTCAGTTCTGAAGTCACTTTGTGGGGCTATCATAATAGAAACCACCATAAATGACCCCATTTTAGAAACTACACCCCTCAAGGTTTTCAATACGAATTTTACTAACTTTGTTAACCCTTTATGTATTCCACAAGATTTAAAGGAAAATGGAGATGACATTTCAAAATTTCACTTTTTTTTGGCAGATTTTCCATTTTAATCCATTTTTTTCCTGTAACACATCAAGAGTTAATAGCCAAACAAAACTCAAAAACTATTACCCTGATTCTGCGATTTACAGAAACACCCCACATGTGGTAGTAAACTGCTGTATGGGCACACAGCAGGGCGCAGAAGGAAAGGTGCGCCAGATGGTTTTTGGAGGGCAAATTTTGCTGGATTGGTTTTAAGACTCCATGTCCCATTTGAGGCCCCCCTGATGCACCCCTACAGTAGAAACAACCAAACAGTGCCTGTATTTTGGAAACTAAGGGATAAGGTGACAGTGTTATTGATACTATTTTGGGGTACATATGATTTTTGATCACTTTATATTACACTTTTTGTTAGGCAAGGTATCCAAAAATGCCTGTTCTGGCTCAGTTTTTTTTTTTTTTGTACAGTGTTCATCTGACAGGTTAGATCATGTGCTATTTTTATAGAGCAGGTTTTTACGGACGTGGCGATACCTAACATGTATAGTTTTCTTTATTTATTTATTTAAGTTTTACACAATAATATTTTTTAAACAAAAAAATCATGTTTTAGTCTGTCCCTTGTCTGAGAGCTGTAGTTTTTTTATTTTTTGGGCAATTGTCTCAGGTAGGGGCTCATTTTTTGCGGGAAGAGGTGACGGTTAGATTGGTACTATTTTGAGGGGCATACGCCTTTTTGATCGCTTGTGATTGTACTTTTTGTGATATAAAGTGACAAAAATGGCTTTTTTTACACTGTTTTTATTTTATTTCTTTTACCGTGCTCACCTGAGGGGTCGGGACATGTGATATTTTTGTAGAGCAGGTTGTTACGAACGTGGCGATACCTAACATGATTGGGATATTTTTTTTCTTTTTTTACTAATTTCAAATTTAAGTATTGGGGGGAAAATAGGATTTTTTTTAACTTTTTTTTAAAACTTTTTTTAAACTTTTTTTTTAATTTTTTTTACACTTTGTTTTACACTTTTTTTTTAGACTCAGACCCACTTGGTTCTTGAAGAACCAGTGGATCTGATTGTTCTATAATACACTACAGTACACTATATAGTGTACTGTAGTGTATTGTCACTCAGTCTAAGCCTTCTCAGGCTCCTGCCTTTAGCAGGAGCCTGAACAGGCTTGATTACACCATGGCAAGCAGACGCTTCTGAAAGCGTCTGGTTGCCATGGTAACCATCGGGACGCTGCCAGAGCACAGCAGCGTCCCGATGGAAGGGGGAGGGAGCTTCCTCCCTCTCTTCAGCCCACACCATCGGCGCTGCCAGCGCACCGCAGCGCCCGATGGGAGAGGGAGCTCCCTCCCTGTTAACCCCTTCCATACAGCGGTCCCTACGGACCGCGGCATGGAAGGGGTTAAACTGCTGACATCGGTGCCAGCACCGATGTCAGCAGTTTCAAGCAGAGTATCAGCTGTATGCTGATACTCTGCTTGCAAACGCTCGGCCATCCTGAAAAATCATTGCGGGCGGCACTCCCGCCGCAGCCGCCCGCACATCGTCTGCCCACCCGCCCGCTCATTATATCCCCCCCCACCCACCCAATCGGCCATCAGAGAAAACAGTGGGGTGGGGGCGGACATATATATATATATATATATATATATATATATATATCATATATACTTACATTTATTTATTTTTTTATTTTAGTTTATTTCACTTACGATCGCTGCGATTGGCTAGTCTGAACAGACTAGCCAATCACAGCGATCGCTAGCCCGGGACCGCCCCCATTGGTCCCGGGCTGGTAAGCTGAGACCCCTGGCTGTAAGTAACAGCCGGGGTCTCAGCGCTGTCACCATGTCAGCAGACATGGTGACAGTTTAATTTAATGACGGGTATACTCGTCATGGAGCGCTAAATAGCAGTGCTCCATGACGTGTATACTCGTCCATATAGCGGGAAGGGGTTAAACAATACTGAGGTAAGGATTGTGGGGTGGACCTTGTGATAGACATCGTGTCAAGGGACCATGTTAAAGTCCCCACAGATAATCACCCTTCCATTTTGCAATGCGTGCACTTTTTATTTTTGTAAAAGCTTATTCGGAAAGTGTTGAGGTCTCACATTAGGAGCAGAAAGTCCAACTAGGGTATATAACACATTATTCAAACAGCGAACATAGATTATATATCGCCCTCCGGGGTCAATAGTAGAAGAATCAGTGGTGTGTGCCACAGTATTACAAACTACAAGGAGAACGCCCCGCTTTTTCTTATTGTTATCTGCTTGTATAAAAACAGGAAAGCAGTTGTGCTTAAGTCTATGTGCATCCTGAGATATGTAGGAATTGTAGGAGTGGAACTGTACCTAGGGTCAAAATAGATTTGAAATGAAAACAACCAAAAGTATTAAACATAAAAAAACAGTAAAAGCAAAGAATGCTGTACCTGTTCAAAACGGCAAAAGGAAAAACAAAAAGAAGGTATCCGGTAGTGCCTACCATGTTCTTATGGGGATAGTTCAACCAGTATTACCAAGAATGGTTATACTCATCGGTTCCGTTTGCGATGCCTTCTTGGTAAAAATTCTTCTTTTCTTCTTTTGCGTCTATTCTCCACCACTTGTCACTGATCTTCTGTAGAGATGCGAGGGGGAGACTTTTGAAGCTGGAGATCCTTCATCTGGATATTCCATGAGGCCAATACAGCTTTGCCTTTCTCTACTGATCGTATCCCTATAAATGAGCCATCTCTGTGTACTAGAATTTTCACTGGGTAGCCCCAGTGGTAGGCGATAGAGTTGTCCTGGAAAGCTGAGGTGATACGTGCCAAACTGTGACGTAGCTGTAAGGATGGCAAACAGCCTAACTGCCTGGTAAGGGGCTGGTAGCTCTTCTAGCTTTCTGGCCACCATTTATCATTATTCTATGAGCTCTATCTATAATGATGTCTTGCGCTGTGCAGGATGTAAGGAGCAGCTTGATCAGATTTTGGATATAGTCTTGGAGCCCTGCCTGTTGTATGTCTTCCGGCACTTTAAATTGTTGCAGTGGGACTGGTCCTCTAAGTCCACCACTTTATCCCTGAGTTGGGCCACTTCTTCTGAGAGGAAATCAATGAGGTGGTTGTGAGATGTTACAAATTCTCCCATCTTGGATTCCACATGGTGCACTCTAATGTCCAACTCAGACACTGAAGACTGGAGAGGTACACTTAGTTGGGATAAGTGTGCAGTCATAGACTGGCTAAAAGCCAGTAGCATATGTTTCAATAAAGTACTCGAGGTAGGTTTATCAGAAGTAGGGAAATGTTGGAGTGCCTCTGTCAACGAGGAGTTGTTCATTGGTGGTATGAATGGAGTCGCTGTCTGGGAGAATCTTGGAGCTGAGGCCTCTGTTTTGCCGGGCTAGTGGAGGGAGAGACCTGACAAGCACTAATCTCTGAAGGAGGCATGGGCCCGGCAGCTTCCCGGGCCTGAAGAGCGGGAACAGGTTTCGGCGAAGAAGCCGGGGGAGGTATCTGTGATGAAGCAGGACTCCGCTGCTGCAGCTCCTTGACACCTTCGCTACATGGAGAGCGGTAGTCTGAGCAGGAGCCCGGGCTAGAGCCAGGTGTGGTAAGTGAGATTAAGTGAGATATTACTCTTGGTGCCATCTTTGCCCCGATCCTGGCCCAACTTCCCCTTTCATTTTAAACTTCTTTTACCTCTGGTAATAACGGGGGGAGTTGTAGGGAGCAGCAGGATTGACTTGAAGTTCTCAATAGGATTGAGATCTGAGGAGTTTTCTGGCCATGGAATTTCAATATTTTGTTCACTGAGCCATTTAGTGATCACTTGTGCCTTGGTGCTTCATCATGATGAACAAAGCATTGTTCACCAAAATTATGTTTTGATACCATCCTTCATTCATAACAGTGTTCTTAGGCAAAATTGTCAGTGAGCCCACCCCCTCAGAATGCTGTACGGTTGGCACTGTTGACACATGACTCATCACAGTAAATAGCTTTAACCCAGTCCTCTGCAGTCAAATTTCTGTACTTACTGCAGAATGTCAGTTTGTGCTGAATATTTTTCTTTGCTGCCCTTCTTGACACCAGGCCATCCTCCAAAAGCCTTCGCATTACTTTGCGTGCAAATGCGCTATCAGATGACTTCTGCCAATTCTCAGCAAGCTCTGCACTTGTGGGGAACAGATGTCATAGCTAAATCCTCTTTAGGAGATAGTCCTGGCACTTGTTGCCCTGAAGCCTTCTTCACAGCAATTGAGTTCTTGAAGATCTGACAAATGGTTAATTTAGGTGCAATCTTGCAAGCAACAATGTCCTTGCTTGTGAATCCCTTTTGATGCAAAGCAATGATGACTGCACTTGTTTCCTTGGAAGTAAACATGGTGAACAGAAGACAATGATTTCAAGCAGAACCACCACCCTTTTAAAGCAACAGCCTGCTCTTCTAATTCGGTCAGCATGACAGAGTGATATCAGCTGCCTTGTCTGTATTAAGGCTCTTTTACACAAGCGGATTCAGTCCGAGAAATCCGCAGTGTGTAGGAGAGCCAAGCCCCGTTCTGGACAGAGCGGCACGGAGCATTATCAATCATGTTAATGCTCCGTGCCTCTTCTGTCCAGAATGGGGCTTGGCTCTCCTACACGCTGCGGATTTCTCGGCCTGAATTCGCTTGTGTAAAAGAGTCCTTAAAGGAGTTTTCCAAGATTCTGATACTAATAACTTATCCTCGGGATAGGTCATCAACATCAGATCATGAGGTCTGACAATGGAGATGCCCAGCAGCTGTTTGCGCTGCAGCCTCCTTGCAGTTTGCCAAGCACAGTGCTGTCCATTAGATTGGGCATGTGCTTGGTATTGAAGCTCAACCCCATTCACTCGAATAGGATTGAGCTGTGCCTAGGCCACATGATGTCACTGGCCTGGGAAAAGGCAGTGGCACTCATGGGATGTGTCGCAGCCTCTTCAAACAGCTGATTGACAGTGAGGATAGGCCATCAATATCAGAATTTAGGAAGACCTCTTTAACACTTTCTCCTGAGCTAAAGAGAAGATCATTGAAGTGATGTTATCAGGTCAATTTGTGGCAGGACAGATATGCATTGAAGTGTTTTATTTTAGTTATTAAGTTAATTACAAAGGTATTCCATGCCATGGAAATGAATTGCAATTCATTTGATCACTCTTCATAACAAGCTAGAGTTAATTAAAATTGCCAGCAGAAGCAAACTTTTTGAAAACCAAAACTTGTGTCAGTCTCAAAACCTTTGGCCACGGCTGTACTATTTGCTACTCTACCACAATAATATGGCAAATATAAAATATACTCTTCAAAGAATAACAAATATTTCCACTGCAATAACTATTAAATTTGACTCTTTTTTTCAGTGTCTGACAGTGTCATTCTGTAGCAATGCCAAGATTAGCAGGGACAGGAACATGCCATCTGTATATCACTAAGGACAATGCTACATTTTGTCATGATAAGGCAGAGAGAGGAAGAGGGACAAATATCCAGCATGAGGAACAGTAAATAAGATATTTAGGGATTATAAAGAATGGATTCTATTTGTTTCCATCTTACGCCTTCAGCATTTGTGTGGTTTACGTGATCGGAGAGCTACCACTGAGCTGTATTTGTAATTATGTGAAGTGTTTGCAGCTTAGCAGCAGTAGTCTGATTCCTGCCAGGTATAACTGGAAACTGCAGCAGCTTAACTGATAAAAATAATAAGCATTTTGTACCCTTCAGAAACTCCACATATAACAATCTCAGTTTTCAGTCGACAATAGTTCAATAAAATCCCCCCATAAATATACTGTGCCTTTAAAAAGTATTCATACATTTCCACAATTTTTTCATGTTACACCCACAAACTTAAAGGGGTTATCCAAGACCTATAAGGAGCCCCCCCCCAATGCCCAGGCCCCTAACACAGATTGTACTTACCTCATTCCCTAGCACCAGCGTAGCTTCTGATAACGCACAGCAGCCGCTGCATCTCCCCATCATGTGAATGAAATAGCATAGCCAATAGCAGGCCACAATGGGAAGGAGCCCCCCTAGCGCCAACCAGAACACACCGTGAAACATGCTGGTGGCAGCATCTTGATCGGAAGATGGATGGAGATAAATACAAGGCAATCCTGGAGGAAAATGTGGTAGAGGCTACAAAAGATTTGAGACTGGGGAGGAGGTTCACCTTCCAGCAGGACAACAACACTAATTCTACAGCTAGAGCTACAATGGAATGGTTTAGATCAAAGCATATTTATGTGTTAGAATTGTCCACTCAAAGTCCAGACCTTAATCCCATTGAGAATATGCAGCAAGATCTGAAAATTGCTGTTCAAAGATGCTCTCCATACAATCTGACTGAGCTTGAGCTACTTTGCAAAGAAGAATGGGCAAAAATATAAGCCTCTAGATGTGCAAAGCCATTAGAGATATACCCCAAAAGACTTGTAGTTGTAATTGCAATGAAAGGTGATCCTACAACGTATTGACTCAAGAGGAGCTGAATACAAATGCACACCACACAGTCCAGACTTTTATTTATTAAAACATTTGAAAACCATGTATCATTTTCTTTTCACTTCACACATACTTGTTACTTTGATAAAATACATCTAAGTTTGTGGGAATAACGTGAAACAATGTAGAAAAGTTCAAAGGGTATGAATATTTTTTCAAGGCACTGTAAACCCACTGTCAAAAGAAGCACCATGCAAAAGGGACAAGCAAAACCACATAAACCATACAGTCAATTAAATCACACTATTTTATTGTCCATGGAAAGGACGCAATGGATTTTAATTTTATGCTTTTGTAGGGCTCATACATGGTTATTATTTTAGCACAGTGGTTAAATGTGTCTGTTCATAAAATCTGTGTAAAATGTGGCACAAATTGATTTCTCATTTGTAACAATGAGAACTCCAATTTACTTATTCACTGAAAAAAGGGTCAAGGATTAGCAGGTAATGGTGTGGCTTCACTGGAAAATGGACATGGCCTAACATGCAACATTTTGCACCAGAATTGTACCACAATTCTGGTGTAAAAGTCAGTCTCACCATCAGCCAACCAATAGTTGGTATAGAGTTAGACAAAAGTGTCTATCCTCGCATCAAAGCTGTCATTCAGCCTGAGACAGAGTGATGAATCTAGTGCATGTCTAGACAGCCCAGTGAATGCAACCCAAAATGTAACAGACTGTAGAGAAAAAAACATCACACATCCACGTGCTATGCATTGATCCATTGCTACTAAGCATAATTTATAAACATGTGCTCATGTACATGGGTAATGCATAGGAGTTAATACCTACTCGGCCTCAGTCTGGAAAGGTGAGCTTTTGAGATCTGTTCACAAAGGGCAGGCTGTGTGACCTGATGGGGCCCAATGACAAGGGCGCTTAGCCTGACATCAAAGGTGCTGTTGGGCTGCTGGGTCTCACCACCAGCAGGTGTTGTGTTGCGGTGGTTGCCATGTGTAGATACCAACTTGAAAGAGGCAACCTAAATGTGGTGAGTGGGCCTATGCATTTTGATCAAAACAACGGTACCTCATGTACATGTTTATGAATCATGCTTAGCAATGAGAGATTAATGCAAGGCATGTGGATGTGCGACCCAACTCTTTTTTTTTTCTTTTTCTACAGTTTGTCAACCAGAAATATGTCTCCCAAACCAGCCTTTCAGTATGTCATACATATACATTCATTTAAATAATCCATAGAGGGAATGATTTTCCATGCAACAAAACCAACAATGAGGCGTCATAGCCATAATCATTAATAATCAAATTTGATGGATACAACCTGTGGGCTCTAAAGCCAAAAAGATGAAGTGCTCTGCTTGGCAACATGCACTTTCAGCTCCCATCAACTCTCCTTGGAGAGATGAATATGAGCCTTAGATTAACATTAACTGAAATTAAAATCATGGGCATGTGCCCATACCTCCAGGATCCAGCAGGGTCATTGCGGATTTTGGCTGGGACTGTTCTGCAGTCCCAGTATGGCTGAGATATGTCTCAATCTAAACGCTATCTGCATCCTGAGTATGCAGATACAGTTGAATGCGATGGTGAAGCTGGGGGCCATCAGCCCCCTTCTCCATCACTCCCTGGCTAAGCTGTGCAGGAGAGCACACAGGTCAGGGGGATTATCCCCCAGCATAATGTGCTCTGTTGATCGGGGGAATGAGGCTAGGTGAGTATCACTTTATTAATTTTATTAACATTAAGGGGCTTCACTACTGTAATGGGGACTACTGCTTTCTACTGTATTCTACTGTGTGGGGTAGTAAGGCGCATTCTACTGTGTGGGAAACTATGGAGGCATTACACCATGTTCCAAATTATTATGCAAATGATATTTATCTCTGATTTTCCTAAATGGTCGGTGCAAATGACAGTCAGTATAATAAAAGTCATCACCCATTAGAGTATACATCAAATTTTATTGAACAAACCTCCCAATGATAATAGTATATTCTTCAAAAATAAAAAAAACTCAAAATGCACTGTTCCAAATTATTATGCACAGTAGAGTTTCTAAACATTTTATATGTTTTTAAGAACTGAAAATGCTCATTTGTGGAATTTGCAGCATTAGGAGGTCACATTCACTGAAATAAAAAGCTATTTAAATCCAAAACATCCTAACAGGCCAAGTTACATGTTAACATAGTAACCCTTCTTTGATATCACCTTCACAATTCTTGCATCCATTGAACTTGTGAGTTTTTGGAGAGTTTTTGCTTGAATTTCTTTGCATGATGTCAGAATAGCCTCCCAGAGCTGCTGTTTTGATGTGAACTGCCTCCCACCCTCATAGATCTTTTGCTTGATGATACTCCAAAGGTTCTCTATAGGGTTGAGGTCAGGGGAAGATGGCCACACCATGAGTTTATCTCCTTTTATGCCCATAGCAGCCAATGACACAGAGGTATTCTTTGCAGCATGAGATGGTGCATTGTCAGCATGAAGATGATTTTGCTCCTGAAGGCACGTTTCTGCTTTTTGTACCATGGAAGAAAGTTGTCGTCAGAAACTCTATATACTTTGCAGAGGTCATTTTCACACCTTCAGGAACCCTAAAAGGGCCTACCAGCTCTCTCCCCATGATTCTGGCCCAAAACATGACTCCTCCACCTCCTTGCTGACGTCGCAGCCTTGTTGGGACATGGTGGCCATCCACCAACCATCCACTACTCCATCCATCTGGACCATCCAGGGTTGCACGACACTCATCAGTAAACAAGACTGTTTGAAAATGAGTCTTCATGTATGTCTGGGCCCACTGCAACCGTTTCTGCTTGTAAGCACTGGTTAGAGGTGGCCAAATAGTAGGTTTATGCACCACAGCAAGCCTTTAAAGGATCCTACACCTTGAGGTTCGAGGGACTCCAGAGGCACCAGCAGCTTCAAATATCTGTTTGCTGGTTTGTAATAGCTTTTTAGCAGCTGCTCTCTTAATCCGATGAACTTGCCTGACAGAAACCTTCCTCATTCTGCCTTTATCAGCACGAACACGTCTGTGCTCTGAATCAGCCACAAATCTATTCACAGTACGATGATCACGCTTAATTTCTTGTGAAATATCTAATGTTTTTATCCCTTGTCCAAGGCATTGCACTATTTGATGCTTTTCGTCAGCAGAGAGATCCTTTTTCTTTCCCATTTTACTTGAAAACAGTGGCCTGCTTAATATTGTAGAACATCCAGTTTTCCTTTAATTGGGCTCACATGGCAAACTAAATATCACAGGTATCTGAGATTGATTTCAGTGATCCAAAGAGCCCTGACACACAATACCATCAATGAGTTTCATTGAAAAACAATTTAATCTTTATGACACTTAAATCCAATTTGCATAATAATTTAGAACATGGTGTATACTATGATAGGGCAGTTTGGGGGCATTCTATTGGATGGGGGCATAACTACTGTTTGGGGAAACTAAGGGATCATAACTATTCTGTGAGGCACTAATGGGAGATTCTACCATGTGAGGCACAAAGGGGGCATAGCTACTGTGTGGGGGCACCAAGTTGGTAGGTATGTGTGCCTTCTTGGATAGATCTGTCACAACATACATTAGTGCCATAGGTTGTCTCATCTGGACATTTATGGCATCGATAGGATACCCAAGTCCTATTGAGATACTGTAAATGTCTGCTCCTACCTAAGGTTCCTTTTATGCAGACCGATGTGTCACGCAATTATTGGGAACAAACCAGATGTTCCCGATGTGGCAATCAGGTATGCTGTATAGGGACAAGCAATCAATACAGCGAATAATTGTTCCTAGGGACCAGATCGCTGTTTACATAGCACAATCTGCTGCACAGGAATAATGATTTTTGGTGCTGGCAGAACAACACACAATCACCTGATGAACGAATGTTTGCTTGTTCATTGGGTGATTGCTGACACCTTTTATAAGGGCCAATGATCTGGAGCCAAACAAAAGTTTATACAAATGCTCATCCCTGATAATTGGCCAGATTATTGGACGGTTTAAAATGGCAATCCATAAAAGAACTACTTTGCCACAACAGCCATTTAGATTTTGAAACTAATTTTCATGGAGTAGGAAATCTCTCAATGAAAATGCAGCAAAGAATTCATTTACATTTGTATTTTAGGCAATACATTCAATATTTTCCATAGTTTGTGAGTCATACACCATATATTTATTCATTTGACAGTGATCCCTTGTGTTATGCATGCAATACAATGTAATGTCTGTATAGATTCACTGTTCAGCCTGTAGATGGCAGCATTGGTAAGGTAGGTGGCAATGTTATGTACTAATACAGAATAGTACTGAAATGGAAAGCCAATATTTACAGGCACAGTTTGAAATAACTTCAAGTTATCAGACTGTCTGTAGCCTGTAGCTAAATCTAACAGCCAAGCCCAAAGTCCATAAGCAAGGAACCACCACCACAGTTTGATGAAATCTGTTGATTCAAGGAATTGAATCTTTGTGAATTGTACTGGGCAGATGAGTAACCACTAAGCTTAAACTATCCTACTGTGAACCAGAAGTTATACGTTCTAACTAGAGATAAATCGAAGATGACGAAGTGGAATTCGATCCGAATTTCAGGAAAAATTTGATTTGTCCCAAAGTCGTATTTTCTCGCGCTTTGTGGTAACGAATAGAATTTTTCTAAAATGGCTGCTGCACATGTTAGAATAAGGAAGTAAGAAGCCCAGGAACGAGGGATCACCCACAATGCCATGCATGCAGTCAGCCAGCCCCTGTGATGTCACAGCCCTGTAAAAAGCCTCAGCCTGCACTTTGCTACACTAATTGGGGTTACTAAAAGTGATCTATTACTACAGATTTTAGGTTGTTTGCATTCTTTGATACGTCATCAGTAATTCCAGTTATCCTTGCTTCTGTTATTGGGGTGAAACTGTGGTCTGATATAAACAGTTTTGGGATGTATTCAGTTGATATATAAGTACATCCATTCCTCCTTTATTCTGGGGTAAGGCCATTTGTTACAAGTTTACCTTCCTATGCCAGAGACATGATGCATGTGCTGAACAGATTAGAGGGCATCCAATGTGATAAAGAGACGTGGCTGGCCAGCCCATGATAGTGGGTGTCGAGCTATTGCTACATTCCTCCAGCAGAGGGGAGATCATATGAGAATACATAATGCATTATTGATGGAGCTGTTTTTGTACTGACACACAACATCTTCCTATTTGATAATCAGATTTACCACCAGCTCAGGGGAGTTGCGATGGGCAGTCCATGTGCACCGACCTACCAAATCTCTACCGGGGCTGGTGGGAAAAGGAAGTCGTTACACATCACTGATATATACTGATGTGTACTGATGGATACCATTAGTATCTGTGGGCATCTCTGTTTTGATCTTTTAGTGCTCACCAGCGTAGAATTGGGATCTGAGTCCATTTTAAGGGCCCTTTACACTGCCTAAATTTTTGTTCAGATTATCACTAGTGATGATCGAGCACCCAGGTGCTCGTACGCTCGGGTGCTCTGGCCGAGCACTCAGGGGTGCTCGAGTGCTCGGCTAAGCACCCGAGCATAATTGAAGTCTATGGGACTAAACCAGGCACCCTAAATAAAAAAATAAAAAAAAGTACAGAGACACAGACACAGACACTACTTACCTTCCCCGGCAGATCCCGACATCTTCCAGCAGGAAGAGGGCGCGCAGAGTGGCAAGTTTTACCACAGCGCCACCTGCTGGACGAGAAGAATCGCTACAAAGAAGAAGCCTGAAGAGGAGGAGGTTAGTGGTTTGTGTTTGTTTGTTTGTTTGTTTTCTATTTTTCAGGATCGTGAATGCAGAGGACTACTTCGGATTTGTTGGATTACGTCGGACCAGCTTTTATATTTTTTAAATAAAATGGTCAAACAGGGGTCTGGGGGAGTATTTATTTCAATAAAATATTTTATAAGTGTGTGTGTGTTTTTTTTTTTTACAACATTACAGTTTTAGTAATCACTGCTATCTACAGACGGCCCTGATTATTAATACTGGGCTTAGTGCTTGCCGGTATGGCCAGCAGTAACCCCGACATCTATTACCTTGGCACCCACCGCCACCAGGGGTGTCGGGAAGAGCCGGGTACCCGCATGACCGGACCTTCTAAATTCAGTGTCTGGTTCTGGGGCAGCTGCAGGCTGTTACTGTTAGGCTGGGAAGGGCCAATAACCGTGTCCCTTCCCACCCTGGTAGTGCCAGGCTGCCGCTGCCGGTTGTATCTGGCTGGAGAAGGAAAAAAGGGGGGACCCCACACCATTTTTTTTCAAAAATAATTAAATCATATTAAAAAATGGCATGGACCCCTGTTTGACCATTTTATTTAAAAAATATAAAAACTGGTCCGACGTAATTCAACGAATCCAAAGTAGTCCTCTGCATTCACGATCTTGAAAAATAGAAAACAAACAAACAAACAAACCACTAACCATCTCCTCAGGCTTCTTCTCCTCAGCAGCGGAGCCTCTTCCTTACATTGCGCCCTCTGCTGGTGAATGAAAGAAATTACACCTTGAATTCTTCAATGAAAAAAAAAACGTGATAGGTGACGGATCCGTCATGAACTCCATTCAAAGTCAATGGAGGACGGATCCGTTTACTATTGTGTCACACCAAACGGATCCGTCCTCCATTGACTTTCAATGGAGTTCATGACGGATCCGTCATGACCCCAATGCAAGTCAATGGGGACGGATCTGTTTACTATTGTGTCACACCAAACAGATCCATCCCCATTGACTTGCATTGGGGTCATGACGGATCCGTCTTGGTGCGGGGAGGGGACTCGAGCATTGTGCTTGAGTACACTCGGTGTTTGGCCAAACACCAAGCAGACCTGAGCGTAGGCATGCTCGGACGAACAGTGAGTTTGGCCGAGCATGCTCGCTCAACACTAATTATCGCTAATGAGGGTATGAACTACTGGTGTAAAAGTGCCTCTTATTGCCTTAATTTCATGAAGTAATAGGATCGTTCATGCAGAGACCTAGATCATCATTTGTCACCAGCAGATAGCACTGTCGAAACAGCACTCTCCTGCTGGCAAACAATGATTCTGTATTGGGATAAGCAATTGCACTAGTGATCACTCCTAGCATAAAGTGGAGGGGATCGCTGCATGCACAGGAGCAGATGTTTAGAATAGGAGTGGTAGTGGCTCTGATGAGATGTTGTGTTTCTGTGTATTACCTCAAGCCAGTGGAAAGGTGGTTCAAAGATTCAGCCCAGAAGTAAGAGAATAAGTCAAAGAATAAGTAAGAAGACTCTCTTTACTAGTGCAAAAGATAACTTGTAGTACATTTAGCAGTAGTTGGTACAAAGTGCAATTTCTGTGCCCAGATGATGACGTATGGTGGCTGTGAAGGGGAAAATGTAGAGCACCTCAGATAGGCTGTCTTGATGATGACTCTCCCCTACACTTCTGGCTAACTGTCAATATAGGTGCCCACTGGTAATGTAGGTTTTGGAGTTGGTCTGGCCTGGATGCTATCTAGTTATGGATGTCTTAACCTTAGTCCCTCACCTGCAGCAAGATCTGTAAAGCTGTGGCTCACTGATCACTCTGCTGACTATCAATGTTGTAACTTTTCCGATTTCCTGGCGCTCTTGCAGTTTCTCTGTAGTAGTGATCTCACTGGAGCATTGTATTTTGTGCTGGTCCTTCAGGCCCTTGTAATAGTAACAGTTGGATGTGCTTCTATTCTAGCTGGACCTCCCAATCCTGGAAGGAAACAGAACTAGCCCACTCATATCTAGATGGGATGGACAGGGTGGTTTACTCTGTTCCTGTTAACCATACCTTATCACTCTGTACATATGTACATAAATAATATTACCATATATACTGTAACATAACATGATAAACGCAGCATTCTCCTCCACTGACAAACAAGCAATTCAGGAAGGAATGCTTCCTTCCCCAAGATCGCTTGCTACCTCAGCCCATGTAATAGGGCCTTTAGGTGAAATACAGGGTGGGCCATTTATATGGATACACCTAAATAAAATGGAATGGTTGGTGATATTAACTTCCTGTTTGTGGCACATTAGTATATGGGAGGGGGAAAACTTTTCAAGATGGGTGGTGACCATGGCGGTCATTTTGAAGTTGGCGATTTTGGATCCAACTTTAGTTTTTTCAATGGGAAGAGGGTCATGTGACACATCAAACTTATTGAGAATTTCACAAGAAAAACAATGGTGTGCTTGGTTTTAACGTTACTTTATACTTTCATGAGTTATTTACAAGCTTCTCTTTGTTTACAGCCATTGACATGTCGCAGAGGTTAACACGTGAGGAGCGGATAGAAATTGTGTTGATGTCTGGTGAACGCAGGACCCGGGTCACTGCAGCAGATTTCAATGCAAGACACCCTACGAGACCACCCATTTCCCATGCTATAGTTAGCTAACTCCTTGCCAAGTTTTGTGAGACTGGTCCAGTGTTGGATTTGCCAAAATGTGGATGCATGAAAACTGTCACTAATGAAGAAACATCAGTGGCTGTCCTAGCTTCATTCAGCAAGAGCCCACAGCGTAGCACTCGCTGCATGTCACTGGAGAGTGGGATCAGTTGAACATCCCTTCGGCAGTTATTAGCTACTCACAAATGGCACCCTTACAATCTCCAGCTGCTGCAGCATCTCAACGAGGATGACCCAGATCAGCGTGCTAAATTTGCAGAATGGGCAAAACAAAAATTGGAACAGGACCCTTAGTTTACATAGAATATTTTGTTCAGTGATGAGGCAAACTTTTATGTGAATGGTGAAGTTAACAAACAAAACCACTGCTATTGGTCTGACACTAACCCACATTGGATATATCCCTCCAAGACTGTTGAAACACAAAAATTGATGGTATGGTGTGGTATATGGGGTACAAAGATAGTGGGGCCATTCTTCATCAATGGAAACCTCAAGGCCACTGGATATGTGAAATTGCTACATGATGATGTGTTTCCCTCTTTATGCACTGAAGCTGGCCGGTTCCCTGAGTTTTTCCAGCAAGATGGTGCACCACCATATTATGGGTGTTAGGTCCGAGCATTCCTAGATGAACAGTTTCCTGGAAAGTTGGATTGGTCGTCATGGGCCAGTTGAATGGCCCCCAAGGTCTCCCGATCTGACCCCCTTAGACTTTTATCTTTGGGGTTATCTGAAGGCAATTGTCTATGCTGTGAAGATATGAGATGTGCAGCACCTGAAACTACGGATACTGGAAGCCTGTGCTAGCATTTCTTCTGTGGTGTTGCTATCAGTGTGTGAAGAGTGGGAGAAGAGGGTTGCATTGACAATCCAACACAATGGGCAGCACTTTGAACACATTTTATAAGTGGTCAGAAACTTGTAAATAACTCATGAAAGAATAAAGTTACGTTAAAACCAAGCACCATTGCTTTTCTTGTGAAATTCTCAATAAGTTTGATGTGTCACATGACCCTCTTCCCATTGAAAAAACTCAAGTTGCATCCAAAATGGCCAACTTCAAAATGGCCGCCATGGTCACCACCCATCTTGAAAAGTTTTCCAACTCCCATATACTAATGTGCCACAAACAGGAAGTTAATATCATCAACCATTTCCATTTTATTTAGGTGTTTCCATATAAATGGCCCACCCTGTAGATACACAATAATTCAGCATGAATGTTATTAGCGCTCTATTGAAGGATGTCAAATGCTGAACTCAATACCTGTTTAAATATGTATTCCTGCAAAGAATATCTTTTTAGGTTTCCAGTTCCATATACATATGTTGTCAAAAATAGTATAAATAATAGTGTACTTTATTGTGATACGCTACAGCCCTGGGTGACTGTTGAAGGGTTATGATGATATTTGTGCCTGTGGAATTTTAACCTAAGGTTCATCTGTCCCAAAGCAAAATCCTGTTTACATAATTTCTAATTCAAACACCTCATACCTCATGCCTGTTTTTATGGAGAAGATCTGTGCTTAGCCTAAAGTGGAAGTTAAGTTTTTATACATGCAAGATGACTGCCAGATATATCCTTCAGTCTTCACATTAAATAGGGTTTTGACTGAGTAATGCAATAGCATCCATATGCTCACAGGCTGCCAGAGTTCACAATGTGTTCTTCTTCTATGACACTTCTGAGACTAAAAGTACAATTATTTGCAGGCTATATTATATAGAGTTAACTATTTCATATCAATGTTTACAACTCCAGATCCAGAAGGAGTATGCCTTTAATTATACAGGAGGCCCCTTTATTACTCAATTCAGTTTTCTTAGACTTTACTCCAGTGGATTGGATATGTGATCTACTATACAGTGTATTGAAATAAAAGTATTTTCCCTTTCTAGATATCCCTACATATGTTTGTAGTGTGTACATGTATGCTTAGGGCCCATTCACACGACCGTGTGAATGAGGCCGCATCTATTACGCAATTTTGCGGAATAGATGCGGCCCCATTAATTTCAATGGGCGGCATTTGATCTTTCTGAGCCACAGCTCCGTGAAAAAATATAGAACGTGTGCTATTCTTGTCCACAATAGCAGGCAAGAATAGGAATTTTGTATGAGGTGCCGGCCATGTGTGTTCCACAAATTGCGGAACACACACTGGTCGGCATCCGTGGTTTTGCAGATCCCACATTTTTGTGGATCCGCAACACCATGGCTGTCTCAACGGCCCCTTAGACAAAATGCATTCCACTGAAAGGGAGTCTATCACCTACTTTAAAAAATATTAAATTGTCATAATTGCCCTGTAAATGACATAACAGTTAACAAATCATTACTTTCTTTCTGTTTTTTTGTAAATCTTATGTGGAAAAAAAAAATAAATTTAATATATGCTAATGACTTACAAGTGCCCAGGGCCTTTCCACACTGATCCAAGTGCCCATGCCCTCCAGAGACTGCCCTCCCATGTTTCACTGTAAGACAGCCTAGTGTCCTTACATCACTAACTCTGCTCACTGAAATCCTGCTCTAGCTCGCTCCACTGCTGGGCACAGGCATGCACAGTCAGGTAGGTAGCAGCGTCGCGGTTCCCCTGCAGCGAAGTCCAGATCACTTTACAGGATTGGACTCCCGCTGCTGTAACAAGTATATCACTTTTTGTGTTACTGCCTTTCTGATCATATCTGTAGAATATGAATTTCTGAATACATCTATAATACAGTGCTGCAACTATGGAAATAACTTCAGTACACACAGATATCATCAGGAAAGTGTTAACACATATTCATAGAAAACACTGACCTGGTAATGGATTTATAAATACATTATAAAACTGTGAAAGTAGGACGTTTATAAGAAGTGTGACCTACATTCCCCAGTTTTGGAAACTGAAGATTAAATTTTGTTATGGCATTCTCTATAGGGAATAAATGGGCAAAACATCTCCATGATCAGGCCATAAGTATTCTTTATAGGGAATATCACACATAAGCATATATATTTATTACTTACGTATGTATGAAGTTAGTAGAATACAAAGAATGGAAGGGCACTCAAATACTGGAAATCACCTGAGGAATGCAGTAAGATAACAAAAATGTATTTAATATCACTTAAAAACAAAATAAAAAATAAAAATCATATAAAACCCTCAAAAAACAACCCTTAAGATATTCTAGAAAGTCCACATATTTACATATCAAAAAATGGAAGTGTCCACACAGAGCCCAATCTCATTTAAAATGTTAATAAATGAGCTAATGTGAAGTTCAGTTTACAATGATGGACTATGTTCGAATCCATCCAATAACCTGTAGATTGTCTCTGTTCAATAGATGGAATAAATGAAAATACTTGCTTAAAGTCAGTACATTGTTTCTCCCAGGGTTGAACTCAATGTGTAATTTTCCAGATAGGTAATGTTAGTTACATACTGCAAATAGCGCCGTAGACTCGTTGGTATATATTGTGGTTAGTATATAATAAAAGGTAAACTTTTGGAACCTTTATGAAATAACATATGGATCAATAGTACTTTACCGCTTTTGTACTTAGCTGGAGAGGGGACACACCGCTGTGCAAACGGACGCCGAGTCTTACTGTGGTGTCCCACGTGACTTCGGCACGTGACTCGTGGCACGTGACCTCCTCCCCGCAGGTCCTGGAAGGTAGAAGAGTCTTTTGCTATGCAAGTTGTACAATAGCACAGGTAGATGATAACTTGCAGTTCTTGTATGGGCTAATTGTAGTTTGTGCTGATGTACATCAGAAGAATAGGCACTTTAATAAGTCCTCCATTAAATCGACATACTGGGCTGTACTCTTGTTATCCTCATATACCATTGCTAGTATGTATGAAGTTATTCTTTTAACCCCTTAATGACCGGGCCATTTTGCACCTTCGTGACCAGACTGATTTTTGCTAATCTGACATGTGTCAGTTTATGTGGTAATAACTTTGAAACGCTTTTACTTATCCAGGCCATTCTGAGATTGTTTTCTCATCACATATTGTGCTTCACGACAGTAGTAAATTTGTGGCAAAATATTTCATTTTTATTTATAAAAAAATAGCAAATTTACAAAAAATTTTGAAAAATTTGCAAATTTACAAATTTCAATTTCTCTACTTTCAAAATAAATAGTAATACCTCCAAAAATAGTTATTATTTTACATTCCCCATATGCCTACTTTATGTTGGCATCATTTTCTAAATGTCATTTTACTTTTTTAGGACGTTAGAGGGCTTAGAAGTTTAGAAGCCATTTTTCAAATTTTCACCAAATTTTCCAAAACCATTTTTTTAAGCACCAGTTCAGATGTAAAGTGATTTTGAGTGGCTTACATAATGAAACCCCCCATAAATGACCCCATTTTAGAAACTACACCCCTCAAATTATAAAAAACTGCTGTTACAAACTTTGTTAACCCTTGAGGTGTTCCACAAGAATTAAAGGAAAATGGAGGTGAAATTTCAAAATTTCACTTTTTTTGGTAGATTATTCATGTTAATAATTTTTTTCTTGCAACACAGCAAGGGTTAACAGCAAACTAAACCTCAATATATATTGCTCTGACTCTGCAGTTTACAGAAATACCCCATATGTGGTGGTAAACGTTTCTATGGGTTTGTGGCAGTGGTCAGAAGGGAAGGAGCGCCATACGGATTTTGGAGGCAGATTTTGCTAAAATAGTTTGTAGGCACCATTTTGTAATTGAGAGACCCTGACGTACCCCTACAGTGGAAACCCTCAAAAAGTGACCCCATTTTGGAAACTACACCCTTCAACGAATATATTAAGGGGGGTACTGGCCACTTTGACCCCC
The DNA here is from genome assembly GCA_900303285.1 of Rhinella marina. Lineage (NCBI taxonomy): Eukaryota > Metazoa > Chordata > Amphibia > Anura > Bufonidae > Rhinella > Rhinella marina. Next base: position 565,230 of record ONZH01024648.1, read on the forward strand.
TAAGCGTTTTACGGAATTTGGAAACACTTGGCTATGAAAATGAAAAGTTTCATTTCTTCCAATAAAATGTTGCTATAGCCCCAATTTTTTTTATTTGCATAAGGGGTAACAGGAGAAAAGCACCCCATAATATGTTACCCATTTTCTCCTGAATACGGCAACACCCCATATGTGGTGGTAAACTGCTGTGGGGGCACATGGCAGGACTCAGAACAGAAGGAGTGCCATATGGATTTTACAACACAGATTTTGATGGATTGGATTGCGGGAGCCATTGATTTTTATTTTTTTGAGCTATTGTCTTATGTAGGGGCTCATTTTTTGCAGGATGAGGTGAGGTTTTCATTGGTACCATTTTGGGGTAAATACGCCTTTTTGATCGCTTGGTATTACTCTTTTTGTGAGTCAAGGTGAAAAAAATAGCTGTTTTGGCATAGTTTTTTTAGCATTTTTTTTACAGCATTCACCTGAGGGGGCAAGTCATGTGATATTTTTATAGAGCAGGTTTTTACGAACGCGGCGATACCCAATATGTCTAACATTTTTATTATTGTTAAGTTTTACACATTTGATGCATTTTACAACAGAATTAAATCTTGTTTATGTGTTGCCATTTTCAGAGAGCCATATTTTTTTTATTTTTCGGGCGATTGTCTCAGGTAGGGTATCATTTTTGCAGGACAAGATGACGGATAGATTAGTACCATTTTGGGTTAAATACATCTTTTTGATCGCCTGCTATTACACTTTTCGTGAGGGAAGAGGGAAAAAAATGGCTATTTTGGCATAGTTTTTTTTTATTTTTTTTACAGCATTCACCTGGGGGGCCATCTCATGTAATATTTTTATAGAGCAGGTTGTTACGGACGTGGCGATACCCAATATGTCTAACATTTTTATTTTTGGAAAGTTTTACACATTAGATGCATTTTTGAACAGAATAAAATCTTTTTTTTGTGTTGCTATTTTCTGAGAGCCATATTTTTTTTATTTTTCGGGCGATTGTCTCAGGTAGGGTATCATTTTTGCAGGACAAGATGATGGTTTGATTGGTACCAATTTGGGTTAAATACACCTTTTTGATCGCCTGCAATTACACTTTTTGAGAGGGAAGAGGGAAAAAAATGGCTATTTTGGCATAGTTTTTTTTTTTTTTTTTTACAGCATTCGCCTGGGGGGCCATCTCATGTAATATTTTTATAGAGCAGGTTGTTACGGACGTGGCGATACCCAATATGTCTAACATTTTTATTTTTGGAAAGTTTTACACATTAGATGCATTTTTGAACAGAATAAAATCTTTTTTTTTTGTGTTGCTATTTTCTGAGAGCCATATTTTTTTTATTTTTCAGGCGATTGTCTCAGGTAGGGTATCATTTTTGCAGGACAAGATGATGGTTTGATTGGTACCATTTTGGGTTAAATACACCTTTTTGATCGCCTGCTATAACACTTTTTGTGAGGGAAGAGGGAAAAAAATGGCTATTTTGGCATAGTTTTTAATTTATTTTTTTTTACAGCATTCGCCTGGGGGGCCATCTCATGTAATATGTTTATAGAGCAGGTTGTTACGGACGTGGCGATACCCAATATGTCTAACATTTTTATTTTTGGAAAGTTTTACACATTAGATGCATTTGTGAACAGAATACAATCTTTTTTTTGTGTTGCTATTTTCTGAGAGCCATATTTTTTTTATTTTTCAGGCGATTGTCTTAGTTAGGGTCTCATTTTTTGCGGGACAAGATTACGGTTTGATTGGTACCATTTTGGGGTACATACGCTTTTTTGATCGCCTGCTATTACACTTTTTGTAAGGGAAGGTGACCAAAAAATGTCTGTTTTGGCACAGTTTTTTTTTTTTTTACTGCGTTCACCTGGCGGGGTGGATGACATGATATTTTTATAGAGCCGGTCGATACGGACGCGGCGATACCTAATATGTATACCTTTCTTTTTTCACCTTTTTTTTACCATTTTTTTTTACTTTTTTTTTGAAAATGGCTTATTTATTTTTTTTAACTTTTATTATTATTATTTATTTATTTTTACTTTATTTTTTAACTTTTCATTTTCCACTTTATTTAACTTTTGGGGGTCTGATCCCCTTTACAATGCATTACAATACTTTTGTATTGTAATGCATTGGCTGTAAGTGTATTACTCAGTGTAATACACTTACAGCCTGCTTCCTGTGTGATCCAGGGGGCTGGATCGCACAGGAACGCAGGGATAGCAGCCACGATGCCTAAGGAAGGCATCGGGCTGCTATCCAAGCCATCGGGTCACCGTCACAGCAGCACGGGGACCCGATGGCCCCGCTCGCCATCCTGAATAGCGGCGGACCATGGGGTTAATGCGCCTTCATGTTTTCACCGATGCTGGCGCATTCAGCAGGGGTCCGGCTATTGGGCACAGCCGGACCCCCGTCGCTCGTCCGTCCTGGGGCTCCCTGACACCCCTTTTCTGCAGCGCCGTCTTTAGACGGCGCTGCAGACTGGGGACTCGCGCCGCCCGCCGTCTAAAGACAGTGGGCGGTCGGCATCGGGTTAAAGGTAAGCATTCGTAAGGGTATTGTAATGCTTTGCTACAGGCTTGAATATCTAATGTGGCATTGGAGGATGGTACCTAGAAGGTAAAAAGTCTTTTCATTACTTCACCATCGGTTTAAATTAGAGATGACTGAAACTTTGAGATTTGGTTAGGTTCGGTTTGGACCGGAATTGATTCTTCCTGAAACAAAGTGGCTCCAATTGCCCTAGAAATTGGTATATATCAGAATTGTTAGGAAAAGATGTTATCTCTTTTTGTTAATTTCTAATGAATTTTTGCTTTTTCTCTCCCCCCTTCTGACTCCCCTTCTCCCTAAGCTCTTGAACGCAATGACAGCAATAGTAAATTGTGTCAGAGTAACCCTGCCATACATAGCTATGGGTAAACATATGCTTGATGGCATTAAACAACCAGCACATTTAAAAACATACAGCGCCGTAGCTAGAGTTGGGCAAATCAAAGTATCAGAAGTGAACTTTCTTTTCGCTGCGAATCAATTTTCCCTGAAAAGGCGATAAAAAAAATAAAAATCATACCTCATCCATTTGAGCGCAAAGTGCTCATTCATTTAGGGCTCATTCACACAAACGTATTTTTTGTCCGTGTCCACTCCATTTTTTTTGCAGATCAGTGTTTTGTAGACCACAAAATAAATACGGTTGTGTGCTTGAGCTCTTAATTGGGAGTAACAGCAGTAAGATGTTAGGGGTAGGCAGGGGCATAGCTAAAGGCTCATGGGCCCTGGTGCAAGAGTTCAGCTTGGGCCTCCCTTCCATCAGTGTTTTTTGGCCAGGGGCAGGGGAGCTCCTAGCATTTCTGCTGCCAGAGGTAAAAATTGAAATGTCACCCCCATGCCAAATTCTCAGCCTAACCCATTCCCTCCAGTCCTACTGTTAAAGGGGTTGTCCTCTTTTTACTATTGATGACTTATCTTCAAGATCAGCAGGGGTCCAATCCCCGGCACTCCCACCAATCAGCTGTTTGAAGAGAGGGCAGCCTCATATGAGAGCTGCTTTCTCTGTTCTGTTTACCTGCTCACAGCAGCAATTGCAGTGATGAGCAAGTAAACAGCGCTCGTACAAAAAAAAAAAGTGGCCAACCCCTTTAAAGACATACTTGGAAAACATTACATACAGTTCTACACAACATACAGGGTTATACAGCCCCACATATGTACTTCTTACATCCAGTGATGTAGACGTTCTCTTTCCTCGTCATCTCCTTTCAGTCCAGACTGTCATGATGAATTCTTTCAGCCATCTCTTCTCTCTGCAGAGTTTGACAAACAGACATCTTAGTCTCCTACTTTTAAATCCTCCTCCCACCTTCTGAACACCCCATCCTGCCACCTCTAATACTGTGCCCACTGTGCTCCCCAATACTATACCGCAGAAACAGCCCCCCTGAAAATACTGGTACCACATACATACTCCCTTACCTTTCAGATCAGACCCCCATATCAAAGCTCAGAAGGCACAGAGGAGGCAGAACCACCATGTGGAAGGGGCACTAAGAGAGGCAAAACCACCGTGTGGAGGGGCAAAGAGGAGGCAAAACCACCGTGTGGAGGGGGCAAAGAAGAGGCAAAACCACAGTGTGGAAGGGCACAGAGAAGCCAAAAACACTATGTGGACGGGGCAAAGAGGAGGCAAAACCAACATGGGGGAGGAGGGGCAGAGAGGAGGCAAAACCACAATGCGGAGGGGACACAGAGGAGTCAAAACCACCGTGTGGAGGGGGTACAGAGGAGGCAAAACCACAGTGCGGAGGGGGCACAGAGGAGTCAAAACCACTGTGTGTAGGGGGCTCTAAGGAGTTAAAAATGGACGCAGACAAGTATAGGACATGTTCTATATTTTCTCGGCACAGAGGCGCGGTTCGGCAAGATTGTGTGAATGGGTCCTAATGCTTCTGTCTCCCTGCACTGTGGAGAAAAACTGCCAGGCGAGAGATACTCTTGCAGAGCTACAGGCAACCAAACTTGGCTTAGCATTGGCACGTTTTAGGGCTAATGCACCACCGTGTCAGTGGCATCACCAATTCCTGAAGTAGATATGGTCCTGGCAGTTCTTTGGGAGGTAATGGCTGTACTTCGTCACTCTGTGCTTTATTACTGCACTACCCTCCTCCTCTGATGTTATCTCCTTCTCCTCCGCAGAACCCTGAGCTCCCAGGTCCTGTCCAACACATATCATCACAGTCCTCACCTTTCCTACCATTGTTATCAAACTAGGATATATCATGGTGGGATTCGTGGCCCCCTCCCAATTCCCTGCTCTGTATATGCCCTGACTGTCACCACCAAAACAGATATTCATTGGGTTCCCCAGAAGAAGGTGCAGTGAAGACAGTGAGGATGGACAAGGAAAGGCTTCTCTGGAGCACAAGGACGAGGAGCAGGAGTAATGCTGTTGCCCGGACTGGGTCTCTCAGGCTTCCATAGAAGGCATACCTATGGAAGGTATGCGGGGACCCAGGGGAGATGGGGAGGGAGCCAGCACTGACCACGGCATTACAAGGATTAAAGCACCTGCATCTGTGTTTTTGTCACGCTCGGGTGTGGGGGGAAAAGCCACACCGAGCGTATGAGGGATGGGAACAGACAAAACCAGGGAACTGGTCACCTCCTGCAGGGGACCCTAAGACTAGGCCCTAGCTGGCTACCAGTATGAACTAACCCGGGTGGTAGGAAAGCTCATACACAGGAACCTAATCTGAATAAACCCTAGAACACCCTGCAGTCTAATGACACAAGAGAGTAACCTGTTCCTCCAAGCGTAAGGAGGAACAGGAGACTCAAACAGGAATAACCAAAGGAAGGGAAAACACTTAACTTTAAGTAGAACTCAGCAACAGGATCTCAGCCGAGATCCACACCACTCTCAACCAGGTATGTAGCAGATATAAACCGCAAGGGATACTGGGAGAGGAAGAGGTAAGTAGGAGACAGCTAATTGCCCAGCGGCAACAGCTGAGGGAAAGGGGTGTGGTGAACAGCACCCAAACCACAGGGAATAGCCTGTCAAACCTGTCACTTAGAAAGCCGCGCAGAACGTCTGATTCCAGACGCAAGACCACTCGTGACAGTTTTCATCAATGCCGGCATATACAGTAGGGGTTTGGCTGTCAGTGACTACCAGGCCCCTGTCGCTGATCAGGCGGGTGCAGCTCCTGCACCTGCCCTATCAGTGTTCTGTACCTGTTTGGCACTGGGGCTTAAATCATGTTCAGGAGCGCCGTACATGTACAGCGATGGTCGGGAAGGGGTTAAGGACCATTTGTTCTGAAACATGTAAGTGTACCTCTGTGTCACCATGCTGGATTTTTTATTTGATTGAATAAAGAAGTAGATTTAGGATTCGTGTTTTAGTGTAGATATTGTTTTCCATATTGAATACATATGTTGGGCTTATGATTTTACATAGTATCTGACTATATTATTAATGATTGTATTTTTAAGAAAACTTTGTAATATGCACAGCCTGGTAGTTTAGTGGTTAGCACTGTTTCCATGCAGTGCTCAGGTCTGTTTGAATCTGACCAAGGGCAACATGTGCATGGAGTTTGTATGTTTTCTCTGTGTTGGTGTGGGCTTCCTTCCATGTTAAAAAACAAATAGATATGGTATTTTGGAGTTTATTTTTTAACCATATATCTACCATACAATAACAAACCAAATCCAGAACCTACAATATGAAATGAGATAACAGTTCCTCACCCCATAATCCCGTTAACCTCACGGGCAGAGAGAAAAATAAGAAAAAAAAAAAGGAAACACAGTATTGATCATTCACTTCTTTTGATTCAACCACAGGGTCCCAGAGTCAACAAGTGTTTCATATTTTCCTTTTATCATACAGTAAGTAATTTTAATTCAAAAGTTTGATTTAAATTGTTTTCCCACTATGCCAGTGTAGGCATCACAAGAAAGCCAGAATTGCACAAATTCCCTTGTGTGTATTGAATAAAGCAGAACGGATTACTGGTTTGAATTTACATGAAATTGATAAAGATAATACATGTCCAAGGAGGCATGTTCTCAAGTCAAATGACTTGAAAAATTAATGCTAAACAACATATTCCCTTTTTCAGAACCTGAACAATTTAGTATACCGACAAGTAAGGTGGTACCAATCAGCCTTGGCCCAAGAAATTTAGGGCATCTGTTTGTTTTTTGCCAATTTTAACAAGAAAACTGGCAGAGCAATAAAGTCAAGTACTGTAATTGTAGCTATGGTTTACTGATATCTTGGGTCCATTTGTTTTGGGACTTGTAATCTAGATGTTTAGTACTAAAAGAAAATTGAAAAAAATGGACGTAGATCCTCATCTACTTCTAGGATTAATCGGAGCATGTATAGCACCTATATGTTCATAGTGTACACTTCATTTCTTGTTTATCATGTAATATATATGTAGATCTCATTGAAAAATAATGAAATAAGTCTTTGATAAGTCAAAATAGTTTTTCATCAGAAAAGCCTCCATCAGTTCTCCATTATGTAGTATTTGATGGAGCTGTCGCACCCTATTAGACACGCAGATATGATCTAAGGGATTCATTTATGCACAGATATATGCCACTTTTTTGGCATACATCTGTCGTGGATTACGCAGAAATCTGTCACTCTTTCCTCCGCTGCCTCTAAATAACTTAGGCGGATGAGCCACCAGGACAGGAGGGATGAAAACCGGCGTCTAAATTGCCGTTCTTCATAAATTTCCTCCTAAGCGTTTAAGTGGAGAGTTATACCATAGAGTGATTATATTACTAAAAAGTATGTAATTTTTTCCATTTGTCCAAACATTGTTGACATTGTTGACGGTTTTACTTTGGAATTTAGATTGTTAGACCCTATGGGGAAAGTGACAGTCTCTGTACAGTGTTGTGGAATCTGTAGGCAATAAGTATTGGTTATGTTCTAACTTTCAAAGTCTTTGACATTCCTGATGGGTTTTTTGGAACTTTGGTACTTTGTGACATCTCTGATCTCTGATTGGATATTCATTAACCATGTCATCCTAGACCATGTGGTTGGTTTACTCAAGCCAACCATTTTGGATGCAACGCAAAAGGACAGTTTCCTGAAACGTCATACTGGTATGTACAGATGCGTTCCTCCTTACCTTAGGTCTAATTTCATTAACCAATACCATATCACAACATGCTAGCAAAACCCTTGACAGGCTGCAATAAACAACACAACAACGTGGTGGCAGCATATAAACACCTATAGGATATAGTTAGACATCTCATGACACAATATTGTGAAATCATGTTGTTTTCAAAGGTTGGTCATTTTGTGACACACATATCATGACATGTCCTGTCTGGAGAAAAGGTAAGGAAGGATAACTTTTATACCTATGGATTTTTCACTCCTGCAACGTATTTACCAAGTCACACTCCAACATCAGGTTTGGCTCCCTTTGTGCAGCACTGCCGGTACTGTGTCATTATGACTGTGGTGTTATCCAGCCTATCAGTATGCAGGAGAGCCTGGCCATTCAGGTTCGATGTAGGCGCTCCATGCAAACTAATATCAGGCATAATATGTTTGATGCTGGACCAACTAAAGTCCCCTGGCATCCCCATGTTGTTCTGAGCAGTGTACAGTACAGACCAAAAGTTTGGACACACCTTCTCATTCAAAGAGTTTTCTGTATTTTCATGACTATGAAAATTGCAGATTCACACTGAAGGCATCAAAACTATGAATTAACACATGTGGAATTATTTACTTAACAAAAAAGTCTGAAACAACTGAAAATATGTCTTATATTCTAGGTTCTTCAAAGTAGCCACCTTTTGCTTTGATAACTGCTTTGCACACTCTTGGCATTCTCTTGATGAGCTTCAAGAGGTAGTCACCTGAAATGGTTTTCACTTCACAGGTGTGCCCTGTCAGGTTTAATAAGTGGGATTTCTTGACTTATAAATGGGGTTGGGACCATGAGTTGTGTTGGGCAGAAGTCAGGGGGATACACAGCTGATAGTCCTACTGAATGGACTGTTAGAATTTGTATTATGGCAAGAAAAAAGCAGCTAAATAAAGAAAAACGAGTAGCCATCATTACTTTAAGAAATGACGGTCAGTCAGTTCGAGAAATTGGGAAAATTTTGAAAGTGTCCCAAAGTGCAGTCGCAAAAACCATCAAGCGCTACAAAGAAACTGGCTCACATGAGGACCGCCCCAGGAAAGGAAGACCAAGAGTCACCTCTGCTGTGGAGGATAAGTTCATCCGAGTCACCAGCCTCAGAAATCGCAGGTTAACAGCAGCTCAGATTAGAGACCAGGTCAATGCCACACAGAGTTCTAGCAGCAGACACATCTCTACAACAACTGTTAAGAGGAGACTGTGTGCAGTAGGCCTTCATTGTAAAATAGCTGCTAGGAACCACTGCTAAGGACAGGCAACAAGCAGAAGAGACTTGTTTGGGCTAAAGAACACAAGGAATGGACATTAGACCAGTGGAAATCTGTGCTTTGGTCTGATGAGTCCAAATTTGAGATCTTTGGTTCCAACCACCATGTCTTTGTGCAACGCAGAAAAGGTGAACGGATGGACTCTACATGCCTGGTTCCCCCGTGAAGCATGGAGGAGGAGGTGTGATGGTGTGGGGGTGCTTTGCTCGTGACACTGTTGGGGATTTATTCAAAATTGAAGGCATACTGAACCAACATGGCTACCACAGCATCTTGCAGCAGCATGCTATTCCATCCGGTTTGCGTTTAGTTGGACCATCATTTATTTATCAACAAGACAATGACCCCAAACACAGCACCAGGCTGTGTAAGGGCTATTTGACCAAGAAGGAGAGTGATGGAGTGCTATGCCAGATGACCTGGCCTCCACAGTCACTAGACCTGAACTGAACCGAGTTGGTTTGGGGCGAGCTGGACTGCAGAGTAAAGGCAAAAGGGCCAACAAGTGCTAAGCATCTCTGGGAACTCCTTCAAGACTGTTGGAATACCATTTCAGGTGACTATCTCTTGAAGCTCATCAAGAGAATGCCAAGAGTGTGCAAAGCAGTAATCAAAGCAAAAGGTGGCTACTTTGAAGAACCTAGAATATAAGACATATTTTCAGTTGTTACACACTTTTTTGTTAAGTATATAATTCCACATGTGTTAATTCATAGTTTTGATGCCTTCAGTGTGAATCTACAATATTCATAGTCATGAAAATACAGAAAACTATTTGAATGAGAAATTGTGTCTAAACTTTTGGTCTGTACTGTATATAAATCAGGTAATCGTTCTTACTGTTGCCTGTGATTTGAATTTCTGTGCGTCATTCATGTGTAATCTCTCTTTGTGATTTCCTAGATTCTGACCTCGGTTTTCTATTTGAATTGCCTCTAACTGTTGATTTGGACTTCTGATTTGTCTTCTGGTTCTGACCCGACCTGGTTCCTAGTTATCTCTAGAGTTGTCACCACTCTCTAGCTTTGAGCATTGCTTCTTTGCTGGTTCCTGCATTTGTCTTGTGATTTAGATAGTGTTGTCTTGTTCTAGTTATGGCCCAATTCTGTCTGACTACCCTCTCTCTTCCGGGCACTTAGGAAAGGACCACCGCCAAGTCGGGTGCTGCCACTTTGGGTGGATCATCCAAATAGGCAGGGACAGCAGTCTGGGTGGTGACTAGGAGGTTCACCGGCCAGACAAAAAAAAGTTCTGCAATGGAATCAATGTGGGCCCTGGTGGATCAGATGCAAGGTCTCACTCAGTCTAAGAGCCTAGCAAAAAGAGTCCAGTATCGAGAGAATATTCAGGCCTCATCGCTAATGTCTGTTTCAACTCAATCCCTTGAACCCCAGGTGAAGTTTCCAGGTAGTTTTACAGGGGACAGGAAACAATTTATCTCCTGCGGGGGGTGGGGCGGGGGAGTTGTAAGCTGTATTTCCACTTTAGGCCTCGCTCAAAGTCAGAATGAAGTGGCATAAAGTAGGTATTATTATTTCGCTGTTACAAGCCGACACTCTGAAGTGGGTTTTCTTTCTCCCCTCAAACTCTTATGAAATATGTTTAGTTGATAATTTTTTTTCAGTCCTCGGTTTATTATATGACAAACCTGGCACAGCTGTGTTTGCAGAATCTAAATTTACTCCATCTCAGACGTAGACTTTTTGGAAAAATATTGTGTCAACATCTGTAAGTAGCTACTAAAAGGAATGACCCAGCCTTGAGGTCTCAATTTTGTCTGGGTCTGTCTGACACCTTGAAGGACCGGTTAGTAAATTATTCTTTACCTGACAGATATATCAGAGAACAAAGAAAATAATGTTCTTCCATGTCCATTCCAAGTTCCACTTATGATCAGTGGGTGACTCCATCTAAGACTCCCGACTTGACTGATGAACTTATGCAAGTTGGTGTAACTATGTCCCCATAAGATCCATGAAAATTCTGTTTTTTATTGCGGTAAATGCATCATCAAGTGATTTTCAGGAAGACCATTGTGAAGAGCAGGTATTTACCAAAATCAAAGGTTTTACTTCCTGAGAGTACTACCCAAGGGTAGAATACACAACTCTTGGGGTTGGAGTGTCAAGCTATGAAGGACTATATTCAAGAAAGTTTGTTAAAGGATCATATTCTGCCTTTAGTTTCTCCTATGGGGCGGGGTTTTCATTGTGAGCAAAAAAGACAGAGGGCTCAGACCATGTCTAGGTTATAGGTAGTTGAATAAAATTACTGTAAAAAATCACTATCATCTGCCTCTAATTCCAGACTTGTTTAACCATGTTTTATGGGCACAATGGTTTTCTAAGCTTAATCTCAGGGGTGCTTATAACCTTAATCGATTAATGAAGGAGATGAATGGAAAACAGTGTTTAATACCCCGAGGGTCATTTTGAATGCTTTGTTATACATTTGGAATTGAGTAATGAACCCACAGTGTTCCAGAACCTGATTAATGATATTCTCGGGGAATATATTGGGAGGTTTAACATTGTTTATCTCAATGACAGCACAGAGCAGCAGTTTTCTGCCATGGAATACTTTGAGGTTTTTGTTGCAGACAAAATCCTCCATCTGAATGCACCCTAAGTATCAAACACATGCACACAAGTGCACACTACAGAAAGCCATTTCATGTCATGTAGTGGCAAACTAAAAATAAAACATGTCCTATACTTGGCCGCAAAATCACGTCCGTAGCCCCATTAAAGTCAATGGGTCCGCAAAATTGCGGAACACTATGGAAGACTTTCCGTATGTCTTCCGTTCCGTTTTTATACAGATCACGGAATACATACGGTCGTGTGAATGGGGCCTTAGAATAAATTAATAGCCAGAAGTGAGCATATGAACTCCATTTCTTCAAAGACCCCGATCACATATGCCAATTGTGAAACATAAAATTTTATATGTCCAGAAATGTGTTACTGAATATGTTAGTTAATCATGATTGCTGTGTAAAGCCTGATCTACTGTTTATACTGAGTGCATAGGTGGGGAAAACTTCTTTGTATAATTTACAGCCAGATGGGTAGGTACTTTCTTTATGTTTCTGTGACATTACTACAGACTGAATGCATAATTTTAGCTGCCGTTATATTATTTTGTAAGAAAATAAATATGTTGGAATTTTAACTATTGTTAAACTGTGTTGTGTTATTGCCGTCCCTGCCCACAAGTGCATATTTGGGTAGAATTCAACAGTGAAATCTCTTGTCATTCGCACTTTTTTATTTTTTTCCCCACATTTTTGCTTTCTCTCTCTCTTCACCTATTTTTAAGCTCTTTAATACAAGGATAGCAATAGTAAATATCAAAGTGACACTGACATATATAGTTATGGGTAAATGCATGATTGACAGTTAACAAACAGCCTGTAAAAAAACATACTGCGCCATCAACAGTAGCTTGTTCTGAACAGGCAGTTTTAGAATGATGCCTTAAAGGGATATTCCCACCTTGGATATTGGGGGCATATCGTTAGGATATGCCCTCAATGTCATATAGGTGTTGATTACTAGGTGATAATTACTATCCAGTAATCATCAGACTGCGTCATATTAATGATTCGCCGGTCTGTACATAAGTAAGCAAGCAAGTATACAGCTAGCATTTTCACCAGCATTCTCAAGAAAAGTTCTTTTCGACTCCACCCACCCTCCACTGCAAAGATTGGTCATCATGGCGAGTGTTGTTGTCATCATCATCATCAGCCTCATCCTCCTCCCCCGCCAACTTCTCTTTCTCCTCCACTGGACTTTGTTCGTGTGGGTCCCCAACATCTACAGCCGCAAGATGCCAACGTTGATGCCACAGCTGTCCCTACTAACAAATCTGGTGGCTTCTTCCAAGGGCTAGAGAATGCAGCATGCATCTCTGATGAGTTGGGGCTACCTGACCTCAAAACAAAAGATTTTTCCTTCTGTGGTGTTCTGGACATGATGAAATCATTAACCCCTTCCCGACCGGCGCCGTACATGTACGGCGCTCGGGCGGTGCGGGGACATGACGCCCGCTCGCGGGTGCGGCGGGCGTCATGGCCGGCAAGTCTCTGCTGTTTCTAACAGCAGAGACTTGCGGCTACTTACCGCCATCGGCGGCGTCTTCCGATGGGCCTCTCTTTTCTTGGGGGCCCCTCTGAATGCTTCCGGTGGCGTCTGTACCCGGAAGCAGTTTGCTTCCGGGTGATGTACAGACGACCCGATTGGCCAATCAGGCCGTCTGTACACGTTATGAAAGCTGTAATCCTCGCTGGTGAGGATTACAGCTTTCAAAGTGCAATTCTTATTCTGGCTACTAGATGGCAGGCCAGGATAAGAAATGAGCAATCATGAGTTTTAATTCAAGATTAAAAATCAGAGATTGCTCATAGTGAAAAAATTAAAAGTACAATATATTAGCTTATATTTGAGCTTTCAAATAATAAAAAAAAATTAAAAAAAAATGTTAAAAAATATATAAAAAATAAAAAAATATAAACGTTTAAATCACCCCCCTTTCCGTATAATTAAAAAATAAATACCTAAATAACAATAAATATAGACATCATGGGTATCACCGTGACCAAAAACGCCCGTACTTTTAAACTAAAAAAAAAAAATTCCAACACGGTGAATTGTGTGGCGGAAAAAAGCGTCTAAATGGCCATGTGCCGTTTTTTGTCACTTTTTTTTTTCTAAAAAAAATTAAATAAAAAGCGATCAAAAAGTCAGACACACCCCAGAATGGTATCAATAAAAACTTCAGATCGCCCCGCAAAAAATGAGCCCCCATACAGCTCTGTACACATAAATGCCAAAAAGTTATCGGGGTCAAGATATGATGACCAAAAAAAAAACAACAACTATCATTTTTATATCACTATCAAAACACAAGAAAAACTATACATGTTAGGTACCGCTGGATTCGTACTGACCTGTAGAATGAAAGTAACTGGCCAGTTTTAATGAACAGCGAACACCGTAAATAAAAAACCCGGAAAACTGTAGCGGAATAGTGTTTTTTTGCACTTTCACCCGATTTGGAATTTTTTTCCCGCTTCCCACTACACCATATCCAATAATAAATGGTGGCGTTTGAAAGTACAACTTGTCCCGCAAAAAACAAGCCCTCATACAACTATGTGAGCAGAAAAATAAAAAAGTTATGGCTGTATGAAGGCAAGGAGCAAAAAACGAAAACGCAAAACCGAAAAAACCTCCGGGGTAGAAAGGGTTAATCGCTTTAAACTGCTTGTACAAGCACATGAGCATATGGAAGGTGGATTCCAAGTGAGTTGGAATGTCAGAGACGAAGTGGTGCAATTGAAGACCATTCTCTAGCAGCAAGTCTAGGATGAAGTTCTTTGCCACATAAAAATGGCTGAAATGTGAGGAAAGTCTGCTGGACATGGTCAGCACCCTCTTCAAATGACCATACTTTTTCAAAAAGGGTCGAACCACTAAATTTATCACATGCAGCATACTGGGAACATTTGTTATTTCCCCAAAATGCAGAGTAGCCATGATGTTCCAGCCATTGTCGCTGACCACTTTGCCCGTTTAGAGTTGGTGGGCAGACAGCCAGCAGGTTATTTGCAGCCTGATGCAGTTTAGCAACTGATCCACTGTGTGGCTTCTCTCACCCAGGCTGATCAGCTCTCACTTGTGATAAGGGTGAGGAGTATGTGGAGAAATGCTCTGCCCTGATTTTTTTGGGATGGAAGGATGTCCATGAAGAAGGATGTCGAGAAGGAGGATAAGCATCTGGTGTGGGAACTGGACCAACACAAATTTGGAGGTGTCAATAGCACCTGGACTCATTACTGTGGTGCTGTTGTGCAAAACATTGACCCAGTGGTCCATGAATGACAAGTAGTATCCATAACTGCTGCTTCAGATGTCCACAGTGGTGTGTAGTTTGCCATACAGCGACAATCCCAAGAAGTGGCTTACGGTCTCCATCATATGACACAACAAGGCAGAGATGGCTTTCTTGGAGAAATACTGGTGTCTAGGTATCTTCCATTGAAGTTAAGTGCATGGCATCAGTTCCCAAAAGGCAGCAAAATCCACTAAGCGGTACAGGAGTAACTACACTTTTGTCAACTTATCCAGGTGGGAGTTTAGCTGACACAACACCGAATTGCTGGGCAAGTATAGTTGTTTCCTAGCCACTCATTACATTATCAATGATTGATGATTGAGAAGAAAGAGGAGAAGCAGTAACTAATGATGATGATGACAAGGATGCTGTCCTGCATGTGGATGCGGCCTGGCTGCCTCGAAGGAGAAAGGTAGAAGGAGGTCAGTCTTGTTCAGATTTCTGGCCAGTTCTATTTTCCCATTTGATCATGTGATGAAATAGAACCATGGTGCCTATATTTGAGTTTGAATGCCCATGGCTTTTTTCATCCTATAGATTTTGCACACAGCAGTACTTTTGTCTGCCGACATGGTAGACAAAACTGCCAGAGATACTTGCACAGAGCTAGCAGCAGCCAAGCTTGGCTTGGGTCTGGCATATTTTGAGCCTGTGCCATAGTATTACCTATATCACTAGTTCCCAAGCTGACCAATATAGCAGGTTTTAGCCGCACAATGGTAAGTTTTGGCCGTACATTACCTCTACTTTTTATTGCTGCCGCGGCCACTGACCTTCTCCTATAATGTCACCTCCTCCTCAGAAGCCTAATTTAGCTATCAGGTCCAACACACCATCATCATCATAGACCTCAATATCCCTGCCAGATTTATGAGACTATGATATGTTTACATGGGCTCCTTGTCCCCCCTCATGATTCCTTCCTCTGTATTTTCCCCAAGTGCCACTGTCACTGCGGCCACCATTATCCTTACCACTATTCCCTGCCACTACTAGTGCCACCACCAGCACAGCTATAAATTTTGTCCCACACCTCTGCCTGACCTTCATTGCACTCTAAACACTGACTCATCAAACAAGTAATCAAGAGGAAGACTACCTTGAGTATCTTCCATAACATATGGTGTGCTGTTGTGAAAAAAAGAAGGCACCCATTAGGAAGGGGCGGTGAAGACAGAGATGATGAATGTGAAAGTTTTATGTAGGGCTGCAAGGAGGAGGAGCAAGAGAAATGAACAGAGCCCTAACTCAAAGGCACAATGTTAGAGGTGACATGGACATCATCCTACTGTGACTGAGAGGATGAGTCAGTCCACAACAACCTCCTCTTTGTCCTCAATAATAATCTGGCACCTACCAGAAGTGAGGGACAATTGAGGCCTGCTGCTACTATTACTACTGTCTTGATGGGTGGTGCCAACTGTGCAGATGCTGCTTTTGGCAGTACTGCAGCCACCCATATTATGACTGTAGATGAGCCATAAGTGTTTAGTTTTATTTTATTATGAGGCATTTTTACACAATGACAAGCTACAGGTCTGGTACCCTGATTATTAAACAGTAGCAAAATTACATATGTTTTTGGTGGTTCACAGACAGAGGTTCAATTAAATGTCCCTCCTCTTTTACGAACACACTGCACACTGGTATTGACAACTTGCAATGTTATAGTGATGCAGTGCAAAGCTTTTAATATAACTGCTATATTTACGCAGTACGTGTTGAACTTAAACTGTTATACTAATGCAGTACAATGTGTTGAATTAAGCTGTTATACTAACATAGTACAATGCATTGAAAGATACTGTTATACTAATGCAGTACAATGTGTTGAATTAAACTGTTCTACTAATGAAGTACAATGCATTGAATTAAACTGTTATACTAACAAAGTACAATGCGTTAAATGAGACTGCTATACTAATGCAGTACAATGCGTTAAATGAAACTGTTACACTAACACTGTACAATGCTTTAAATAAAACTATTGTACTAATGCAGTACAATACATTTAATTAAAGTGTTACACTAACACAGTACAATGTGTTGAATTTAAACTATTATATTAACTTAGATACTAAGTTAATTCTTTGAAATAAATGCATTGAACAAGCCATACTAATGCAGTAACACTTGTTGAATTAAACTGTTATACTAAGGTGTTACAATGCATTGAATGAAACTTTTATACTAGGAATACAATGTGTTGAATGAGACTGTTATACTAAAGCAGTACAATAAATTGAATGAAGCTGTTAAACTGTTATACTAATGAATTACAATGTAACAAATTACAGTGCTATACTAACACATACTATACTAACGTATCAAATTAAACTGTTACTCTAATGCAGTACAATGTGTTGAATTAAACCATTCCTCTAATGCACTACAATGGGTTGAATTTAAACTTTTATACTAATGTAGTAAATGACTTTGACTTAATCTTATAGTACTGCAGTACAGTACTTTGAATGAAACTGTTATAATAATGCAGTACAATGCGTTAACTGAAGCTGTTGCAATACTAATGAAATAGTTTATTTCTTTCATACGAGCGCAGTACTATGTGTTGAATTTAAATGATACTAATGCAGTGCAATATGTTGAATTAAGCTGTTATACTAATGCAGTGCAATACATTGAATTCAACTGTTATACTAAAAAAGCACAATGTGTTGAATTTTAACTGTTATACTTAGGCAGCACAATGTGTTGAATGACACTGTTATAATAATGTAGTGCAATGCATTACATTAAACTGTTTTACTAAAGTACAATGCATTGAATTAAAACTGTTATACAAACAGTCCAATGCGTTTAACTGTGGAATTATAAACGGCAGAAAAATTGCAACTGGTTCCTAGAAAGGAAAAGGCATTATTGCACAGCACATCTAATAAAATGTATATTGCTGAAGTTATTGGCAATAACATACTTATGAGCTGTAGAAACTTTTTTTTATATAAAAAAAGCCTGGCTGCTGATCCAGTCCATTACATGAAGCTTTCCATTTGCCAGTAGTTACCCTCCTCTCACTGTAAAACAGACACACAGAACTCTGACCGTATGCTTTATCTCTTTGTTAAAATCCATACTTTTCTACCTATTCATTAAATCCACCTAACTAAATATATCCCTTAATTATCTCTGCAACATCTGAATATGTCATAATTGGTTTCTGCCAAGACACATGGCATACATTTCCTCTCACATGGCAGATTGAGCTCAGAATGGCATCTGTGCTTTATATATAGCACGAAGATGACTGGCTTTCCAAAATGCTGACCCCCTGATTGCTTCACAGGCTGTCAGCCAATCATGGTGACTGTGGGCTAGGCACCCTCCCTTCCAGGGCATTTTTATCCTCTACCTTCATTCTCTTTGCCCTGTTTCCCTTGCATTTGCACAGTAAAATGGCACCGTTTTGCGTGATTTGTCCGAAAAGCATAGCCAAAACTTTAGATTGATTTGGCAGAAGGAAATTCAACTTGTTTAGAATCTATTTGCTCATCAATAAATAATAATAAAAAAAAAAAAATAAAAAAAAAATATATATATATATATATATATATATATACTACTAATGTGTGAAAATATTATTAATTGGGATAAAGGCTGCATTATTTGGCGAAGGAAACATTTTTTGCTGCCATGTTGAAATTCACATTGTTTCTTAGTAAATTCTAGCCAAGAGTTATATATCACATTACCCCCTTTCTATTGGATAAACATGAATACAATATACCTAAAAATAATACTCTCACACGTTGGAAGTTAATTTTCTAATTACACCAGTTACCAATAAAAACTATACATACAAAAACTTTACATATAATATTATGCTGTATTTTCCCACTTCCAATCATAGCATTCCACAGCATAGCAAAACATTCAATAATATTCAGAAATCTGAAAAGACTCATTCTGCAGGGAAAGTAATAAGGAACTATGTTGTGACTATGTTGTTGCTGCCGGAGGGTGAAGGAGACTAATTCAGCACAGATCCTGCAATTGCCAGTAGCACTAAGGGGGACACAGGAAAGCAAATAAAATTATGAAAAGGGTATTTTTTAAGCTAGTCATAAAAGAGCTAATAAGCACAACTCTGGAAGTCTGGTATGAAAATAACTGGTATAACCCTTTTAAGTAGAGTTGAGCGAACGTGCTCGTAACGAGCACTGTAGTGCTCGGATCCCCTGCGCTCGCATGGCCACAGGAATCCGGATTTATCCTCACCTGAGTGTGTCATACCAAACGGATCCGTCCCCACTGACTTGCAGTCGGGTGAGGAGGATGGATCCGGATGGCTGCGCCCATGCGAGCGCAGGGGATCCGAGCACTACAGTGCTTGTTACGAGCACGTTCGCTCAACTCTACTTTTAAGTCCCAACTTTGAGTGTCTTCCAGGGGAATATGGATGGCAACATCGAAGAGGAAAACAATGTTGATATCATTGTTATGGAAGACTTCTGGATGTTGTCATAAGGGGCAATTTGACTGGCATTGGTATGAGGGCACCATTGTTATGGGAGTACTGTGACCAGCACTCTTTTTAATGAAGACACTGTAATGTAGATGTGACTGTCCATATAAGAGAAATGTGGCTGGTACTTCCAGGTCGATTCTGAACTGCCAGGACAAAATGACAGAAGTGTAATATTCAGGATATGGGCAGATGTGCTGCATACCCTGGAGTTTTATATGGAGCTCTCCTGTAACAAAAGTGACTCATCTGTGTCTTGCAGGGGTTTTTAATTTGAACATTTTGAACTCATGGTCAGTAGCAGTGAAGAAACTTTGCTTAAAACCAGTCAAGCTGACAGACTAATTAAATGCATTGTCTGATATTTCCTCTGGTTGGTTAGTTGAGGGATTTCTGCCAAGTTCAGCTTGAACAGAAGATGTTGCTGTTCATGAAAAGCAGAATCTGGTGTATGTTTATGTGCACAGTTATGATTATCTGCTTGGCAGTAATATTTCATTTAATGTACTGTCACAAGTAAGATGTGCAACATAAGAAAGATACAAACACAACGAAATTGAGCATAAATTTCAATTGTAATGTAATAAAAACCATTTGGGAGCAATTACGCCCATGTTTTCCTCCCTTGTGTTGACATGTATGGGATCCATCTGCGTGATTCTGTGAAGAGCCTGATTTTTATTATTCAGATTACATTCCAGTTGTATAGAGTAATTTGCAAACCAGCAGATGTTTGATACATCACAACTAAGTTGACAAACTACAATCATGCAAATAATAACAACCACTTTTTGGTTCCATTAGCATATTAATAGACATTTTATTTATTACATTGACTTTCTGACAAAGCCCACCGGGAAAAGTTCATTGTTCTACCTGTTTCTATCTGTGCTGAAGTCTACCACAACTCTATATGTGCTTTACATCATTTGACAACTTCTAATAATAAAGATTTTGTGTATCAAGAAAAGAAGAAACCATTTAAAATGAATGACTCACTGAGAATGGAAAATGAATGTTAACTTCTTCTGATGAACTACTTTTTTTTATGGTGGTGCTTTAGAGGAAAATTATGGTGCTATGCACTCTGCAGTCATGTTGCCGGAGCTTTAGGCCTCTTTCATATGAGCAAGTTTTCCATCCAGTTGTGATGCATGTAGTGAACACATACTGTAGCATCCGGACTGAATCCTGACCCATTTATTATAATGGGTCTGTCTACATGCATTTTTCACGCAGCTCTGGCTCCGTAGAAGTGAATGGGCTTGCGTTAAAAATGGAAAGCATCCAGATGCAATATATTTTTCATTGATAGTTGCTAGGATATTGTTCAGTTTTTCTTTACGCGAGTGAAAAATGCATGCAATCCGGATACTATCCAGACAGAAAAAACACACACACTGAATGCAATAGCAGAAAAAAATGATTGAACTTACATGAACACATCATGACAAAATCCATATCACACGTGTGAAAGAGGTCTTAGTCATCAAGACCTTGATCCCGCTTAGACTCTTCCTCCTCCTCTCCATTGTCAGCCATCAATAACAGAATGCGTAGCCAAGAAACAAATCTACGAGCCCAGCAATCTGATGGTGCGCAAACTTAATTCCCGCATGACAAAGTATCTGGCAGTGCAGTTGCTGCAGTTGTACCGGTTGAGTCTGTCGACTTTAGGGAACTAATAGTGTGTATTCAGCCTCGCAGGAAGATTCCTAGCTGGCATTATTTCTCCCTAAACGCCATCACTGTCTTAAACTCTCTCATGTGGTGGACAACATGGTACACTCCCTGCAATTCTTGCTGTGTGGCAAGTTCATGCCTTGGTGGACACTTGGAGCAGCTCTTATGGGCAGGGACAATCCAGGAGCTGATCGGCCTGGGAGAGAGTAGCCACACCAATGAGAAGTTGCTCAAGAACATCAAGCAGTAAACATCCCACTGGCTGTCACCCCACTACTCCAACTGGGAAAGGTGTTCATCAATCAATGGGCCATCCTGAACCTGGGTGAAATAACACATGATTTTGTAATGCACCAGCTAGCCTCGGAGCAGGAAGGAACTGGCTCTTAGGGCACGCTGGCTAGAATGGCCACCTCTATGCTGGTTGGTTTATGCAGTGACATGTGTATTGTTGAGATTAAGCAGTCTGATAATTACAAGATAACCATGCTTTTATGCCCTCGCTACTGAGGCAAAATGGGGGAATGTTTTCCTCTGGCAGAAAGGGAGGACAAATTATGTTACTACTAGGAAACACTGTGTACGCTGCTTACAGCAAGCAGGCACCTGCCACCAAAGTGTCTGAAAGAGAGGCCTCTCTCCGACCCCCCCCCAATGATGTGCTGCATCCCAGGGCAGATCGTGTTCCCGGTCTATCGGAATGATGAGTGGTGTGTTCCTTAATAGTTTCTATGTGTCATCGTGCTCCTACCTGGATATAGCCGATCACCAGGGTTAGGCTCCAAAGTAATAAAGGGGGGGATAGTTGAGGTAGGAGTTGAAGAATAAATGTCAAGTCCAGACCTTAATAAAGTTCAACAGCTTTACT
The DNA here is from genome assembly GCA_900303285.1 of Rhinella marina. NCBI lineage: Eukaryota > Metazoa > Chordata > Amphibia > Anura > Bufonidae > Rhinella > Rhinella marina. The sequence continues at coordinate 587,149 of ONZH01024648.1, forward strand.
TGCATAAATTGATCCCAGATAATATTCAGGCTTTTCTTACATACAGGCTGTCTCTTGGTCCCAGCAGGCTTTGGCATAAACTGGCAGGCAAACTCAAGTACTCTGCTTTCTCCGTTTCTCTGCTGGGCTGACAGGCATGCTTGATAACTCTGCTTTCTTTCTCTATCCTGTGCTAAACTCGGCTTGGGTCTGGTTACTGGACTTTTGGTTGGTTCTGGTATCCCTGGATTGGAGTGCCTTTACTGTTGTCCCCCATCTGACACTCAGTAAGTAAATTAACAAGGAGTCAGGATGCTATATGAGTTACTTCCCTTTGGAGAGACTCCTGCCGCAGCCGAATAACTTTTTCCCCTTGTTTCTACATCTTTTATGTCTTCTCAGCTCCACTACGGAGTCTAAACTGGAATAAACTAGAACTGCAACTTTTCATTCGGTAAGGAAGCAGGAATGGCCCACTTCTGGCCAAAAGGGGGGACAATGGAATGGTAAGTTCCATTCTATCTAGAGATCTCTTACTCTGCCAGATACACACCGCCACCTGCTGGTGAACCAGGCATATTACATGAACATAACAGTTGCACAATAATAATATAAATACACAATGTTGAAGGAAATAAATACACAGATGACACTTTATGTTAACCATCAGAGACAGTAGCGGAGCACAGAAATGGTAATACCACTCTGGGGTATTAGAAGACTCACTCCCCTCCTGCTGCCCTGCCACATACAGCAGCAGTAGTAGTAGCAGCAGCAGCCTTTCAGTCTGCTCAACATGATGGATCAGTTTGTTCACGTGCCGTGCCCTGCTGAGGCCAATCAGCAAGCCAACAGCTCCTGCTGACAGCTCCCGTTGCTTACCCAGTTCCCTGACCCTATGTATTTCTGGGCAAGCAGACTGGAACAGTGGCCTAAACTAGCACATAATGTTCTTTAACTTTTTTCTTGCCCTGCCTCCAATGTCATCTTGGAGAGGGTTTTCAGCACTGCGGGGGGTGCGGTGACACCCAAGCCGACCAAGTTGTCCTTTGCCGGTTTTCAAAACATCACTTTTGTCATAATAAACCAAGCCTGGATTCAGCAGGATTTTCACACTCCTCCTGCTGATTCTGATGTATAGACCTTGCCCACCTTGCCTTGCTGGCGGTGCCCCATCATGTCACTGTTGCTGTCTGTTTGTTCTAAATGGCTGCTGCGGCCTGCATCATGCTACTAATGCCTCTCAATCATGCATTTACATGTATTCAGTTTCCACACGGTTGCAATTTTAAAATTCTGTATGACATTGCTTACAGATTAAAAAAAAAGAAATACATTTTGGGGGTGGGGAGAGGTTAAGGCACAGTATAAATGCAGGTTGAATGTGCCTTGATTTGACCAATGGATAACATTCAGGTGCACCTGTGCAGCCTGGGTCACATAGCGTCAATGATAGGTAAGACTCAAAGCCTCCGCCCCTCTCCCATTGTATGTGTGATTTCACGCTGGAGGTAACTGGGAGCTGGTCTCTGTGTGTCGGACTTTATGCCCCTATCTGAAAATGCCCAACGGCATGTAGGGTTAGCATTAGGTCCCGTGCCACTTGAGATACCTTGACGGGGTGCTCGGGCTCCGGTATTTTCTTGATATAAGAATATAGTTTCGAAAGTCTCATTTTAACATCAGTGTGAGGGTTTAGCCATATATTGTCAATTGCAATTGCCGTTGTAGTGCACCATTTTCTGTGAATTTTTGTTTTATATAGTTTGTCACATCCGCACATTTGGCTATTCTGTGTATCCTGTGTTGTTGTGGTACATGTGGTCCGCTGCAGGCATCCTCCATTGTATGCATTTTTGCTGGGGATTACGTTCAGCAGCGGACCACATGTGCAGGATTTGATCCCCCGGTTATAAATGCGCTACAGTATTTGGGGTTTTTTGAGCATTTTCTGCCATTTGAGACCACTTTTTTTCTGAGATTGCACTGGATAAATGTACCTTATTACTGTCTCAATACCAACATTTTCTCAAAATCCAGGCAATGATGTGGCCTGCATTATGACACTGCCACTAATGCCTGAGGGTCAGTTTCCGTGTACTCACTTTTCACACAGTTGAAATGTGTATATATGTTACATTTCTTTAAGTTGCAGCATAAATGTATGTGATTACTGCAGCAATACCGACAATTTCTCACAGTCAAGGCAATGCTGGGGCCTACATCATGCCAGTTGAAATTTTTAGATTTTTTTTGACGGGAGGGGTGTGGATAACAAGCGAAGCTCTATAAAATTAGATTCGGCTAATTCACCAAATTTTACAAAAAAAATAGCTTTGTGACTAGTTACTCGCATTTCTTTGTAAATAGCGGGAGTAATGACAGGGAACGGGGATTGAGCCACCATTGAACCCCTCAGATGCCGCGTTCATCAATGATCGCGGCAACTGAGATCCACATTAAAGCATTTTACTGTTTGCAAAAAAAAATGTAAAAAAAATGAATTTATACCTAGCTCATCTATTTGATTGCAAAGAGGTCGCCATCAGGTTGGCCGGTGCTACGTCACTACATCACCACGCACAAGATTTTGCACAGGATCTTCAAGCAAGATGGCCGTGGCAGCCACTTTGTGCTAAAATGGATGAGGTAAATATGCTTTTTTTCTTACTGCCATTTCGGGGAAAATCGATTTGTTACCACAGGCAGGAGGAAAATGCTTTGCGGCAAATCAAATTTTTACTGAAATTCGGATCAAAGTCCACTTTGTGAACTTTGATTCGCTCAAAACTAGCTGACACGATTGAAATTTTACATTTTTTTTAGGACAGGGAGTTAAATTTCATGAAGCAGCATATGTACCTGATTACTGTATTAATGTGTATGGGTGTGTTTTAAATCTATAAGTAAAAATGTGAAATACTAATGTGAAATCTGTGTCGGTGTATCTCCAGACAGTTAAATGTTTTTTTTTTCGAGTTTGTGAAAATAACAATATATGTGTGTCTTACAATACATAGTCGTTTTTTTACTGTTTGAGTGATAACGTGAAATACTATGCCGAAATTCGTGACAGGGTATCTCCAGACAGGTTTTTTTTTTGTTTTGGATTGGCAAAATAGCATTTGTGTGTGCTTTGCAGAGGGTAGCGGTTTAAATCTGAGTGATAACATGAAATACTAGGCTGAAATCCGTGTCAGGGCATCTCCAGATCATTCAATTGTTGGTGTTTGTGTGTGTGGGTGTGTGTTGGTAAAATAATTTCATAATAAGTTGACAACTAGAGAAACAGAGGGCACAAATCTGTGGCATCAACACTGCAATTCAAGTGAATTGTCAGTAGCAGTGTCCTAAGTATATTTGATTGTGTCTTTCAAGGGGTTGTCAAACTGTTAATATTGATGACATCATCAGGATAGGTCATCAATATCTGATAGTCGGCGGTCGGATACCCAGCACCCCCATGATCATCTGTTTGAAGAGGAGGAGGCACTCCATGCAAAAGCCGCTTTCTCTTCATTACACTGCACTTCATCTCGGAAGTTCAGTGTAATGACAAGTACTCGCTACATTCACTTGAATAGAGCGAGTACTTGTAATTACATTACACCACTGCTCTACAGTAGACAAGGTGTAGTGTGGAGACCGAAGCAGTGCTTGCCCCCTTGTCTCCAAACTGATCGGCTTGGGCGCTGGGAGTCGTACGCCTGCCAATCAGATATTAATGACTGAAGATAGGTTATCAAGATTAACGGTTGGACAACCCCTTTAAGTTCCATAAAACAGACTTACAAACTGTTCTATACTTTGTGTGACTTTTACATAAGGCCCAAAATGTTAGGAATATGGAAAGGTTTCAAATAAAGGACCGAGGGCCAGTCTTTGTTCTCCCAGAGCTGGAATGTGGGTAGTAGCAGCACCAGTAGTAGTAGTAGTAGTAGTAGTAGTAGTAGTAGCAGTAGGCCGCAGTTGTCCCTGGTTTAGGAGTGATACCACGTTATCATTGAGGTGAACGAAGGATGAGATTGTGGATTAGATGTCTTACTCCTCCTTTCAGTTGCTGCAGGATGATGCGGAAGTGACTTCTGAGTCTGACACTGTGCCATGGAACCAGGGGTTACAGCATTCCTCCTGTTCCTCCTCCTTGCTGCTTCAGAGAAGGCTTTCAGTGGAGTCCTCTCTGTCTTCACTACCACTTCTTCACTAGGGTGCCTTCCTTTTCACTAAGAAGTGGCAAGAAAACCCCTCTATGCCCTATGGCACAGTCAAAAGAGTCTCTTTGTGCACAATTTGTGTGAGAGCAGTACGCTTTTGGACTGCCCTGACAAGGAGGTCCAGGAGGAGGCTGGAGACTGCATGCACAGCTGTGTTGGTGGTGGTAACAGTAGGACTCATTGCCACGGTATTGGCTGTGGGGGTAGCGACAGTGGCAGTTGGTGCAAATGCAGAAAAGGAGAGGGGGCCAAGGAGCCCACCATATCTCACAGTGTTATAAAAGTGTCAGAGGTGAGGAATCCAATGATGATTCGGTGTTGGACAGGACCTGGGAGCTGGATCGGGTGCTGTGGTGAAGGCAGCAATAAAGAGCAGAGGCAACGAACAGCCAAGGGCCATGTCTGCTTTGGTTCCTGGTGACGCCAGTGATACTGTGGGTGCATTGGACCCAAAACCAAGCTTTGCTGACTTGCTCTGCGTGAGTATCTCCTGTATAGCGTGTTTTCTCATCAAGGACAACACACAAAACCAAAGCTGTGTGCAAGATCTGCAAGATTAAAATAAGCCGTGGGCATTCAAACCCGGGGCTGCCCGCTGCAGTGGTACTAGTAGTGCACCGGCACTAATTTAGGCAGACTTTACATGTGTCTAAATCTATGTCAACTCCCTTGCTGGCATAGATTTAGCCTATTTTCTATGCCAACCTTTTTCCTGCCCACTTCACATCTCCTTATTTAGACCTGGCGTGAGCAGTGGAAAAGGGAAAAAAAAAATCGCAGGTTGCGGAGCAATTATCCTTTGCTCTACAATCTGCCACAGATATATACGCTAAAAAGTGGAGCATATCTGTTTGTAAATAACTCCCAATGTTTTGTAGATGGGTAAGACCAACATAGAACTTTTTGGTTTAAATGAGAAGTGCTAAGTTTGCGAAAGGAAAACACTGCATTCCAGCATAAAAACCTCATCCCATCTGTGAATCATATTAGCGCTGAGCGAATCGAAGTTCACAAAGTGGACTTCGATCCGAATTTCAGGGAAAATTTGATTCGCCGTGAAGCCAAATTTCTTCGTGCTTTATGGTAACAAATCAATTTTCCGTAAATGGCAGTAAAACAAAAAAAATTATACTCATCTCACTCATTTGCTCACGAACAGTCCTCTGCGGCCATCTTAATTGAAGATCCTGCACAAAATCTCTTGTGTGGTGATGTATGACGTCACCACGCTGGCCAGTGTGATGACGTCATCATGCACCAAGTGAGATTTAATGCTAGATCTTCAAACAAGATGGCCAAAGCGGGCTCTTTGTGATCAAATGGATAAGGTGAGTATTTTTTTTTTTACAGATTAACGCCTGACAGCCCTCAATGATCATCTCAGATGCCGCGATCAGTGATGAACGAGGCATCTGAGGGGTTCAATGACAGGCGTTGGAGCAATTGCCGCTCCCTGTCATTGCACTTGCTACTCACAAAAAAATGGCCTTCATGATGAAGTAGTTCATCACAAAGCAAATTTCTTCTTGAAATTCAGCAAAGCAGCCGAATTGAAGTTATGTGAACTTCACTCATCTCTGCTTCTCATCATTGACTGAACAACTTCTGAATTATATCAACAAATTCTGAAAGGAAAATGCCAGGGCATGTTTCTATGAGCTGAATTTCAATAGAACAATGACTCTAGGTAAATAAGTAGTTCTACCAACGAATGGCTAAAGAAGAATAAAGTTAACATTTTGGAATGAGTCAAAAATCAGACCTTAATTTAACTGAAATGTTGCTGAAGGATGGGAGGAAACACACCAACATAAAAGATGTGAAGCTGTTTTGTATGGAAGAATGGGTCAAAATTCCCCCAAGCCAATGTGCAGGACTAAAAAGCAATTACCAGAAACAATTAGCTGGGGTCACACCAGTTGCTGGAAACAAAGGTGCAAATACTTTTGCCACTCAGAGATATTGAACCATTATCCTCAATAGAAAAATTACCAAGTGTGATATTTTAGACTCTTTTTGTATCATTTGGTTATCTTAATAAATGTTTAAAACTTGTGTGAAAATCTGATGTAGTTTTAAGTCAATTTTATGGAGAAATACTGTATAGAAAATACTGGGTGCACAAACTTTCAAGCTCCACTGTATTCTACAGTATGTACATGTTTCAGGTGATGAAACTCACAGAAAACATGATTTTTTTTTTTCTACATAGTATTCGCAAGTTCATCATAAATATTCACGTATTCTCTGCTATGGGCAAGTAGAGCCCAATACTCAGCATTAATTGAAGAAAATGGAAACTTATAACGTATCGTTATTTTGGGACTGAATAGAAGTAGTTCCTGAGAGTATGCCAGAAATGTAATAAAGATTTGGGAATTGAGGTTGCCCTTCGTTCCATAACCTTTGCTTGGTGCATTAAAGGAGAATAGGAGAATCTGCACAGTCTTAGGAGCGAGTCATATTATAACTGCCTCCAGGTAGTTCCTGTAAATTGAAAGCAAATTGGAGGCAAACAAAGTCATCACCACGGTTGGTATTGCAGTTAATCTAAAAGAATTTGATGTATCCATAAAACTGGAGGAGTCATACTGCTCGGGTTATAGAGGAATAGACATAGCAAAAGCCTGATTTACTCAAAATACACTGGTCATGATACACAAAACAATACCCTAACGTTGATGATAGGCAGATGTCTACTACACTATATGGGTGTTCATTTTAAGATAGGTCATGAAACTAAACAAAATGCATGCCTGGGTATGACAGAGTTTGTAGAAAGAGGCAATGTGTTAAGGGTTAACGAGGACCTATCACCCCTCCTGACATGTCTACTTTAGTAATTACTTGCATGCCCTTTATAATAACAATTCTGGAGCGTTTATTTTTATCGGTATTGGATAATCGTTGGTTTGAATCTGACTACGGGGTCAGTTCAACCCAGGAGTGCATTATTCCTGCCAATAAAAAACTTACATAACTGATTCCGGTTCTTATGATCCACTGAGACATGCATTGCTACCATTTTCTTAAATTTCCCAATAACTATGTTGTGCTGTTCATTAATTGTTCCTAGTAGAAATTATGGGGCACATTTATTAAGACCAGCATTTTAAGACGCCGGTCTTAATAAAGGTCCATGGCTGGTGGTGGATCCGCTGAAGTTCTGAAAAGGCGCAGGCCTCTACATAACTTCGGCGCATCCAGCGCCAGTTCTAAATGTAAGACATCTTCCAAGCTAAAAACTGCCTAAAACTGGCGTGGAAAATGGTAAATCAGACTGACCTGCCGGCTGTCCCCTTCCATGCCCACAATTTTGGACCTGGTGTGAATGTGGAAAAGTTGCAGATGGCAGCGCAACTAACCGTACTTCAGATTAGCAGTTTACAATGAAGGTTACAGATGGTACCAGTTGGGATGTGTCCCTGCACAGTCTGACACTGGCAGCACTGATTAGAAAATATCAGACTGTGCAGGGACATAACCTAACTGTATTCAACCTGAGTAGAACAGAGAAAACTATTGATATTTATTGGTATACATTACAAAAATCACAGCACTAACCCACCCTGAACTAGTTGGTATCAGGCCCTCATTACCACATATGATGGAAATTACGTTTTGCCATAGTCTGTCACCTCTGATCATCTGTCTGTGTCTCCCTTCTTTGTGAATTAGTGAACTGGTATTCATTATATGATGGGACAACTTCATTTCTACAAGATAATGCATTTGCGATTATACTTTAACTACCCTATATTGTTTAACCATTATGTATCTTGATCTGATTGAACATCTTTGTTTTAATGATAGACAACTAGTGAGATCACAACAATACAGTGGGTATTAGGCTGAGTTCATATCACTGTTCCATTTTTTTGTGGTGCGGATAGATCACGGACCCATTCAAGTTGAATGGGTCTGAATTCATCTGCAGAATCCGCATGGATGTTGCCCGTGCATTGGGGACTGCTAATTGCCATCCCTAATGCACCGAATGGCTGGCCACCGGCCGTGTGCATGAGCCCTTATGCATAGGATTGCATATGCATAGCTTTTTCAGGCTCACTTTTTTGTGAGTGCTTAGGCTGGGTTCACATTACATTCTTGCCATCTGTTTAACGTATACAAAAAAGATGTACATTAATGGATGCCCCAGACAGATGCCATACAGTGGAATCCATTCACCATAGAGTTTCATTGTAAAAAAAAAAGTATACGTTAAAGTATATATATTTTTTTTACCGGACTCTGCAGGATAGAAAAGTGTGGTGTACTGAGCTTTTGTATCCTTTTTTCCCCACAACGTATATGTTAAACGGATGTAAAAAAAGGTGATGTGAACCCACCCTTTACTTTGAATGTCACTGGTAATGTATTTGTTTTGAGTCTCCCAGCTGGTTTAAAGTCATACCTCCCAACTTTGTAAATGAGTAAAGAGCGACTATTTTTTTCTGCTCTAGGCCACGCCTCTAACTCTGCCTAAAACATAACTATACACCTAATCACACCCAGTCACCTTAGTGCCCCACATAATAATTATTCCCCCTTCATGCCACCGCAGAGTATTTATGCCCACATTGTGCCTCCTTCATAAAATTATGCCCAGTTATGTGCCCCCCAGCAATATGCCCACATTTTGCCCGCCACAGAAAGTAAAAAAAAACAAAAACAAACATATACTTACCTTCTTCCTAGCAGCAGCAGCAGGACATCAGCTCGTCTAGTCTGTGGCGGGGGCAGAGCTGAGGCTGACTGCTGGCCGGCCCCGCCCCCCCTCACATACAAGAAGTGTGGAGAGCTTGCAGGGAGGAGGAATAATGAAGCAGGGAGCCGATGCCGGTGACGGCTCTCTACTTCATTATAGCAACTGTTTCTGTTTCCTAAGGATGCAGGGACAGCTGCCAGAAAGCAGGACATACCTCCCCCATACCGGGACAGCCACTGTAAATCTGGGACTATTCTGCTGGATCCGGGACGGTTGGGAGGTAAGTGACAGCAGCCTCATGATACCCCAGTGTATGAGATGTCAGTCAGCAGCCTCCCAGCTCCCACCCCCACATCACCAATGGGACTGATCATCCGGCAGGTGGAGACAGGTGGCAGAACTTAACTCTACTGGTGCTTACTCCCGGTGATGTCATCTGGGGGATTGACTTGGGATGATTTAAAAAGGGCCTTAGTTTGCAGCGCCAATTGGCTGCAACAACAGGGACAATAGCTCTGACAGAGAATGCTCTGACATGAGTATAAGCACCTGATGGCGCTTTGCTTAACATCCCCTGATGAAACACAAATATGTTCCACACATGTTGTGTGGAAATGAGTATAGTAATTGCAGGGCAGGTTGCAGGATCTGCTGTTGACAATGAGTCTGATGCACAGTAAGTCTATGTATGATAGAACAGTTTAAAGGGGTTGTCTTATTTTGCTATTATGAAGTTGAGCTAAGAGTTCTGACCACCTCCAGGCCGGGAAATTGATAGGAATTCATACATGACTTTTAGCAGGAATGATGAAGTAATGAGAGAACACAGTCATACGAATAGATACACCAGAATTGTTATTACATGGTGAATGAAAGTAGTTACTAAAACAGAATAATATAGTGATGTGGAGGGCACTAAAATATTTGGAGACACAGGTGTAGACTGTGATTAATTCATACTCAATATATTTATTAAAACCATGCATAAAAAAACACTTAAAAAGTAAAATAATATACGAATTAGCACACAAATGCCACACAACACAACTGAATAGAGGACATTCTTCCTTATTTGAAATAGATTTGTATAACGTGCAGTATACTTTTCAATATTCATAAAGGATAGCTTGTTCCAACTTGCTCTCAATCAGTGCAAAGTACGTATATACCACTGTTTGGAATAGGCCGTGTCAAGTCCTTCCTGTTTCAATAAAATGTTCCAGCCCGGCAGTAGTGTACTATCCGATAATGATCACTCCTCTGTTGACGTTTTGTACATTTGTAGGCTTATGGATGATTGGTACCGGTATATATAAAGTTTCTTAATAAGGGCTGTTGTTAGTAAATCGTTGGTTAGAAGCTGTTATTAATACAGATGCGTCCACACTTAACTTATCTCCAAACTCAGAGTGGTGACAGTTTTGTCCTGATAGCAAAACAACATGATATCGCGAGATTGTAACTAAACTCTAAAAAACTGCAATACATGTCACAACCACTGGGCGGTGAGTGCTCCACATTTAGCTGATTGCTCAGCTGCTTTTTCTTTTGTTTAGAGCTGCTGGCCTCAGATGTGACATATTGGCAGACCAAGCTAAATGTGGTGAGATCTATTGAGAATATTTGCTAAAGTCAAACACATGAGAAAAAAGGAAAACTAAATAGAGTATCCAAACATTGTGTGTTACCGTCAGCTGGACTGTGTATCTAATCCTATCTTAAGTAATACTGTCTACAGAGTCGTGTATCTAAGCCTATTATGTGTGATACTGTCTGTGTAGCAGTGTATCTAATCCTGTCATGTGTGATACTGTCTACAGTGTCGTGCATCTAAGCCTATTGTGTGTGATACTGCTTGAAGAGTTGTGTATCTAATCCTATCATATATAATACTGTCTGAAGAGTTGGGTATCTAAGCCTATCATGTGTGATACTGCCTGCTTAGCTGCGTATCTAATCCTACCTTGTGTGACACTGTCTGCTAAGCTGTGTATCTAATCCTACTTTGTGTGATACTGTCTGCTTAGATGTGTATCTAATCCCACCTTGTTTGATAATGTCTGCTGTGCTGTGTATCTAATCCTATCATGTGTGATACAGTTTGCAGAGTTGTGTATCTAATCCTATAATGTGTGATTCTGTTTGCAGAGTTGTCTATCCAATCCTTTCATGTGTGATACTATCTGCAGAGTTGCGTATCTAAACCTATTGTCTGCTGAACTATGTATCTAATCCTATTCTGGGTGACAGTGTCTGCTAAACTGTGTATCTAATCCTATCATGTGTGATACTGTTTGTAGAGTTGTGTATACAATCCTATTATGTGTGATACTGTTTGCAGAGTTCTGTATCCAATCCTATCATGTGTGATACTATCTGCAGAGTTGCGTATCTAAGCCTATTGTGTATGATACTGCCTGCTAAATTGTGTATCTAATCCTATCATGTGTGATACTGTTTGCAGAGTTGTGTATCTAATCCTATCATGTGTGATACTGTCAGCTAAGATGGGTATCTAATCCTATCATGTGTGATACTGTCTGCTGAACTTTGTATCTAATCCTATTCTGGGCGACAGCGTCTGCTAAACTGTGTATCTAATCCTATCATGTGTGATACAGTTTGCAGAGTTGTGTATCTAATCCTATCATGTGTGATACTGTTTTCAGAGTTGTGTATCTAATCCTATCATGTGTGATACTGTTTGCAGAGTTGTGTATCTAATCCTATCATGTGTGATACTGTCTGCTAAACTGCGTATCTAATCCTATCATGTGTGATACTGTTTGCTGAACTCTGTATCTAATCCTATTCTTGGCGACAGCGTCTGCTAAGCTGTGTATCTAATCCTATCATGTGTGATACAGTTTGCAGAGTTGTGTATCTAATCCTATCCTGTGTGATACTGTCTGCTGAACTGTGTATCTAATCCTATTCTGGGTGACAGTGTCTGCTAAACTGTGTATCTAATCCTATCATGTGTGATACTGTCTGCTGAGCTGTGTATCTAATCCTATCATGTGTGATACTGTTTGCTGAACTCTGTATCTAATCCTATTCTTGGCGACAGCGTCTGCTAAGCTGTGTATCTAATCCTATCATGTGTGATACAGTTTGCAGAGTTGTGTATCTAATCCTATCCTGTGTGATACTGTCTGCTGAACTGTGTATCTAATCCTATTCTGGGTGACAGTGTCTGCTAAACTGTGTATCTAATCCTATCATGTGTGATACTGTCTGCTGAGCTGTGTATCTAATCCTATAATGTGTGATACTGTCTGCTGAGCTGTGTATCTAATCCTATAATGTGTGATACTGTCTGCTGAACTGTGTATCTATTCCTATCATGTGTGATACTGTCTGCTGAGCTGTGTATCTAATCCTATTCTGTGTGATACTGTCTGCTGAGCTGTGTATCTAATCCTATCCTGTGTGATACTGTCTGCTGAGCTGTGTATCTAATCCTATCCTGTGTGATACTGTCTGCTGAGCTGTGTATCTAATCTTATCCTGTGTGATACTGTCTGCTGCGCTGTGTATCTAATCCTATCCTGTGTGATACTGTCTGCTGAGCTGTGTATCTAATCCTATCCTGTGTGATACTGTCTGCTGAGCTGTGTATCTAATCCTATCCTGTGTGATACTGTCTATGAAGCGATTAGATGTATGTGTATAGAGTGTGATACTGTCTCCGTATCTAATTCTATAAGGTGTGATACTGTCTGCTGAGCTGTGTATCTAATCCTACCTTGTGTAATAGTTTTCTGCTGACCTGTGTATCTAACTCTATTAGGTGTGATACTGTCTTGAAGCTATTGTTGTATCTTTATAGAGTGTGATACAGATAGAGATAAGGAGCTCTCCTTTGTGAACATACTGTACACTCAGCCACTGCTCAAATAAGAGAGGCGGGGGAGGTGCTCATGTATTTCCCTGTCTTGTGGATGAGGCCTGATTACCAGTTAGAGCTTAGTTTTAGAAAAAAAAAAAAACATTCCACAGAGCACTGGTGCCACTGGTTTTGTCCCCCTTACATTTTTTAAATTATTTTGGCAGAGCCAGGTCTGTGGACCTTTAGAAAAAATACTAGAGTACTCCTGATTCAGGGTTTAATTTGAACAAACTTTAATTATGGGTTTAATGCAGAAAATAACAATTGCACCATTTTTATTTACAACGTCTCCCAATCCTAATGAATTACCATCGGGCAGCTGTAACCAGAACCACAGCCTGGATCTAGGGCTGCCCTTTACTCTTCCATGGATAACATGAAAAGCGATACAAAGAAGTGATACAGAATGATACATGCCAGTGGTATTGCCTTTCTGCTGGGCTGTGTATCTAATCCTATCCTGTGTGATACTGTCTGCTGAGCTGTGTATCTAATCCTATCCTGTGTGATACTGTCTAATGATCTGTGTATCTAATCCTATCCTGTGTGATACTGTCTGCTGAGCTGTGTATCTAATCCTATCCTATGTGATACTGTCTAATGAGCTGTGTATCTAATCCTATCCTGTGTGATACTGTCTGCTGAGCTGTGTATCTAATTCTATCCTGTGTGATACTGTCTGCTGAGCTGTGTATCTAATCCTATCCTGTGTGATACTGTCTAATGATCTGTGTATCTAATCCTATCCTGTGTGATACTGTCTGCTGAGCTGTGTATCTAATCCTATCCTATGTGATACTGTCTAATGAGCTGTGTATCTAATCCTATCCTGTGTGATACTGTCTGCTGAGCTGTGTATCTAATTCTATCCTGTGTGATACTGTCTGCTGAGCTGTGTATCTAATTCTATCCTGTGTGATACTGTCTAATGAGCTGGGTATCTAATCCTCTCCTGTGTGATACCTCCTGCTGAGCTGTGTATCTAATCCTATCCTGTGTGATACTGTCTGCTGACCTGTGTATCTAATCCTATCCTGTGTGATACTGTCTGCTGAGCTGTGTATCTAATTCTATCCTGTGTGATACTGTCTAATGAGCTGTGTATCAAATCCTATCCTGTGTGATACTGCCTGCTGAGCTGTGTATCTAATCCTATCCTGTGTGATACTGTCTGCTGAGCTGTGTATCTAATCCTATCCTGTGTGATACTGTCTGCTGAGCTGTGTATCTAATCCTATCCTGTGTGATACTGTCTGATGAGCTGTGTATCTAATCCTATCCTGTGTGATACTGTCTGTTGGGCTGTGTATCTAATCCTATCCTGTGTGATACTGTCTGCTGAGCTGTGTATCTAATCCTATCCTGTGTGATACGGTCTGCTGAGCTGTGTATCTAATCCTATCCTGTGTGATACTGTCTAATGAGCTTTGTATCTAATCTTATCCTGTGTGATACTGTCTAATGAGCTGTGTATCTAATCCTATCCTGTGTGATACTGTCTGCTGAGCTGTGTATCTAATCCTATCCTGTGTGATACTGTCTGCTGAGCTGTGTATCTAATCCTATCCTGTGTGATACTGTCTGCTGAGCTGTGTATCTATTCCTATCCTGTGTGATACTGTCTAATGAGCTGTGTATCTATTCCTATCCTGTGTGATACTGTCTAATGAGCTGTGTATCTAATCCTATCCTGTGTGATACAGTCTGCTGAGCTGTGTATCTAATCCTATCCTGTGTGATACTGTCTGCTGAGCTTTGTATCTAATCCTATCCTGTGTGATACTGTCTAATGAGCTGTGTATCTAATCCTATCCTGTGTGATACTGTCTAATGAGCTGTGTATCTATTCCTATCCTGTGTGATACTGTCTGCTGAGCTGTGTATCTAATCCTATCCTGTGTGATACTGCCTGCTGAGCTGTGTATCTAATCTTATCCTGTGTGATACTGTCTGCTGAGCTGTGTATCTAATCCTATCCTGTGTGATACTGTCTGCTGAGCTGTGTATCTAATCCTATCCTGTGTGATACTGTCTAATGATCTGTGTATCTAATCCTATCTGTGATACTGTCTGCCTGAGCTGTGTATTAATCCTATCTATGTGATACTGTCTAATGAGCTGTGTATCTAATCCTATCCTGTGTGATACTGTCTGCTGAGCTGTGTATCTAATCCTATCCTGTGTGATACTGTCTAATGAGCTGTGTATCTAATCCTATCCTGTGTGATACTGTCTGCTGGGCTGTGTATCTAATCCTATCCTGTGTGAATACTGTCTAATGAGCTGTGTATCTAAATCCTATTCCTGTGTGATAACTGTCTGCTGAGCTGTGTATCTAATCCTATCCTGTGTGATACTGTCTGCTGACTGTGTAATCTAATCCTATCTGTGTGATACTGTCTGCTGACCTGTGTATCTAATCCTATCCTGTGTGATACTGTCTGCTGAGCTGTGTAATCTAATCCTATCCTGTGTGATACTGTCTGCTGAGCTGTGTATCTAATCCTATCCTGTGTGATACTGTCTGCTGAGCTGTGTATCTAATCCTATCCTGTGTGATACTGTCTGCTGAGGCTGTGTATCTAATCCTATCCTGTGTGATACTGTCTGCTGAGCTGTGTATCTAATCCTATCCTGTGTGTGATACTGTCTAATGAGCTGTGTATCTAATCCTATCCTGTGTGATACTGTCTGCTGAGCTGTGTATCTAATCCTATCCTGTGTGATACTGTCTGCTGAGCTGTGTATCTAATCCTATCCTGTGTGATACTGTCTAATGAGCTGTGTATCTAATCCTATCCTGTGTGATACTGTCTGCTGAGCTGTGTATCTAATCCTATCCTGTGTGATACTGTCTGCTGAGCTGTGTATCTAATCCTATCCTGTGTTGATACTGTCTGCTGAGCTGTGTATCTAATCCTATCCTGTGTGATACTGTCTGCTGAGCTGTGTATCTAATCCTATCCTGTGTGATACTGTCTAATGAGCTGTGTATCTAATCCTATCCTGTGTGATACTGTCTGCTGAGCTGTGTATCTAATCCTATCCTGTGTGATACTGTCTGCTGAGCTGTGTATCTAATCCTATCCTGTGTGATACTGTCTAATGAGCTGTGTATCTAATCCTATCCTGTGTGATACTGTCTGCTGAGCTGTGTATCTAATCCTATCCTGTGTGATACTGTCTGCTTGAGCTGTGTATCTAATCCTATCCTGTGTGATACTGTCTAATGAGCTGTGTATCTAATCCTATCCTGTGTGATACTGTCTAATGAGCTGTGTATCTAATCCTATCCTGTGTGATACTGTCTAATGAGCTGTGTATCTAATCCTATCCTGTGTGATACTGTCTGCTGAGCTGTGTATCTAATCCTATCCTGTGTGATACTGTCTGCTGAGCTGTGTATCTAATCCTATCCTGTGTGATACTGTGTCTGCTGAGCTGTGTATCTAATCCTATCCTGTGTGATACTGTCTAATGAGCTGTGTATCTAATCCTATCCTGTGTGATACTGTCTGCTGAGCTGTGTATCTAATCCTATCCTGTGTGATACTGTCTGCTGAGCTGTGTATCTAATCCTATCCTGTGTGATACTGTCTGCTGAGCTGTGTATCTAATCCTATCCTGTGTTGATACTGTAATCTGTGTAATCTAATCCTATCCTGTGTGATACTGTCTGCTGAGCTGTGTATCTAATCCTATCCTGTGTGATACCTAATCTGTGTGAGAGCTGTGTATCTAATCCTATCCTGTGTGATACTGTCTGCTGAGCTGTTATCTAATCCTATCCTGTGTGATACTGTCTGCTGAGCTGTGTATCTAATCCTATCCTGTGTGATACTGTCTAATG